>CP125976.1:474577145-475189234 GCA_030063025.1 Avena longiglumis
TAAACGAGCCGGTAACATCGGTTCTTTACGCTCAAGCGGATACCGGATGTACTCGGCTCGGTTTCTCCTTACTGGCGCTGCGCCAGTGCGATGCCACCTCGTAGCCTCGAATGGTAATCGGATGTGGAACCTGTTCTTCCGATTGCTTCCTGTATGAATTGAATCGGTGGTAGTGAGGTGTACCACCCAAAGGCTGGTCCTGTCGAGATTGCAAAAATCTTACGATCTGATCCGATGCGAAATCATGCCTAGTTGTGCGGTATCGGCTTATATGCTCGATCGAGCCGACCCTTGACCACTGAACCTTGAGAACTCAGGAGCTTATACTTGGGTGGCAGCGAATTAGATCAAACTTCGTTGAGTACGGCTTTGAATAGCCGATTGTCCTTCTCTTGACGCACGGTCGGTGATCCCTCGTGATGGTACCGATTTGCTCCTTGCTTGAGCCGTGGGGCTAGATTCTCATGACTTGTTCCATTGGCATACTTGGCTAGCCATGCCTGTTGTCGGCGTCCATCCCAGCCATCGCTGCTCGGTTCACGCCTCTCAAGATCCTGCCCAGAGCTCCCCGCGAAACCTGCGGTTGCAATCTGTTTAGTGCGTGTCGTTATTGCGATCCGGCCGTAGGCGCATATATATCCGTGGGATCTCCTTAGGTGGCTCAAACAGGAATTGGCAATCGTCTGGTCGCCTCGACCTTGTAGACGACGTAGCCGCTTCTGGCGGTTCTGGCGGCAAGTCTGACGGAGGCTGTGGCCTGGTGCTGAGCGGTCTTTCTCCGTGAGTCCTAAAGTAGGTCCCGGCGGAGTACTGATGCTTCATGATCTCTGAACTACGCGAACGCGACCCGCCGAAAGCGTTCACGGGCTCTCGGAATGGCGGTGCAGAATGAGCCACCATGTAGTTGACTTCATCGTAGAGCTCTGGTGCGCTCCTCCGAAGGAAGAGACAGATCCACCTCATTGAGAGGGCCCTCGGGGGAGAACCCCTTCCACCTGATGCCATGCTTACAGGTCCTCTCAAAAGAGCCGATGAGGTCTTCCTTGAAGAGAGCCTTGATCTCGTCGTACTTGGCCTTGTGCTCGTCAGGTAGATCGTCGTAAGTGGTGGTCTGTTCTCCATTGGCGTCGGATGTTGATGTAGCGTTGTTGAAGGTCCCAGGCGTGCAGAATGTGTTGCCAAAACCCACCGTGAGCAGCGACGAGCAACACGGAGAGGCCGAGGCTCAGACTGGTGGGCCTGGTCCCTCGGGCGACGGCCAAAAAGCTCGACACGCCTGGCTTGGTTCGAGGCGTGCCACGACCTATACCTGGTCGGGAAGGTGAAGGATTGCTCATTGATTTCTGCATGGTAAACAAGTATCGTAAAATTGAGCCGTAATCGGCTCCGGTTTCCAGTAAATCGGCTCCTAAAGCCGATTGCCCCATGGTTCTACGTTAGATTTATGATAACATGGGGTTTTGTGATCACTACAAGTTAAATCGATCTCGATAGTCTAATGTTTTCACCACGTAAGCTGGAACGTCCTACGCGTGATTGAGCACTGCGTACGTACAAAAGATGAAGAATATTAACCCTAGAGGAGGCCTAATAACCAACATAAAGCCAACTACCGGAACATCTTCTCTAGAACGAATAAACCACGTCCCTATGTACTACTGGATCGTTCAACCCGTTTGTAAGGCCTGATTACGTAGATATTAAACTAAACCTTGGTGAACAAGGCACAACTATAACAGATCGAATCGACTAAATAAAGATCAAGCAAGGTGCTACCCTTACACTTTGGGAAAAGGTGCAAGGGTAGCGAGATAGCTAGAGGTAGCATAACCCGGCGATAGTAACGAAAAAGCACCGATGCTAGCCTCAAACAATCTATGATAATGGTATTACTCGCCATCAACAACGCTTCAAGACGAGTAAAACCAGGTAGTAAGTAGAATCGCCTAGATCGCGAGATGCGATCTAGGCGGATGGCACTTCCGAAAGAAACCCTAGAAACAAGGGTATGATGCGCCGAGATTGTGTTTGTTGTGAACGTGGTTGTCCTCCTTTTTCGATAACCTTAGGTACATATTTATAGTCCGGAGAATCTCTACTTTTGGAATAACTCTACAACTCTATCTTTACCTAAACATAAACGGAACCTAAACAAACACGAAACCTACTATGATACAAGATACACGGGCAATTTAGCCCAAATCCACGCACTAGGCCGATCCAACAACACGTTGAATATATGTATCTTCCAAGCCCATCTTGATCATGGCCCATCTCCGTCTTTGGCCAAAATACGGCGATAACAATCGTCCACATAGGCGTGAACGTTCCGACCAATCTGGTCGTCAAGACAACGTTGCATTGTCCGCTGGTAGGTAGCACCTGCATTTTTTAGCCCAAAGGGCATCGTGACGTAGCAAAACGTGCCGTATGGGGTAGTGAACGAAGTGGCCAATTGGTCCGACTTCCTCATCTTGATCTGGTAGTATCCTGAGTATGTATCGAGAAAACACAAAAGTTCCGAGCCAGCCGTCGAGTCAATGACTTGGTCAATGCGAGGCAAAGCAAACGGATCTTTGGGACATGCTTTGTTCAAGCCGGTGTAATCAACGCACATTCTTAATTCATTGGTTCCCTTTTTGGGGACAAGTACAGATTGGCCACCCATCGGTGTGAAGGACTTCGGATAAACCCAGCCTTAAGTAACCTAGCTATCCCTTTTCCAATGGCGTCTCTTCTCATCTCCGGCGTCGTGAGGTTGTTTCACGGTTTACATTTTGGATCTATGTTTAAGTACTCGGCAAGTTCCCTAGGTACACCTTTCATGTCGGCAGATTGCCAGCAAAGATGTCCCTATTCTCACGGAGGAACTCGACAAGCGCTTTCCTATTTGGGATCCGGGTTCGTCCCAATGGCGGCGGTCTTGGAGGCATCGCCTACCACAAGTTCCACCGGCTTGGTCTCGATGGCGGCCTTGAGCGAGGCGCAGTCGAGATCTGCTTCTTCGACGCGGGCATCTCTGAGTCATTGACCTTGCTCTGGATCTCCTTGAATTCTTCGCTGTAGAGGACAGCTTCTGCAATGGCTGCTTCATTGATAAAGCTTCCGGATACGGTGATGACACCGTTTGGTCCGGGTATCTTGAGCTTGTTGTAGACGAAGCATGGCTTGGCCATGAACGTGTGGAATATGTCGCGGCCGAATATGACGTGGGACACGCTCTTGAAGACCATGCGCTCTTGGCGGTAATTATTAACATCGCCAAAGGCTACCTGAAGCGTGATGCACCCAAGGGACCGAGCCTCCCGACCAGGCACTACCCATGGAAAACGGTGTTGGTACGCCTTAGGTTTGCCTCCGTCAAGTTCATCTTATGCAGTGTATCCAGGTACATGATGTTGATGCTGCTTCCACTATCCACCATGCACTTGGTGAACTCCACGCCGTTAATCAATGGGTTGATGACCATGGCGTACTGGTTCTCCGTGGGCACAAGGTCTGGGTGGTCCGTCCTGTCCCAAGTTATTGGAACCTCCGACCAGCGGTATTGAGTAGCGGGAGAGTGGCCATCGGGATCCTCGGAGAGGTGTTACATTGTCGAGCGGTGGGGTGCCAAGGAAAGTGTAGATCGGGGCCTTCTTTGCGAAGGGGTTCTTGCCCTTGTAGGCCGCTCTTGGCGGCGTTCTTGAGGGTCAACGTCGTCCATGTCACTTGAATCATGGACTCCTCCTCCTTCTTCTTCCCTTGCCCTTGCCTCATGATCATTCTTCCGACTTTGCTTGTAGCCGGACTCCGGGTCTTCCTTGAGGTCGTTGACGAACTTGCAGTGTCGATTGGTGTGGGTGGCCTTGCCGTTGGCATCGAGGTGTACGAGGAACGGCATATCGCGATACTCTTTGTAGGTTTGGGGAACGCGGAGCGATGCCGAGTTGGTTTCACTTCCTCGTTGTTGCCTGCAGCCCGCTCCCCTTCCTCGGCCACGTTGTCCGCCTTCTCCTCGTCCTGCAAAAGTCATAGCGACCATGTCGGTAGATTGCTTTTCTTCTGGAGCGGTTTTCCGCTTTGTACTACTGTTCCTCCGAGCTTGAGTTGGAACAGCCGTTGCCGGCAAAGAGCCACGAGCATCGTCGTCGGCAGCTGCGAACTCACTAGCTAAGCGAATCATCGATTCAAGTCAGGCGGTGATTGTCCTGGCGCTTTAGCTTATGTCCGAATGGCGTGCCTTTCCAACCCATCGATGAAAGCGGTCATGGCGGTTCGGCGTGCACTCCTCTTGTGAGAATTCTTCATATCCAGCCAACAGGAGAGGTAGGCGCGAGATGTCTCGTCTTTTTCTTGCACGCACCGCTGTAGATCGCCCACAGTGCAGGGACGCTTGTATGTACCCTCAAATTTTTTGGTGAATGCTTCTTGCATATCCAGCCAGTTGTAGATAGATCTCTCCGCCAAGTCATCGATCCATTGACGGGCTGTGCCCGCCAACATTAACGGGAGGTACTTGACGGCGATGTTGGGGTTGCCTCCGACAATCTCCACCGCGTTGTCGTAGTCCTGCAACCATGTGGCAGGCTTGGCTGTGCCGTCATAGGGCTTGATGGTCTTGTCAATCCGGAAACCTTTGGGGTAAGTTGCGGACCGTATTGCAGGTCCAAAACAACGTGGTCCCAGGTATGGTCCTTCCCGGGCCTCGTGGATCTTATCGATCCGCGAACATGCGTCGTACGGCTCCGGGTTTTTCTTCTTGTTGTCCACAGGGGATGGGCTGCGTGAACGACGTAGGCCTCTTCTGCCATGGTGACTGCTTGGCGGCGATGGAGGCGGAGGTGGCGGTGGGTTAGACTTCTTGCTGTTGCCCTCCTGCGACGCCTCACGCCTGTCGCGATTGCTTGTCGGACGCAGAGGATCGTGGTGTGACCTACTCTTGTGTCCTTGGCGGCGCTCTTCATCATGACGGGTCTGTGCCGTGTTGTCGCGGATGACGATGCAGCACTGTTTTGGAGGGGGCATATCCGTATGATGGTGAGCCTTGTAATCTTCCTGACGTCGGGGGGATCGGGGCGGTGGAGATGGGCGGCGGGGTTGGGCTTTTTCTCCGTGGTCGGAGGATATGGGGATAGCATCCTTCCTGTTGCGCGCATCCCTCCGTCTTCGTTCTGATGAACCCGTCCGTGATCCGACATCCTGAGGAGATTTGTCCCTTGAAGGTTTGTACTGGCTAGATCGGCAGAGCGCTGGGTTAGACTCGAGCCTCTGAGAGGTGGCCTTTTCCTACTGTTTTACCGCCTTGGCCACAAGGTCATAGACCTGTTCTACTGCCTCAGGCGATCTATCCTGCTCCAGAAGGGTTTTGGCGACGACGAGGTTAAGGAGTGGGGTGGGCATCACCTGCTTGCCTTCACTATCAATGTATGGCTTGGCCTGTGCCGGCTTCGAGGGAGCCCATCCTAGGTTGCGCCAGTACACGGGATCATTGATGGCCAGAGCGAGCTTTCTTAGCCTTCTGTATGCAGAGTCTTGTACTCGGCCTCCATTGCTCTAGCTTTCTCTATGGACTTACTGTGTTGACCGGATCTCGATCTAGTTTAGCGCCTTGCTCGCGATGGCTTGTGCCTCCTCCGAATTTCTTGGCGCTTCTCGTCAAGGCAGTCACGTTCGAATATGAGCAACGGTTGGTGGCTCGGCGAGGAGATTGACGTACATCACTCTATCACCGGAGTAACATGGGTTTTGCCGACGTGGATGCTTTGGAGGTGGGAAGTTTGCATTGTTGTTGCTCGGGCGGTCTGCAGGAGTTCCTGCGACGGTCTGCCTTTGGGTTAAGCGGAGGAGGCATGACCTTTGCAATCATCGTCGGCCAGCAATAAGTGGCCCTTCCCCTTTTCGGTAGCGGTAGGCGGAGCTTGCGGGTTGATCTTCATCCATCGTTGTCCCAATGGTGGACGAACACCCCTCGGGACATGGCGGTGTTGTTAGCTTGCTCGTCGGCAGTACTCCTCCTCCATCTCCCGCATAGCGGAGTCTAGCTCTTCATCAAGTCTATCTCCTCTGAATCTGCGAAATCATCATAAAGTCGTCAATGATGAAGTCGAAGGGTGCAGGACCTCCTCGATGATTTTTGCGGTGGAGGTGCAACGACCTCGGCGATGGCGGAGGTGGTGGTGCTGCTACATAATGGCGATGGCGGGAGGCGGTGGTGGTGGTGGCTGAATTGGGAGCTCCGTCGATGGCGCAGCTACCCAGCCGCCGGCCTCCGCGTAGTTGTTGACGGTGTTCACCATGCCTTGAAGTGGCGATCACGCCTGCTGCCGTCTTAGAGAATGTCGGAGAAGCGTGCCATGGTCCTGTCCTTCCACAAAGTGATAGATAGCATCATCATTGGGGTAGTTGGCCAGGTCGGCCCGTATACGGAGCCACCTGGCAAGGTAGTTGCTGGGGTTTCCGCCTTCTCTCTGCATGCATCGCGCCAGATCGAAGATGGTAACCACGCCGACGAACTTGGATCTCAGCTGTCCAGACGCGTGGACAAAGCCGGCGGATTTGCAGTGATCTTCCACCTTTATATCCTGCACAGGGGCGGTTTGGGTGGGCCTTGAATTTTTCTGATCTTTGCCGGAAAAATCTGAGGAGAGATCCGACATCGATCCTTCATGACGTGTGTCACGCCGTGGGCGGTTCGTGCGGCGTCTTGATGCTTTCGATCTTTGCAGAAACTCAAGAGAGATCCGACATCGATCCTTTCGCGAACGTATCCCGCCGTGAGGCGGTCCGATGCGGGTCTTGATGCTCCTCACTCTCGGGGAACTAGTGCCGAGTCGGTTTCGCCCGATGAAGAGGTGGATGTCTCCGATAGAACGATCGAACACCGCGTGGGTTAAATCTTCGCGGGATCCAACTTCGTCGAGGGGACGATCGGAATGTTGCGAGAAGAGAACACGGCCGATGGCTACGGTTTTGCCGATTCCGCGAAGATCTTGGTCCTCGCCGCTAAAGAGCCTGAGCGCCTCTTGCCCACTGGGCGCCAACCGTCGTGGTATTGCCGGCAAATGCGCCATGGAGGGGTCCTCACAGTGCGTGTTTAGAGGCGTGGGGTAAGGCGGGCCAGTGATTAGGTAACCACCCACATTTACCGTGTTCAGATCCCATGGCGGTGGCGAGAATCCTACTCGCTATAAATCACTATAATGGCAATCTGGAGATTCTGAGAGATAGGTTCGTTGTGCGAGGTTGTCTGAAGTTGTCTTTGCTTGTATGAAATTGTGCCCTAAAGGCTCCCATAGGCCCGACCTATATAGTCGTCAGATCCTAGGGTTACAGGAAAAAGTCCTAGCCGGACAGGTTACAGAGTCCTACACCGTCTATCACTAGTCTTGTGTATCTTGCACTCCAAGGCTCCGGGTACGCTGGTGACTCCACGTAGCCTTACTTTATCCGGCATGGGCCTCCCTTCTGGATCCACCTAACTGGGTCGCCCAGCAGGCCACAGGACATGCTAACGACTATGGGCCACCCGGGTTAGTCGGATAAGAGACATGCTATGAGAATACCCATATAGCATATCCCGAACACCCCCTGCCCAACCGCGACCACGTTGAGCTCCCTCGTGCACGTGCGAGTCTGGTAAGCATCATCACCGCCCCTATGCCTCGCTAGAATCGCCGTTCCACCATCGCCAGTAGCAACGTCGCTAGCTCCGCCCATCCTTGGTCTTGTGCTCAGCAGCGTTGGATCTAGATCTAACGTTTAAGATTAAATCACTTAAACGAGCCGGTACGAGAAGATCTGGCCGTGCACTGTCACTTAAATCCAACGGCCCTCGTTGATCGATCCGTGCGAAACGGTATCAGCCAATAGGAACATCCCACGTGGCCTAGCATGTCTGTTTAAAATTCCAGAAATGATTTTTGAATGTTTAAACTTGTAAATTCAATAACTTTTGTTCTGCTTATCCAAAAAATGCAAATAAGATACCATTGGAATCACAAAAATAAATCCTATACATCTATGGGCTTAGTTTTGTATTTTGTTTCTGTTAAAATGGAATTTTATGAAGAGACATTAGTAGGCTTATTTTGTATATAAAAATTATTTGGAAAAGGTTTTAAAAGCCAAATAAAGTTTATTTGGTGTGTAAATGTTTAGTTTATTGTTCAGTACTGTTTTACTTGTCTTGTTTGAGTTGGAAAAATCATCACATGGCATTTGCATGCATTCATGTATTTTTGCTTGAATTATTTGAAGTATGAATTTGGTGCTATCATTTTATGTGTAGATTTTGGTTCTAGTGGTGATTGTGACTGTGAGGATTGTTGCTACTCCCCCAACTACCAAGGAAAGTGGTGCTTCATAATTTTGTCCCAATATTTTAACTATGCATTAGTAATATTTTGTATAGGGCTTGCATGATAATTTTTGCTAAGTATCTATATACTATACTTGGGAAATCCTAGTAGTTGTAAAATTGTTAGTATTTTATCTAAGTTAAGATACTTGCTATTTACATGCTTAGCCTAGCTTATAGAAACCATGGTGGATTTTATACATATGCTATGGAAAATATTGTTAAGTCTTTGACTTGTGTTTTGCTTAATAAAAACAACTAAGTAAATGAATCACCTGGGTGGAATGGATGATTGGGTTATGTTGAGTGGTTACACAAGGCCCATGTCTATGGTTTACCTTGTGTATCACACTTATGGAAAGCCACCCAGGAACAAAGGGATTTGAGATGCCATATGTTAAGAAGCTTCTAGTGCAGCCACATGGCATTATGGGCTCTGCCTGGATCATATAGGTTGCAATAACTTAGCCAAATGGACAGTTGGTGGTAGAGGGATGTTAGGTTTGGAGCGCGTCCATTTTGGTCTAAGGGAAGGCTTCTGAAAGGTCCTGTCTTGGTGAAAATCAAGTCTTGTGGGGAAAGTGCACCACCTCTGCAGAAGGAATAAATCTAAGTACTTAGCCGTGTCCCCGGAAAAGGACAATTTGAGCATCAAGACATGGAATCTATCAAGAATCTCCTCATCCCAATTTCTAAGTTAAAACATGTGGTTGAACAAGGGTGAAGGTTCACCAATGTCTATTGGTGGTTCCTTGGAAGTTTTTGTTTGAACAAAAACTTAGTGTTTTCAACTGATAGGTAAAACCTATTTTGAGCAAAGCAAGCCTAAGCTACACTTAGCCAAATTCATGTAGAAGCTAGATACTATTATTCTACTAAGGTATCACTTGCCAATACTATTCCAATGTATTGACCCACTGTGGCTGTAACTTGTGATGTTGCAGGTTACTTTGATGAGGATTAGGGTTATGAGTCTACACTCAACATGCTTGCATGTGGCACATGAAGATGAAGACTTTTATTTATATTGTTAAGTTAAACTCTTGTACTAGCCTAATGCTATGGAGTTGTAAAAGACTATGTTATCTCTAGAATGACGATGTAATAATGACCTTTGTGTTTGTGTACTTCATCTTAAACTGTGGATGCTAGCAATTGATCCAGGGACTAGCATTGCAATCATAGGGACCTTTACCTTTATAAACGTGGGGTCTTACAAATGGTATTAGAGCACTGTGTTTCCTGTAGGATTATGACCCTAGGATTGGATTAGACTAAGAAACCACTAAGGAAAAAATTTCAACACTTTGAAAAATTTCTACACTTGTCTTTTTCTTCTCGTAAACTTTTCTAATCTTCTTTCTCATCTCTATTTGTAGATGAACTACACCAGCAAAGTCGTGAGGAAGGGACCACTCATGACCATGACTTTGGAGTGTGAGACAGAATTTCCCAAGGCACTCAAGAACCTTATGGTTACCATGGGGATACATGGTGCAGCTGTGTACAAGGGATTCCTTGTGATGGATGAAGGAGAAGAGTACTAGTGGGTGCAACTTCACTTGTACAAAAACAAGGAAGACAACCACAAGGAGTCAGGATTTTGCATGGTCGCCAACTCTGAAATGCACACAACATTCTTTGACTCTTCAAGAAATGCAGCTTGGAATGCTATCAAGGAGCTTGGTGATAGACTCAAGTGCAGAATGTTCAACACCCAAAATGACCTTAGAGAAGAAAAGAAGCATACCCAAGAATTAGAGACTACCAACCAACAACTAAGGGGAGACATCATAGACTTAATATGGGAGTCTTGTGAACAAGATAGACAGATGGCTACTAAGGATGCCCTGATAGCTATTTTGTCTAGTGAGTGAGAGTTGTAACGTACTTCGTTAGTTGGACCACCACACTTATCATTTTTGCTTCCAAAAATTTGTTTAAGTTATGTTGAACCTTTGATGTTTGTAATGGATTTTTGTATGCCATGACTTGTGTGTTTGTTGCTAAAAGATGTTCTTGTGATATTTGGTCTTGTGAATTTTCTCTACTTGTGATTGGTTCTAACTTTTCTCTATCTTATAAAATAGATGCCTAATGTTGTTATCAGCACGGCCGAGGAGTTCAAGGGAACTCATTTTGGTACTCGTCTCATTGAGCTCACTAGTGTGCTCAACCTTCCACTTCCTAGCATCATGACACTTCAGCTCACCAAGTTTGTGAGGAAGGACCTATGGGCTATGGGGCTTCAGAGTCACTCAGCCGGGACGCCAGACAGAGCCACCCACGGAGGCTATCACCTTCAAGTTGATGCATGACGACAAAGAGAGAGGCTTGGATGTAGTCATGCAGGAGTTACTTGGGCGCCTGGTAGGGAGACACTCCACCGAGCTTAGAGGTCTTTACTTTCACCCCTTCGGGAGACGCAACAAGGAGGGTGAGGCTATAGAGTACGATGATGCTACTAGAGAGACGATGGAGCCGACCGTTTGTACCTCCAGGACCTAGAGGGTCTTATTAGACACCTAGGTACTGATAGTACCAACGTCATGCTTAGCAATGACGAGCTCTAGGTTCAGCTTTGTGAGAAGGACAAGCTCTTCGCGGAGCAAGACGAGATTGTCAAGGAAATGGAGGCCAAGTTTGAGATCTAGGACAAGAAGTTCAAGAGCCAAGAGAAAAGAGTCCAAGACAGGAACAAGAAGATCTATGAGATGAAGGAAGAGCTAGAGGCCAAGGACTTCAAGCTTGAGCATCAGCAGGGAGTGATAGAGAGGCTTCGCTCACAGAAGAGGGATCTTAGAGCCAAGATTGAGGCCTTGACTACTAGTGTTGATGAGTACAAGACCGCCATGGAGAGTGCAGGTATTACCTTGTTGACGAGGAGATTGATGCGGGGGAGTATCGTAGACTACTCGATTATCTTTCATCTACCGTACTTTGATTATTGAGTCGCAATGACCATCCAACTGAAGGGAATATGCCCGAGAGGCAATAATAAAGTGGTTATTATCGTATTCCTTGTTTATGATAAATGTTTATTTTGCATGCTATAATTGTATTAATACGGAAACGTTAATACATGTGTGTTTAATAAACAAACAGAAAGTTCCTAGTTATGCCTCTCTTATAAACTAGCTCGTTGATTAACAAGATGATCAAGGTTTCCTGATCATGGACATTGGATGTTGTTAATAACGGGATCACAACATTAGTGTAATGGTGTGATGAACATTCATCCGAGGTTTAGCATTACGATCAAAGTCATTGAGTTTATATTGCTATAACATCTTACAAAGTGATCCTAATCCTTAGACCATGAGATCATGTCAATCACTAACACCGGAAGAGTTTCTTGATAACATCAAACGTCACACCGTAACAGGGTGATTATAAAGATGGATTCAGAACTACTAAAGTGTTATGTTGAGGCCCATGGATCGAGAGTGGAATTTGTTCATCCCGATGACGGATAGATATACTGGCCCTCTCGGTGATATCACATTGGTTAGCTTGCAAGCAAGTGATTTGATCACTAGAATGTTATATCACGGGAACGAGAAAAGAGTGCATGTCGGTAACGAGATCAAACTAGGTATGGAGATACCGATGATCGAATCTTGGACATGTAATATATCGCGAAACAAAAGGATTAAGATACTAGCGTAAAAGGTTCCGACGATCACAAGAAAGTCATCGTTGAATGTGTGGAGTCAGTATGGGTCTCCGATCCCGCTTCGATTATTGATCGAGAGGGTCTCGATCATGTCCACATTATTCGCGAACCGTAGGGTGACACACTTAAGAGACACCGACATCCAATTGGAGCAAAAGTTTCATGCCGAAAAGAAAAAGGAAAGCAGAATTTATTTCACTAGACACGAAATTGTTTGGTTGAAATTGCAAACCGGTTCTGCATGTGAAATGGAATACTAGCAAGGGTTTTATGTGAATGTTTGTTAATTAAAGTAATTAACAAAATTCTGAATAAATAAATAAAAGAGTTTTATTTAAATGAGAGCTTGCATTAAATTTGGTGGAAATTTAATGCATGTGAGTGGATTTTGAGTGGAGGCTTTTTAATGAGAGTGGAAGCTTTTCATTTTGAGTGGGAGCTCCACATGAATGTGGAAGAGGTGGGGCAGCCCCATGGCTGGGCGCCATACCCTGGGTGCCCCCTCTCCCTATAAAGGCCCCCTCTCCTCCTCTCACAACACACCTCCTCGTGAAGGATCTCTCTCCCCTCTAGAATTTATCCCCATGGTCTCGACTAGCGAGATACATGTTCCCGATGGCTTTTCAAGAAAGAGTTGTGCTTCCGCCATTGCATCGCTGGAGCGAGGAGGCGGAGGTTGCTCTGCCTCGAGCGTGTGTGCGAGCACGGATGCGGCTCATTGTTTCGGCGCTAGGACTTCCTCTCGATCTTGAGATCGGCAAGAGATCGTCTACATCAACCACGAGTTTGGACTCGTTAAGCTTTGTCGGTCTTCAAGGGTATGTTCTCTACGGATATACATTCGCCCGTTGTTTGTATCTAGTAGATAGATCTTGGTACATAGTTGTTCCCATCGTAGGAAAATTTTTGTTTTCTATGCTGCGAACCCCTACAGTGGTATCAGAGCCGGATCTATGCGTAGATACTTTGCACGGATAGTACACATATGAGTATGTAGGCGATGATGATCATTTTATTGCTTCTTAGTTGTACTTTGTATATTGGTGGCATAGTGGGATGAAGCGGCCCGGACAAACTTTACATGTCCTCGCACATGAGACCTGTTCCACGCTTGACATGCAACTAGTTTTGCATAAGTGGCTAGCGGGTGTCTGTCTCTCCTACTATAGTCAATATCTAATTTGCAACGAGTTGTCAACAATTTGGTTATCCTCGTTGTGGTTCATGTTCGTAGGTAAGAACGGTTCTATCTTCGAAAGCCCTAAGCCACGTAAAATTTGCAATGGATAAATTAGAGGCGTCTAGTTTAGATTGTTGCTGGGCTAGTGTTATGATATGGTGATGTTGTAAGTAGAAGTATGAGATGATACTCTTACAACACACATAACGTGTAAACTCCATAGACCTTGGATTTACACATAAAGGTATGATAGTGATCATACCACGGTGCACATGATAGAGATCATGTGGAACCATATCATTCCACTAATAAACATGTGATGTTTGATAGCATCTTATATTGCTTATTTGGCGTTTATTAGCATAATAAGATGATCCCTCATTTAGATATCAAGATAAGAATGTTTTCTTCCTTAAGTATGCAGACAATGTTTCGTCGCTTCAAGACATCACGTGATGATCGGGTGTACTTGAATCCACGAGCATATCTCGGTGTAAGACGATTACACCTTGAATACTAAGGTTCTTACTTGACGAGCCTAGCATGTACAAACATGGCCTCGGAACACGGACCGAAAGGTTAAGCATGAGTCATATGTTTTGATATGATGACCATATGGATGCTCGCCTTTGAAGCTATACCGACTCACGTGATGATCGGACTTGGTGTAGTGGATTTGGTTCATGTAATCACCAAAAAGACACGAGGGATGTCGTTTTTGAGTGGGAGTTCATTTCTAATTTGGATTAGTCGAACTCAATTTATCATAAATTAAATCAAAGTGAATTTGCATAATTTGTTGTAGTCATTGGCATTCGTTCACCACCTTATGCATAGTTGTAATTGAGATAATAGAACTATAGAATTATGGATATATACTTTACGAACTGGTATTGTATTGTGTTGAGTGTCAATCAAAGTTTAAAGTCCTATTGCAAACTTTCAGCAAACTCTATTTACTCCGTGAAATTTAATAGTTAGTATTAAATCGAGAGTGAAAATTCCAGTGTTAGTATCTTAAGTATCATGTTTGCCTCCATGATTCTTGATTGTTTTAATATCAAGTTTATCTAGGAGCTGAAAGAATTGTTTCAGAAACCATCATGTGTGGCGATATAACGATATTACGAAACAATGTTTGTTGCAATATGATAGAGTATAATATATGTTCTCATATTGGATGAGAATTTACGAAGGTTGGAGATGCTAGACATCCTAATCATCCAAAAGGGTTTTGGAAAGTAATGTTATACTCATGATTCGCCTTTATAAGCTAAAGTAGCTTGATCATGAAAGTTGTCATGATAAGGGTGAATAGAATATGTATGTAAAATGTTTACTACACTAAAAGATTACTAAAGAATGAATTTTGAAAGAATACCGATCATTTTGATGATGGTGATCTACTTCAAAGTGCAAGTCCAAAGGTATTATTATTTGAATATACACGCTTTGGACTATGTGTCATGTATATGGCGCCACTTTTGATGTTGATAGGTTCTTTTAAAAGGAAAAGGAAATGCTGAAAGAGAATCTATAAAATATATTTGGCAGAAAAGAAAAGATTGGAAATATCCAATTTAGGTATATATATGATATACATGTTATGGTTGTATTCTTTGCTTGTTAAACAATGTGGTTCTTGGGTATTGGATACAGAATTGGTTGGTATGAAATTTCATACGGAATGACGCAATTCATGAACCACAATGGCCTAAGTAACTAGCAAGATAATATGTGATGATGTTCATCAAAAACAAACGAACCGTTGTTTGTATTTCTCGTTGACATCAAAGCTTGACTTCAAGATTTGTTTTAATAATTGTTATTTGAATCAGGTATTATAAGAACAAAGGTTGTTCAAATAATTACCGTATTCCATATAAGATGGATGATTTACAAATTAAGTTGAAGAAATCACATCCATAAAACCTAATGCTAAAATGTCGCAAGACAAATGATTGAAAGATCACTTATGAAGTGACATCGCTGTTTAAATTATATTGGAAAGAAAACATGAAGAATCTCCATATTCATGGATTTTGGAGTCTTTGATTTGATCAAGTGACGCTTGTGAGACTTTCCACGTGATAATTAAAACTTCGTTCAAAGGCCAAAGAAGAACGAACGACTAAAATATTGGAATTTATACATATCGATGTATGTATTCCATTATGTGTAATGGCGATGGGTTTCAACTTCATATGCTTTCTCCGGAAATTTTAGTGAATGTTCACTTAATGAGAAAGAAGTATGAAATATTTGAAAATGTTTCAAAGACTTTCAAGATGAAGTGAAAAAACATTGTAACAAGAAAAATAAATGGTTTATGATTTTATCATAAGGGATTTATAGTTACAAGTGTAACAAGAAAAATAAATGAATTATGATTTTATCATAAAAGGGATTTATTTGAGTTACAAGTTTAGCAAAACACCTAGATTTACATCTCCCGAAACACCATAGGAATATGGAGTGTTTGAGATTTGTAATGAAACCTTGTTTGACATGGTTGGATCAAAGGTGTTATTTATAAAACTGTCATTATGTTTAAAAGATTAAAGCTTTAGAGACTTCGCTTTACCTTCGAAAAGAGCTCCATCTTGATCCATTGAAATGACACCATCGGTTATGGTTTGGGGTAAAACCCGTTGTCATTTCTTAAATTTTTGGTATGCTAAACATAAGTAAGATGTTTACAACCCGAAGTCGGATGACCATGTCTTTGTAGGTTATTTGAATAACAATTGGTAATTCCTCCATAACACCGAGGACAAAAGGGTTTGTCGCTTGAAATGTAAAGTTTCTTGAAGGAATTTTTCATAAATGTTAAGTGGGAGGACAATAGAACTTTGATAAGGTTAACGAACCTTAGCTAAATGTGCTGAGTTAGTTGACGCGGAAATGGTTCAGGCTGCCATAATGCTCATAGCTTATGTGCCTCAAAGGTTGTGGTCACGGAGATCTAAAGTTCCTATTGAACCAAGTCGGAATAAACAATCAAATACTAAGATTTGAGAGTAAATCATCATTGTTTGACAATGATTAACCGACTATATGCAAAGAAGCGATGATGGGCCCCGTCAAATGGCTTGAAGCCATAAAATCGTGATAGTTCCATACACGAAATCAAGTTTTGAACTTGGAAGACCCTCCTAAAGGTGTAAAACCTATCGTTCGTATTTGGATCTATAAAAGCAGACATGGATATCTCACATCTATGAAATATTCGACATGTCGTAAAGTATTTTATGACAATGTTCAAAGAGTTGACTATGACAAGATTTGATCTTTCATAGCGATATTTAGTCTGAACGGATTAAAGTAGCAACCACTACATATAATTTGGTATATGGTAGATGAATAAACAAAACAAAGTTCTTCTAATAGAATGGTTACCTAGGGCGTGTACATGACACGGTCAAAGGGTTTTGTTAAATTCAAAGGATGCTAAAAGGGCATGCAAACTTCAATGGTTGAAGTAAGCATCGCGAGTTGAATCTTCACCATGATGAAAATGAGTTTTCATCCGAGACGATGAAGATGCTTGCATTTTCAAGAAATTAAGTGGGAGTACCGAGACATATTTCTAATACATTATGTGAAGGACATCTTGTTGATTAGAAATGATGTATCTTTATTGACAAAGGTTAATAATTTCATTTTGATGAAAGACTTAGGCAAACCGAATATTTAGCATGAATGTCTATAGTGGATGTATCGCGCTAATATGTTTATGCCAAACGTACATATATGAGATATTGAAGGAGTTCAATATAGAAACGACAAGAAAGTTCTTGTTGCATGGAAAGGAATTGAATCAAGATTCAAGTGTATCGACACTTGATAAGTGAAACAAGATTCAAGTGCTTTGACACTTGATGAGTGCAATCACGAGAATGTTTTGATCAATCATACCATGATATGTACACATCCAGATATGTCCTATGCTCTAAGTGTTATGAGCATATACCAGAATGAATCATAAAATGATCATTGGACGATAGTGAGGATATTCTTATGATCTTTTGGAAGAACTAAGAATATATTTGTGTAGAGGTGACAAACAATTACAAATAGTTTATTGTAAAGCGTTACATTGATACTAGTTTTGTCACAAGATACAAATTAAGTTTATCTCAATTTAAACTATGGGTGGCACAATGTAATGGAAAGGAGATTCCATGATGGATTTGGAAGAGTTCCAAAAAAAAAAAAATTAAGACATTGTGACGAATACTACAACAAAAGGCTAAGTAGATGACTGCTATAGTAGCAGCAAAGGAGGGAATTTGTGTCAAGTAGTTTGTTATCAAACTAAGGTGTGGTTATAGCGGGCTAACACTAAAGATATATTGTATGACAATAGTATCGATGTTTTAACCCCAAGGAACTAAAGGTCTCACCGAAAGACCAAATTTATACAATGCCATCTCATTGGAGAATGAGTGATGCGTGAAGACGCAAAGACATGCAAATACACGGACCTGAAGCGTCGAGATCCGTGTAGATTATGTTAACCACTTGCAATTGCATTATATGGAA
Source organism: Avena longiglumis (assembly GCA_030063025.1). Taxonomy (NCBI): domain Eukaryota; kingdom Viridiplantae; phylum Streptophyta; class Magnoliopsida; order Poales; family Poaceae; genus Avena; species Avena longiglumis. The sequence continues at coordinate 474,594,885 of CP125976.1, forward strand.
CACCGAAGCCATAGGTGTTCAATACGCAAAGTTCTCAAACTAGATTATTGTCTCTAGTGCAAGTGGGAGACTCAAGGAATATGCCCGAGGCAATAATAAAGTGGTTATTATCGTATTCCTTGTTTATGATAAATGTTTATTTTGCATGCTATAATTGTATTAATACGGAAACGTTAATACATGTGTGTTTAATAAACAAACAAAAAAGTTCCTAGTTATGCCTCTCTTATAAACTAGCTCGTTGATTAACAAGATGATCAAGGTTTTCACGATCATGGACATTGGATGTTGTTAATAACGGGATCACAACATTAGTGTAATGGTGTGATGAACATTCATCCGAGGTTTAGCATTACGATCAAAGTCATTGAGTTTATATTGCTATAACATCTTACAAAGTGATCCTAATCCTTAGACCATGAGATCATGTCAATCACTAACACCGGAAGAGTTTCTTGATAACATCAAACGTCACACCGTAACAGGGTGATTATAAAGATGGATTCAGAACTACTAAAGTGTTATGTTGAGGCCCATGGATCGAGAGTGGAATTTGTTCATCCCGATGACGGATAGATATACTCTAGGCCCTCTCGGTGATATCACATTGGTTAGCTTGCAAGCAAGTGATTTGATCACTAGAATGTTATATCACGGGAACGAGAAAAGAGTGCATGTCAGTAACGAGATCAAACTAGGTATGGAGATACCGATGATCGAATCTTGGACATGTAATATATCGCGAAACAAAAGGATTAAGATACTAGCGTAAAAGGTTCCGACGATCACAAGAAAGTCATCGTTGAATGTGTGGGAGTCAGTATGGGTCTCCAGATCCCGCTTCTGATTATTGATCTGAGAGGGGTCTCGATCATGTCCACATTATTCGCGAACCATAGGGTGACACACGTAAGAGACACCGACATCTAATTGGAGCAAAAGTTTCATGCCGAAAAGAAAAGGAAAGCGCAGGAATTTATTTCACTAGACACCGAAATTGTTTCGGTTGAAATTGCTGAAACTGGTTCTGCATGTGAAATGGAATACTAGCAAGGGTTTTATGTGAATGTTTGTTAATTAAAGTAATTAACAAAATTCTGAATAAATAAATAAAAGAGTTTTATTTAAATGAGAGCTTGCATTAAATTTGGTGGAAATTTAATGCATGTGAGTGATTTTGAGTGGAGGCTTTTAATGGGAGTGGAGGCTTTTCATTTTGAGTGGGAGCTCCACCCACATGAATGTGGAAGAGGTGGGGCAGCCCCATTGCTGGGCGCCATGCCTGGGTGCCCCCTCTCCCCTATAAAGGCCCCTCCTCCTCTCACAACACACCTCCTCGTGAAGGATCTCTCCCCTCTAGAATTTATCCCCATGGTCTCGGACTAGCGAGATACATGTTCCTGTGGCTTTTGCAAGAAAGAGTTGTGCTTCCGCTGCATCGCCGAGCGAGGAGGCGGAGGTTGCTCGGTGCCTCGAACGCGTGTGCACGGATGCGCTGTTTTTCTTGGCCTTAGGACTTCCTCTCGATCTTGAGATCGGCAAGAGATCGTCTACATCAACCACGAGTTTGGACTCGTTAAGCTTTGTCGGTCTTCAAGGGTATGTTCTCTACGGATATACATCCGCCCGTTGTTTGTATCTAGTAGATAGATCTTGGTACATAGTTGTTCCCATCGTAGGAAAATTTTTGTTTTCTATGCTGCGAACCCCTACACCAACATGTGGGTGGCTTGCTATGGTGTGATTGATTTTTCCCAAACTTGTTGTTTATGTCATTTAAACTCTATGTTGTTTTGATGCTTGGTTATGGTGATTGACTATGTGATGTATTGTGCATGTTAAGCATCTATGGGTATCTCATTCTTATCCTTATGAAAACCACAGATGCCTCCTCGACGTTCCAACCCCAACAACAACAACAACAAATAACAACAACAACAACAACAACAACAACAACAACAATAACAACAACAACAACAACAACAACAACAACAACAACAACAACAACAACAACAACAACAACAACAACAACAACAACAACAACAACAACAAATAACAACAACAACAACAAATAAACAACTAACAACAACAACAACAACAATAAACAACAACAACAACAACAACAACAACAACAACAACAAATAACAACAACAACAACAACAACAACAACAACAACAACAACAACAACAACAACAACAACAACAACAACAACAACAACAACAACAACAACAACAACAACAACAACAACAACAACAACAACAACAACAACAACAACAACAACAACAACAACAACAACAACAACAACAACAACAACAACAACAACAACAACAACAACAACAACAACAACAACAACAACAACAACAACAACAACAACAACAACAACAACAACAACAACAACAACAACAACAACAACAACCAGAATAATCCGCCAGGATTCGACATGCTCACCAGATTTCTAAGACTGAGACCTGCCAAGTTCTCGGGAACCACTGATCCAATGGTGGCTAATGATTGGTTACGTTCAGTGAACAAAGATTTGGTGACTGTTGGCTGCACCGATGAAGAGAAGGTCAGGTTTGCAGCACATCTGCTAGAAGGGCCAGCAGCAACCTCGTGGGACAATTTTCAGATCACCACTCCCATTGAGGATGTGACTTGGGATATCTTTGAGGACGGATTCTGTACAACTCACATCTCATCGGGAGTGATGAATTTGAGGAAGAAGGAGTTCCACAATCTGAAGCAGTGTCACCGTAGCGTGGTTGAGTATATTGAGGAATTCAACAATCTGGCGCGTTATGCACCGGATGAAGTTGATACTGATGCCAAGAGGAAGGAGAAATTCCTCGAAGGATTGAATGATGAACTGAATCTGCAGTTGTCTGTTGCCTATGTTCCAACCTACCAATCACTATGTGACAAGGCTGCCATCTTGGAAAACAAGATGAAACAGGTTGAGAGCAGGAAGAGGAAGCATAGCTTTGACAAGCACAACTCAGGATCGTCTCACAAGCGTTCCCATCATGATGATAGTGGGAATTCCGGATCCCACAAACATGGAAAGTACAACAACAACCACAGCCACAACCGTCATCATGACAACCAGCACCACCGCAGTCATGATAATGACAAGTACAAGAACCACAAGAGTGGATACAAGAGCCACCACAATGGAAGTGGAAGTGGTAGTGGAAGTCAGCCTGTCAAGAAAGATATCAGTCAGGTTGAATGCTTCAAGTGCACGAAGATGGGACACTATGCTAATGAGTGCCCAGAAAATAAAGTTTATGGTGCCAACAAGCCCAATCCCTTCCAAAAGGGACAAGTGAACCACATCAATGTGGAGGAGATATATGAGGAATCAGATGTTGTGGCTGGTAAGTTCAAACTCAATTCTATTCCAGCACTTGTTCTTTTTGATACTGGCGCATCACATTCATTCATATCAAGAGCATTTGTTGATAGAAATGGATTTCCAACTGAAAATATTGGGTGTCCTATAAGAGTAAGTTCTCCCGGTGGAGATATGATAGTAAGCCTTGGTTGTCGTGATCTAGTAATAGAATTTGGAAAGCATAAGTTTCCAGTTAGTTTGATAATCCTAGATTCCCAAGGATTGGATGTAATTTTGGGAATGGATTGGATGACCAAGTATGAAGGAGTACTAGATTGTGCCAACCGTACTGTCGCACTCACGACCCCAGATAATAAAAGGATTAGATTCAAGTCTAACTTTGAATCAAAAGGGAGTAAGCTAAATTATCTTAAGGGGGTTAGCATAGACAGTGTGCTAATTGTGAGAGAATATCCGGATGTGTTTCTGGAGGAATTGCCAGGGATGCCACCTGATAGAGATGTTGAGTTTCTGATTGATTTGTTGCCAGGATCTAGACCAATAGCAAAGAGACCTTACAAGATGCCAGTGGATGAGTTGAAAGAACTCAAGAAACAACTTGGTGAACAGTTGCAGAAAGGATTTATTCAATCAAGTTCTTCATCTTGGGGAGCACCTGTCTTTTTTGTGGAAAAGAAAGATAGAAGTCAAAGGTTATGCATAGATTATCATTCACTTAATGAGGTGACTATCAAGAACAAGTACCCTTTGCCCAGAATCAATGACTTGTTTGATCAGTTAGAAGGAGCCCGTGTGTTCTCAAAGATTGATCTTCGATCAGGCTATTTTTAGCTAAAGATAAGGGAATAAGACATACCTAAGACTGCTTTCACCACTAGGTATGGATTGTATGAGTACACCGTGATGCCATTTGGTTTGACCAATGCACCAGCTTACTTCATAAATATGATGAACAAGGTGTTCATGGAATTTCTTGACAAGTTTGTTGTCATTTTCATCGATGACATTTTGATCTATTCCAAAAGCAATTAAGAGCATGAAGGACATTTGCGATTGATACTTGAGAAGCTTAGAGAGCATAAATTGTATGCCAAGTTCAGCAAGTGTGAATTCTGGCTAAATGAGGTCGGATTTCTTGGACACATTGTGTCAGGAGATGGTGTAGCAGTTGATCCCGCAAAAGTGTCAGCTGTAACTGAGTGGGAATCTCCTCAGTCAGTGAAAGAAGTTTGTAGTTTCCTTGGCTTGGCAGGATACTATAGAAGATTCATTGAGAAATTCTCAAAGGTAGATAAGCCAATGACAGAGTTACTTAAGAAGGACAAGAAGTTTGATTGGACTGAAGGATGTGAACTCAGTTTCCAAGAGTTGAAGAAGAGACTAGTGACATCCCCAGTCTTATGTCTGCCAGATTTGGAGAAGGATTTCCAAGTTTATTGTGATGCATCTCATCAAGGATTAGGTGCAGTTTTAATGCAAGAAGGGAAAGTTGTGGCGTATGCCTCGAGACAACTCAAAACTCATGAAGTGAATTATCCTACTCATGATTTAGAGTTAGCCTCTGTTGTCCATGCACTCAAAACATGGATACATTATCTTTTGGGAAAGCGATGTGAAGTGTTCACATATCACAAAAGTTTGAAGTATATCTTCACTCGGAAAGAAATTAACATGAGGCAAAGAAGATGGCTAGAACTCATCAAGGACTATGACTTGAGTTTCCAATACCACCCCGGTAAAGCAAATGTTGTAGCAGATGCATCTAGCCGTAAGGTTTATGTGAATGGCCTTACTAAAGGAGAGTTGCCAAATGATCTGTGTGCCCAATTCAAAGATCTTAGATTGGAGATAGTGCCTGAAAGATATCTCATGTCATTGGATGTTCAACCCACCTTGTTGGACAAAATCAAGGAAGCCCAGAAGACAGATAAGGAAATTGAAGAGATTAAGGAAAATATTGGTAAAGGAAAAGCCAAAGGATTCCATGAAGACAAACAAGGTACTTTATGGTATGGAAAACGTATCTGTATTCCGCAAGATCCGGAGCTTCGGAAACTGATTTTATAGGAAGCACACAACTCACCATATTCCATTCATCCGGGTAACACCAAAATGTACATGGATGTGAAGGAAAGATTTTGGTGGAATAACCTCAATAAGGACATCGCCGAACATATTGCTTTGTGTGATGTATGTAGTAGAGTGAAAGCGGAACATCAGAAACCAGCAGGATTGTTACAACCATTACATATTCCTGATTGGAAGTGGGACAAGATTGGCATGGATTTCATCACTGGACTGCCAAGGACTAGATAGGGATATGATTCCATTTGGGTCGTAGTTGATCGCCTAACTAAAGTGGCTCATTTCATACCCGTGAAAACAACCTATACAAGTGCTAAGTTAGCCAAGATCTATATGAATAGGATTGTGTGTCTACATGGAGTACCCAAGAGTATCGTGTCTGATAGGGGAACTCAATTCACTTCCCATTTTTGGAGGCAACTGCATGAGTCATTGGGAACGAGATTGGAATGCAATACTGCTTTTCATCCCCAGACTGATGGACAGACAGAAAGGACCAACCAAATTTTAGAGGATATGTTGAGGGCATGTGCCCTAGACTATGGAGCTAGTTGGCATGAAAGTCTGCCCTACGCGGAATTCTCTTACAACAACAACTATCAAGCCAGTATTGAGATGGCACCGTTTGAATTTCTCTATGGGATAAAGTGTACCACACCATTGTTATGGAATGGTGTTGGAGAAAGAAACTTGTTCGGGCCAGAACTAATCAAGGAAGATGAAGAGAAAGTCAAGTTAGTAAAGGACAGATTGAAGATAGCACAGTCCCGACAAAAGAGCTACGCAAATCCAAAGCGTAGGGAAGTCACCTATGAGGTGGGTGATAGAGCTTATCTTAGAGTATCACCACTTCGTGGAGTGAAGAGGTTTGGATTCAAAGGAAAATTGGCCACAAGATACATTGGACCATTCAAGATTCTGAGCTGTAAAGGAGAAGTAGCATATGAGATTGAATTGCGTGAATCATTGTCTGTCGTTCACAATGTGTTTCATGTGAGTCAGCTAAAGAAATGCCATCCGGAGATGGAAGAGACTTCTTTGAAGGATACTATACCCTTGGAGGAGGTCCAATTGGAAAGTGATCTCACTTATGAAGAAAAATCTATCAAGATCCTTGAGATTGCAGAGAGAGTTACTCGGACAAAGACTATCAAATTCTGCAAAGTTCGGTGGAACCATCATTCCAAGGAAGAAGCAACATGGGAAAGAGAAGATGATCTTCGGAAAGACCACCCTCGCCTATTTGCTAGCCAATCCGAATCTCGAGGGCGAGATTCACCTTATGGGAGTTAGATGTGTAACATCCCAAAAATCATGATCTATAAAGCTTGCATATCATTCATGCATTCATAAGCATTTGGATCATTTTCAATGAAGATTTCAAAACAGAAGTAAATCTGTTGCCTATAAATTTACGTAGATAAGGCAATGACTTTAATTCTACTCTCTAATATGAGAATACTTGTTTTAACCAGAAAAGGTTTGAACATAGGTTTGATTGATATTTCCAAAGCTTGATCAAAGTTTTCAAAACAAAATATGAATTCAAAACCATTCTTATGCCTATTACAAGGAATTAATTAAAGGCATGATTTTATTTTTAAACCCAATGACCAATGTAATTTGAGTGAATAGCAATGTTTTATACACAAATATGTGCATGTTTCACTTTACAAAAATCCAGAAAGAGTTTGAATTCAAACACATTTAAAATCATTTGAAAAGGATTCCTGGAAAATCATTTGGAAAAAGAAAAAGAGAAAGGAATAAAGAAAAGGCCAGCGCCAGCAATCAGGCCCAATAGCATAAGCAGACCATTAGCCAGCCCACCCGGGCCCCCCTCTCCCTCTGTTTCTCACCCGCACGCGTACCCCCTCTCTCATTGACTCTCCGGTCCCACGTGCCCCGTCATCATCATCCCCAAAATCCCGCGCCGCAGACCACGTCGCCGCAATCGTTGCTGCCGATAATGGCGCGGTGTAATTGGCCTTGATTTAGCATGCATTTCTTGTCGTGCTGCCGCCCATTTAAACCCCTGCACCCCACAAATATTTCACTCACCACTAGCTCCGCCACCAGTCGCCATATTTTCAACACACCGTAGTACCGAGCAACTCCGACGACGAAATTCCGATGAGCCCGATCGCCCCTGTCCTTCTGGTTCATATGAGCGTGGTCCTTGTGATCTCGTGCACCTCCTGACACCTTTTGTTTGCCCGCACATGACCCAGGCCGCCGTTCCCATCCACAACAGCAAGCGACAGAGCCGCCGCTCCACTTCGGCGAGCGATTTAGGTAAAGTCTGACCGCCCCTTGCTTTCTCCTTGACACTGTCGTGTTCGCCGTGACCTTGTGCACCTCCTGATACTTCTGGTTTGTGCTAGGATGATCCAGAGCATCAGCAACAACCTCGTCTGCAAGGACCCGACGCCGTCTGCAACTCCAACGAGCTCTAGGCCCCGCTACAGCACGCCCCTGCCCAACCGCGACCATGTTGAGCTTCCTCGTGAACGTGCGAGTCTGTTAAGCATCATCACCGCCCCTAGGCCTCGCTAGAATCGACGTTCCACCATTGCCAGTAGCGCCGCCACCGCATCACCTTCGCTAGCGCCGCCCATCCTTGGTCGTGTGCTCAGCAGCGTTGGATCTAGATCTAACGTTTTAGATTAGATCACTTACACGAACCGGTACGAGCAGATCTGGTTGTGCAATGTCACTTAAATCCAACGGCCCTCGTTGATCGATCCGTGTGAAACGGTATCAGCTAATAGGAACAGCCCACGTGGCCTAGCGTGTCTGTTTAAAATTTCAGAAATGATTTTTGAATGTTTAAACTTGTAAATTCAATAACTTTTGTTCTGCTTATCCAAAAAATACAAATAAGATACCATTGGAATCAAAAAAATAAATCCTACACATATATGCTATTAGTTTTGTATTTTGTTTCTGTTAAAATGGAATTTTATGCAGAGACATTTCTAGGCTTATTTTGTATATAAAAATTATTTGGAAAAGGTTTTAAAAGCCAAATAAAGTTTATTTGGTGTGTAAATGTTTAGTTTATTGTTCAGTACTGTTTTACTTGTCTTGTTTGAGTTGGAAAAATCATCACATGGCATTTTCATGCATTCATGTATTTTTTCTTGAATTATTTGAAGTATGAATTTGGTGCTATCATTTTTATGTGTAGATTTTGGTGCTAGTGGTGATTGTGACTGTGAGGATTGTTGCTACTCCCCCAACTACCAAGGCAAGTGGTGCTTCATAATTTTGTCCCAATATTTTAACTATGCATTAGTAATATTTTGTATAGGGCTTGCATGATAATTTTTGCTAAGTATCTATATACTATACTTGGGAAATCCTAGTAGTTGTAAAATTGTTAGTATTTTATCTAAGTTAAGATACTTGCTATTGCCATGCTTAGCCTAGCTTATATAAACCATGGTGGATTTTATACATATGATATGGAAAATATTGCTAAGTCTTTGACTTGTGTTTTGCTTAATAAAAACAACTAAGTAAATGAATCACCTGGGTGGAATGGATGATTGGGTTATGTTGAGTGGTTACACAAGGCCCATGTCTATGGTTTACCTTGTGTATCACACTTATGGAAAGCCACCCACGAACAAAGGGATTTGACATGCCATATGTTAAGAAGCTTCTAGTGCAGCCACACGGCATTATGGGCTCTGCCTGGATCATATAGGTTGCAATAACTTAGCCAAATGGATAGTTGGTGGTAGAGGGATGTTAGGTTTGGAGCGCGTCCATTTTGGTCTAAGGGAAGGCTTCTGAAAGGTCCTGTGTCGTGGGAATGACCACGGCAGATGCTGCAATTGGCAGCGAGTAGTAGAACGAGGGGAAAGGGCGGCCAGCCATCTGCGGTGCGAGATGAGGGCAAAGACACAGGGTTTTACCCAGGTTCGGCCCCCCGGAGGGTAAAGACCTACTCCTGCTAGATTGTATTATGGAGGTGTTTACAATGGGCTAACTCCGACTAGGCCGAGTTGCTTGGGTGTATGAGGGAACGTGTCTCTACTCACCCCATAGGAGGTTTATATAGGCTCACCTCCCTAGGGTTTACATATCTCAACCGATTCCATGCCTTCAGAATCGCTTAACCTAGACCGACCGGGCCTATCTACTACCTGGGCCTTCAACTTCCAAATACCGACACCTTGCTGGCTTTGATCCACTCCGCTGCTGCAGGCCCACTCCGGCCAAATTGGCCACGGAACGCCCTACCGAGTATACCCCAAGAGGCGATCCCCATCAAGAGTCCCCGAGGCCGCCGCTGATTAGGCGTGAGTGGCCGGCATGGAGTATACGGCTTCAAGTTGGCATCCATCGAATCGCTTACGGCTCCTCAGATAAAGGAAAAAATCCGTGAACCGAGTCGCCGCCTTGGGCGAAGTCGAGCCAACGAGACGCGGTCTTGGCGAGTGACTTAACGAGCCGAGTGGCTGGAGTTGGACCGTCAGCGTGGTCAAAACTAGCCGTTAAGGTAACTCAACGGTAACTTCGGCGAATCATCGCTTAACGGCCTCGATTTGGGCAACTCCCGCTAAATTAGAGTAATGGTATGCTATCGCAAAGCCAACCGCCCACCATCTCTTCCGAGTGCGCACATCTTCCTTCCTTCACTTCCGCGATCCAGTCGACCCGAAATCCTCCGACCTCCAAACAAATCCTCACCATGGCCCTTCCACCGAACCTTGGGTAGATCCAAGTGCACCAGAGCAGTGGCCTCCTTCGAGGAGGCCGGAATCCTACGGGCCGGGTTGGCGTATCCTCGCAGCGGAGAAACGACCCCAAACCCGCGAGAGAGAGTTCGTCTGCTTCACCACCACCTCGAGCGGGTTAGGGTTTCCACATCTTTGTTCTTCCGCGTTTCGCGCTTACCACGGATCCAGCCTCGATCTGGGTCCCCATAGCATCGAGCAGCTCGCCATCTTCGTGGCGCTCATGAGTGCTACTTGGGGCCGCCCTACTTTCCCTTGTGGCAAGATCTGCTCCATGGACGGATCAGCCGCGAGGAGGCGATGCCAATGCTAGCCGCGGCTTAACCTTCCAACTCAAATCCAAAGCTTCCTTCTTCGACCGATGCCGCCGCCAAAGCATCGAGCGATCGAAAAGTCATGGTTCTACGTGACCGAGGCGACTCCGAGGACGAGGCGGCGATCCCGCTGCATTTCTGGCCAATCGCTCCGAGCCACGCCATCTCCAGGTCGGCAAGCTCCCCGACGACCAGCGGATGGTCGCCGACGATGCTCCGCACCATCCGTGGTCTAAAGAAGAAGGGGCCCCACGGTAAACTTGTACAATTGTTGGCTTGGGAGGCGCTCGCTCCGCCGCCTAACGCGACCATTACATGTACCAAGACATCGGCCGGGAGACTCGACGAAAGCCTGCCTCGACGAGTGGAAGCCGGAGGACTACCTCTCAAGATCAAGAAGATCACCCAAGCGATACGCGGATGCGCAGCCGGGTCCTCCTACACCAAGCCGTCCGGCCCGACGGTAATCTTTTTATCTTGTTCGCAATGCAGCTGCAGCAGCGCAATTCTAACTCGCTTCGTGTTTAACGCAATTCCAAGTGGTGGAAGGTGGCTACCACCCGCCGACGACGAGAGCCCCGCCATCCGCCCAGATATAAGCGAAGTCGCCACCCGCCAAGGGTAACGAGGACGACGAGGACGAAGTCGACGAGGAGATTGACCCATCGCCCGGCGACCCGGGCAACGCCGCCACAAATCGAAGCGGCAGAGCCTCGAAGGCCATGACGACGACGACGAACTCCCGAGACCACCTCGCTGGCCACCCACTCCCCGCCAAGAAGAAGAAGAAAGAAAAGGAGGCGAGGGCCCCGAGAAGGAAGACGGCCAAGGCGGCCTCACCGCCGCACTCAACGAAAGCAGCTCGATGCTCACAGCTCGCCGATGACGGCACAGGCCAGCGACAACCGCGCGATGCGCCATCTACGGAAGCGCCGCTGGCCTCAATGCCTCCACCATTCGCGCCGGTTCGGGCTAGGAAGGTTGCCAGGCGACTTACCGCAAGGAGGTCCCGAGTGGCGGTCTCGCCGCAAGGAGGTTCCGCTGTAGCCCCAATTCGCGAGGAGGTCTCCGCCGGCCCGAGGCGCCAACCGCTACCTCAACGCCAAAGAAGCCGTCCGTATCCGGGCCCCGACGCCCGAACGGGGCTTAGTCGCCGATTGGGCCTCGAGCTGGAAAAACCAGCCGCCTTCGCAGGCTGCGCTTTCATTCGCCGCCAAGTGAGCGATTCGCCTTCTACTTTCTTTTAGTACTGATTGTCTTTTATTGATTTGATTCGATATGCAGGACCGAGGAAAAAGATGGGTCACCCGACCATGGCTAAGGTATCCTCCGCCGCTAGCGAGAGGACCCTTCCCGCAAGAGGAAAGGTGACGAGGTCGCCGCCGGAAGGCGCAAGAAGGACAAGGGCGACGACATCGCCGCTCTCGACGACGCGGCGTCGCGGTTGGACCCAAGTGGAAGCAACCGCGTCACGAAGGAGGGCGTTCGTTGCCACCGGAGGAAGCGATTTTTGGGGCGCGCTCGATTGCTACCTTCCCCGCTTCATGACCAAGGCGGCCACTTAGTGGCTGACCCGAGCCTCGCCTGTGGTCCGCCGACGCTGAAATCGACTAACGCGGGCACACGGCGCTTACTTGCGTCAGGACGCGTACAACTTCACGGCATGCTTGGTGCGGCTATCCGTGTACCTCCACCCCGAGGATCGGTCGGTGCCGCAGCTTGATTCTTATAGTTACTTGTTTTGTACTTTCGAATCCAGTCCCGAAGTGCGATCGCTAAATTTTAGCGGTATGCACCGAGGAATTTTCGTGGTCGCTAGTCCCCGAAAAAACGTCGCTAAATTTTAGCGGTGGGCACCGAAAATTTTCATGTGTCGACTTTGAAGATGTATGGTCCGCACCGAGTCGGAGCGATTGGCTGGCGTCAGGTCGAGAAGGAGCTGGCCACTATCCAAGAAGCAAACAAGGAGCTTCAGTTGTTGCTGCTGGCGGAGGTGGCTCGCCAGAGCTTGTCCTCGCTGGTGAGCTGGTGGCTCATGCGTTAGGCACCGCTAAGCGTAGGATCGCCGACCTCGAAAGCGCGAATCATGAGGCGAAGAAGAAGCAAGCTCGGGCGGGCGAGCGAAGGCCGCCATTGCGTCATGAGGAAGACCGAAGGCGCCGAAGCCCTCATTGTTGGGCTTCGTGACGATCATACATCGCTTGTAGCTTCATCACGGGACTCGCCCGCCTGCTTGGTGAGTGCGCCTTTCTGCCTTTCGGTTGTATTGTTTGTGGTTTCCATGGTACTCATAATTGTCTCCTTCAAGGTCATGTTATTGGTAGCCAAGAAGAAGCGAGCTCTCTTGACGCAAGGGAGTGCGTAAGCATGCTTGTCGACCGGCGACATTACGGCGGCATCCGCGCCGCCGCCTACCTTCAAGAGATGTCGCCACGGAGGTTATTCAGTGACCTCGTTGAGGTGTGGGAGTACTTGGAGAAGGCGCCCGCGGTCAGAGAGTTCATGACGCGGTCGGCGTTTGCCATGAGCGCCGGACTCGAAGCCTTGACTCGCCCACTTCCCGAGGACTTCGACCTCGACGATGTGACGAGTGGGTATCCTTCGTCGACCGGGCGGTGGATCTGTCCGAGGTTCTCAAGCTGCGAGAACGTGCATGCCGTGCTCGAGCGTGTCAGGCGATGGGCGACCTCCTTCCCTACCAGAAACGGTCGTCGCCTAAACGACCCGAGCCGCGCATCGTGACTTCAAGGTCGAGCAGCCTTTCCGTGCGGCGATGGCGGGTGAGCCGACGACATATCCGCTAAACCCGTGACACCGCTCATCCGTAGGCGCCGGGATTCTGGTGCGTCGTCGTCGAAGCCTGCAGAATAGGGTAGTGTGCCTAGATATGTTAGCAGCAGTTCTGCCGAGCAGGCATAATTTGTAATGTAAGACAATGCAATATGCGATTGAATGGGACGTTGTGTCCATTTTGTTATTTGTTTGTGTGTTTTGGATTGATTTTGGATGAGTCCCCGAGCGCGTCCGCCCTTTTGTGGGGTTCACCTTGTATATGATGTTTGTTGTTATCATGTGTTTTGTTAGTTTAGTCGACTCGCCCGAGCTCGGAGAGCTACCAAGGCGACTCCTTGAGTGCTCAGATTTACCGCTTTCCAGACGCTGAACGGGTCGGTGGCCGAGTCCCCGAGAGTGGTACTTGGTAGTTCGAGGCGCAACGCGAGGGTGGTTGAGGACTAAGCGCGTTGGTGTGAGCGCCACTCCGCGCCCGGAGGGTCATCGCGGCGATTCCCGGTATGCTCTCTTACTTGGCGTTTTCGACCGATCGCGATTTAACCGGTATGCGCCCCCGAGCGTGGTACTTAGCCGTTCGAGTCGCTATGCCAAGGATGCGGAGGACCGAGGTCGCTGTGAGAAGCGAGGGAAGTTGTCTTGGTTCGTAAAACCAGTCGAGCTAGGCGACTCCAATGGGGCTCCGGTTTGGCGTTTTTCGGACGACGCAAGACTGAAATGACTCAAAGGTTTTGCATCGCTACTTAGCGTCGGTCGCTGTACCAAAGGTTGACTTCTGCATTTTAGCATGACGCTGTTTATTACGAAAGTGCGAGTGGCACAAGGCATGGAGAGTAGACGCAATTTGCAGAACTGCTTTTTATTTCATAGCGATCAGAGAGTACATGTGTGGGGTTCTAGGAGTAGAACTTCCGGAGGATATTTACATTCCATGGTCGCTGACGTCGAAGTTCGCCGTCCCCGCAACGCCGATGAGGTAGTAGGCGTCGTTGCAGTCTGGCGCCTGCTAGCGAACGGGCCTTCCACGGAGGAGAGCTTGTGCATGCCCTTCTTGTCCCGGATGAGGCGTAACACCGTGTCGCCTTCCGGAAGGTGCGGTTTTCACCCGTCGGCCGTGGTAGCGGCAGAGCCCTTCGATAAATGGCGGTGCGCGATCGGGCGGTCGCGCTTCGTCGAGTTGGTCGAGCCCATCTTGGCGGGCCAGCTCGTTTGGCCTCCAGATAGTGGACGACCCGCGAGTCGTGTTCGAGGTCGGTGGGCATGACCGCTTTGGCGCAGACCATGAAGAAGGGTGAATCCCGTCCTGTTGACCGAGGTGCGGATTCCCGGATGACGGAGGGTAGCTCTTCACCCAGCACCCGGCGGTGCGCTCGAGTGGTACTTGGAGTCGCGGCTTTAGGCCGTGGAGGATGCTTTGGTTGGCCCGTTCCGCCTGGCCGTTGGATTACGGGTGGGCTACTGACGCGAGGTCGAGCCGGATGTGGTGCTCTTCGCAGAATTCGGCCATGGCTCCTTTGGCGAAGTTGGTGCCGTTGTCCGTGATGATGCTGTTTGGGAACCCGTAGCGATATATGAGCTCGCCAGGAACTTAGTGGCGGTCTTCCGTCGCATTTCGACTGGCTTGGCCTCCACCCACTTCGTGAATTTGTCGGCGACTAGCAGGTGGGTGTAGCCGAGGGGGCCTTCTTGAAGGGGCCTACCATGTCCATGCCCCACACGGCGAATGGCCGTGATGGGGATTGTTTTGGCGCCGAGCTCGTGCGCGCCCGATTGGCGTGCCGCACCGCGCATTGCTGGACGATGTCGGCGTCGGCATGTCTGTGGGCGATAGAAGCCGTGTCGCATAGCCTTGGCGACCAGGGAGGCGGCGGCGGCGTGGCCGCAATCGCTGAGTGGATGTCGTGGAGGATTTTGCGCCCTTCAATTTGGTTGACGCACGTTGGAACACGCCGGTGACATCGGCTTGTAGCTCGCCGTCGATGATGGTGTAAGACTTGCATCGGCGAGCGATCATTCGAGCGTTGTCTCGTCTGGCAGGTGCCGGTTTCGGTAAGCGATGTAGGGCTTGGTCCAGTCGTCTGGCTCGGTGACGAGTGCGACCAAGGCTGCCTCTGGTTGGAGCGGGACTCCGATGTCGATCTCCCTCGGGGGAGAGACTGATGGTTTGAAGATTGTGTCGAGGAACACGCCGGCGGGTGGTGCGAGTCGAGCCGACCGATGCGAGAGAGGCGTCGGCCTCCTCGTTTTCTCCGCCGATCCACTCGACAGAGTAGCCGGTGAAGTGACCGCCCACCTTGTCCACCTCTTGGCGGTACGCCGCCATGGTGGGGGAGACGGCGTCGCAGGTGCCGGTGACTTGTCCCGCAACGAGGTCGGAGTCTCCGTAGCATCGAAGGCGATTGACTCTCATCTCCTTTGCGGCTCGCATGCCGTGAGTAGGGCCTCGTGATTCAGCCATGTTGTTGGTGGGCGTGAATTCGAGGCGGAGGATGTAGCGTAGCTTGTCGCCCTTTGGTGAGGTCAAGACTATCCCGCTCTGCGCCGTCTGCGTTCTTGGACCTGGTCGAAGTGTGCTCGATGTGGAGTGCGGCGGCTTCTCCGCTGCTGGGCCTCTTCGATCGGGCGATGAAGTCTGCCGATTGCTGCGACTTGATCGCCCTTCGTGGCTCGTATTTAATGTTGTGGACGCCAATCTCGACGGCCCACTTGGCGACCCGCCCGGTCGCCTCGCAATTGCGGATGATGTCTTGTAGTGGTGCTGAGGAGACGACCGTGATCGGTGCTCACGGAAGTAGGCGGCGCCACGAGCCCGAAGACCGCGTATACCAGCTTTTGATATGGGTATCGGCGCGACTCGGTGAGAACCTCGCCGATGTAGTACACCGCCGCTGGACCGGCGCTCCTTTCCTTCCTCTGGTCGTTCGACAACCATTACGGCATTGACGCGTTGGATGCTGCGGCGTAAACCATAGGCTCTTTGTCGGCGGGTGCGGCGGTAGTGCGCGAGTAGCACCTTTTTGGTCGCGAGCGCGTCGTCCTCCTTGTCCCACGTAAGGTGGGGTTCTTGGCGAGGCGGTATAGGGGCATCGCTTTTCACCCAGCGGGGATGAAGCGATCGAGAGCCGCTACACGCCCGCCGCCGGACGTCGCGGGCACTCGGGTTTCCGAGTCGGGCGATCGTCGATCTTCGTTGGGTTTGCCTCGATCCCTCGCTTGGAGACGACGTACCCAAGAAGTTGCGGCGGGTACAATCAAGGTGCACTTACTGGGTTGAGCTTTATCTTATACCTCCGCAGATTGGCGAAGGTCTCCGCTAGGTCGGCGAGTAGGTCTCCTTGGCGGCGGATTTCACGACCACGCCGTCGATGTAGACGTGGATGTTGCCAATTTGGCTCGTGAGGCATTCTTGCATGCACCGCTGATAGGTTGCCCGGCGTTCTTGAGGCGAAGGTCATGGCGGTGTAGAATGCTCGAATGGCGTGATGAACGCCGTCTTTCCTCATCCTCGACGCCATTTTGATCTGGTTGTACCGGAGTAAGCGCCGAGGAAACATACGACTCGAACCCGCGGTTGAATCGATTATCGATCGATCCGGGAGGACGAACTGCCTTTGGGCGGCGTTCGAGGTTTGTGTAGTCGATACATTCTCGGTCCGCTTTCTTTCGACCGGGTGGGTTTGCCACCACTTGAGTATTTAATTGGCGGATGAAGCCGCAGCGGCAGGTATTGCACTTCTCGGCGATTGCTCGGCGCTCTTCATTGAAGCCGTAGCGACTTGACGGGTCGCACTTTGGGGTCGGCGTTTAGTTTGTGCTCAGCGAGCTCCCTAGGGACACCGGGCATGCTCGGAGGGTTTACATGCGAAGATGTCCCTATTCTCACGAAGGAACTCGATGGAGCGCCTTCCTATCTTTGGGCTCATGCTCGTCCCGATCGTCACCGCTGGCCGGGTCGCACAGGACCAGCTCGACGGTGCGAGTGTCGCCGTGGCCTCAAAGGTTGAGGTGTTTGTGCCCTCGAGTTGGGCTTCTTGAGTATTGTGGGGTCGTCATTGTTGACCCGCCGCGTATTGGCGAGCTCGTCGGCGTGATTAGCTTTGCCGCGATGAAGGCGTCGAAGTTCGGCTCCTTTGGCCTCGCATTCGCGGCCATGTCGGTCGCCGTTGATGGTGATGACGCCGACGGCCGGGGAGCTTCATCGCATTGTGCAGCGTAGGGCGCCGCCATGAATTTGGCGAACGCTGGCGCCCAGGGACGATGGTAAGGGCTGTCGAAGGGCACCAGCTCAAGACGATCCGCCGGTCGGAAGTTTGCGAGTACCAAGGTGACGGTAGCGTGACTTTGCCGATCGGGTACGCCTTCCGGCGGGGCGATGCGTGGAACGTGGTGTGGGTTGTCTCGATCATCGATCGCGGGAGCCGCAACGCTGAAGGTCTCGAGGTAGAGGATGTTGATGGAGCTGCCGCCGTCCATCGTTGTCTTGGGAGCCATGGTCGCCAACCTTGGGCTTGACCACCAAGGCGACTCGTCCCAGGTACTGATGCGTGGCGAGTGGTCTTGCGGCTCAGTGATGGGCTGTTCACCAGTTGAGGAACGGGGACGTCTGTTTGGGCCACCGTGTTGTGGCGGCGCTGGTGATGACCTTCTTCGCTTCGTGTTGAAGCCTGTGAAGGTGTGGGCGAGCCGCTACTTTGCGAATTTTCCGCCATTTGGCGGTCGTTGTCGGTGTCTTCCAGCGTGCCTTCTCGATTTCCACGAGGGTGTGGCGGTCGGCGGTGGTGTGCGTGGCGGGCTTTCCTTCCCTGCCGGAAACGCATATGGTTGGTTAAGGAGGCGCAGGATCGAACCTTGGATTGTTCTTGTAGTTCCGCCATCGCTGTCGTTGCCCTCCGTCGGCGGTAGCTCTTGGGCTCGCGTTATGCGTGCCGGCGTTAGCGACAAAGTCGACTCGCCCGTCGTTCTGCTTGCACAGGCGGGTGCCGCAGTAGCGTAAATCGGTCGCCGTCGTTGCCTTGCGCCGTCTTGGCGTTGCCATCTGACTCGTCGTCGATGTCTTGGTTGGGATCCTCCTCGGCGTCTGCTTTGGCGATCTCGAGGAGGTCGGGATGTTGTCGGTAGTGTGCGTGTCGCTTGAGCTTGGCGACTAGAGGCTCGTGGCACGAGGTCTTGAAGCAATGGATCGCGGTGTCCGGTGGATGCCGACGCGTTGTACCGAGCTCTTGCCACCGTTGGACCCGATTGGTCGACTCGCGGGGTCCACGGACGCCGTTCGTGTCCTCGATGGTGGTGGCGCGAGTGTAGGAGCACTCGAAGTGCCCGACGGCATGCGTCGCATTTCCTCCCGTGAGTCGACATCGTCACGGGGGCGTGTTGATCCATTGCTGCGTCCCTCCATCATCGCTGGAGGTAACGGCGGCGTAGTAGATGTGACCCGCGATCCCCATTGCCATGAGGTATGTGTCAAGCCGTCGGGGGTCGTATTAGGAGTCGTTTTTCTATCTCCTTTGGCGCCTTGAAGTTTGGCGGTACTTCGCCTCGGATCATTGGTCCGGCACTTAGGCCCTAGTCGATGGCGACCCCATAGGCTCGCCATCGCGGGCGGTAGTTAGGGTGTGCCGCAGTCGAAGCTGGCGTCGCCGATTTTGGTTGTTGATGATGTGAGTGCGGGCGTCGATGGGTTCTCCGTTAGCGGCGGCGGTTGGTCGCCTGGGATCGTTGGTGGAAGTGCCGCGTTCGCGGTCGGCGTTGGAGCTGCGGTGGCTCGTGGCGGGAAATTGAGGGTGTTTGCCGCGGGCGGCCGCTGAGGCCGCCCTGCTTCCCGAGGCGGTATACTCGCCTTGCAGTCGGCGCCCGCTCTTCTTTGCTCCACGGCTTTGCGGCAGGGCCTTGACGTCTGGATCGTAAGGCGTCGCCGCGGTGGCCGTGATGCTATCGGCTGCTGCTCGGCCTGCCACGAGGTTGTCCATCGGGGTGGAACGATGGGAGGCCGTTGCGTCTCGCTCCCGTGAGGAGACGACTATCATCCGGCTGGTCTGGGAGGTGCGGTTGGGTGGTGGTGGGGCACCCATCGCCGTTGATCTGGCGGCGGCGCTTCCTCTGGTGGCGCGTTCTCGCGAATCGCGCTCGGCTATCTGAGCGTGTCGTTTCGTCGTCGAAGTTCAGCGCCCACAGCGGTGGGGTTCAGTGACCTGATCCGCTGGTGGTAGCGTGATTCTGCTCATCACTTGCTCGAGGCGAAATTTCTCGCTCGGCATGCTCTTTCTGCGTCTGCCTCCGCCAATTTCAGCGGAGTGCCTCGACCTCCGTCGCCGTGGCGTTAGGAGGGATTGGGGTGGAGAAAGGATCCTCCGGCGGATCGGCGCCGGTGGCCATGTAGGTCGCGGCATGGCGACCGATTCCGTCGTGGAAGTCGGCGGAGTTTTTCGACCCAGAGTCGAATTCGAAGATCCTGAGGATGGAGGGTCCTCGAAATCTCCCGTTGGAGACACAGGCGATGGAGCCAGACGAGCAGCGGTGATGGATCCGGAGTGACGCCGGGTCGCCGAGTCGGCGTCGTCGGTGAGGCAGCATCTTCTGCGGCCGCTGAGTTCCCGGCCACGTTGCTGTGGGCCGAGTTGTACTCGGAGGCGAGGCGGTGGATCGTGCGAACCTGGCTCTCGGAGAGCCGATCGCGTGGTGGCGACTCGCGGATGCGAGCCGAGTCCTCCGAGACAATGACGTCGGTGAGGCCGAAGAGGTGATCGTGCCGACGGCAAGATTACGTTGTCGTGACGGGTCGCGCCGCCGGACGTAGCTGCTGGCAAGATCTGGAGCATTTCGCCGATCGCTATCATACGCCGGTGGCCGTCTCGTTGATGGGCGATTGGATCTCGCCGCAGAACACCGGCCAGACCGCCAGGCCCCACGGTGGGCGCCCATCGTGGGAATGACCACGGCAGATGCTGCAATTGGCGAGTAGTAGAACGAGGGGCAAGGCGGCCAGCCATCTGCGGTGTGAGATGAGGGCAAAGACGAGGTTTTACCCAGTTCGGCCCCGGAGGGTAAAGACCTACTCTGCTAGATTGTATTATGGAGGTGTTTACAATGGGCGAACTCGGCGACTAGGCGAAGTTGCTTGGGTGTATGAGGCGTGTCTCTACTCACCCCATAGGGAGGTTTATATAGGCTCACCTCCCTAGGGTTTACATATCTCAACCGATTCGATTCTGACTTGTAATCGTTTAACCTAGACCGACTGGGCCTATCTACTGCTGGGCCTTCAACTTCCGATACCGATACCTTGCTGGGCTTTGATCCACTCGCCGTTCTGCAGGCCCACTCGCCAGCCCTTGGGCCAGTCGGAAACGTCCCGCTGAGTATACCCCAGTAGGCGTATCCCCATCATCCTGTCTTGGTGAAAATCAAGTCTTGTGGGGAAAGTGCACCACCTCTGCAGAAGGAAGAAATCTAAGTACTTAGACGTGTCCCCGGAAAAGGACAATTTGAGCATCAAGACATGGAAGCTATCAAGAATCTCCTCATCCCAATTTCTAAGTTAAAACATGTGGTTGAACAAGGGTGAAGGTTCACCAATGTCAATTGGTGGTTCCTTGGAAGTTTTTGCCAAACAAAAACTTAGTGTTTTCAACTGATAGGTAAAACCTATTTTGAGCAAAGAAAACCTAAGCTACACTTAGCCCAATTCATGTAGAAGCTAGATACTATTATTCTACTAAGGTATCACTTGCCAATACTATTCCAATGTATTGACCCACTGTGGTTGTAACTTGTGATGTTGCAGGTTACTCTGATGAGGATTAGGGTTATGAGTCTACACTCAACATGCTTGCATGTGGCACATGAAGATGAAGACTTTTATTTATATTGTTAAGTTAAACTCTTGTACTAGCCTATGGCTATGGAGTTGTAAAAGACTATGTTATCTCTAGAATGACGATGTAATAATGACCTTTGTATCTGTGTACTTCATCTTAAACTGTGGATGCTAGCAATTGATCCAGGGACTAGCATTGCAATCACAGGGACCTTTACCTTTATAAAGGTGGGGTCTTACAAATGGTATATATGATATACATGTTATTGATGTGTACTTGACTAGTAATCGCAGTAGCACCTGGGTATTTGATACCGGTTCAGTTGCTAATATTTGTAACTCGAATCAGGGGGCTGCGGAACAAGCGACCGCTAGCAAGGGGTGAGGTCAAGATGCGTGTCGGCAATGGATCAAGTGTTGATGTGATCGCCGTCAGAATGCTACCTCTCCCCTTACCGTCGGGATTAGTAATAAACTTGAATAATTGTTATCTGGTGCCAGCACTGAGCATGAACATTGTATATGGATCGTGTTTGATGCGAAGTGGTTATTCATTTAAATCCGAGAACAATGGTTATTCTATTTATATGAATGAAATATTTTATGGTCATGCATCGATGATGAATGGTTTATTTATGTTGGATCTCGATAATAGGGTTACACATATTCATAATGTTGATGCTAAAAGCATTAAACTTAATGATGATATATCCGCATATATGTGGCACCGCCGTCTAGGTCATATTGGTGTTAAACGCATGAAGAAGCGAAAAAATGCGTCTTCATAGGATACCCTAAGAAATCTATTGGGTATTCCTTCTATCACTGATCCGAGGGCAAGGTTTTTGTTGCCAAGAATGGATCCTTTCTAGAGAAAGAGTTTCTCGCGAAAGGTGTGAGTAGTCGGAAGGTAGAACTCGAATAGGTTATTGAACCTTCTCTTCAAAGTATGGCGAGTAGTGCAGCGCCGGAAGTCGTTCTGGAGTTGGCTTCACCAGTTGAAGAGGGAACTAATGATAACGATCATGAAACTCCAAAAGAGAGTACTACCGAACCTCGCAGTTCTAGCAGGACGCATGCAGCTCCCGAGCTGTACGGAAACCCTGTTATGAATTTCATGGTTGATGAAATTGATGACCCTGCGACGTTTGAAGAAGCGATGATGAGCCTGGATTCCAACAAATGGTTAGAAGCCATGAAATCCAAGATGGAATCCATGTATGAAAATCAAGTTTGGAACTTGGTGGACTTACCTCACGACCGAAAGGTCGTGGATAATAAATGGATTTTCTAAAGGAAAACTGATGCTGATGGTAATGTGACCCTCTATAAAGCTCGACTACGATGAGTTGACTACGATGGGTATAGTATCCTCTATAAAGCTCTAAAGGAGTTGACTACGATGAGACATTCTCTCCCATAGCGATGCTAAAGTCAGATAGGATTATGTTAGAAATTGTTGCATATTTCGATTATGAGATATGGCAGATGGATGTAAAAACCGCGTTCCTCAATGGTAATATTGAAGAAGAGTTGTATATGATACAACCAAAGGGTTTTGTTGATCCTAAGGATGCTAACAAGGTCTGCAAGCTTTAGCGATCCATCTATGTATTGAAGCAAGCATCACGGAGTTGGAATCTCCGCTTTGATGAGGTGATCAAAGAGTTTGGATTTGTCCAAACTAATGGAGAGGCTTGTATTTACAAGAAAGTGAGTGGGAGCAATGTGACATTTCTAATATTATATGTGGATGACATATTATTGATCGGAAATGATATAGATATTTTAAACAGTGTTAAAAGTCATCTAAACAGCAAATTTTCAATGAAGGACCTAGGTGAAGCGTCATACATATTAGGCATAAAGATCTATAGAGATAGATATAGGCGCCTAATAGGGCTATCGCAAAGTACATACCTTGATAAGATTTTAAAGAAGTTTAAAATGGATGGAAGTAAGAAGGCCTATGTTGCAAGGCAAGACATTGAGTAAGACTCAAAGTCTAGCTACGGCGAAAGAAAGAGAGATAATGGACAAAGTCCCCTATGCTTCAGCCATAGGCTCTATAATGTATGCCATGCTATGTACAAGACCGGATGTGTCACATGCTATTAGTTTGACTAGTAGATACCAATCGGATCCAGGTTCGGAACACTGGATAGCGGTCAAGAATATCCTTAAGTACTTGCGAAGAAATAAGGATATGTTTCTTGTGTACGGAGGTGAAGAAGAGATCGCTCTAAGTGTTATGTCAACGCAAGATTTGACACCGATCCGGATGACACTAAGTCTCAATCTGGATACGTATTTCTCATGAATGGTGGGACGGTTAGTTGGAGGAGTTCCAAACAACCTGTGGTGGCGGGATCAACAACGGAGGCCGAATATGTTGCTGCTTCGGAAGCGGTTTGGATGAAGGAGTTCATATCCAAAAGAGGTGTGGTTGCGAGCGCGTTGGACCCAATGGTGATCTATTGTTACAACAATGGTGCCATTGCCAATGCGAAAGAACCAAGGTCTCACAAGAATTCCAAGCATATTAAGCGCCGGTTTCAATCCATCCGCGAGCATGTCAAGGATGGAGATATAAAGATTTTTAAAGTACACATGGATCTCAATGTAGCAGATCCGTTGACTAAAACTCTCCCTAGAGCAAAACATGATCAACACCAAAACTCCATGGGTGTTAGATTCATCACTATGTAACTAGATTATTGTCTCTAGTGCAAGTGGGAGACTGAAGGGAATATACCCTGAGAGACAATAATAAAGTGTTTATTATGTATATTCCAAGTATATGATAGATGTTTATTTTGCATGCTATAATTGTATTAATATGAAAACATTAATACATGTGTGTTTAATAAACAAACAGAAAGTTCCTAGTTATGCCTCTCTCATAAACTAGCTTGTTGATTAACAAGATGATCAAGGTTTCCTGATCATGGACATTAGATGTTGTTAATAACGAGATCACAACATTAGTGTAATGGTGTGATGAACATTCATCAAAAGTATAGCACTACGATCAAAGTCATTGAGTTTATATTGCTATAACAACATAAGAAGTGATCCTAATCCTTAGACCATGAGATCATGTCAATCACTAACACCGAAAGAGTATCTTGATAACATCAAATGTCACACCGTAACGGGGTGATTATAAAGATGGGTTCAGTACTACTAAAGTGTTATGTTGAGGCCCATGGACCGAGAGTGGAATTTGTTCATCCCGATGAAGGATATATATGCTCTGGGCCCTCTCGGTGATATTACATTGATTAGCTTGCAAGGAAGTGATTTGATCAATAGAATGTTATATCACGGGAACAAGAAAAGAGTACATGTCAGTAACGAGATCAGACTAGGTATGGAGATACCGATGTTCGAATCTCAGACATGTAATATACCGTGAAACAAAAGGATTAAGATACTTGCGTAAAAGGTTCTTACGATCACAAGAAAGTCATCGTTGAATGTGTGGGAGTCGGCATGGGTCTCCAGATCCCGCTTCTGATTATTGATCAGAGAGGCGTCTCGATCATGTCCACATTATTCGCGAACCGTAGGGTAACACACTTAAGAGACACCGACATCCATTTGGAGCAAAAGTTTCATGCCGAAAAGAATAACAAGCGCAGGAATTTATTTCACTAGATACCGAAACGGGTTTTCGGGTGAAATTGCAGAAAGTGTTCTTGCATGTGAAATGAAATGCTAGCAAGGGGTTATATGTGAATGTTTGTCATTAAAGTAATTGACAAAATTCTAAATAAATAAAAGGATTTTTATTTAATGAGAGTTTGCATTAAATTTGGTGGAAATTTAATGGGAATTTGAGTGGGATTTTGAGTGGAGGGAATTGAAAGGATTTTTGTGAGTGGAGTGTCCACCCACATGAATGAGGGGAGGGAAAGGCGGCAGCCCCCATGCGCCGGCCACCCCCTTGGGGTTCCCCCCTCTCCTATAAAAGGCACCCCCTCCTCACTTCTCACTCACACCTCCTCGTGAAGGATCTCTCTCCCTCTCTAGTATTTATCCCCCATGGTATCGGACTAGCGAGATACATGTTCCCGGTGGCTATTCGGCAAGAAAGAGTTGTGCTTCCGCTGCATCACTAGAGCGAGGAGGCGGAGGTTTCTCGGTGCCTCGGACGTGTGTGCGAGCACGGATGCGCCACTAAGTTGCAGTGCTAAGAACTTCCTCTCGATCTTGAGATCGGCAAGAGATCGTCTACATCAACCACGAGTTTAACTCGTTAATCTTTGTCGGTCTTCAATGGTATGTTCTCTATGAATAAACATCCGCTCGTTGTTTGTATCTAGTAGATAGATCTTGGTACAGAGTTGTTCCCATCGTAGGAAATTTTTTGTTTTCTATGTTGCGAACCCTACAGAAGTTTGAACACTCGTGAAACAAGGGAATCATATAAGTAGTACACAATATGCCGGTCCACTATATATATCCGAAAATCTCTCCTTGTGGCATTCAGATCTGTATTCTTGAGACCTTTACAGAAAGGAACAATCTGGTTATCACTCGGAAAATTGAGAATGTTCTTTCCTGATAGTTGGAAACTCACACCGACGGCATTCCATCTATCTCCAAAAAGACAATAAATTCAAGAGAAGTCTACCGTGCTTAATGGTAGCTCAAGTTTGACATAATTTCGTTAAGTTGTCAAGATGCAAAATCTTAGCATCAGGTTGAACCTATTGTCAAAATTCGCAATGGTGGTTTGTGATATATTAAATAACCCCTTGATGGTTACCTCCAAAACAAATAGTACTTTAAACGCAATCTGCAATTTGCATGCATTTGAAATTCGATCTAATTTTGATAAACCGACATAAAGCAATTAAAGTGGACAGAGTTATCTAGGACAAAGTTTGAAAACTCATAAAACATGGGAATTATAAGTACAACATGTCAGTCCACTATATATATGTGAGAAAGCTTGGCTTGTTGCATTAAAATCCATAGTCTCTAGACTTTATTTTTGTAAAGGAACAAATCTCGTCATCACTCGGGAAATTGGGAATGTTCTTTCCTGATAGTTGGAAACTCACACCGAGGGGATCGTTTACAAAAATAAGATGCACGCATCTACCTTCGGAAAGACAATTAATTCCAGAGCAATCTATCGCGCTAACTTGTTGCTCAAGTTTGACCTTGCTAATTTCGCTAAGTTGTCAAGATGAATAATCTTACCAAGAAGTTGAACCTGTTGTAAAAATTCTTGGTTGTGGTTTGTGATATATGAAATGAACCCACGATGGTTAGCTCCAAAAAAATCACAAAACTTTCAAAGCAACCTACAATTTACTTTTAGTTCAAATTTGACCTAATTTTGATAAATCGACATAACTTCATTCAAGTGGGTAGATTTTGCTAGGACAAAGTTTTAAAACTCATAACATTAAACATGGTAATCATAAGAAAAACATGTTGGTCCACCTACTATGCCAGCAAGCTTGGCTTGTGGCATTCAAATCCATCTTCTTCAGACCTTCTTTACGGAAAAGAACAATCTCGTCATCACTCGTGAAATTGAGAATGTTCTTTTCCTGATAATTGGAAACTCACACCGACGGCATTGTTTACTACAAGAATATGCACCCATCTACCTCAAAAAAGACATTTAATTCAAGGGAAACATAGTGCTCTTACTTTTATCTCAAGTTTGACCTAATTTCGTTAAATCAGCAAGAAGTCAGTTGAGTGTGCGAAGTTAGCTAGGAAGCTTGAAAAATGGAACTATAAGAAACTGTGGTCCACTTATTTGTGTGATAATTGGGGCAGTTGCATGTTCTTCTAATTGTGGTAGGTCCCGTAGGTGCGAGGTGGTTCAGTTAACACGGTCGGTGAAAGTACAAGTTATATCAAGGACCTCATAAAAAATAAAAATAGCATCCAAGTCCATGCATTTAGCAAAAGGTCCCTGAAACTAAGCAATGGAGTGTGTTTTGAGGTTCGAGCATACGAGCGTTCGTTCTGCCAAAGACTATCAACATAATCTTCTAGATGCTAAGAATGGAAAAGAAGATCCAACGACTAGCAATGTTTGGAGTTGTCAGTCTTGATCCAACGGTTAATGTTTAAAGTTATCCGTACACTATACTATGGTGGTATGGCATTGTAAGAGATAAGACAAGATAAAAATAAGATAAGAAGTACTACTGCGAATGGATGGTCTTTTGAATAGCCTTTCCCTCCCGATGTTTGGGAAGAGTGAAAATTTCGAAACCAGAATAGTTCAATTTTTTTGGCCGCCAAGGACCAAAGTGGTTTCCTTCCTATGTACTATTACTCCACTACTCCTCCTACTCCACACCAAAGCGGTTGCCGAAAACGCCAAATAAACAGAGTCGCCCTCTCAAAAAATAGTGTCGTCGTACTGAGGCACACGTCTTGCCTGGCCACCCGTGGACGAGGAGAGATCGATCGGGCGGTCTTGAGGGGGTGGAGAGATGAGAGGAAGCAAAGGGGAGAGAAAACACATATTTTTTTGGTGCATAGGTCCTAAAATTTACTACTAGTAATAATAGGGTGTGCACTGTAAGGCGACATGAGTACCCCGTGTCAGGAATCCATCATAACTATGCTCTGACATCGAACCGCCTTCAACTCCTCCTCTTTGCTGCTCTCGCGCTGCCTTCCTTTTGTTCTCTTTACTTGTGTAGATCAAGTTTGACCAAATTTCGTTAAATTGTCAAGATGCAAAATCTTAGCAAAAGTCTCGGTGGAGCACGTGCGTCGACCATCCTTGTCATTCCATTTCACACCCTGCGACCAGCAGCACGCTGGTTCGAAAGTGAGGAGCTTTTGTGTGTGTGTGAAGAAAATATAGTAGTACAAAGTGCATGGCTCACCTGCTCACTCGAGAAGGACCCGACCGCTTTTCCGAGCTTAACTTTAGGGCCCTTTGTGCAAAATTTAGGGACCTCTATGTAATTTTGTCTTTTTTTAGGTCTTCGATATAAACCGTACTCCCACCGACCATGTCGAGTTTTAACTACAAGTATGCTCTTAAAATTTTCAAAAAATATTTTGAAGCCAATGAAGAATAGTATATCGAAAAACACCGAAAATCTTTTTCATAAACCTTTAAAGCAACGTACAATTTACTTGTAGTTTAAATTTGACATAATTTCGATAAATCGGCACAAAGTCTCATTCAAGTCGGCAAAGTTAGCTAGGAAGTTTTAAAATTTGCAAAACATGGGGAAATTGAAAATGTTCTTTCCTGATAGTTGGAAACTCAAAACGACGTCATCGTTTACTAAAATATGATGCACCCATCTACCTTCCAAAAGATAACTAATTCAAGAACAGTCTATCATGCTTACTTGTAGCTCAAGTTTGACCTAAATTATTTAAGTTGTCAAGATGCAAAATCTTAGCAAGAAGTTGAACCTATTGTCAAAACTCTTGATCATGGTTTTTGATATATTAAATGGCCTCCCGATGATTAACTCCAAAAAAATCGCAAAACTGTCAAAGCATCCTACAACTTACTCGTAGTTCAAATTTAATTTTACCAAATTTCGATAAATCGACATAAAGCCATTCAAGTGGACAGAGTTATCTAGGTCAAACTTTCAAAACTCGAGAAACATGGGAATCATATAAGTAATACACAACATGTCGGTCCACTATATATGTGTGAAAAGCTTGGCTCTTGGCATTCAGATCCATATTCTTCTGACTTTCTTTGCGGAAAGGAGCAATCTCGTCATCACTTGGAAAATTTATAATGTTCTTTCCTGGTATTTGGAAACTCACACTCATAGCATTGTTTAATAAAATAAGATGCACTCATCTACCTCCGAGAAGAAATTAATTCAAGAGAAATCTATATCGCTTACTGGTACCCTATTCTGACCTAATTTCGTTAAGTTTTCAAGATACGAAATCTTAGCAAGAAGTTGAACCTATTGTAAAAATGCTCGGTGGTGGTTTATGATATATTAAATGACCCTCCCGACGGTTACAACCAAAAAAATCTGCAAAACTGACAACACAACCTACTACTTACTCGTAGTTCAAATTTGACCTAATTTTGATAAATCGACATAAAACCATTCAAGCGGATAGAGTTAGCTAGGTCGGAGTTTAAAAACTCATAAAACATGTGAATCGTAAGTAAAAAAAGTCGGTCCACTATATATATGTGAGAAAGCTTGGCTGTGGCATTCAGATCCATATTCTCTAGACTTTATTTTTGGAAAGGAACAATCCTCGTCATCACTCAGGAAATTGAGAATGTTCTTTCCTAATAGTTGGAAACTCACACCGAGGGCATCGTTTACAAAATAAAGATGCATGCATCTACCTACAAAAGACAATTAATTCAATAGCAATCTATCACGCTCACTTGTTGCTCAAGTTTGACCTAATTTTGTTAAGTTGTCAAGATGAATAATCTTAGCAAGAAGTTGAACCTGTTGTCAAAATTCTTGGTTGCGGTGATATATTAAATGACCCCCCGATGGTTAGCTCCAAAAAAATCACAAAACTTTCAAAGTTATGGGGATATGCCGAGTGGGGTATACTCAGCAGGACGTTCCCTACTAGATCCAACTCCGAGCGAGTGGGCCTGCAAGACGGCGACTGGATCGCGACCCAAGAAGGAGCCATGCAACTCGAAGCTGAAGGCCCAGAAGCATAGCTAGGCCCAGTTGGATTAGGTCAAAACCCTCCGAGTACTTATCCAACTCATTTGTAGATTTGTAAACCCTAGCGAGGTACCCCTACATAAGACTCCCTAGGGTACACATAGTACTCACGTTCCATCATACACCCCATCGACTCGCTGCCTAGCCGCCGAGCTCGCCACCACTTTAATATCTTGATGATATAATCTAGCAGGATTAGGTCTTTACCCTCCAGGAGTCTGAACCTAGGTAAAACCTTGTGTCTCCACCCTCATCTTGCACCGCAGATGGTTGGTCGACCTTACCCCTCATTCTACTACTCGCTGCCAATCGCAGCATCTGCCGTGGCCATTCCCACGACAGTGGCGCCCACTGTGGGGCCTGGCCGGTTAGGCCTGAGTTCTGCGGCGAGACCCTACTTGCCAATCAACTGGTCGATCGCCACCGGCCGCATGATCGCGTGCGGCGAGATCCTTCAGATCTTGCCCAGCTATGTCTCGGCGTCACGCCCGGTCAAGCATAGAGTCATCATGCCGGTCGGCACCATCAACCTCTTCATCGGCTTCACGAACATCATTGTCTCGAAGACTCGGTGCTCATCGGCGAGTCGCCGCCACGCGATCGGCTCTCCGAGAGTCAGGTCCACACGATCCACCGCCTCGCCTCTGAGTACAACTCGGATAACAGCGGCGTGGCCAAGACCGACGTGGCCGCGGACGACGCGGCCCTCCACGACAACACCGACTCGGCGACCCCAGCCTCGGTTGCCGGATCTATCATCGCCGTGTCACCAGAAGGCTCCATCATGCGAGTCTCCAACGTTGGAGATTTCGAGGATCCTTCCATCCTCGGGATCTTCGAATCAGACTTTGGGTCGGAGAATTCCGGCGACTTCCATGCTGGATCCAGTCACTTTATCGCGACCTACATGGTGAGTGGCACGAGCACCCCGCTAGACCCCTTCTCCACAACGATCCCGCCGACCGCGATGGCGGGGGAAGTCATGGAAGCCCGCCAGCGCCTGGAGGAGGCAGTGTGCAAGGAGCAAGCCGAGCGCGAATTATGTTTGCCTCGAGAAGGCAACGGCGCAGGATCTATCGCTCTACCACTAGTGCCGCATTAGGACGCGCCTAAACCCTACCGTTCAGGGTCGTGCCCTGAACTTCGACGAAGACAATAATCCCACTCGCGTGGCCGGGCGCGTGCTCTGCAAGAATGCACCACCAGGCTTCAGCGCCCGCCCGCCACTAGGAGCGCCAGCAAGCGGAGCTCCACCACCACCAACCGGCCGCACGCCACCTTCCAACCAGCCGAGAGTCCTAATCTCTCTGCAAGAGCAGGACGTGAACGACCTCTCGCTATACTCCACCCCGATGGACAACGTCATCGCGGGGGCAGGCAGCAGTCGCCAACGTCAACTTCACATGGGAAGGCGCGCTGCAAATCAAGTACGCCCAGGCCCTACTCGCCAAGGTCGTTGAGCAGCAAGTCGCAGGAGCCGACTTGCAGGGAGGAATGTACTCCCGCTCCTCTAGAAGCAGGGCAACCTCGAGCAGCCGCCAATCGATGGCAGTGGACCAGCTGGGGGCCACTTCGCCGGCTACTCCGGCGAGTGGATCAACAGGCGCAAGAACGAGGAGGCCGATGCTCTCTCTCGCATCGGGTCGGCTCGACAAACCCCACCCGCGGGTGTCTCCCTCGACACAATCCATAATCCCTCTGTCTCTCCTCCAAGGAGATCGACCTCGGGATCCCGCTGCAACCAGAACTCGCCCTGGTCACCATGGTCGCAGTACCAAGTGACTGTACTGTTCCATACCTCGCCTACCTCGAGAGAGGGACCCTGCCATCGTATGAGACAGAAGCCCGCATGATCGTGCGCCGATGCAAATCCTTCGCCATCATCAACGGCGAGCTCCACAAGCGCAACGTAATAGGTGTGTTCCAACGCTTCATGCAACCTGGGGAAGGACGCAAGATCCTCCAAGACATCCACGCCGACGAATGCGGCCACCACGCCGGCGCTCGGTATCTGGTTGCCAAGGCCATGCGACATGGCTTCTACTAGCTCTCCGCGCATGCCGACGCCGTCGACATCGTCCAACGCTGTGTCGGGTGCTAGAAGTATGCCAACCAGACGCACGTCCCCAGTTCGGTGCTCAAGATGATCCCCATCACCTGGCTATTCGCCGTATGGGGAATGGACACGGTAGGCCCCTTCAAGAAGGCACCATCCGGCTACACCCACCTCCTAGTCGTAATCGAAAAATTCACCAAGTGGGTCGAAGCCAAGACAGTCTGAAAGTGTGACGGGAAGACCGTGGCCAAATTCCTCCGCGATCTCATCTACCTCTATGGATTTCCGCACAGCATCATCACGGAAAACGGCACCAACTTTTCCAAGGGTGCCATGGCCGAATTCTGCGAGAAGCACAACATACGGCTCGACCTCGCCTCAGTCGCCTACCCGGAGTCCAATGGCCAGGCGGAACGCGCCAAACAAAGCATCCTTCACGGCCTCAAGCCACGACTGCAAGTTCCCCTCGAGAGAACTCCAGGATGCTAGGTCGAAGAGCTCCCCTCCGTCATATGGGGCATCCGCACCTCCAGCAACCGGTCGACAGGGTTCACGTCGTTCTTCATGGTATACGACGTCGTAGCCGTCATGCCGACCGACCTGGAGCACGACTCGCCCCGGGTCATCAACTACATGGAGGCTGACAACGAGCTCGCACACCAAGACGGAGTCGACCAACTCGACGAAGCACGCGACCTAGCTCGCTCTCGCACGGCCATCTACCAGCAGGGGCTCCGCCTCTACCACAGCCGCCAAGTCCGGACTCGCACCTTCTAGGAAGGCGACCTGGTCCTGCGACTGATCCAAAACAAGAAGGGCATGCACAAGCTCTTCCCCCATGGGAGGGACCATTCGCCATAGGTCGAGTCCTCGGCAACAACGCCTACTACCTCATCGATGTCCGAGGCGACGGACAACTCGACGTCAAGCGGGTGTGGAATGTAAATCTCCTAAGGAAGTTCTATACATAGAACTCCGACATGTATTCCCCCTGCCATGCAATAAAATACATTCGACTCGCACAAATTGTGCTTACTCTCCAAGTCTTGTGCCAATCACACTCGTAATTACAGCAATATGCTACCCACAAAAGTCAACCCATGGCTAAAGCGACCGGCGCGGCTAAGTAGTGCGACGCAAGGGCACCGAAGATATTTGGGCCTTGCGTCGTCCACGAAAATGCCAACCCGGAGCCCCCATCGGAGTCGCCTCGCTCGACTGGCCCGCCAGGCCAAGACAACTGTATACGCTTCCTACAGCGACCGGTCCTCCACATCGTCGGCACAGCGACTCGAACGGTTAAGTACCACGCTCAGGGACTCGTCTCAGTCTAAACCCACGCGGCTCGGGAACACACCAAGTATGAGAGCGTATCCTGGGCTCGCCACGCGACTGGATCTCTGAGCCAGGTGGAGTGATGCGCAACAAACAACACGCTTTGCCTTCACCTACCTTGGGCATGCGACTAGAACGGCTAAGAACCACGCTCGGGGACTCGCCCAGCCGACCTCGTTCACGTCCGGGAAAATGGTTAAGTATAGAGCATCCCTTGGGGTTGCCAAGCGACTGGCTTTCCAAGCCACGGCGAGTCGACCCGAACTAACTAACAGTCTAAAGCAAACAAACATACAGAAACAAGAGGTAAACACCATCAAAGGGCAGACGTGCTCGGGGACTCGCACAACAAATAAACCAAAGTCAATTCGAACTGACTCAACATATTTTCATTTCCTCAAGCAGAAAAATATATTGTTCGTAGGCAAGGATTGTTATAGATCTAATTATACTAATACAAAAGCCACTCGGCAAATCTTTATTCCGCAGGCTTCGAGGTCGACGCGCCACCACCACCGCGGACCCGGATGAAGGGTTCCCACGGATTCGCCGGGTACGTCGTCAGGCTCTTCGCCATCGCCGACCGGAACGGCTGCTCCGATTTGAGATCACGGTGTGCCGACTCGGGGTCGTTGGGCGCCACCATCATCTCCTGGTACGGCAGTAGATCTCCCATCACCAGCACCCGCTTGGAGTACGTGGCCGCCTACTCGGTCAGCTTCAGAACCTCGGAGATCTCCACCGAGCCAGTCGCAGATGGGTACCCGCTGGTGACATCGTCAACGTCGAAGTCGTCAGGGAAATGTGCGAGCTCAAGGCTTAGCGCAGTCACGGCTCCGCAGCGAAACGCCGACCGCGCCATGTACTCGACCACCACTGGCACATTTTCAAGGTAATGTCATACCTCCGTCAGCTCGCTGGGAATCACCTCAGTGGGCAAGATCTCCTGGAGAACAGCACGAATGCACGTCGCCGAAAGGGCGGCCGAGTCCACCAGCATGGTCACACATTGCTTGGAGTCATAAGACTACACCTCAGGGTCTTCATCGAGTATTTTCCCTACAAAAAACACCAAGTTAGAATCAAACGAATACACAACTCCAGCTTCACGTGCTCGGGGACTCGCCGGCGTAGCGACTCACCCACTCGGGAACAAGCGCGTCGGAAAGATGCTCATCCAGGAGCGGACGACAGAGCCCCATGGTGAAGTCCTGAATATTCGTTGGTTGATCCTGGAGACCCGCAACAAGCGCGTCGGAAAGCTTTCGCTCGTCCGCTGATGCGTCAACAGTAGCCTTGGCCCATTCCTCCGATGAGGTCGCTTCCGCTTTGCGGCCTTCAGCTCCTTCTCCAGCTAGGCAACCCGCCTCTCCGCGGCAGTCAACAAATATTTGGCAGTCTCCAACTCGACGACTGGGACAAGGCCCTCGCGGGCCTTGGCAACAGCCGCGGAGTGCTCCTCTGTAAAGAAAACAAAGTGAGACACTATGCAAGAAAATCAAAGGAACTTCCTAAGTACTCAAACACTCACCTGCGATCGCCTGAAGCTGCTGGTTCACCTCCTGCATGGATCGGAGGCCGCGCTCCAAGCGCTCCTTTGCGGCTAGTCGCTCCGCCGATTTATGCTGAAGACTCTTCAAAGAAGAAACAAACGTAAGAGGACACCAAAATTTCCTAAGTGCCTAGCCCCTGAAATTCAGCGACTAGCCACTCGGGGACTGAACACCAAAATTTTCTAAGTGCCCAGCTGCTGAAAATTAGAGACTAGCCACTATCTTCTAGATGCTAAGAATGGAAAAAAGATCCAATGGCTAGCAATATTTCGAGTTGCCACTCTTGATCCAACGGTCAATGTTTAAAGTCATTCGTACACTATACTATGATGGTATGGTAATAAAAGAGATAAGAAAAGATAAAGATAAGATAAGAAATACTACTATGAATGGCCGGTCTTTTGAATAGCCTTTTCCTCCCGATGTTTGGGAAAAGTGAAAATTTCGAAACCGGAACAATTTGAATTTTTTTGTCCGCCAAGGACCAAAGTGGTTTTCTTCCTATGTACTACTCCACTACTCCTCCTACTCCACACCAACGCGGCTGCCGAAGATTTTTTACTCAAGGTATGTACCTGGACCTTGAGAATCAACCTGTGATCTTCTTGGTGTCCATTGGTGTGGTTGACAGAAAGATAACACATAACCAGATGACCATTTTTTATAAGCATTTTATTATATTCTCCCTCTGTATCGTGTTGCATATCCAGCGATAAAAGGCTATTATGTTATTGGTTTGTTACATACCCGTTGGTCAGTTTATATTTTTGCGTGTTACTGTACATGAAGGATAAGATCAACTCTTCCCCTTCATCTTATTTAAGTTCTTGTGTTTCATGACAACGATGGGGACAGCCTGCATATTGGTATTATCCGTTTTCCTTTTGATAGTGGTGGATGAAGTCTGCTATGCTACTTCTGATCCCGAGTGCAATTTATCAATTATCATGAAATTCTAGATCATGTTATCCAGGTTCGGTCCATAGATTTCATATTTGGTGTGTTCCAGTTGTAGTTTTTTTACACTCTACTTTGACTGCAATATATTTTGTTGTATTCTACATGTACACTAAATCTTTCTAGTGGATGCTCTTTGCTAATCAAGATGGTATATTTCTATCATGTATCATGACATATTCTTTACTTGGTTATGTATCATGACATGTTTTGTACTTGATTATGTATCATGACATGCTCTGTAATTTTTTTATGTATCACGACATGCTATGTACTTGGTTATGTATCATGAAATTTTCTGCATTTTGTTTTAGTGGAAAGTATAATTCTAATTGTTAATGCAACCAAATATTTCTTAGAAATATACATTGAGTTATCCTAAATTGTTGACATTAACTATTAACTATATAGGTTTAATCCTGGTGACCCGAGTCAGTTTTGAAGCCACATGCGATGCGTTTTTGTTATTCCTCTGCTGTTGTTTGTTGATCTCGGGCACTTCCTATCGCTGCTTGTGGTCTGGGATGGTTCATGTTCTCCCGTGCGTTGCAGGGAGCTGGCGGGAGGGCGGTGGACGGTGAGACCCGTGCTAAACACGTGTTGGCTTCGTGGACGGTTGGGTGCGCAACTCCTTTTCGGTGGTGGCTAACTGGTGGCCCCGAGGGTTTTCCTGGTATTCTCCATTGCTTTTACTAGGGTGAGTGATTTAGATCTCCATTGGTGGTTCTATGGGGCAGTGATTTTTTATTCAGCAGTGTGTTGCCCTTTCGACTGGGTTCGCTTCTTCTGGTTCCTGCTTCTTCAGTCGGCTCGGCGGGGCTGTCTCGCTATGGGGCGCCACCTCTGTTTCTCTAATTGGCTACACGCTTGGCCATCTGAAGGTTTGTTCGTCCTCGCCTCCCATGGTTTTGTTGCCTTACTTTCTAATCTACTTGGTTGGACTTTTGTGTTGTTCTATGTTCTTTCGCTTTCTCATTGTTTTTGCCATGCTCTATGGTTTTGCTCTGTAGAAAACAGTCGAGGTGTCTATTAGTATGCGAATAAAAAGTATAGTCTATAGAAAACACAGTGAGTTACAATGAATAGATTTGTAACCGCTGGAAAAGTATAATGCGCTATAATAATTGTGATAAAAATATATAGTAGAATGTAAATATATTGACTTATAATAAGCTCAGATGTGAAATTTTGGCTGGAGATTTTTGCATATTGCATATGACACATGCCAAGTTCATGTGTGGATGGACCTAACCATGAGCCTTTGTGCTTCAGGAGTGAATACCATGAATAATTTTTGGAGAGTCAAGATATTATGTTTGATACACTAAGAAAACTATCGAAACAATGTATTTGATTATCTTTTGAGGTATTGTATTTTTATTTTGGAGAACATCCTGCCGACAAGAAGATAATGTGCTTCAGTGACAAAGACTACATATGAAGGTAATTTTGATTTGTGTTGGCCTAAACTTTAGCAAGAGATGAAAACTGATGTTATTGTAATTTGTACACAGTTGACCTGAGACCTGAATAGGCTCACGAAGTTAAGTCGCTTTCTCTATACAAAAAATTGAGGTTTCCATATAGGCTACATGGTAGTTTTTTTGTCAAATCGGATTTTGGATGTCCTGTATCTAATTTGAGGCAACACTTTTGTTTCAAACATGTTATTTCTAGAAATATTTAGAACTAAGATACTGAAATAGAATTTCCAATTGTTGTTACATGGGACAATTTTTAGTAATGGTACAATATTACGCTTTGATAGTTCATATTCTATTTGAGACATGGATATACCCTACGGGTGCCTCACATTGGTATACCAGGTCCAGCCCAGGGAAGGCCCACGTGAAGACTTGTCGTCCAAGAAGATTTCGGCTGGTCCAAGCCCGTTACAAGTTTGACTCCTTGAAGGAACAACTAGATGTAGATAGAAATTCAAAGGGTTCAACCCTAGCTTGTAACCGAATCGACCTAACCCCGGGACCTGGCCTACCTATATAAAGTCCAGGAGGGCACGACGAGAAGGATCTCTTCACCTCATACACACACCTCACGCCAGATCGTATCTGTGCACCCCTGTAACCTTCGGTTCCGCCGTAATCAAAAACACACAAGCAGGAGTAGGGTTTTCCCTCTGGGGGCCTGAACCTGGGTAAACCTCGTATCCCTGTGTTGCTTGCCTGTTAACCGTCTCGTGACTTCCAACATCCTCATCTTCTCCAAAACGCAAGTACATAACAATGGGCATTGATGAGATCGAACCTCGTCAATTGGCACCGTCTATGGGAAACGGGGACGCTGATTGTACGGTCATGACGGTTCCATCCGGAGCGAGCTACAATTCCTGGGCGACGGAGAATCACGTCCTCTTCGGCGCCTTCAACTTCACCGCCCACTCGCCGGCCACCCGCAAAGATTTCGAGTCCGTAGGCGACAAAATCGAGATGTTGTTCGGGAGCTTCTGCTTTCAGGTGGGGCAGACCGGCACCCTTCGCCTCCTATAGCGGGTGCCACTTCCATCAATCAGGCCCGCTTCATGGGTCCCACCCATCGATACCCCGCGCGCGTCGTTGCTGACGGGCGATTCGGATGACAGCAACAACTGCAACTCTGATCTATGCGCCCCCCTTCGGATGAAGGAACCTATAGTTCCAGATCTTAGAGCTGCGGGAGCAGCGACCCTCTCCGTGAGCGCTACATGTGCGTTGTCATCCACGGCGGCGACGTCAACGACAGAACCGACTCACCGCTGGATCCACCTCCCAACCCTCAGGTCGAAACCAGAGGAACCAGGGAAAAACCGCAAAATCGCAACAGGAATAGGGCACCTCGAGGCACTGAGGGCATAAATCATGCCCACCACGAAATCCACCTCAACGACGAGGGCTGGGAGATCGCGTGCGAAGCTGTACGGGGCAATCACATATTACATGTTGATGCCTCCCACGACATGCTGATGGACTATCACTATCTCCTGACCGAGGAGCACAATCGATAGGTCAAGCTACAAGGCGACCTCGAAAAACGCAAGCGGGCAGCTAACAAATCAATCATGCGGCAAGTTGCGCTCTCTGCTGCTGGCGGTTCTTCTTCACACCGCAACGATGCCCGCAAGTACCGCTCTTGCCTCAAGCGCATGGACCCCGCCACACGGCGCAAGGTCACCAAAGCACTCGACATGTCCTTCATGACAATGGACTCGCAAGGCAACGTCATGCCTAAAACACCACATGCCGCAATCATGGCGGCTACCACCTACCTCGTGTCCAACCGCCACCGGCAGGAGACCCGAAGAACGCGATCCAAAATGCTGCACTCGCATGCCTCAGACTCATCGGAGCTGCGCTCCATGACAATGTAACCGCTAAGCCAAAGAAGAAGGACGCGGTGAAGTTCACTCAAAGCCCCACACCCTCATCCGACGAGGAAGAGCATGACCTGCCATGACGTCACCATAGCCCACGGCGTGGGAGCAGCAACTACGACGCTCATAGCAATCTTGCGCAGCGCAAGGTCGACAAATCACGTGCCAAGCGCGCGTTCTCGACTGAGTCTGAAGAGGATGACGGGGAGCTGTGTGGAGCCAGATACTTCAGCACGTCCGCACGACAATTGCAAATGCCGAAGAACTTCAAGCTCCCTTTGGACAATCCGAAATTTGATGGCATGCAGGAGCCGAAAACTTGGCTCGACGATCACCTGTCTTCCGTCATACTCCATGGCAGGAATAGAAGTACAGCCATGCAGTGCCTCCAGCTACAGCTGACATGCCCAGACAGGGTCTGGCTCAGCAGCCTCCCCTCCAGCTCCATCCGAAGCTGAGAAGAGCTGGCATACAGCTTCATCCGCAACTTCAAAGGCACCAGCAAGAGGCCAGCCTCAATCTAAGAGTTACGGGCCTGCACCCAACGAACCAACGAGTCCATCCGCTCATACATACTTGCTGGTTCGTCGTGAAGAACTCCGCCGTAGACATCTCTAGGGAGAGGGCAATCGATGCCTTCAAGGACGGCGTCAAGCGCCGTGAATTCAAGGAGAAGCTCGGGCGAATCAAGCCCAAAACTCTCGATCACCTGATGGATATCGCTAATCGCTGGGCAGACGAAGAAGATGCCATCAACCAAGCACCCTCGAATGATGAGGACGACTTTGCCCGCAGGCACGATCGCTGCGGAAAGAGAAGATCATGCGTCTACGACAATCACGAGGAAGTCGACATGGTTGCCGCTGGCTACGCTGATCGCGGCGATGATGGCAACCACAATAGTGGGTACCGCAACAGCGGGTACCACGATGGTGGGCGACCCACCCAATCATGGTAACGCTGCAACCACAATGACGAACCTTTGGCATACGACAAACTATCAAGTCCCTGCACCATCCACTTCTACATCGATAAGCAAGATGGTAAGAAGAAGGACAGCCACATGCTCAAGGACTGCCGAGAGTTCTAGAAGCTCAACGAGGGCCTCACCCATATGCAATGCTAGACGGTGAATCCAGGATCCGCACCCGCTCCAGGAGGCGTAGCCCACGGAGCACCATCACCTGGAAGACCCGCGCAACGGGCACAACAACGGGAAGGATGTGTACCCGCCACCCGTAGGGACCCTCATGATACAAAAGGGGCGCCCAACAAATAGGGTGCAAAAGAATATCACCCGCTAAGTCAACTTGGTCGTGACCTCCCCACTAGCCATACCTGAGTACCTCAGCGGCTCGGAGTCCTACATCACGTTTGACCGTTTGGATCACCCGTGCCAGATACCTCACCCAGGTCACTCCGCCCTGGTGCTCGAGGCCCAGATCGGAGGGTTTGAGATGAGCCGCATCTTCATGCACGGCGGCGGCATCAACCTGATGTTTGCCAGCACACTCACAGCCATGCGGATCCTGCTATGCAGCCTAGAGCGGTCGGACACGATGTTCCATGGCATCGTCCCAGGGAAGGTCATTTACCCCCTAGGCAAGAAATGGCTCGACGACATCTTCGGCAAGCCCAAAAATTTTAGCTGTGAGCGGCTGGAGTTCGAAGTGGTGGACTGGCCCTCGCAGTACCACGCCATCCTCGGGCATGTGGCATTCGCAAGATTCCTGACAGTACCACACTACATGTACCTTCTGCTGAAGATGCCGGGACCCAGGGGCGTCATCACCATCCTAGGAAGCTTTGCCATGTCGGACAACTGCGACAGAGACATCAACAGAATATCTCAGTCGTTCGGCATGTGAGAAGATCTCACAAGGCTCAAGGAGGTCACAGACAACGGGGCACCCCAGTCACCAGGAAAAACGCACCTGATATGTCGTTCGACTCCATAGCCAACACAAAGAAGGTGCGAATTATGTCAACACTGTTGACCTCTTTGCCTGGCACCAGCTGAAGGGACTCCACCCGCTTGTAGAGCTTCTCCACCTCTTCGGATTCACCCTCCAAAATGTCGTTTGACCATGAACGCTTTCGGATGATCTTCTAGGTGGAGTCGAAGGGAGCGAGCCCGTAATGCTGACCATCCAGCTTGAAGTCGCGGATATAGAACCACTTCCTCTGCCACTTCTAGATGGACTCGCAAAGATAAAAAGAGAAGAACTGGACAGAGGAGTGGATGGAAATCCTGCACCCTCCCAGTGGATAAACACCACCGATGCCAAATTGCCTCTTCATAGAGTAGAGTCTCCGGAAGAGGCCAAAGTGAGGCTCTATACCGAGCTAGCACTCGCAGAGAGTAATGAAGCAGGCGATGTGGAGAAGAGAATTGGGAGACAGATGATGAAGTTGAATCCCATAGAAGAAAAGGAGCCCACGAAGAAATTCGTGGGCAGGCAGCGAGAGACCGCCAATGACAAATGCAAAGAACATAACCCGAAACCCTTCGGGTGGGCGTGGGATTACCTCCTGATACGGGATGGCGTTGCCCTTGGTCTTGTAAATCAAGCCGGCCTCACGCAATTTGCGCAAGTCTGACTCCCTCATATCTGTGCGCTGCCACCCGCTATCGGTGGTCCGGCTCGGAGCGGCAACCTTCTTGGCAGTGCCGGTTGTTCTTGAGCCCGCTGCAGCGGATGAGATCTTCTTCAGCTTGCCCATCGAGGAGCGGCGAGTGCGGTGGTGCGAGCGAAGAAAGGAGGAAGGGAAGACATGGAGGATGTCCAGTGCGCAAGAGCTCAAGAAATGGCAGCAATGGTAGAAGATATAAGCAAATGACGAAGGGTTAAACTTCTTTGTTT
Source organism: Avena longiglumis (assembly GCA_030063025.1). Classification (NCBI taxonomy): domain Eukaryota; kingdom Viridiplantae; phylum Streptophyta; class Magnoliopsida; order Poales; family Poaceae; genus Avena; species Avena longiglumis. The sequence continues at coordinate 474,636,803 of CP125976.1, forward strand.
TTTCCCATGGTATAAAAAGGGTGAGGACGATGAAGCGGAGACATCGATGTAGAAGCCCTAATGCATGCCCTAGATATCACCGTCCACATGTCAACACCAACCTGAACCGTCGCAAGCACGCCACCCACTATGCACGGAAATCAAGGAGACACCATAATTTTCGCCATGATTATGCGTGACTAGTCAAATTCAAGTCAAGCGGTGGGACCCATGATCGTCCCATCACATCGTCTCTACTATCATAGACTTTTGAGCTCACCAATCATTAGCAATGACGTCATCAAATTAAAGATAGCAACAGCTTGAAGATTTCGACTAAACATAAAGTACTTACTCGAGTCTACGACTCAACCAACTACTTGGGGGATACTCCTATCAAGAGTGCTGGCCGCGCCCCTGAGAAATTAGAATGGTAACATCACTTCGAAGAAATCTTTGAGTCCTATGACAAGTCTGCGACTCCACTACGGACTCGGGGGCTACTCCCATAGGGAGCGTTGGTCGCGCATTCGAAAAAATGCGTCCTTTGGACAGATAATCGAAGCATCCGCAAATGAATGAACTAAAGTCTCCGCTCGATTATACGACTCGAACAGACACTCGGGGGCTACTCCTATAGGGAGCATTGGTCGTGCACCCTATGAACTATCCGAATGAGATCCTTCGGATCATGTGCCACATAAAACTTTTTGGCAACTTTGCCCTAATTAACGCCAAGTGAGAAGCAACCTCCTTGGTCACCCGAAACACCTCTGTGGTGATGAAAAATTGGATGTTGTGTCTACGATGCAAACATAAGCCCTACAGATATCATATGATGGCCTGGTAATGCACGAGACTGCGCTCTGCCAGTAAACTCCTGTGTCAACAGGCACGATGAAAATCCTGACAGACGCATTGGGTACATCACTAAAAGTCACTAGAATTCGACTCCTATAAGACCTCAATGGCCTGAGTCGAATTACACCAGCATTTGTTCCGGATTCGAGTCCGGGGACTCGAGTATGAAGAAGATCGTGTTATTTTGTACTATGATAGTTAACTGACCCTGATCCGTCAGGATGACCCTGATCTATCGGGAGACTTAGGCACACGTATCAACAATCCCTATGAACTGACATACTTATTCATAAGAACAGGTTCAAATGAGAAGCACCCAAAAGATTACAGAGTCTCCAGTCGAATCTACGATTCGACTGAACACTCGGGGGCTAATGACATGGATATACCCTACGGGTGCCTCATATTGGTATACTCGGTCTAGCCCAGGGTAGGCCGATGTGAAGACTTGCCATCCTAGAAGATTTCGGGTGGCCCAAGCCCATTACAAGTTCGACTCCTTGAAGGACACGATTATATGTAGATAGAATTTCAAAGGGTTCAACCCTAGCTTGTAACCGACTCGACCTAACCTCGGGACCTGGCCTACCTATATAAAGGCCAAGAGGGCACGGTGAGAAAGATCTCTTCACCTCATACACACACCTCACGCCAGATCGCATCTGCTCACCCCTGTAACCTTCGGTTCCACCATAATCAAGAACAGACAAGCAGGAGTAGGGTTTTCCCTCTGGGGGCCTGAACCTGGGTAAACCTCGTATCCCCGTTTGCTTGCTTGTTAACCATATCGCGACTTCTAGCATCCCCATCTTCTCCAAAACCCAAGTTCATAACAATGGGCATTGATGAGATTGAACCTCGTCAATTTGTATATGGAGAATCGGCAGCGAGGTATGTTCTTAATTTTGAATTTTGATCACACCCCATGCTTTAGTTAGACAAGGAAATGATTGATGGACCAATTTAATGAGGGAATGTTGTGGAGACAAAAGAAAGTCATTTTTCCTAGGTGTGGATATTATGTTTATACCTAACCAGCGTTGTATATAATAATATGTATGTGTATATTAGACATGGTTGTTACTACCCATTTGCAAGATGTATTTCTCCTATGGCCATACACACACACTATACGCACTTTCAAGATGAAGTGAATATACATTTCCATTTCTAGTATATTTGTTTTTACTATTTTGGGAGAATAATAGAATAAATATGTGAAGTTACCGACCTTCTAATTATGAAAATCATTTAAATCCTAACAATTACCTGTATCTGAAGTTTACTCATAATTTTTACCATGCATTTCTAAACCCTTTTTCGGTGATAAAGGGATTGGTTGTGCAAGCGCCATCTTTTAATATGTTTTCCCTTCTCTGAACATACCTTTCTGGTGAGATATGACATTATTGTGTTGTCCATACTTAATTATTCAACATTTTTATTTATCCAGGAATACTACATTATGGACTTAGATTGCAGCGGTAACATGAAGCAACACCACCTATATGCTTATTGGAACAAGGGGCACTTATTTACAAGAGACTAACTAGAATATCCACATGCTTAGTGCAATGGATGCTCAAGAAGGATATTTTCCTTTCATGATTCTTAGTACTGGATCATCTCTACTGCAAAAAGACGGTTTTTCTGTTAGTGTGTATATAAGGTGATGACATATTGGTCCAAGAAGCCCTCTTTATGATGATGCAACTTGTTTCTATGGTTGCTCTTTCATGATTGTAAAGGCATATTTTCATGGTAAAGGATGATTTATTTCCTCTAAATCGCAAGCCCGGTGAAGGACCCGTCTTTGTAGGGCCTCTCCGCCAAACTTTTCCAGGTCCGTGTGTCCCAGCTTTTAGGTTCCATATTTCTCATGTTAGCATCTACTTGTGAGGTAAACTATCAAAGTCCAAAAGTATCCCACCCACAATCAACAATACCAGGTTTTTCCGGCCATATTAACACCAAATTCAGGCCTAATCTCATGTTTACTCTCTATTTTTCCTTATAATATGGGTGATAGGTGGACAATGAAGAGCAATATCTATAATAAGCATTATGATGATATAGTTTGTTGATTGCTCATTTCATAGAGCATTGTTGCTTTACTTAATACATCCCTATTGTGTCAAAGACACTGATGCATTTGTACCATGGGCAAGAATTCAAAGAGAGGGCGTGGTTGCAGGTCGAAGGAAGGCATCACAAACGAAGCTTGGAATCTGGTCTTTAGTTAGATTTATTGAACTGTACCAACAATTCATGTTCTTTTTCACAGGGCCATCTATGGTACAAAAATGTGTGGCTTGCCTAGGGACATGGGAGTGAGACAGTTGTTTAGTCTAAAACTTAAGATGTGATTGATATTGTTTTTCCTATTGTTTTTCCTATTTGGACATGTTTGCGTAGCGATCCATTCAATGAAATCAGTCCCATATTCACATGTGTATGCTCATATGTCCATCCACGTGTCCTTGCATTAATACCATTTTTAAGTTGCTTGCCTCACTAAACACAAACATGTTGTATCCTGGTTGCATCTCGAATTAAAACACTCACTAATGCACAATGCATGCCAGGTTGTGTAAAGAAACGCCAGGCAGGCGGCAAGGCGAAGCTCGCCTGTCCGACTGTCCGTCTAGTATGGATGATAGAGGAAGAATTCTTCACACATAGCATGAAAGGTGGATACAATGTCTCCACATACTTATTATCGTGAAAACAATATAGATCATATATGGGATTAAGTAGAATTAGAAGTGGATCCATTTTAATACATATGAGCTAGACATAATATCAAAATAAATGCAAATGCTCATATATAGTTTGGATGGTGGAATTATAATGTGGTGACAAAGAAAGGTGGTGGAGTTAGAATAGATATGCCCCCAACTCAACCTGGGCATCATGATCAAGATCCAACTACAATATATCAAGAGGCAAATACAAGTAAGAATACAAATGCACATGTGATAAGAATGAAATGAAAAGGGGTTTTATATGATGCTCAAATGCAAGGTGTCACGGTGACATGAGCATGATATAATAATGATGCAATAAATGACATGTAGGAAGTAGCATTTTATTAATAATCCATGTAGAACTATAGGTTTTAGACAAATGGGATGCTACAACTAGTCGTATAATGACCACTGGTACGGTCGCACGCGTCTATACCGCCCGGTCATACCGAACTGGTGGGGGAAGTTGAAAGGAACGCAGAGTGTATAATGACCAATGGTACGGGCGCGTCCGTCCATACGTCTCACCCATACTAGCTCGAAAAATAGATAAAAATAAGAAAAATAAGAGGGAAGAAAAGAACTCAACAAGATGAACTGAAAAGTATCCAGGAATGCAAAAAAATAGCTAAGACTTTGTTACCTCACTTTGTTCGATATAATCCTCGGCCATGATTAAGGACATTATCTCTGCCATGTTGATATCCTCAAATCTATAGTGCTTTAATCGCTGACCATTAATAATCTAGGATGAAGAAGGGGTAGTATTTTTCAACTTTACCGCCCCAAGGGGTATGCTTCCTCTACTTCATAATTCCTGCTTGGATTTAAGCTTTCCTGCAAAAATCTTAAGCCTAGAATTGTAGAGAAAAACATTATCTCCAGATTTAAATTCCTTATTTTCTATTTTTCTATCATGCATTTCTTCACTTTTTCCTTAAATATCCTTAAATTTTCATAAGCCTCATTTCTGAGTTCATCCAAAGCATGAATATCTAAGAGATGTTTTTCTTTTGCAGTTTTAAAATCGAAATTCATAGTTTTAATAGCCTAACGAGCCTTATGTTCTAATTCTAAAGGGAGATGACAAGCTTTAGCGTAGACCATCTTATATGGTATCATTCCCATTGGATTCATCAATGTTGTGTTATATGCCCATAATGCGTCATTAAGCTTCATACCCCAATATTTTTTTGACTTATTCATCGTCGTCTTCTGGAGTATGAATTTAATTTCCCAGTTGGACAGCTCCACTTGCCCACTAGTTTGTGGGTGATAAGGTGAGGCTACACGATGATATACTCCATATTTTTCAAGTATCTTCCTGAAAGTACCCTTCATAAATGAGTTCCACCATTAGTAATCAAAAATCAGGGAACTCCAAACCTGGAAAAATTGATGACCTTGATCATCTTGATGGAAGTGGTCGCATCTGCACGAGAAGTGGGTATATCTTTCACCCACTTAGTAACATAGTCAACAACAACAAGAATATGAGTATAAACATTAGAGAGAACAAAAGGTCCCATGAAATCCATCCCCCAAACATCAAAAGGTTCTATTATGAGGTTATATTTCATAGATATTTCTTATCTTTTGCCAATGTTGATCAGACGTTGACACACATCACAACTCCTAAAATAATCATGAGCATCCTTAAGTAAGGTCATCTAGTAAAATCCTGATTATAGGACTTTGGCTATTATACGGTCACCAGCGTGATGTCCCCCATAAGGACTATCATGACAGACTTTAATAATAGCTCTCATCTCAAGACATGTACACATTTTATAATTATCCCATGAATTTCATGCTTTTGTATAAATAAGGTTCATCCCAAAAGTAATGCTTTAAATCATTAAAAAATTCTTCCTTTGATGGTAGTTCATTCCTTTCGGTAGAAACTTACCCACAAGAAAATTAGCATAATCCGCAAACCAAGGATCATGTGACTCTAAGATAGCAAGATATTCACCTGGCATAGATTCATTAATAGGGGTAGGATCCTCCATAATACCCTCCATACGTGAGAGATGAGCACCAACATGATTATCCTTATCTCTTCTATCAACTATTTGTAGGTCATATTCTTGTAATAATAAGACCCATTTAATTAGACAGGGTCTCACATCTTTCTTAGCTATGAGATGCCTTAAAGCCTGATGGTCGGTATGAACTACTACCTTTGAATTGATAATGTAGTGCCTAAACTTGTCACAAGCGAAAACCATAACTAAAAAATCTTTTTCAATTGTTGCATAATTTCTTTGATCTTCATTGGAAGTTCAACTAGCATATTGGATAACGTTTAGATTTAATCCATCCCTTTGTCCTAAAACAACCCCAATAGCATAGTCACTAGCATCACACATAATTTCAAAAGGCTCATCCCAATTTGGCGGTTGAATCACATGTGCAAAAACTAGCGCCTTTTTCAATTGTTCAAAAGAATCAATGTAATTTCTATCAAAAGCGAAAGGCATGTCCTTATCTAGGAGATAAGTTAAAGGAACAGACATTTTAGAAATGTCCTTAATAAAGCGCTTATAGAAACCTTCATGCCCAAGAAAGTTCTTAACCCCTTTTACATCTTGTGGTATTGGTAATCTCTCTAAAGTAATAAGATTTGAATCATCAACCTCAATTCCTTTTTCAGAGACCCTATGACCGAAAACTATACCTTCTCTTACCATAAATCAGCAATGCTCCCAATTGAGAACTAGCTTAGTTTTCCTACACCACCGCAAAACTCTATTAAGATTATAAAGACATTGCTCAAAAGCAGTTCCATACACAACAAATTTACCCATGAGAACTTCCATAGAGCTTTCTATAAAACTGTCAAATATCTTCAAAACACAATCTAGAAAAGTAGCAGTTGCGTTACATAAACCAAAAGGCATTAGTCTGTAAGCATAAGTTACATAAGGGCAAGTAAAAGTAGTTTTTTCTTGGTCTTCGGGCTGGATAGAAATTAAAGAATAACCCAAATAACCGTTAAGAAAACAAAAATGAGAGTTACTAGACATCCTTTCCAAGATGTTATTCATAAGAAGTATTTGATTGTGACTTTTTATGGTTTCTTTGTTTAATTTTCTAAAATCTATACATATTTTATACCCTGTTATTGTTCTAGCAGGGATTAATGGTTATGAAACCTTCTATGGGTATACAATGGGTTGGACTTACCCATTTTCTATCAAAGATTGGATAGATGATATTATTGTCTAACATACATATGACCTCCTTTCTTACTACTTCCTTCATTCTAGGATATAATCTTTTTTGATTATCAACAAAAGGTTTAACATCTTCAACCATAGGTATTTTATGGAAGGATTTATCCCTTTTATGTCACTAAGAGTGTATCCAAAGGCTTCGCGCTATTCAACAAGTACTTCTAGCAATTTCTTATTTTCTTTAGGAGAGAGTTTATCATCTAAAATTATGGGGCACCTACCTTCCTTGTCTAAGAATTCATACCTGAGCCCTAGAGGGAGAGGATTCAAAACGAGAGGCGGTGGATCCTCATCTCCTTTTCTTCTAGATCTTCAAATTTGTCTCTAAGGAGATTCTCAATTTCTGGTGTTGCATTGAGGATGTTATCCAAATATTCTTTTGCAAAATCATTTGGAAGTGAATCATTACATGTCAAACTCCTCTCCATCTCGGATTGTGGGGGTGTTAAAATATATTGTTGTCAATTCTTTAGTGGTCCTTTCTTATTTTACCTCGATCTTCTTCCCATAAGGCAACTTTGTAAATTGTCTACAATTAACCTCTAGAACTTCTTCCCCAAACTGTAGAGAAAAAACTTGTTTCTCGATATCAATATCAACATTCATAGAGCTGTAAAAATGGTTACCAAAAATTAGTGGGCATGAGGAATTCAAAGGCATATCGATAATATAAAAATCAACCGGATACACAAATACTCCTATAGATATGCAGGCATTACGAAGAATCCCATGAGTCTGCTGCAAGGTTCTATCATAAAGCATAAAGGTAACATTGGACGGTTCAAAATCTGGTTCATCAAGATAACATCGTAATTCTTCATAGATATTGTGAAGCATAATGTTTTCGAAAGAGTTTAAGTCACAAAACCCAAGATAAGTAGCTTCTCCTAAACAAAAGGGAATTTTCTATTGACTTTTATTCTTACAATCATACTTACCCTTAATTATAACAGAAGATTATCTACTTACCATTGCGGTGACCCAGCATACCACTGCATGTGTAGTACACTATAGACATTGACATGATATCCACAGAACACCGTTTGGTAAATATCACATCCCTCAGAGTTGTACAACAGAAACATTGCGGGTCCATATTACAAACATTCACACATTATTATTATTACAATATCAGAAGTTCAAAACTTCGAAAAGATTCAACTTACAAACCAAAATATAAAGTGTTTCAGCGGAATTCAAAAGTAGCAACTCCAACTAGGAGTTGAGCTCAGCAGCTTATTCTAGTTAATACTAACTAGGATACTTAGTTGGACTCGTTGTCATCGATACCATAGCTGATTTCGTAATCCACTCCTTTAACACCTCCTGACAGGTCAGGCTCCTCGTAGAACACATCTTCTTGGCATTCGGCTACATACATTGGCGTATCTTTGGGATCCTCAGAGTCTAAGCAAGGGATCAAAGTAAAGGATTAGTAACAGCTTTACCCAGGAAGTTCATTATATGCAAGGTGGGTAGTTTGATGATCTAACTACCACTTCAGACTATAAGTCCTTGGTACTATGTAGTTTTTTTGTAAATCTTTCTTCAAATATTGATTTTATTATGAAAATCTATGACCATCAGCCTTCACAGGTTAACCAAAACTTGCATGGATTTCCTTTCCTGCCGCGTTCGCAACTCCTTCCCGGAACATGGAGTAACAAGTTACAATTGTTACACTCTACAGAGGAGCGTTACTTTACTCATGAGAGATCAACTCCTTGTTGCACATCCTGACGTACTTTCCCATCCACAATTCCATGATGTGGGGCCCAGTAGGTGATCCAAGCAATCACTTCCCCCTTCGCGACCTCGCATGCCTCCTTGGTGTACACCATGCCCACATATTGAATAACGACAATGGTTTGTACAGACCGTTAGATTCTATAACTATCGTGGGACGTTGAGGGCTCCCAACCATATGTTGCATATCCTCTACGAATTACCAATTAATATGCACGCTACGAGGATAACAGCCACGACCTGCACATCCGGCTACATGCGAGAGGAAGAAGATACAGCTGAGTTCTCTGTCCCATTCCAAATCTCATGGCTAACGCGTGATATAAGACACTAGAATCACTGATGTCATGGGTTATTAAGTCCCTAATTGATCATCATTATTGCAAATAGAACCCTAAGTTCTATTGCTCCATTATATCATCACTTAGGATGATATCTAAGATTTCTTTATTTGTGAAAATAATGTTTTCTTTCTTTGGAGTATATATGATAACACACAATTTGCAAATACTTTGATAATGACTCTTCAAAGGACATGAACAAGTGATGAACTTGCCTTGTGATTGCAAGGTAGTGAAGTCGGATGCTTGCACTGGACCTTGAGCTTCTATGTCTACAAAACATCATTATTGCCCGGTAAGGACAATATTTAAAGAAGCAAAATGATTATGCAAAGTAATGTAATACATTATTTAGCTTTGTGTGTATTCTCCCCCTCCCCCATTATTTAAATTGTAAACATTCTTTTTAAAAATAAAGAATTTATAAATATTAATTTTTAATATTTATTGAATATTGTATTCTTTTATTTTATTTCATTTTAATCATTTAATAATTCCTTTAATAATTATTAATTTTCTTTTATATAAATTACTACAATATTGGTATATAATAAAAGTGATTTTTATTTATTTTTATCATCTTTCTTTAATTTTATAAAATTCCATAAGGATTATATATATTATAAAATTCTTGATAAAAATTATATGCCTAAAATTTTATTTCTTATTTTATTTAGATAGATTGGATTATTGTGAATCCAAAAATATTTTATTTATAATTTTTGGATTTTTATTTTATTTTCTAGAATTTATTTAAATTCAGGGGCATTTTGGTCTTTTCTTATTTATTAAAATCTGGCTTTAGGTGATTGGGCTGATTGTGTTGGGTTTATTGGGCCCTTGTGGCCCAATTGGCAGAACCAAATGACTCCACGAAGGGGTCTTGGCCCAATCGGCCCACACTCTCTCTGTCACTCTCTCGTTCTCATCTATCTTCTTCTCCTCCCCCGACCCCGTGGTCGATGCCACTGCCGGCGATTCACGCCGCCGTGGTGTATAGGGTGGTTGTTGACCCAGCTCCACCTTCCTGTCCAACTCGATTTGGACCTGGGGCCCTCCTGTGGCCAGACCGGCTCCGTCCCGAACCCTAGGGTTTGGGGTGGTGCTGGTGCTGTCGCCGCCGCTGCTCCCGTGTGCTGTGGTGGTGTTCCTCGCCTTCAGGTGTGGCTGTGGTCGCTGCCTCGGCATGGTGTGGGTCGCAGCGCCCCCTTGGGGTGCTCCCCGTGTCGTCGTGCTTGTCGACACCCTCTCCTTCCTCTTCTCGCCCACAACGACAACCTTCAGTAGTTATCCTTTCTTTCCCTCGTGTCCTATGTGCTATGCCACCCTGTGCTATGTGTTTGTAGTGGCTACTCCTGGCTAGTGGTCATGTCCTGATTAGGGTTTTTTGTTCTGCTTAGGGTTCATATCCCTTTGTTGATTAAATATCTGATGATTTGGATCATGTATTGATGATCCCTAAACATGATGAGTGGTTGTTTCCTGTGGATTACTGCTTACCAGATTGATTCCACTTGTAAAATTGATATGGTTTAGATCGTAATGTTACTGTAGAATCATTACTTTAGAGATTCTAGTGACTTGAGAGCTCACCACTGTCATTACTTGGTTATTGACAGTGATTTTTGAGTGATGAAGTCACTGTATCTGTAGTTGTTGGCTTATGGATTCATATACAGTTTGAGATTAACTTGTCTCTTACAGTGATTTTATGTATATGTATATTCCTAGAAATGATTCCTATGATTAGTATCAGGAAAATGATTTGTAGATGTCTGTGAGTTTATCTGTGAAAGCTAGATGGCTAATCTTCTTGGTTTAGAAGTTGTTCTTATGACACCATCCTAGTATGGCACACACGACTAGGTTCTATTACTTGGCTTGATTTTGTTTAAGCTTAAGATTAGCTTGATATCAGAGATAAGTGGAAACTTCTTTCCTTGGATCCCTAAATCCTATGATGTTGGTCTGAGGTTTAGGGACTAGGTCCTTATTTTGTTGTTTCTCATGGATCTGTTCTGGTAGTGATACCAGCCACTGATTCCTGAGTCAAAGTTGGGAAAAATGATTTGTAGGCTTATTAATTTATATAGATCCATAAGATGTAGAAATTCTAAGGTGCTACTCATGTTTAAGAGATGTGCCTAGAAGTTCAGATCTTAACTATATTCATTCTTGAAATTTAAGATATAGCATGATAGCTAGGATCAATGAGGTTGTGATGAGATCCTAGTTGGAATTTATACAGTGGAGTTGTTGGGCTGCAACTTGTTGATCTTGTGGCTTGATCTTGCTGGTTGTGTGGCTAGCTTGATCTGGTGCTTCTCCTGATGCTACTCCTGCTACTTCCAGCTCCTGGACTTGTCCTTGAGCTTGCTATCCACCTCCTGGTCCTGTTGGCTTGACCTTGTTCTTTCTATCCACCTGATCTACCCCCTCCTTATGTCACCATCTTGGTGAGATGATCAAGGGTGTGGTTGGTGTGATCTAGTTTGGTTTGGTTTGGCTGTTGTGCTTGATGTGTATGAACAAAGAAATGGTGTTGGGGTTCTTCCCATGGCTGTGCTGAGCAGTTTTGTTTGTATGGCATGTTATTGCTGTGTTGACAACACACACCATGCATTTAGGTGTGTGTGCTGCATGTGTGCCTGCTGCACACCTTGTGGATATGTTTAGGAATTGAAAGTTACCTTTTATCTTATTACACTTACTTGTCTGGTGAAACTTGCCCCTTCTTGCTGTTTGGAGTTATTTGACTTATGGCTTAAAATTATGAAAGATTTAGTTCTTTCATATTGGTGAAACTTGCCCCCTAAAGTTACTCAGTGATGTAAAGTTTGAACAGTGCAACTCACTGTCAATACTGAGAGTAACATATTTTAATACTTGATTTTCTTTCTTTTAGTTTGTGTTTTGTTTTGCAGGTACAAGACTTGGAGATTCAAGATTTAGATTAGGTTTTCTTTTGCTTTATAGAATAGTCCCTTGTAATATTTATTTTCTTCTTTTGTAATCTTTATTTTATCCTTTTGTAATAAAGATTGTAATATTACTCAATATATAAATGTTCTTTTATTTCATTTACTATTGTAAAGATTCTTGATTAAGTTACCTTTTGTAACTTATCTCTTGAATAAAGATATGGAATGAATATTCAATTTATTGGTAATATTATCTTATTTAAAGTTTGAGTTACTAATTATTAACTCTTAACTAAATCAAATTACTCAAACATAATTCTAAATCTTTTAAATTATAGATCCAACACTCAAGTTTAAATTCAAATTTCATTTCCCAAAACACAATAATCCACAAAGATCATATCAAATTTTATAACGATCATTCTCCAAGGCTATTCCTAATCTCAAAGAGTGAAAGAAACTTTGATCGCTTTAGGTTTTTTATTTAGCAAAAAATTTACCCACATTTTTACAAATGAATGCATGCAATTGCACAGATTCCTAAATCTACCCTTCGTTGGTTCCTAAATGCTGGGATGTTACACCATTATCACCTCATCCTAAAATATGTCAGGTTCTAGGAGTTATTTTACTATGCCAATGTTCTTCTTGATAGTACCCAGATTCCTGATTAACTTATCTATCCTTTTCTTTCCTTCACACTTACTATCTAATATTTTGGTAAGGATAGTTTCATCCTCAACTAGTAGTTTCTTTTGCATTTGCGAGTATTTGTCCTAGGGACTAACTCTAGGGGCTTTACCTTACAGGGAGGCGTGTAGCATTCCCACTCCTTTGGGATCTACAAATGCTCAACATAGGTTTTAACGATTTGGACAATTATACGAGGACCAAGGTTTAAATTTCCCTAAATCTCATGTATTCTTCATGCAAGCTTTCTTCAGGTCTCCCTTTAAAATTAGTGATCATATGTCTAGCTCCAAGAGTTTTTGTCCTAAGAAAGAAATCAACTAAGAATGAAGAGGACAACCTCTCCCAGGAGTCAGTGATTTTTTAGGACTTTGAATATACCAAGAGTGGGCCTCATCAATAAGAGTTTGAACAAAAAGACCAGATTTAACCTCATCTTCGATGAATATATTAAGACAAAAAGTCCCACATGTTTCTTCAAAGAACCCTACATGTTCATACGAATCTTCCATAGCGCCCCTACAAACTTTTTAGCATGCAAAAGATCCAAAAGCATGGGGTTAATATCATACCACTTAGGGTTATTGGATTTTAAGTAAGTGTTCATGGGTGGACCAGAATTCTTTACAGCCTCTAGCTGAATTATATGTCGGTACTCGCCCAAGGTGTTTACTTGAAACTAGTAAACAAGTAGTATAATAAACAACTAAGAACAAAGACAAAAAACGCTTATCTCCCAGACAACGGCGCTAGAAAATAGCTTGATGACTGCAAGTGCACAAATCGATTGTAGTAGTTTTGAAATAAGATTATCGAACCCATAGAGAACTAGTTGGTTAAGGTATTTATGCCCCTAGTCACTATCTACCAAAGGATACTTGTTAGCTGCCTTTTATTTCAAGTAAAGAGTGTTTGAAAGGTGGTTGAACTCAATAGGGCTAAAGTGTTATCGGGGATGTAGGATACACCACTAGCATGTTGTGTTGGGAATATGCCCTAGAGGCAATCATGTATGATGAGATTTCCCATTGTATTCATAAAGATATTAAGTAGTCCTTGTATAAACATCTGATGTGTATCATTGAATATGTGATTCGGTTGTGGAACTATGCATTCATGTTGTTTGTACTAAATATCTTTGGTCATTGAGGTTGTGTTGGACACACAACTTAGACCAATGTGAAAGTTGGCTTGATGACTCGGTTCCACTTGTCATGGGCATGGAGATGCTATTCCAACTTACACAAATTCGACTAAAGAGTTTAGCGAGTCGGATTGACCCATATTGAGGTACAACGAACTAGTTGTCATTTGTATATCTCAATCAATGTAATCCTTAGACCTGAGGTTATTGCATAGTCCGAGTTGAGGATCACAGACTTAGGTTTTGTCAAACGCTGATCCGTAACTGGGTAGTTATAAAGGCAGAGTTCGGGTCGACTGGGAATCAAGCTGTGTGATGTGAATAACCAAGATGGGATTTTTCCCCTCCACTTGGAGAGATATTCTCTGGGCCCTCTCAGATGATATGATTCGGAAAGCATGGCCATGCACGAATCGGTTAAGTGTTAACCGAGGCTATCGACTAAGAGTTAGTCGGCTGAATCGCTTATCTCGAATCGAGAAGAGAGTTGGAATATTTAAGGGATGACAATTATTTGCCTATAGTCTGACAAGGTATATCGTGAGGCAAAAGGGACTCGGACATAAGTCGCATTGGAAAGGCAAGTCGTCATGACTCTTTGGTATTTGGGAGTCGGCACGTTCTGCTAGGAGCCGCTACCGACTGATCGATTGAGAGTCGGACTCCAATCGTGTCCAAGTAGCCATGAGCCTGTGGGGTCACACACTTAAGAGCGGGAGAAAGTTCGGATTGGATCTGAACCTATAATCTGGTTGGGTTGGACCTGAACCAGATTAGGACTGAGTTAGTGAGTTGGACTCACGGTGACTAGTGTTATATGGGCTTTAGTTAATGGGTCGCGTGAGCAGATCCCATGTTCACTCCCTATATATAGTGGAGCACCGTAACCCATAAAGGTTAATCGTTGTTTGTTTAGGTCATTCCATGTGTTGGAAACCCTAGCTCCACAGATCCTTGCTATGTGAACCTAGCGATTCGCCGGTGCTCCTCCTTGCGTGTGGATACCAGCAGAGGTGTTGTGCGATCAGCACCAGGACGATCGGATCGTGAGGACCGCACTGCATCAACTGACGCGCTTCATCAGTAATCCGCAACCGCGTGTCTAGTGGTAAACCTCGTAGCCTTCTACCTCAGCTAGATCTTGGGATCACCACGTTAGAGGAAAAAAATTGTTTTATCTCCGCGTGGCCCAACAGTGGTATCAGAGCGATAGCTTCTGGTTTTAGGCTCGAGATCTCGCATATGTGATATGCGGTTGGCTGTAGATGAGATCTATGTGCTGTTTTGGTGGTCGATCTATGAGATAGATCGGTTTTGTACAAGGTTGATTGGATCAACTGTACTCGGGGAATGGTAGATCTGATTTCTGTGATCATACAGCTGAGGTCGTGGAATAACATACCCCTATCGGTCGGCTTCCGCCATCGGGGTAGACTGTGACACGTAAATCCAGAGGTGGTGATCGAAGATCAAAAAGTTTGATCGAATCGTAACAATGGTCGGAATCCATGTCCGGATCGTAGATGAGATCTACGTTTTCAGAAAAATCGCCGCATTGCCGCTTTTGATGACGCGCCTTCGATCCCCACCGCTATCCGATTAAGCGGGACCTTCGCCCTGTCGTAGCGCCTTAGATGTCGTTGCGAGTTTCACAACGCCGGTAGATATTGTATCTATGCATAACTTGTTTTTGCAGGAAGTTGTGAATGGTATGGTTCATGTGCATGTGATGCATGTGTGTAATCCATACGTGATCTGCGAATCACGGTTTGTGTCATCCGGCTGGAGCCTAGGTGCTGTCATTTTATTGTATAACGACCTGCGTATCGGATTCTCTATGTAATTTACTTTACTAAGCTAGTGTAGCTGTTTGGAGAACCCGGAAGGCATGCAAGGCGTTGTACATGTCGGCGACATGGTGTAAGACGACAAGTGACAAGAGTTGGCACAATTCGTATTACAGGCTTGGTGGAGATGGAGATCGCCATGAAGAGAGCCATACCATTTCACATTATAATTGCTTTATTTTGTGTTATTATTATGTCTCTGTTTTACCTCTATTAGATAGTCGGTAAAATTGAATCCCTCAAAGAAGGTCTAGTCGGTTTTCCCGCCAGTGTTTGCACCATCACAAGTCGGACATTTTTGGTAGTGGGCTCATAAAATTGAGGTGCTGCCAATTCTTTCCGACTAGGTGGGTTCGAGTCGGACTCTTACTGCAGAAACACTCGGTAAGATAAACAGGTCTATCACAACGGTTATGGGACTCGGGGAAAGGTCGGATGGGAGCCGGGGCATGTGATGCCACCCGTCCAACAGGAGTCGTATGCGATACGATTAACAAGGAGTTGTCTACCTAGATCACTTAGCGGCTAGCAGTGATGCTAAAGCTCACTAGCCGACTTGCTTATTTAGGATCCTGAATCACTAAGCAACCATCGGAGGGGTGTTGGTTCTAGTGGGAGCATAAAATATTAAAATGTTTAATATGCTTGCTCTTTTATGAATACATGTCTTAAGTGTTTTGCATATTTTATGTTGTAGATCATGGCACCAAGTAGCAGTCACTCTCAGATATCCGGTTTTGCGTTGAGAACTATTCTTGAGAAAGATAAACTGAACGACACTAATTTTACCAACTGGTATCGAAATCTGAGAATTGTTCTCAAACAAGAAAAGAAGGACCATGTCCTAGACAACCCACTTCCAGATGAGCCGAATGAGAATGCGACTGTCGCTGCCACCAATGCCTACCGTCGGGCTAAGGGTGAGTCCACGGATATTATCTGTCTTATGCTTGCTCACATGGAAACGGACTTGTAAAAGAAGTTCGAGCATGTTGAGGCCTACGATATGATCGAAAGCCTCAAAAGTATGTTCCAGGCTCAGGCAAAGACTGAGAGGTATCAAGTATCTCAAGCTTTGCTGAGTTGCAAGCTTAAGGATGGCAATCCACTGAGTCCGCATGTGATCAAAATGGTTGGTTACGTGCAGTCTCTGGAGAGGCTTGGCTACCCCATAAGCGAAGAGGTCGCTACGGATATAATTCTGAACTCTCTTCCTAGTGCATATGGGCAGTTCATTTCGAACTACCACATGCATGGTATGGATAAGAAGCTCACTGAATTACATGGGATGCTCAAGCAGGCAGAGGCGGATCTCAAGAAGGGCGCGATCAAGTGTTGATGGTGCGAGAATAAGGCTAAGTTCAAAAGAGTTCTTGGACTAAGAAGAAGGCTAAGTCGAGGAAAGCGGGCTCCGGACCCAAGCGCTTCCTCGGGGACTAAGCCATCTCCTTCAATAGGATCCACTTGCTTATACTACAAGGCGGATGGCCCTTTGGAAGAGGAACTGCAGCAAGTACTTGGACAAATCCAAGAATGGAGGTATGACTTGAGCTCAGGTACACTTGTTTGCAATATTATAGACATATATCTTGGTGATGCACCTAATAGTTCTTGGGTATATGATAGGATCGATTATTCACATACAACTCGTTGCGAGGGTAAGAACTAGGAGGCGTAGAGGCGAGGTTGATATTCAAGTCGGCAACAAAGCAAGAGTTCTGCGTTGGAAGTCGACGATGCAACTTCATTTACCTTAGGATTCATTATGGAACTGAATAATTGTTATTATATTCCGATGCTCGATTGAAACATTATTTCTGCTTCATGTTTGATGAGGCAAGGCTATGAGTCGAATATCAAGAATAATGGTTGTTCTTTGTATTTGAATGATATGTTTCACAGCTTTGCACCCGTTCAGGACGGGTTATTTATTTTGAATCTTGATGGTGAGTCGGTTTATAACATAAATGTTAAAATGTTGAAACCAAATGATCTGAATATGACTTACTTTTGGCACTGTCGGCTTGGTCATATAAGTTGGAAATGCATGAAGAAGCTCCATGATGATGGACTCCTAACTTCGTTCGACTTGGAGTCGTTCGAGACATGCGAATCTTGCCTACTCGACAAAATGACCAAGAAACCTTTTGCAAAGAGTTGCGAAAGGGCGTCCGACTTGTTGGGACTAGTACATAGTGATGTATGTGGACCAATGAGAACGACAGCCAAGGGTGGTTATGAGTACTTCATTACCTTCACTGATGATTTGAGTAGGTATGGATATATCTACTTTGTGAAACATAAGTCGGAAGCCTTTGAAAAGTTCAAAGAATTCCAGAATGAAGCACATAATCAACTCGGCAAGAAAATAAAGTTTCTTCGGTCGGACCGAGGAGGTGAGTACATGAGCCATGAGTTTGATGACCATCTGAAAAGTTGTGGAATAGTTCCTCAACTTACTCACGAGAACGCAGCAAAGGAACGGTGTTTGGAAGAAAGGCAGGACCTTGTTGGACATGGTATGGTCAATGATGAGTTCGACAGATCTGCCTTTATCATTTTGGGGTTATTGTCTAGAAAGCAATGACGTTCACACTAAATAGAGTACCATCAAAATCGGTAGAAGACACCGCATGAGATGTGGATGTGCAAAAATCCGAGTTTGTCTTTTCTTAAGATTTGGGGTTGTGAAGCATTTGTCAGCGACTTGATCGGACAAGCTCATAGCCAAGTTGGATAAGTGTATTTTGTGGGGTATCAGAAACCTTGGGTTACTACTTCTACAACCGAGAAGAGGGCAAAGTGTTTGTCGCTCGGAACGGTGTCTTCCTTGAGAAAGAGTTTCTCAGTCGGGGAGTAAGTGGGAGAATGGTGGAGCTCGAAGAAATTCAAGAGGAACCGGCTAGTGGCGAGTCGGCAAAAACCTTGGAGGTTGAGACAGTTGTGGTATCTGAGCAAGACACACCTACTACGAAGATCGTGAGATTACGAAGTGTTCGTGATGTGTTCTTTGAGCGGTGATGAGTCGGCAAATTATTCGAGCGATAGTGGGATCGATTCAGTCATGGCTTGGAGCCATGAGATCGAGTTAAAGTCCATGGATGAAAATCAAGTTTGGAACTTGGTTGATCGCGAACGATGCAAGACCCGGTCAGTGCAAATGGGTCTTTAAGAAGAAAAGCTATGGATGGAAATGTTTCAGTCTATAAAGCATGCCTTGTCGCGAAGGGGTTCCGACAAGTTCAAGGAGTTGATTCTGACGAGACTTTCTCTGTAGCGATGCTTAAATCAGTTCGGATCATGTTAGCTATAGCGGCCTATTTCGACTATGAGATATGGCAGATGGATGTCAAAACGGCTTTCCTTAACGGAAATTTAACCGAGGACGTGTATATGATACAGCCCGAGGGTTTCGTCGATCTGGCTAATGCTGACAATGTATGCAAACTTCAGAAATCCATTTATGGGTTGAAGCAAGCATCTTGGAGTTGGAATATTCGCTTTGATGAGGTAGTCAAATCGTTTGGCTTCATCAAGAGTGATCATGATTCTTGTTTATACAAGAAGTTTAGTGGGAGCAAAGTAAACTTTCTAATCTTATATGTGGATGACATATTACTGATTGGAAATGATGTCCAGATGTTGCAAGAAACCAAGGAATCATTGGAAAGGAGTTTCTTAATGAAAGACTTGGGTGAGGCAACATACATCCTCGGAATCCGGATCTATAGAGATAGATCAAGGAGGCTCATTGGATTGAGTCAGAGTACTTATTTGGACAAAGTGTTGAAGAAGTTCAACATGGAATCGTCTAAGAAGGGATTCTTACCGATGTCCCATGGTGTAAAACTTAGCAAGACTCAGTGTCCTTCGACAACTGATGAGTGAAGTCGGATGAGTGCGATTCCATATGCTTCTGCAGTCGGATCCATCAAGTATGCCATGATTTGTACTAGGCCGGATGTTTCCTATGCTCTAAGTGTTGAGATGCAGTCGATCTCGGAGATCCACTTTGGGCGGCTAAAAATATCCTAAAGTACTTGAGAAGGACTAAGGATATGTTTTTGGTTTATGGTGATGAAGATGAACTCGGTGTAAAGGGTTACACGGATGTGAGTTATCTTACCGACTCTGATGATTCTCGTTCGTAATCCGGATACGTGTTTATTATAAACGGAGGTGCTGTGAGCTGGAAGAGTTCCAAGCAAGAGACTATGTCTGCGTCTACAACAGAGGCTGAGTATATTGTCGCCTCGGAGGCAGCAAAGGAAGCTATTTGGATGAGGAATTTCCTCATAGATCTTGGTGTGGTTCAGGGCTCATCCAATCCGTTGGACGTGTATTGTGACAACAATGGTGCTATTGCACAAGCCAAGGAACCTAGACAGTACCAGAAGAACAAGCACATACTCATGTGGTACCACCTGATTCGGATCAGGGTGATATCAAGTTATGCAAGGTACACACGGATGCAAATATTGCGGATCCATTGATAAAACCGTTACCACAGCCGAAGCATGAGGCGCACCTGAGAGCCATGGGCATTAGATGCTTAGACATGTGATGTCAGAAGATTGACTCTAGTGCAAGTGGGAGACTGTTGGGAATATGCCCTAGAGGCAATCATATATGATGATATTTCCCATTGTATTCATAAAGATATTAAGTAGTCCTTGTATAAACATCTGATGTGTATCATTGAATATGTGATTCAGTTGTGGAACTATGCATTCATGTTGTTTGTACTAAATATCCTTGGTCATTGAGGTTGTGCTGGACACACAACTTAGACCAATGTGAAAGTTGGCTTGATGACTCGGTTCCACTTGTCATGGGCATGGAGATGCTATTCCAACTTACAGTTAGGCTAAAGAGTTTAGCGAGTCGGATTGACCCATATTGAGGTACAACGAACTAGTTGTCATTTGTATGTCTCAATCAATGTAATCCTTAAACCTGAGGTTATTGCATAGTCCGAGTTGAGGATCGCAGACTTAGATTCTATCAAGCGATCCGTGGCGGGTAGTTATAAAGCGAGTTGGTCGATCGAGAATCAAAATGTGATATGAATAACCAAGATGGGATTTTTCCCCTCCACTTGGAGAGATATTCTCTAGGCCCTCTCAGATGATATGATTTGGAAAGCATGGCCATGCACGACTCAGTTAAGTGTTAACCGAGGCGATCGACTAAGAGTGAGTCAGCTGAATCACTTATCTTGGATCGAGAAGAAAGTCAGACTATTTAAGGGATGACAATTATTTGCCTATAGTCTGACAAGGTATATCGTGAGGCAAAATGGACTCGGACATAAGTCGCATTGGAAAGGCAAGTCGTCATGACTCTTTGGTACTTGGGAGCTGAGACGTTCGCTAGGAGCCGCTCTGGGCGATCGATTGAGTCGGACTCCAATCGTGTCCAAGTAGCCATGAGCCTGCGGGGTCACACACTTAAGAGCGGGAGAAAGTTTGGATTGGATCTGAACCTATAATCTGGTTGGGTTAGACCTGAACCGGATTATGACTGAGTTAGTGAGTTGGACTCACGGTGACTAGTGCTATATGGGCTTTAGTGAATGGGTCGCGTGAGCAGAGCCCACGTTCACTCCCTATATATAGTGGAGCACCGTAACCCAGAAAGGTTAATCGTTGTTCGGTTAGGTCATTCCATGTGTTGGAAACCCTAGCTCCATTAACCAGTCCGCTTGCAATCGAACCTAGCGATTCATGGGGTGCTTCTCCTTGTACGTGTGGATACCAGCAGAGGTGTTGTGCGATCAACACCAGGACGATCGGATCATGAGGACTGCACTGCATCAACTGACGCGCTTCATCAGTAATCCGCAACCGCACGTCTAGTGGTAAACCTCGTGGCCTTCTACCTCAGCTAGATCTTGGGATCACCACGTTAGAGGATTTTTTTTGTTTTTTCTCCGTGTGGCCCAACATGTTGTAATTAATTATAATTAGGATAACCTATTTCTTATGTCATGACATGTGTGGAGAGAGCTCCATAATAAGATGTTCACTACAAGACTCGTAGGAATCCACTTTGTTGAGCCAAGAATGAGGTCATCTCTAAATAACATGTCTGAGAGAAGTCATCCATACATACCACCACAATTAAGGGTCTCCCCATAGATATCATAATTAGCTTAGTGAATCTCGCTTTATTCCTCCTTAGACAGTACGGGTTGCTAGCCGTGATTCTAGTCACAGTAGCTCTAGGCACACTCTCAAACACGTCCAAAGGATTTCGTCCTCTTTTTTAGACCCGAAGGCAAATGATATGTGGCCGACTACACATACCATCTAAAGAGAGAGAGAGAGAGAGAGAGAGAGAGAGAGAGAGAGATCAAACACACATCATAGATCAATAGATCATAGACACAAGTAATAGATTATCTTTATTACATTTCATAATAATGCTAGGGTTTCTCCACCTCCCTAGGAATGAAGGAAACTACTCACACATGGAAGCAATCAACAACATCATCATAAAAAATGGATGGACAAAAGTACGGGAATGAATCTAGTGCAAACCACAACTGAATCTGGAATTACAACAAGATCTATGGATGAAAGGTGGGGGGTAGTAGTGGTGATGGTGATGCAGCGGTTGATGATAAAGGGGATGATGTGTTGTCCTCCAATGATCTGTGAAGCAGCAAGGATTTGCCCTTCTCCAATTTCTTTCTCCAGATCCCTTTTTGGTGTGTTTTTCGTGTCTAGAGGTTTCTATGAATATCGGATCTCAGATTCGTCTTCGCGAGGTGAAAGTATTTGACGAGGGGAACATGCTACCACCTAGTACATGCAAATGGTGCGGGAGGGCTCTGTCCGTACTAGTGGTCGTTAAGTGCCATGTGGCCTCCTCTGGGCAAGCGATTCCTCTAGGTGCGAAGATAAATCAATTAAATGACTTTTATCACTTAAACATATCATATTATAGCATAACATGATACTCTCAATTGATATGTTCATAAGAGACTTAATAATTTGGTTTCCTGTTGAAACAAGGACAAAAGGTGCGTGCAAACGCGGTAAAATACTAAAAACCCTACTCAACTTATGCAAAAACAAGAGTTAAATATTCTCCAATTTTGTACTTATCAACAAGCAAACAAGAAGATAGCTCAGGAGTAGAAAGCAGCTAAAAGGGAAAAGTATTCCGCTGAAATGCAGAAAGTTGATAGGTTGATATCTTACCATTGGAGTAGGAAGAAGGTGTACCACAAGTTAGAAAAAGGGTTAACATGTTTGATGAGTTTAGGTGATGTTTCATGATATGAGGTGAATATTCATGTGTTTGTTTTGGTAATTGTAATGCATGTGAAAAACTCAACTTAAATTGTCAGGTTCCTTCATGTATGTGTTGGCTTTGTAATGCTTGTGCAAAACTGAAATTTACATGCCAGGTTAAATTATCTATCTGTTTTTAAAATGCATGTGAACTGTATCTTCCTTCTACTATCATTCTGCAAAACTAGAGTATAAATGCCAAGTTGACTTGGTAAATAAAAGGCAATTATATTAGCTACATTATGACAACACAACTCATACACATCACATCACACAACAAAATAAAATGTTTTTAAAAGATCTTTAACAACACACATGTTAAGGTTCCATAATATATAAGTTTCTCACAGACAACACTACACACCTACATTGGCACGCATCACAAGTACTAAACTATCTTACAAAACATGTTTGTTCATTTTTTCTAAAGAAGCATCAGGCACATAATAGGTAGTAGACCTATATTCAAAAGAAATAGTACTTCAGACAGTAGCTTAACCATTGAGAGCATTGTCTTCATCAACATCTCCTTAATCCCAGGGCTTGTTGCTTCACGGTCATCCTTCCTAATCTAAAGCTCTTCCCTTCTCTCCTCTACACAACCATATGCGTCAATAGTAGCATCGATGCCCATTAAGTACTCAACATACTGCAACTCCCAATGCCAGAAGTTGCAACCACACAGTCAACTGAAGAGAAACAAGCATTAAAAGACTGAAAAATTCCAAAAACAATGACAAATTTGAACTAAAATTCGGACAAAAATTAGAAAAATGCAACAGATATAGTTCTAGAACATACTCCATGCCTTTTACACTTGTAGAAGATCCACCCATCTTGCTCCTTTGTCCCGAAGTAGTACTTATTGACGACGACACTGCAAGCGCTGCAAGGGGCAAGGGAATGAAGGGGCAGGCGAGGGATCAAACACCGGATGGATCTTGATGTGGACATGTCGGCGACCAACGACGAGCTATAGCGATGACTCCAGACAAGCTTGAGCGGAAGACGAGCTTCGACGACAACAGTTGATTTTGGGCTAGGGTTAGGGGTAGCGGTACACACATAAGGGAATTGTTTCGCGAGGAGAGGGAGATATAACAAAGCTAAAGATTTTACAAGAAAACCCTAATGAAGACCACGACTAGCAAATAATGACCTAACCCTAACAGTGGACCCTTGCATCAGCGAAAATGGTGCGATACGCGACGACACGACACACGGTGACTGACGATGTGCCTATATATAGTACATATCTACTACCCTATTTTGTGAATGAATTCGCTAGAGTGGCAAGTCTAAGAGCATCTCTAGCAGATACCACATATCGGCCGACCCGCAAAAATTTGCGCCGATATGCGGTATCGAGGCCAAAAAATGGCCTTTCTAGATACCCTAAAGGGCCAAGAATTGCAATTTTTTTGCGGTATCCCGCATCGAGGCCCATCCGTCCCGCATATATTCGGTGTGTGTGTGGGGGAGGGGGGCTCGATGCGGTATCCCGCATCCATTTACCTCTTCCTCCCCCCACCAAAAACCCTCGCCGCAGTCCGCCCCCCGTCTTCGATTTCGTCCACATCCGCCGTCCAAAAACAAATCGTCGCCGCTCACCTCCATGTCGACCCCCATCTTGCCATGGTTGGCCAATCGAGCCGGGATTTGGGCGGCCGAGGCCGTGCTTTTCCGCGCCGTGGCAGGAGCTCCGGCTTGCGAGCTCGCCCGCAGCTACCTTTGGAGAGGAGGTGCGTTGGCGCCGGCGAGAACGCAGCCGCCAGGCGCTCTGCGCGCATGACCTTGCCGCAAGGCGGCATTCTTCGACCTGCCGCGGACGATGCAGAGGAGCTCTTGCCGAACGAAATCATCGTGGACCCGCCGGTCTTCCACGTGCCCGCTCCCGCCGACTATTACAACTCGGACCACGAGAGCAAGGAGCTCTTGGTGAACGAGGTGAAGTTCAACTCCCTCTGCACCATGCTCATGGACATCGTGGAGCGCCGAAAGCGCTGCCCATCACACGCAGAGCGGAGAAGTGTGATCTTTGCCGTGCCATCCGCCTCTCCGCCTGCGAGAACCAGGCGTGGCTCGCGGGCCTCGCTGTCGACTACACTGAGGACGACTACACCGATGATGTCGCCACCGACGACGAGTAAGCGCACACCGTCGCCGCCGTAGATGCTCCGATGAGTAGGTACCGCCGGTGGAGCCACGTAGATGCTAGGTCTAGTCTAGATGCATGGCACGACATCATCTTTTGCTAAACATTTATCTATCTCGATGATCAAAACCTTCCATATATATGAATCTAACGCCAATATGTGATATTTTTTAAATATACAATTTGGATTAATGTATCTATTCCGCCAAAACGTTTTTTATACTACAAAATAGGTTTACAATACACCGCGTCCATAGAATGCAGTACCGCGATATGCGGTATCTGCTAGAGACGCATCTTAATGGCCCGTTTGGTTGGGATTGATCTAGCTTTTGGAGTATAGTTTATAAGTCACAAAAGCACCAAAGTAGGTGTTTTTGGCTTTGACTTTTAATTTTTAACTAGACATAGTAGTATGATGATATAAGCTAAAAACCAAAATTAAAAACACCTACTCCTTCCGACCCGTATTACTTGACTCAACTTTATCTAAATTTATATGTATATATTAAGTATCTAATATAGATTTATTTGTATCTAGACAAAGTTGAATAGAAGTATTTAAATGTTTTAACGGTTTATAAGCCAAAAACAAAAAACATAAATAAGCGCAACCAAACCAAACAGCCCAATCTCATGGCACACGGATCCACGTAGGAAGGGTGAGCCTTACGCCACAATAGAGACCGGGGCCAGTAGCCACTAGAAGGTTCTCACCCACGGGCTACTGCTTCCCCCAAAAGGCGAGAGAGATGGGGCAGGAGGCGGATGCGGATGCGGATGAGCAGCTGCAACGGCGGCTCCGGCGGGTGTTCGCCGCCGAGGAGCGGTCGTTCCGCATGGTTCGGTGCTCGGAGGCCGCCAACGCGCTCCTCTCCGCCGTCGTTGACGTGCTCCCTCGCTTCCTCGGCAGCTACTCCGACGACACCCTCGCGGTACCGCACCAAATCTTCCCTCCCCCTTCACTTGCGCGCGAGCCCTCGAGCTCGCTAGTGCGGATGTTTGGTGCGATGTGGCTGCGGGGGTTCGCTCGTGCTAATCGGCCTCGGGAACGTCACGAAATGAGTTTGGATGGGCCTCCGCGTCTGGGTCTGTACTAAGGGGGTTTGGGTGGATCTGAATAGACGATAAGGAATTGGTAGGTCTGTTGGATGCTCTGCTTGGGTCGAGAGATTGGCAGTGAAGTGGAATTTTAGTTGGAGAGGGGATGAATTAGGCTATCTGGAACGTTGGACTTGTTTTCGACTTTTCATAGGACTTCCTACAAAAGAATGGACTGAATTATCATCATATGATCAGAATTCAGAAATGTGAGCCTTCTTATTGTTCGTCTCAGCCTCAAGTGCATCAGTAGTGTGCGCAGATGCTTTAAAGTGGGTTTCTGAGATAAAGGATCAGCGTGGTCTCCTTTCATCTCCGATAACCTTGATTCCAGTTTCACAAGCCATTGTTTCATTGACGTGGCCTTTGTGTATGTGGTATTTGTTCCCTTGATGCGCCCTACAGTTTCCAAATGAAGATAAATGTAGTGCTGCACAAGCCTATAGATACTTCACAAATCAATTAATTCATAATACCACTAAGACCCTGCCGTGACAAAGCCAACAAGTTCTAGGTACAGAATATAGTAGTAGCCAGGTTTACATGAATCTACCGAGTCAAATGTTGGAATACTGATGAGTTCAGTTCAGCAGTACTTTTCACCAGTTTCTTAAATGTTTGTGTGCGGACTTGGAAGATCGTAGCTATACTGTATAATAATATTGAAGGCGGTAACAAATGGAGTGTAATGTTTCCACATCACCTGGAGACAGTCAGATTACCTTTGTAGATTGCTGATCTGAGACCAATTCATGACAATGAAAAATATATTGGCAAAGGAGACAGGAGAGTGAGTGGTGTTTGTCAACACATATTTATAGACCACTTCCCTACGAAAAGGGTGTATGTTCCTTGTTGCACCACAGTTTGGGGCATGCTTTGAGTTTTACAAGTAAAGGGAATTCACCTATGATGTGTCCAATAATATTTTAGTCTTGTTCTTCTCTAAGACTGATACTCGAGAGCTGCTATTAAACGGATCTTGCAGAAGAATTTTTGGGGTCTTAATCTCGAACAAGAAACACATTGGAGCACAACCTTGGCATCATTGATTATTAAGTTGATGTTAGCTATAGGTGCAACTGTCTGAGTTTATTTTGCTGTGTTGTATGCCAGGTTGTGAGCTTCCTAATCTCTTTAGTGCTGTAGGATAAATGTGAGTGTCAATTGCATGTTTTAAGTCAAGTACACAATATTCAGCTCCTTGAGTTGTTGTTGATATGTTATCTTTTATGTTGATATAAACCAGATGCTCTACTAGCTTTTAATTTCATAACGACTGATTATTTTTCTTTGCTTTTCTCCCGGACTAAAGGAGTACATTGTAATTTTAGTTTGTAATGGGAAGCATCAGTATCAAGCACGTGATGATCTGGAGGCCTTTCTTGGTGATGATAGTGCAAAATTTGTTGCATGGTATTATAGCTATCTTTAATCAATTAGTTGTGTTCTTTATCCATGTGCTCTTATGAGGTCATGATGCATTTTGCATGGCTATGCAGGCTATGGGGCTACCTAAGCAAAAGGGCTGCAACACTGGCTGATGATTCTAGTGTGCAACATGGGTTGGAAAATGAGAGTGGGAACCTGAATGACGCGGAAAATCTTCTGGTTACAAAAACCCAACCTGGAGATGCTCGTATTGTAAGGATCTTAACAGTTTTTACCTTACGATCATCAGTGGGCATACAACATTTAATTTTCTCTATGATATCCACTAAAGTGAACTTGCATGAACATCCATTATTACATTTACTTATTTCATGTAAATATGCCCAAATCCTGCATGTTTCATGACTTACGAACACTCGGTCCAACTCATCCACTGTTGATCAGCTAAACTCGAAGATCTTAATACCGCAAGAGCACAAAGGCCTTCAGAAGCTTGATTCAATTAAAGGACAAAATGGAGCCCAGCGACGCATTAGTTCAACTGTTATTGTATCCCCTGAAATGTTGGTTGGTGACAATTGTTATTTGGAGGGCCAGCATCAGAAGGTAAATACTCAATAGACCATGGTTCTATTGTTAAGTGCCTCCCTTTGTTGCTTGTCCTATGGAAAAGGAGGCATCTAACCTGATGATTCTATGTCAGAGCAGAAAGATTGGAGTTCAGCAGGTGGCAGAAGTTCTTCCATGCGGAAGTCTGGTGTAGCTGCAAGGTCTGAACATGCATTGACACAAGGCAAGCATTTTATTTCTTATGCAACCGTGTCAGTATCTCAGCTTGATTGCGGGACAATATGTTCTAATACCGCATGTCATATGATATCTACTTCAAACTACTCCTTAACACACCTAGGAGAAGTAAAATATTGTCTCATGCCATGTATTCTATAGTTGACAACATCTATATGTCACTATTATTATATCAGAACCAGTTCTTTTTGTTCTGTATGCATTCTGTTTGTACATTGAATATTTGTATTACATGCTGCATTTTCTTCCACTAAATTTTTTTGGGGAAGGTTTGCCAGCTTCTTTAAGGTTAGATGATCTGATTTCTAAAGAAGATAATGATGATTTCTTACTTTGTAGGTTAATGACCTTTTGAAATATCTTTTTAAATATTCCTGTATTGTAATTTTTTTCTTCTGTATCAATAAATATATACTCTCCGGGGATCCCTACAGTATTCCGTCAATATTTTTTAGCATGAATGCAAAAATGGATGTAAACAGTTATTTTGGTTTATGTCCTTGCTCTTGTTTCAACTGACCTCCCCAGGTTAGCTTGCTTGCTTAGGCGTGACTGTAGAAGGAATCAAGATTCTGATAATCCTATTTAAATTATGAAAACGTTTTGTTCTCTGAGCTCTATACATACAAGCAACATGGGGTTTCCTTTATTTATGGCGATTAGTTATGTATACATTTCTGGAAAGTTGATTGGCTATGTTTCTCACAAATATTCCCTAAAAGGAGTTATTTCATGTGACTGGCCAACTTGGTGGAAGTGCTGTACTGACTCAGGCAAGCTTGGTCTCCAAGTTTGGCTTGCCTTAACTCAACCCCGAATAGGAACAATATGCCAACAGACAATAGCTCTTCTTCTTTTCAGTAGAGGCTTACATGCCCTGAGGCTTCTACATGATTGAAGGTGCAGCTGAAAATAATACTGTATGAGAAAAAACGTTTCTGTTTGTTTGCTTATAGATGAATTGAACAACCAATGGATTAAACATTGTATATCGAAAAATAGAATAATTTTGTTGTCGAAAATGGCCCACTGTCAAAGTCCATTACAGAGGCAACTAATAAGGCAATAAGTACTACTTCCTCCGTTTCAAAATATAAGATGTTTTAGGTTTGTGAAAAAAATGTATCTAGCCTTCTTTTAGCGTGTAGATTCACTACAAACCTAAGTGAACCTACACACTAAAAAAAAGTCTAGATACATTTGCTTCACAAAGCTAAAACATCTTATATTTTGAAACGGAGGGAGTACATATGAGAAAAACTCTTGTGTGCTGTCCTCTGATCTAATTGACGACTTGCTTTCTCTTAGTGTATACCTTTAATCTCTTTTGGCCGAATCTGTGTAAGAAACTATTTTATTTTGCAATTTGTGTGGAGTTGTGGACTTTGATCCGATGGCATGGCGTCAGGGAATCAATGTCATATTACTCAACATGCCTTATCCTTGAAAACTATAGATTGGAGGGTCCAAATGGTTACTATCTGCTGTTTTCATCCAAAATAGCCAAAGTACTAATACTGCCTTGAACGGAACCATATTTCTTTTGTAGTTCATTTTTTTAAATATACAGGAGCTTGTTTATAAGTTCTGGTGTGGACCTTCACTGTCCTGCCAAAAGCTGATTAGCTGTAGCTCAAAAGTGATACTGATTTACCGTTCTTCAAAAATCTAATGCAGAGGAACTCCATGATGAATATCTTGGAACAAATGCTTCCACAAGGCGTTTGCCTGTGGTCGTGTCAACTGACGTTGATGAAGTGTCAGAATCCATGAAAAGACGTCGCAATGTTTGGGACAGGCTAGGGAAGCCTGCTGCAGAGGATCAAGGTTTACCTAGAGAAACTGACAACATGCATGTTGAAAATAGAGTGCATAAGAAGGCTAAGTTACCCGTATCTGAGCATGAACGAAGAACAGATGGCAATTTATTGGACAGAGCAAATTCTGG
Source organism: Avena longiglumis (assembly GCA_030063025.1). Taxonomy (NCBI): domain Eukaryota; kingdom Viridiplantae; phylum Streptophyta; class Magnoliopsida; order Poales; family Poaceae; genus Avena; species Avena longiglumis. Next base: position 474,667,022 of record CP125976.1, read on the forward strand.
AAACTTTTCGAGTAGTTACCCAGATGTAAATACATTACAAGCACATGAGCACAGGGAGAAGTTCAACAGAAGCAGGTTGAGCGGTCGGTTAGATTTCGGTGGCATGGAGCATAACCATCATCAAGTTAGAGATTTAAGTAGCCAGAAATCTAATCCAACATTGCCTGTAAAAAAAAATCGTTCACAAAGTCTGAATGAGTTCACATCTGAGGTGAAGATCTCACCCGCAGCAATTTCTGAACCAGCACGGCTTGCGAGCAACTCATTAAAAGGACATGTATCAGCATCTAACAAATTTTCTCAGTTAAATACACGGCTAAATTCAGGAATTGATGTTTTGCAAAGTCAGCAAATTAGCAGCCCTGCACAGTCCAAGAGTGGATCTTCTGTACGTGAAGATGACGGCAGTTACAGTAACAAACCAGTAAAAGATGTAAGCTATTTGCTGCTGATTAAATTTTTTACTTTTTGGGATATTCAAGCGCCATAATGGTCCTCTTAACTGATCATTCAGGAAATGTTGGATGTGAAACTAAAGCTAAAGCAGGTGGAGCTGGACATGCTCAAACTTCGCTCGATGCAGGCACAGATAAGCAATGGGAAGCAAGGATCTCTATCATCAGGTTTGTCCTGTTGTTCCTTATTGTCCCTTCTGTATCTAATTCTCTACATGAGCGAATTCATTCAAAGGAACCTAGGACAGATGACATTAGATTTGTTAATTATATCCTTGATGATTAACCATGTGCAGTTGGTCTACCAGTTTGTTCTTGCAAATCTACTAGGTCATCATGTGTAACTTGAGACTTGGGTTTTCAGTCATTTGTAGTTAGTTCTAATGATTTATCGTCAGTTGACCTTGGCTACCTGTGACTGTGGTCCAAAAAAGGGTCATTCTGTAGTACGTTGGTGCTTTCACTGGTTTGTATTGTCTCTTGTCTACGTTGGCAGCAAGCTCTCCCTAGTTGAAACATGAGGGCAGTTTATTGGCAAAGTGCTCTACAATGGTGCATACCCATGGTACATTCCTGGCTATAAACTGCAAAAACCATGACGATACTCCATCACTGAATCTTAAAATAAACACCCTAAATATAAGATTCCTGAGACAGTCTGGAATACGTTTGCCATTTGTGTATGCGTATGTGTGTCAAATCCTTTTGGTATAAACAAAGGGCACCCCGGTGCACGACTTTGGTATAATCATCCAAAGGAAAGATCCAGTGCTAGAAGCTCCCACACTGGGTGGGGGTCTGGGGAAGGATTATAGAGGCAAGACTTACCCCTGCAAAGTGCAATGCAGGGAGGCTGCGTCGAACCCAGGACCTCTTGGCACAAGTGGGGAGTACTTCACCACTGCGCCAGGCCTGTCCTTTGGTATAATCATCCAAAAAAAGAAGTTTAAAGTTGCACCCAGGCTAGCAGAAAAACATAAGAGATCAATCCGGCAAGCTGGTACATGTAGTAGTACTTTTATTTGCTATACTTTGGGAGTCTGTTAGGTTTTGATCTTGTTTGCTTAACATGATACTGTTTTTCCCACAATTATTTTTTATATAGTAAGATAAGTACAACACAGTTAAGCAACCTTGAACTGGCCCTTAACTTCACAAAACTTTTGAGACCGGTAGCATTGAACTGATTGGGTGCTCTGAAGCAACTGTGTCCTCTAGAACAAGCATTATGTACCTTTATTGTGTATTGTTCTTCACGGACTCAGCAGAATCAAATTTTTGTTCACTGGCTATATCTTTGTAGTTTTAGTACTCTTCAGAGACCACAGTTGGATTGAAGTCTTTTGAATTTTTGTTTTCTTGTAGGTCCCCTTTCCAATTTGGAGGAGGATGCCGATGCCAGAACTGTTCTTGTGACAAATGTATGTGAAAAACAACCTATCGCCTTATTTTTGTTCTCTCTACTGGTCACTATGATTTTGCTCTTCTTCATAATGATTTTTTTATCAAAAAACTTCTTCATTGTAATTAACACCTTGGATTATAAACTTGGTAAGTTACATCTCCTCTGGTGATTGTTTTAGGTGCATTTTGCGGCAACCAAGGAAGCAGTGTCAACACATTTTATGAAATGTGGGACAGTTCTTAAGATCAATATGTTGACAGATGCAATTACTGGCCATCCAAAAGGGTATATTCTCTCATATCAAGTTTCAACTTATTTTCTTTATCTATTGGTATCTGTAAGCTCCTCATCTGTTGTTTCCCAGGGCTGCATATGTTACTTTTGCTGACAAGGAATCTATTGGGAGAGCTGTATCTTTGAGTGGGACATCGTTTTACTCTAGAGTTCTCACAGTAAGGATGCCGTTTTCACCATCAAGTTCATTATATCAGTTGCTAAATTGTACCTTTCTTTAGGTCCTGTGCCTTTAGTTATATTATGGCTTGCATGGAGCCATACTATTTTCTCAAAAGAAACCCTATCATGGAAATTGGAACATTTGATGTTTCAGTTGTAGCATTAGACATACTGAAATGAAATGAAACGAGTCATAGCAAAGTTAAGTAAGTACAATACTGTATCATGTGAGCTCAACGAAATTCTCGGGAGTAGTTTACCTGATGCAAATCACAGCATGTCCTCAATGGTTCTGCTGTTAATATCTTGTATTTGCAGGTACTGCGGAAAGCAGAAGCACCTCCAGGATATTTGGCATCTATTCAGCAGACTGGGAGGCCTCAGCCATGGAACTCGCCACCATTCCAGAAAGGGGCAAGTCCTATGCAGTCCTCTGGTCATCATCTCCAGTGGAAACGCGAGCAGTCTGCCATGGAAAATTCCCCTGCCAATTGCCCTACTTCCTGAAGAGTCTAAGGCAGCGCCTAGAATCTGGACTCTACCAATGGACATAGCCTTATTGGATTAGATATAGAGAAGAGAAGACGGTATCTTTGGCACCTCTATCGTCAGAATGATACTGTTACTGCTCTTCAAACATCCGCTGTCTTTAGTTCTACCAGATTTACTATTGTTTCTTAGTGACGAGTGATGAAGAGTTACAGGGTTCCTTTGCTGCCGGATTTGGAACTAGTAAAGTGATACAAAATTGGTCGCAACCTTAAAAGCTTATAGAAACGGATGTTTGATCGGACATTCTGCGCTATGTGCCAGGCCATTCAAAATATCTATGGATATCCAGCATCATTGTTGCGACTCTTGTCGAATATATCAAGCGTGCCACAAACGGTTGCTTGATGACCCACTCCACCCGTGATAGGCTATGGGATTACTCTCGCTAATCTATCTTCACCATAAAGCTTCTACTTTTTATAAGTTTCCTTAATCTTACCTGCAACTATTCAAGGGGAACACCCTTTAGCCTTGAACACTCGATTGTTCCTCTCAAGCCAAATGTGATGTAAAGTACACATGATAACCGAGTTTACTTCACTCCTTAGCTTCATAGGAATCTTGTTGACAGTTATCCCACCATGAATTGAGCACGTCATTTTGTGATGGCGCTAAGTGTTGGAAGCCGATCCAACTAAGAGAATATGAACAAACCTCTCTCGTGCAAAGGGGCAGCTGACAAGGGGATGATTTATGTTTTCCTGGTCTTGGTCACACAACAGGCATGTAGCTTGGTGAGGTAGGCGACGCCATGTTAAACGGTCAGAAGTCCAGCAACGATTGCGAAACGCTAACCAGACGAAGAGCTTGAATTTCATCTGTGCCCAAGGCCAAACATACCTTGTCCGGCCGCAGTTGACCCTTCCTTCAAAAGCCACCGAGTATGCTGACTTGCATGAGTGGATCCCAGAGCTTGTCCACTTCCAAATCCATTTATCCTCGCCAACTGTCAGAGGTTGTTCTGCTGCAATTAGTTCCCAAATGCGTAGACATTGGAGTATTGCACCGTCCAAGCATTCCCCACCCTCGCATCGGCTACTAGACGGCTCCTTGCCGCCTTGGGTTTGACGAAGGCAAACAGAGCCAGAGCGATGTCCTGAATCGATTGTCTTGAGATCCATGGGTCCGTACAGAAAAGGGTTTTTCGCCATCATGTAACTCAATCATGACCGAGTCACTGAAAATAGCTCTCACCTCCTTAGAAACCGCCAAGTCTAGATGAGTCCAGGGCAGATTATCAGAGGTCTTGGCTTCCCATAGCCATTTGGATCTGAAAGTATCGTTGAGGAGTTTCAAGTTTAAGAACCCTAATCCACCATATTCCACTGGCGTATAGACTGAATCCCAAGCCACCACATATTAACCGCGCCTAGTACAGTTTGATGCAGCCTAAAAAAAATCCTTTGGCAAGCTTGTTTAGTAGATATATAAGCCAAGGGGGAATATCAAGAGCCATCATATGATAACCCTACATCGAAGTAATGACTGCTTTGACTAGGATGCTCCTACCACTTTGTTTGATTAGGCCGACTTTCCAAGTGGGAATTTTGTTTGCCACTTTATCCACCAGGGGCTGTAGGTCTTTCTTTGAAAGTCGCCGATATGACAAAGGAAGGCCTAAATACTTTACTGGAACATAGTCGTGTGGCAAGGGAAGATATGGAGTAGATCCTGAAAATCCCCAATCTTGTACCTGATAGGGACTAGCTCGGTTTTGTTCAAGTTTACCTCCAAACCCGAGGCTATTGCAAACACTTCCAAATACCTACTCAGAGTTATCAGATCCCTTTCGCTTGGCTTCAAGAAAAGAGCCACATCATCCACGAATAAAGAGACCCTATGTTTGATGCCAATTTGATCCATTGGTTCAAACGGATGTAGTCGCTCACACCAATCATAGATGGCGCCAAACACCTGAATAACCAATATGAATAGCATTGGCAAGATAGGGTATCCCTGTCGAAGACCCCTAGCATGAGCAATGCACTCTCCAGGACTCCCATTAACCCAAACCCTAGAGCCCTAGGTGGCAATCATCTCCTTGCATCTTGGTCCAAATCCACACCGTTGCAAAACTTCCACGAGGAAAGGCCAGGAAACCGAATCAAAAGCACGAGCCAGATCTAATTTGAGGATAATAGCCGGTATCTTTTTCCTGTGGAGGAGCTTGACATATTGTTGTACTAGGAAAAAGTTATCCTAGATCCTTCTCTCCTTCATGAAAGCACTCTGGTTATTGGAAATGAGCTCTGGCAGCCGCGACCTCAGACGGTTGGCCATCATCTTGGTGATTAACTTGGCAAAGCTATGAACCAAGCTTATCGGTCGAAACTCCTTCAGGTCCACCGCTCTGCCCTTCTTAGGTAGCAGGGTTATGTATGCCAGGTTCAAAAGATGGAATGAGCAACCATCCAATCTTAAGAACTGATCCACTGCCTCAATCACGTCATATTTGATAACACCCCAACATGTTTGATAGAAAAGGACAGTAAACCCATCGGGGCATGGCGCCTATCCCCTCGCATGGTTCTGATTGTAGACCAGATCTCGTCTTTTGAAAATGGAAGCTCAAGTTCATTCATCAAGTAGTGAGGCATCTGAAGCTCCGAGAGGTTCAGGGCATGCTGACGTTGAACCGGTTCTCCCAAGAAAGACTCGAAGAAGGATGAAGCGAGGTTCTCCATCTCCGTCTGCATATCCACCTCGATCTGGTCCCACTTTAGACGAGTGAGAAAATTCTTCTTGTGCCTCTTAGTCGCACAAATGTGTAAATACCACGAGTTTGTGTCTCCTTCTTTTAGCCATGTCATGCGTGATTTTTGCTTCGCAATTGTCCTTTCCAGGGAGGACAGGCCTAGTAGCTTCTTTTTAAGCTCTCTCCTCAGCCAAGTCTCTACACTTGACAATTCCCTAACATCCTGTGAAGCTTCAAGCATGAAAATAATCTCTTTCACATAAAGGATTTGTTCTTGTATATTACCATTTTTTTGCTTGGATCCATCGTTACAGGGATTTGGCAGTTGCGCATAGTTTTGCATGCAGTCTAGCCCCAGGATCAGCGATCGTGGTAATACTGGCCCAAGCCGTCGCGACCACATCCGCGAAAACCTCCAACTTGGGCCAATGACTATCAAAATGAAATCGGCCTTTGCACCTGAATCCCACAGCTGTCGCCATAATAATCGGGCTGTGATCCAAGATATCGGAAGACATCGCGGACAACAATGAATCGATGTGTATTTCCTCCCAATCCGTTGCGGTGACCCAGCATATCACTGCATGATGTAGTACAATATAGTCGTTGACATAACACCAATGAAACACCGTTCACTAGTATTACATCCCTCAGAGTGGTGCAACAGAAACACAACGGGTCCAATACATGGCTAAAGGTTACAACTCACTCTATACACAAGATCCAGAGAACACTCTAGGTTAAAGAGAGAGAAAGAACTTCTTACAAAGAAGAATCAAAGATAAACAACGCAAAAACTATTATATTATTAAGACTAGTATTTTAGCTAAGGGGTTGGCATTGCTGCTATTGCAATACACTACAAAAATAGGTTCTTTTGGCTAGAGAGTATATTCCTATCTAATCAGTAACTTTGTCTTCATTTGAGTTGATGTGTATGTTGACTTCCTTGTCTTCGTTAAAGAGATTTAGCTTTGGATGATGATTCCTGGAGCATAACTTGATGTAGATGTTGTCTGTACTGGCTTCATAATCTAGCAAGGGTTAAGAAGATACGTTGAGTACGAGCGTACTCAGCAAGTTCAATAGAAAAGGAGTGTTTGATGCACTATATCTACAGCCACAGACCATAGGGCGTAGGCATTGCAGGTTTTCGTAAACATTTCTTCAAAGGTTACTTTTATTCTAAAAAGCTATATCCGTCAGCCTTCACGGGTTTACCAGAACTTTCATGGAGTTCCTTTCCCGCAGCGTTCGTGTAACATCCCAGCATTAGAGCTTAGAAATAAGCTGAACACAGATGTGTGCATTGCATTCATGCATAGAAAATCTGAATAATTTTCGCGCTTTTAAATAAAAAACTTGCCAAAGTGATTGAAGCTTCTCTCAACTTGATGGAATTGAAGTAGATCATCAAGTTGACTGCGATAAGTTTCAATATGACCTTTGCTAAAACCTTATTTTGGGTAAACATGATTTGATCTAAGGGTAAATCAAATACAATAAAATTAAACCACAATACATTGTTTAAAGATTAATATTTGATCTTTAAGAGATCATATCCTAGTATTCATTACCATCCCTCATGAATACCAAGTTATAAATATAACTTAAGCAAAAGGAATGTAACAACTAAATCTTAATCTCATCTACTTATACCATGAGTATCATGGTAATACCTAACCTTAACTCTTTAGTGAGATTGAGTAGGACAGAAACCAATTCAAGACCATTCACCATATATCTTTATTTCTATATAAATCCTTATCATCTCTATTGAACCTTATTCTAATATCTGTTGTTCATCAATGTTGAGTAATCAACTATTGATTCACCAATTCTTAACCTATCAATTCTTGATCTATTAACTCTTATCCTTATCATAACAATCACTCTAAGTCCTTTAGAGAATGAAGTAAGAAGAGGTAGATGATAATGCTAGTCTTAGATATCATCTATAGGATGGAAGAGTTTGAAGAGAATGAAATCATTATGGTAGTTGATGGAGTCAACTCTCTCCTGATTGGATAGAAGAGTAATCTGGAAGATATAATTATAGGTAGTAACGAGAGGATTATAAGGAGGAATTCTAAAGATAGTTATCAAGGAGTAATCCTATTGGATCAAGTAGGTATAGTCAGTGAATAATATCTCTTAGTCCAATAGAGATAAATAGAAGGTAATTATAATACAACTGTAATGTTGTATGGATGAAGCCTTCATTAGCCAACTGGAAACCTAAACCATAATGGATCAAAGGATTATAATGATCATGCTTTAGTCACCAAGATTGAATGCTTATATCATGTATAAGTGACATTGGTGGATAGAACATGATTGAACCCTAGTATAGATATGTTATTCTAGGTTAGCCATGACAGGTCACATTAATATAATGTGAGGTTGGAGTATTAGTTACTGGATTTAATTAGAGACAAGACAGTATAATTAAGTTGAAGCTAGAGTAGCATGGAGTTATTGAAGTAGTGTTATTCCTCTTACAGGATAGTAAGCTTTTGAGGAAAGTAATCTGATATATACATCCATTGGAGTAATATTAGTGGTGGATGATTAAGGAAGAGTATGAGTGGAGTTAGAAGTAACTACTTATTGGATTGGAGGTTATCAACAATAGAGTAGTTGATATAACCAAGTATGGATATGAGAAGATTATGAAAAGCTTTAGTGTCAAGATCATTAGATTTATAAATGGAATGAGAAGAATAAAAAGTGGATAAGAATATTCTTGAGAAGTAAAGCTCATCATGTTAACACATGATGATGGATATGGAGAAGTAGTATATCTAGGAAAGTAATTCCTTAATCAGAAGTCCAGAATTATGAAGTATGGAAGATAGGAATCCTTGGTACATACTAAACCCTAAATCTTTAACCAAACATAATATCCATTTCATTTGATTGATCTATCATCGTATTTCCACAAAGATTTATAGTAATATTTTCCTATAGCAAATCACTTAAGCACATCTCTGTCAATTCCAATTATTACAACAATATGTGCTTAGGAGTTATCTTTATCAATTCTTTTCCATCAGACATTCCAGATAATAACTTTCTATTTTAAAAGGAGATACCATTAAAAATCACAAACATAAAGACACTATGTTTAGCCATTAATCTTTATTCACATCCATAAACGAATATAAGTATATTAAGAACCCTAAACCCTAGGGTAAGCATTTACAATTCAAACCCTAACACTTTTGCTAGTTATAACAAAATATAAACCTTGGCATTTACTAGATTCATGGGGATGATATTAACCATGTTAAATCCTTTGGATATCATGCATCAAATAATAATATAGGATCATTATATAATTTTTTCCTCCAAACTATGAGCTAACTAAAATTAAGTTTTATAAACAAATAAGATAATATCCTAAAATAAATCCATGGCTTATGATGGAAAGAAAATTAATAACAAAGTCCCTTACCAAATATTAGAATGATCTATATAAACAAAATAAAGAAATACAACATTAATTAATAAAATCTCATAAAATGACTTTAATACCATTCATAATTGCTGCAACTATTTAACGAATAAATTCTATAAATAATATTTCAACCAAGTATGAAAATACAAATCTGGGAACAAAACAGAAAACAAAAAGAGTTGCTTAATAAAAAAACTGGTATCAGACCAGCCCATTTCTCTTCTCCACTATCTACCACTCATGTGCAGCCCTCTTCGGCCCAACAGCGAGCCCAGCTCACCCACGCAGTGACTGGCGAGTGGGACCAGAGGTAGGACTGCGGGTTGAGTGTAAAGTTTTCTTGAGGGGTTTCCATAAAATGACGTCGTCTTCCTCAGCGTCTGCGGCTATTTTGGAAGGATCGCGTTGCCCGATGTCATCGCCGTCATCACCGTTGCATGGAGATCCTCTCCGTCGTCCCGGAGGTGGATAAGAAGGCCACCACGACACCCTGCATCATCCCTATCCCCACTTCTCTCCTCTTCATATCTGTCTCCTCTTAGAGGCCAAACCCTAGCTAGATGCACGCTAGAGGATGCTATGAGCTCCGTGTAATCACCCTTGTTATCCTAGAGGAAGGAATCAATCCGGGATGCACAGAATTGACCGAATCGAGACCATCTTCTCCGACTCCGACGGAGATCATCGTTGACGATTAGATCGCTCCCGACCACCTCCGGCCTCACCGAGCCCTTCATCATGCTCCTGGTGAGCCTCTGAACCTCGTGGTCCTGTCCGATTCGTTGCTCGCGTGCCGTAGCTATCGACCCACGAGGTCCGAATGTACCGCCGCAAACGCTCGCCGCCGGCCATCCTCCGGTGACCATATCCGGGCGGCGCCGCTACTAATAGGTTCCTCGGCGTGTGCTCTTTCGAACCGTAACAACCGCGTATGCCAAACTTCACTAGATCGCCGCCGCTGCTAGCCACCTGACCATCACCGGCGAGATGGCGTCACAACGACGTCATGCTTGCATTATCAGGGGTTGACCGGTCTTATTTGAGGTGGAGTGTGACGTGGCCTAGGGCCCAATAGTCAGTGACTGGGGCTAGGTGGGTTTGCGGTATAAAAAGTCAGTGCCTGTTTAGGAAATAATTAAAACAATATAAATTCAAATATCAATATTCAAGAAATGAAATAAAATGATTAAATCTTGTAAATTTAATAACTTTTGTTTTATAATTTAGAAAAATATGTGTAATATATGATTTTTTTTAGAAAAATAAAATCTATAAGATTAAACTATTATCAAACATTATTATGTCAACAATTTAAAAATTTATTATTTAATAAAGAATTTATAAGTAATAAAACTTTGATAATTCATATTTTAATAATGGTAAATGTTAAAAATATAAATAAAATACCAAAAATCTTAGAAAAATAAGAACTATAATTTAAAACTATAATCATGCATTATTATTTCACTTAATTAAATATTTATTATTTATTAAGTATTTATAAAATAATAAATCTTATAAAAATCATATCTTATTATTTATAAATCACAAAAACAAATGTAATATACCAAAATGATCACAAAAATAATAACTACATGTTAAAAATATAATATTCCACTTTTGAGGTAAATAAAAAATTTAAATACTTTAATAACTCGAATTTAAACCTATTTCCGGAGTTGTTAATTCATATAAGGGTAAATAAAATTTGTTAATATTCCTAAAATTGCCAATTTAGGTCTAATAAGTAATACTAGTCTTAAATATTTATAATATAAAGTCAAATTGGTCCAATACATTTTAAATACAATTTTATTGAATTATCCTTCAACCATATGTGTAGTTTATTTTCTAAAAAAGATCTTTAACAATTATAAAATCTTCAAGAATGATAATTTAACCAAATAAAATCTATTACCATTGTTTCACTCACAATTTTATAATGGACTCAATCCAAATATAATTCATAAGTAGTAAATAATATTGTTTACTTATTCACAAACCATAACCACACCCTTATAGGGAGATAAATCCCTTTATACATTTATAATGTAAAGAAACCACTACCAAATAAAAGTATAACCATTCTTAAGTGACTTTAAGGAAACATTATAAAGTACACAAGGTACAAATAACATAAGCATTACACCTTAAGTCCATCTATGTCTTTAAAGTTAACTTTAGTCTACAAGACTTTAAGTATAATGCTAAAAACCTTATTATGTGTTTTATAGTTAACTTTGGTCTGTTATAGTTAAGTCATAAAGCATCTCAAGTCCAAACTATTCAAGCAAGCACAAACAACCTCGACCACATTTGATTAACCACAAATATGGTTTAGACCTTAAAAATGGAATCTTTTCTTCAAAAGTTATTCGTTTTACTACTTCAATCAACAAACCTTATAATAATATTTCCAACTCTTAACAAATTAAATTCAAGGACTCTCATCATAATCAACAGATAACAATTAATCATAATCATATTACTTTATACTTTACTTGTATATTAAGATTGTTAATACTTAAGTTCCTTATAAATGCCATTACTTGCAAAGTAAAACTTGAAGATAAGATAATACTCATATAAGTAATCTTTGAATAACATTCCACAACTTTGTATATTATTGTTGTATGATATTATAGTTACATATTGTTTCACCCACATTCACGAGCCCTAATAAGAAGCACAAGTGTGAAACTTATCTAAAAGGACAACACATTCCAAAGAAACCAATTCCAGTATTCAAACCCTAGAACAACATTATTCCCGGGATTCGAGTTTACGAAATTGCAGTACACTATTTATGCATAATAACATCTTGCTTCTTTAAACATTAGTCCTTACCGGACCAATGATGCTGATTTCAGATATTGGATCTTATATTGTCTTGAAGACCGTGAGTGCATAATCTTGCAATCACAAAAGGCAAGTTCACACTTGCTCATGTCCTTTGATTATTTTCTATAAAGTATTTTGCAAATCCAGAGTTGTCATCACCTACATTTGAAAAATGTCAGAAAACACTATTTTTTGATAATAATAATGTGAACTATTGGTTACTGATCCAGGGTGATCAGCTAATCTATTAAATCTGGCAGTTGGAATATCACTGTTCAGGACTATATCACCTAGGATGTAACAACCAATGTCGCCAGTGATTCTTGCGCCGTATATTACGCGTTGACCATGAGATTTGGAATGGGACAGAGAAGTCAGCTGTATCTTCTTCCTCTCGCATGTAGCTGGATGTGCGTGTCGTGTTATCACTTGGCGTGCATATTAATTGGTAATTCATAGAGGATATGCAGCATATGGGTGGGAACCCTCAACGTCCCATGATAGTTCTAGCATCTAACGGTCTGTACAAACCATTGCCGTAATTCAATATGTGGGCATGGTGTACACCAAGGAGGCATGCGAGGTCGCGAAGGGGGCAGTGGTTGGCTTGGATCTTAGGTTGGGCCTCAAACCAAGGAAGTTTGCCGGGAACATACTCCCGGCCGTGCAACAAAGCCTAAGGCCTCTCATGGGTAAAGTGACGCACCTCTGCAGAGTGTAAGAACTGTAACTTGTTACTCCCTGTTCCGGGAAGGAGCTGCGAACGCGGCAGGAAAGGAACTCCATGAAATTTTTGGTAAACCCGTGAAGGCTGACGGACATAGTTTTTCAGAATAAAAGCAACCTTTGAAGAAATGTTTATGAAAACCTGCATTGCCTACGACCTATGGTCTGTGGCTGTAGATATAGTGCATCAAACACTCCTTTTCTAGTGAACTTGCTGAGTACGCTCGTACTCAACGTATCTTATTAACCCTTGCTAGATTCTGAAGCCATTAAGACGACGTCTACATCAAGTTATGCTCCAGGAATCATCATCAAAAGCTAAAGCTCTTCAATGAAGTCAAAAAGGTCAACATATACATCAACTCAAGTGAAGACGAAGTTATTGATTATCTAGGAATATAATCCCTAGCCATAGAACCTATTTCTATAGTGTATTGCAATAGCAGCAATGCCAGACCATTAATTAAGATACTAGTCTTAATAGTATGATAGTTTTTTGAGTTATTTATTTCTGATTCTTCTTTGTAAGAAGTTTCTTTCTCTCTCTTTAACCCAGAGTGTTCTCTGGATCTTGTGTAAAGAGTTGAGTTGTAACCTATAGTCATGTCTTGGACCTCTTTGTATTTCATTGTACCACTAGGGATGTAATACTAGTGAACGGTGTTTCATTGGTGTTATGTCAACGACTATAGTGTACTACATCATGCAGTGGTATGATGGGTCACCGCAGCTGGTATCAGAGCATATGCTTTGACCTTAGGATTAAAACCCTTTTAGGAAGATCTGTAGGTTGGATAGTGACTATAGGATCCATCTTATCTAAACCAAATATTTTTATGACTTGTGATGAGTATCCACTTGAGGATAACCTTGCCACACCTAAGTCAGATGCTCAAGTCATTCTTTCTTAGGAGTAATTATTTTATCTTTTCTCAGTATAGTGCTAGTTAGTGTCTTACGAAGGAGACATAAACCACCAAGATACTATAGGAAAGTGTAAGACATCATATGGAAGTAGTCTTAATGGTGTAGCCTAACCCTAGAATTCATGTAAGACAGTGGAATCTTATGGATAGTTGATAACCAAAGACAACATGATGAATATCATTAGGACAAGTGTTGATGTAATGAGTAGTAATCATGTGGGATTCACTTGAGAATTCGACGTGATGAAGTGAAATTATGTTAAGACTCAATGATAGTTCAATGAGAAACAAAGTCATCATGGTAAGATTAACTCCTAAATCATGATGTGTAGGTAAAACATAATGAGATCATGGTGAGATTAGCTCCGAAACCATGATGAGAGTATAAATATGACAAGTATTTAGTGAATTATCTTGGAGTAGAAGTATGAAAATAACATGGTAGAGCTATGATAGAAGTTAAAGGTGCTAGAAATTTCTAATAATCTTTGGTTCAAGTTAGCAAATAGAATCTGATTAGTCTTTTTAAGAGATCATGTGAGGTTAGTTTACTAATAAAAAAAGGTTAGTTATAGTTAGTCATTCTAAAAGTGAGACACAAGGTTAGTTGAAACCAAATTGAGATCACTTCGCTTAAAAAATATCCTATTGCAATTGAGAAATTTGGGTAAATATTGAGACAAAATATAGTTTGACCCTCAGTGCTAAGTATCACAATGTAAACCTATACGAGGAGGTGTCATATACTACACAACTAAGCCTGAATTCTAGAGATACTATACTCAACTACTATATTCTGGGCTTAGAATATTGTGTGTTATATGAACCACATTTGGATTTATTGGTTTTTCTTGGATCTTCTTGATTGACTAGATCTGTACATGAAGTATGACTTGGTGTGCAAATGCAAGTTGCAACATCCAGTTACTACTTGATGTTATAGACCTAGATAGGAATGGGAATTCGTGTAAGGGAGTGACGAGTTCCGAAGACCAAGATGAAGACTTACTTGAAGAATGAAGCCAAGTATAAGGAGTATCAACACAATTTGAAGGATGGATCAAGTTCAGATTATTACTAAACATCAATAGAAGGAAGATTAGTGTAGAAAATACATGGAGCAACAAGAAGTGATGAACTTAAGGTTCAATCAAAGTAGGTGATGTTGCTAAGAAGTTAATGGATTAGTAGTATCTAGTCCATGGAAGCCTCATGAATTAGTACAAAAAAGAAGCTTTGGAACCAAAGTGGTATTCGAGCCCTGACAATTCAGAGAGAATGCCAGTAGTATGTCGGAAACCGTAGGGAAATTCATACACCCTAGGATGGTTCGCAACTGGTATTTTGTCCGCAGCTGGTATTTGGTTAACATAGTTAACCAGATTATCCTGATTGTTGCATAAAGAGCATAAAACTTGGCCTAAATTAAGGAAATCATGAAGGAGTATAAAATTTAAGGTGACCGTCTTTCGAAGCGCTTCGCGAAGTCAGATCTATCAAAGAGAAAATGTCCAAATAGTAAGTAAGACAAATAATGCTGAAATATTCACTTCGGAGATCCACAATTGTGTGGATACACCGTACAATCTTTCATGAGAATCCAACTAGGTAGAAAATAAGCTAGACAAGACCAACAATCTAATTATAAAGCCAATGGTTACTATTTATGCAATTTAGAGGCCTTTAGTAAACCCTAAGGGGGAGAGTAAACAGTAAACGGAAGTACTATTATCCGAATTCCAAGTAAAGGTTGGAGAAGAAATACTAACCTACAACAACATTAAATCTTATTTTCATAAGGTTAAAAGAAGTCATCATTATAGAAGTATTATCGGAAGTATGTCTAGATGAAAGATCAAAGTTACTTCATGGTAGTAGTACTCAAACCTTAAGGTAATTAATAAATGGAAGTTGCAGAAGTACTTAAGGAAATAATAAAAGAGTAGCTAAAGCTTGATAAGGTGAAATCTTAAAGGAGATAAAATAGAATAGTCCTAACAAACTACTTCTAATAGAAACAACTCTTAAGTAATCCTTAAGAGGGAATAAAACATATCCAATTGAACACGTGTAGTGGAACAAGAAATTCTGATGAGTATGGACTAAATGTGTTCAAAACTAAACTTTGGAAGGAATACCAGTATAAACCATACAATGATAAGTCAAAGATCAGTCTTTTGGCCACCACTATTGACTAATAAAATTTAAAACCCTATTTTAGTGAGACTTCCTATACCTTACACATTATAGTAAGAAAGTTCGATGATTTAATAAAATGAGTTGGATTAGGATACCTAATTAGGATAAGGAACCAAATAAGAGACCCCAAATTAAGGAGTTTATAATAAGGACATATCCCTAAGGGAGTAAAGTAAAAGGAACTTTGGAGTATTGGAGACAACAACTTGAAGATTGCCAAGAACGATGAGAATACAAGGAAAGGATTTGGATATGGGATATTACAGTTATTCCCATTGAGGTTACCAGGGAGTTGAGACATATTGTAATCATTGCAAGACAATTCCTTACTTCAAAACATGAGAGTATACGAACTTCGAGGACGAAGTTTATTTTAAGGGGGAGAGTCTGTAACATCCCAGCATTAGAGCTTCGAAATAAGCTGAAAACAGATGTGTTCATTGCATTCACGCATAGAAAATCCGAATAATTTTCGCGCTTTTAAATAAAAAACTTGCCAAAGTGATTGAAGCTTCTCTCAACTTGATGGAATTGAAGTAGATCATCAAGTTGACTGCGATAAGTTTCAATATGACCTTTGCTAAAACCTTATTTTGGGTAAACATGATTTGATCTAAGGGTAAATAAAATATAATAAATTAAACCACAATACATTGTTTAAAGATTAATATTTGATCTTTAAGAGATCATATCCTAGTATTCATTACCATCCCTCATGAATACCAAGTTATAAATATAACTTAAGAAAAAGGAATGTAACAACTAAATCTTAATCTCATCTACTTATACCATGAGTATCATGGTAATACCTAACCTTAACTCTTTAGTGAGATTGAGTAGGACAGAAACCAATTCAAGACCATTCACCATATATATTTCTTTCCATATAAATCCTTATCATCTCTATTGAACCTTATTCTAATATCTGTTGTTCATCAATGTTGAGTAATCAACTATTGATTCACCAATTCTTAACCTATCAATTCTTGATCTATTAACTCTTGTCCTTATCATAACAATCACTCTAAGTCCTTTAGAGAATGAAGTAAGAAGAGGTAGATGATAATTCTAGTCTTAGATATCATCTATAGGATGGAAGAGTTTGAAGAGAATGAAATCATTATGGTAGTTGATGGAGTCAACTCTCTCCTGAATGGATAGAAGAGTAATCTGGAAGATATAATTATAGGTAGCAACAAGAGGATTATAAGGAGGAATTCTAAAGATAGTTATCAAGGAGTAATCCTATTGGATCAAGTAGGTATAGTGAGTGAATAATATCTCTTAGTCTAATAGAGATAAACAGAAGGTAATTATAATACAACTGTAATGTTGTATGGATGAAAGCCTTCATTAGCCAACTGGAAACCTAAACCATAATGGATCAAAGGATTATAATGATCATGCTTTAGTCACCAACATTGAATGCTTATATCATGTATAAGTGACATTGGTGGATAGAACATGATTGAACCCTAGTATAGATATGTTATTCTAGGTTAGCCATGACATGTCACATTAATATAATGTGAGGTTGGAGTATTAGTTACTGGAGTTAAGTAGAGACAAGACAGTATAATTAAGTTGAAGCTAGAGTAGCATGGAGTTATTGAAGTAGTGTTATTCCTCTTACATGATAGTAAGCTTTTGAGGAAAGTAATCTGATATATACATCCATTGGAGTAATATTAGTGGTGGATGATTAAGGAAGAGTATGAGTGGAGTTAGAAGTAACTACTTATTGGATTGGAGGTTATCAACAATAGAGTAGTTGATATAACCAAGTATGGATATGAGAAGATTATGAAAAGCTTTAGTGTCAAGCTCATTAGATTTATAAATGGAATGAGAAGAATAAAAGGTGGATAAGAATATTCTTGAGAAGTAAAGCTCATCATGTTAACACATGATGATGGATATGGAGAAGTAGTATATCTAGGAAAGGAATTCCTTAATCAGAAGTCCAGAATTATGAAGTATGGAAGATAGGAATCCTTGGTAAATACTAAACCCTAAATCTTTAACCAAACATAATATCCATTTCATCTGATTGATCCATCATCCCATTTCTAGTGAATTTAATTTCACTACTTCTTGTTGTTTATTCTATGTGTAAACCTCCTTGGTATACGGAATTCTTCACTCCCTTACGCGGATTCCCATTCCTATCTTGGTCTGTAGCATCAAGTAATAACTGGGTGTTACATCATGCATTTGCACACAAAGTTAAACTTTATGTACAGATCTAGCAAATCAAGAAGATTCAAGAAAATCCAAAAGTCAATAAACAAGAAAACATATACCCTGTATTAGACATAGGTTTTAAATAATTTACATACGAACTGACCGTTACAACGGTTTGCCTCACATATACATCACACAAATATCTTACAATAACTTCCTGTTCTTGTGAGTATATCCTCACTTATTTCGGCAAACCTTTCAAACTATAATACGCATTACCCTCTATGTACATGATTCAAGCACTCATCCCTTGGGATGTCATTTCTTTCTTACTTTCATCGTCCTCTAGTGCTTCCTGGAGTTCTGTCCATGACGAGGTGAAGTACTACGACTGCCTTCTAGGGCGTAAGAGCATCCAGGAGGTGCGTATTCTTGATTAGAAGTACCGAGACTGAGATTAATCATTGAAAAATGACTAGAGTTGGCGTAATCTTCTAAAGGATTTTCCTGGTTTTCCGGCAACGCTTCCTCAAAGTAAGATGGTTCCTTAGCCTTTTCTTGGATCCACTCGTACATATTGGTATAGTAACTACCCAAATACTCTTCTAAATCTATTGGGTTGGTGCCACCCCCATATGGTCCATAAGGCTCTCTATGGTTATAATTGGTCTCTTCTCCGATACCTGTATCACAAGGTACAGGATTTCCTATGGTTCCACCTTGACATTCTACTCCCCATTCGTACTAGTTTTGCTCAGGGTTATTTGGAATAGTTCCAGCCCATTCCTTTTGTTCAGAGTTGTACTTGGTCCATAGATCTTCAGGTGGCTGGGATTCATTTTGGTAGTAGGCATAGTTTTCTGAGTGTGGATCATCAAACTCAGTTTCCTCATACACTTCTTCTGAAGGTATGTATTTGGGATGCCTAACTTCTTTATCTTACTTCTTCCTACGTGCCATTGCTTTATCAGGATCAGTAAAATCCTCAATGACCGTATCCAGTTCCTGAACTAAGACTTGGTGAGTGTTATGATAAGTGTTTAGCAAAGACCGATAACGATCCATATACTCTACAACTAGAGTAGGTTCAGTTTGGACTAGAGTAGAGTGATCTAACTCATGCTCTGGGTTTGAGGTTTCATGAGGTATAGTGGTGTGAGTACTACCTTCTAGAGCTTGGGATTTCTGTTCTCTGATCATGGTTATAGCTGCTGCTACAACAATCTGATATGCAGATGCCATGCACCTTGCCTCTCCTGATGGCATTTATCCCTTTAGCTTATACATGCCCATCATAGTAACTGTAAATCTTGACCAAAAGTCTCGATTCACATTCCAAACTCCATAGAAGTTGTCGGAGATTATTTGTCCAATACCCTCCATAGTCATTCAGAGTCCTGTTCATCACTTGAACATTTCGGGGTGGATATCGAGGTGCCATGTGGAACTGTAGATAAGAAATTATCATCGGTCACATAGAGTTAAAACTCTTGGGCAATGATCTGGATTGCAATCATACTAAAGAATTATCGCACTAGCAACATGACAGGATTATTCTCAAGTGAATATCCCTCATATCACTAGAGAACTCTTTATTATTGCAGGTATGTGTCCTATAGGTTCTACCCATTTACTAGGTTTCCAACCTAAGGTCAAAGCATATGCTCTGATACCAACTGCGGTGACCCAGCATACCACTGCATGATGTAGTACACTATAGTCGTTGACATAAAACCAATGAAACACCATTCACTAGTATTACATCCCTCAGAGTGGTGCAACAGAAACACAACAGGTCCAATACATGGCTAAAGGTTACAACTCACTCTATACACAAGATCCAGAGAACACTCTAGGTTAAAGAGAGAGAAAGAACCTCTTACAAAGAAGAATCAAAGATAAACAACGCAAAAACTATTATACTATTAAGACTAGTATTTTAGCTAAGGGGTTGGCATTGCTGCTATTGCAATACACTACAGAAATAGGTTCTTTTGGCTAGAGAGTATATTCCTATCTAATTAGTAACTTTGTCTTCATTTGAGTTGATGTGTATGTTGACTTACTTGTCTTTGTTGAAGAGCTTTAGCTTTGGATGATGATTCCTGGAGCATAACTTGATGTAGATGTTGTCTGTACTGGCTTCAGAATCTAGCAAGGGTTAAGAAGATATGTTGAGTACGAGCGTACTCAGCAAGTTCACTAGAAAAGGAGTGTTTGATGCACTATATCTACAGCCACAGACCATAGGTCGTAGGCATTGCAGGTTTTCGTAAAAATTTCTTCAAAGGTTACTTTTATTCTGAAAAGCTATGTCCGTCAGTCTTCACGAGTTTACCAGAACTTTCATGGATTTCCTTTCCCGCAGCGTTCGCAGCTCCTTACCGGAATAGGGAGTAACAAGTTACAGTTCTTACACTCTGCAGAGGTGCGTTACTTTTACCATGAGAGATCTTAGCTTTGTTGCACATCCGAGCGGCCAACCCGTTCATACTTCCTTGGTATGAGGCCCAGACTAAGATCCAAGCCAATCACTGCCCTCTTCGTGACCCCATATGTCTGCACGATCCTTCGGGGCCGGATCACCTCCGTTAAGCGCCCTTTCGGGCAGGCTAAAACCCTGATGAGTTCCCGAAGACTCTATGACCTGGTGATGCCCTGGCAAGTACCATATTAAATGGAATATACCACTAAACACCATTCACCATTCATAGATAACCTAGACACCAAAAGTGTGGGGTGTAAGGGTGCCCACCCATATGTTGGATCCGCACAAGGAATCACAACGTCACGTTAAGGTCGTCTTGCCTCCATATGAGAGGAAAAGGATACAGCTGACTTCTCCGTCCCATTCCAAATCTCATGGTTAATGCATAATATACAGCGCAAGAATCACTGGCGACATTGGTTGTTAAGTCCTAGATAATATGTTCCTTTACCACCAGAACTTTCATAGTAGGTTATTACCTCATGGTAAATAACCTATAATCATATTATTATGAAAATAGTGTTTTCTGACCTTTTTCAAATGCAGGTGATGACAACACTGGATTTGCAAAATACTTTACTGAAAATAATCAAAGGACATGAGCAAGTGTGAACTTCACTTTTGTGATTGCAAGATTATGCGTTCACGGTCTTCAAGACAATATAAGTTCCAATATCTGAAATCATCATCATTTGTCCAGTAAGGACTAATGTTTAAAGAAGCAGGATGCTTTTATGCATACGTAATGTAAATGCATTTTATAAACGCGAATCCCGGGGATAACGTTGATCTAGGTTTTGGATACTGGAAATGGTTTCTTTGGAATGTGTTGCCCTTTTTATATTAAGTGTCACACTTGTGCTTCTTATTAAGGCTTGTGAGTGTGTGTGAAACGACATGTAATTATAAGGGTATACAACAATAAGATACACGAATGTGGAATGCTACTCAAAGACTACTTGTATAAGAATTGCCTTATTTTTTTAAATCTTACTTTACAAGTATTGAAATTTATAAGGAACTTAAGTGTTTACAATTTTAGGTATGCAAGTACAGTTTGAAAAAATGTGATTATGATTAATTGTCATCTATTGATTATGATGAGAGTCCTTGAATTAATTTGTTAAGAGTTGGAAATATTATTATAAGGTTTGTTGATTGAAGTGGCAAAACGAATAACTTTTGAAGAAAAGATTCCTTTTCTAAGGTCTAAATAATCTTTGTGGTTACTCAAATGTGGTCGAGGTTTTTGTGCTTGCTTGAATAGTTTAGATTTGGGATGCTTTATGACTTAACTATAACAAACCAAAGTTAACTATAAAGCATAGAATAATGTCTTTAGCATTATATTTAAAGTCTTGTAGACTAAAGTTAACTTTAAAAAAACATGGATGGATTTAAGGTGTAATGCTTATGATATTTGTACCTTCTGTACTTTATAATGTTTCCTTAAGGTTACTTAAGAATGGTTATACTTTTACTTGGTGTAGTGGTTTCTTGATTTTATAATGGAATAAAATCATTTATCCTTTTGTGAATGAATGGTTATAGTTTATAATCATGGTAATGACATTACTCAACTCTTTATGAATTCACTATAGTGTTTTGGGTATGTTGATAAACTTGTGGTTAAAGTAAATGGAAAAGATTTAATTTAGTCACAATTATTCTTGGAGGATTTTATAATGAATAAGAATCTTTTTAGAAAATAATCTACACTTATGGTTGAAGGATAATTCAATAAAGTTGCATTTAAAATGTGTTAAACCATTTTGACTTAATACTATCCATATTTAAGACTAATACTATTTATTAGACTTATTTGACTAATTTTAGAAATATTAACAAATTTTATTTACCCTTATATGAATTAACAACTAAGGAAATATGTTTAAATTCAAGTTGCTACAGTGTTTTGAATTTTTATTTACCTCAAGAGTGCGATATTATATTTTTAACATGTAGGTATTATTTTTGTTATCATTTTGGTATATTATATGTATTTTTTTATGAATTTTAAGTAATAAGATATGATTTTTATAAGGTTTATTACTCAATAAATACTTAATAAATAATAAATATTTAATTAAGTGAAATTAGAATACATGATTATAGTTTTAAATTATAGTTCTTATTTTTCTAATATTTTTGGTATTTTATTTATATTTTTAATATTTACCAATATTAAAATATGGATTATCTAAGTTTTATTACTTATAAAACTTTTATTAAATAATATTTATTTAAATAATTATCATAATAATGTTTGATAATAGTTTTAACTGGTAGATTTTATTTTTCTAATCATTTTCATATATTATACATATTTTTTCTGAATTATAATACAAAATTATTGATTTAATAAGATTTAATGCTTTTATTTTATTTCTGAAATATTTAAATTTGGGTTTATATCATTCATTTATTTCCTAAACAGGAGATACTTTTTATACCGAGCTAAACCTAGACCACGTCACTGACTGGTGGACCAGTGGCCACATCACATACCCTATTTTAGTAAATTCATTTGTTACTGAGTCTATTTATAATCACAGTCATTGACAGATGGGCCCTAGGCCATGTCACATGCCACATGGGCAAGACTAGTCAAAGCAGTTGACTGGTTGACTCAGCAGGAGCCCGACGTCATGATGACACCACCTCGCCGGTGGCCGCCGGACTGACGACGCAGCGATGATCTCGGTGGCTTCTTGAATGTGATGATATGGTTGAAGCAGACACTACGGTGAAGCTAATAGTGGTGGCGCTAGTATATGGTCACCGGGAGGTGACCGGCGACAGTACCCACGACCAGCAGATGGCTACGGTGGTGATTTCGGAAGCAATCCAGAAGAAAGGCGGCACTGGCGTGTTTAGCAACTCACTAGGAACGCGATGGTGTGGCCGGTGAAGCGAGGCGAGGTTGGAGACGACAGTGAGGTCGACGAATAGTGCCGGGAACCGAGGGTGCAATTGGGTTGAGTCACGCCTCCTCCGCTAGTGCGAGTTGGGGCAAAAGAACGAGAGGAGCACGACAGTCACCACCGTGGTCTTATCTGGCCGAGGCGAGCACAAAATCGTCGGCACCGTCTCACCTCCGATCTAGGGTTCTCGGTTCAAAAGAAGAACCCGAGAGATAGGGTTTCATAGGGGTAAATAGGGATGAGGACGAGCAGAGACGTCGTCGTGGCCTCCCTATCCTCTCCCGGTGACGGCGGCATGCATCTTGACGCACTGACGACGGCGGACGGCCTCGGCATCGCCACCGAGCTGCTTCCAGCCGGAGGAAGACGACGATGCTCATTTTGCAGAAAACCCCTTGGTAAAATTTCAAACTCAACCCGTAGTCCTACATCTGGTCCCACTCGTTAGTCACTATGTGAATGAGCTGGGCTCGCTGTTGGGCCGAAAAGGGCTGCACGTGAGTGGTAGATAGTGGAGAGAAGAAATGGGCCACGAGCCAGAAAATGTTTCCTCTATTTTTTTCTTCTTGTTTGTTTTCCATTTTCTGTTTTATTTTTAGGTTAGTATTTTAACATTTGTTTTGAACTTTTCTAACAAAGTTTATTTGCTGAATACATGCATCAACAATTGATATTGATTGAGATTCATTTGTAAACCTTTATGATAAATATTTTATTTATTTATTTAATATATATTCTTTTAATATTTTGGAAGGCCTTTGTTATTAATTTTCTTTCCATAATAAGCCATGGATTTATATTATGATATTTCTTCATTTAATGATAGAATTTAATTCTAGTTATCTTATAGTTTGGAGGGAAAATTTTATATAATGATCCTATATTATTATTTGATGCATGATATCCTAAGGATTTAATATGGTTAACATCATTCCCATGAATCTAGCAAATACCAAGGTTTATATTTTGTTATAACTAGCATAAGAGTTAGGGTGTGAATTGTAATTGCTTACCCTAGAATTTAGGGTTCTTAATACACTTATATTGTTTTGTGGATGTGAGTAAATATTAATAGCTAAACATATTGTCTTTATGTTTGTAATCTTTAATGATATCACCTTTTAAAATAGGAAGTTATTATCTGGAATATCTTATGGAAAGGTTTTGATAAAGATAACTCCTAAGCACATATGGTTATGATAATTGGAAATGACAGAGATGTGCTTAAGTTATTTGCTATAGGGAAATATTCCTATAAAACATTGTGAAGATAAAATGATTTATCCAACCCAATAGATGGTTACAATTGCCTCAATTTATACCCTTCCTTTATCATCCATCACCAGCATTACTCTAATAGATTCATTTATAATTATATATATCAAGTTTTACTCCACCTCAAGTGTTTAATATTTCCCAAGAGGAAAATACTAACTCTATAACTCACTTCTGCTCTAACATCATTCTAAACATACTATCTTATCTCAACTTGACTCCAATATCTTATATTAGAGTCCAATCCTGCGTTACCCACCAATGTTACTTATAATGGATATAAGCATTCAACCTTGGTGAATAAGGCATGATCATTATAATCCTTTGATCATTTATGGTTTAGGTTTCTAATTGGCTAATCAAAGTTTCATCAATACAACATTATAGTTGTATTGGAATTATCTTCTTAATATTTCTATTGGGTTAAGAGATATAATTCATTGACTATACATACTTTATCCCATAAGATTACTCCTATTAACTATCTTCAATATTCATCCTTGTAATCTTTACCTTAGATACTCTTCTATCATTTCAGGAGTGAGTTAACTCCATCAATAATCCTATTGATTCAATTTTCTTTCAACACACCCATCCTATAGATGATATTTAAATCTAGCATTACCACTTACCTTTCCTTACCTCCTTCTCTAAAGGATTTTAAGTGGATGCTATGACAAGAACAAGAGTTAATAGCTCAAGTATTGATAGGTTAAGAATTGGTGAATCAATAGTTGATTACTCAACTTTGATGAACAACAAATATGAAAATAGGGTTTAATAGGGATAATAAGGATTGACATGGAAAGAAGGATATATGGTGAATGATCTTGACTTGGTTTCTTTTCTACCCAATCTCACTAAAGAGTTAAAGTTAGGTATTACCATGATACCCATGGTATAAGTAGATGATATTAAGATAGATCAAGAATCAGTTGTTACATTCTTATTACTTAAGTTATACTTATAAGTTAGTATTCATGAGTTGTGTAATGAATACTAGGATATGATCTCTTAAAGATTAACATCAAACATCAAGTAATATGTGGTGGTTTAGTTTTAGTACATTTGATCTACCCTTAGATCAAATCATGATTACCCAAAATAAGGTTTTAACAAAGGTCATATTGAAGCTTATCGCAGTAAACTTGATGATCTACTTCCATTTCATCAAGTTGAGAGAAGCTTCAATCACTTTGACAAGTTTTGTTCAAAAGCGCGAAAATTATTCGTATTTTCTATGCATGAATGCAATGCACACATCTGTGTTCAGCTTAATTCTAAGCTCTAATGCTGGGATGTTACATCCATCGAACTAAACCACCTATCAAGTTTCTCCATAGTGGGAGTATCCCTTTCATTGCTCCATGTAAAGCGACGACCGATGAGGTGCGATCCTTCAACTCCATATCGTTTAGGAATCGACGGAATTTGGCCATTTGACGTCAGTTCAACCTGTTATTGTTCTTGTCCGCAGCATTAATGATCATGTTAAAGTCGCCCGAAATGGACCAAGGGCCTACACAGGCGTCTTTGGTCATTATCAGCTCATCTAGAAAATCATCCTTAAGTCTGGTGTCAGTTGGGCCATAGACGATAGTTACACACCACTGTTCCTCATCCGCTAGGCTTAGTGATATTGTGAGCGAGAAGGTGTCAATCTGGTGCGCGTTAACCATAGCAACCGATGATTTCCAAGTCATAAGGATGCCTCTCGTCGTACCTGTAGAATGTGAGCCTCCAGAACTTTCAGTGAACATCTCAGAAGTGGTGAGTGAATACATGTGGATTGATATTTCAACCTCAACCAACCTTACGGGGCGTGTCTATTTGACCAAGTGACTCTTACCACCTTTCTACCGACTTGATCATGCCGAACTAAGTTGTCCAATGGTTCTTTTCGGTGGTGGTTGTGTGGGCCGTAACAATGTTTGGGAGCCTCGACCAACATATGTGCCAATCTTCGTCAAATGTCACAGGACGTACTTCTTGCAGCGCTTGGCAAAAGGGGCGAAAGCTACCTCCTTACCTTCCAACGTCACCGGTATTTTGGAGGAGACCTTGCCGATATCCAAGTCAGCACCACAAGCCTGTGACATCGCCAATCCGAGAGGCACCCGCCCCCTTATGCATCTGCTTGTACTTTGTGGGCGCGTCCCCCACGAAGGCATTAGCAAGGCCGCCAACGTCTTCCACAGCCGCGGCCTTCGGGAACATCTCCTGGTGGAAACGCCCGAGCACAGCCTTGGCCTTGAGAAGGACATCTTTGACAGAGTTGCTGCGGTCTTCGACTGCGGCTACAACGCCAACCAAGGGGTCATCGTGCTCAAGTGCCTGACAGTCAAAATCAACACCAACCGCATCTGCAGATGCGCGATAATCAAAAATCAATCATAGATAAGTCAAAAGAGGCAAGAAGGGCGAGAAACTTGCACTAGAAACTTACCAGACAGAACATGGGCAGCCGCCATGAGCTGGTCAACAAGGCCCTTCTCCCGCTCAGTTGCATCCATCGCCAGACCCTCCTCATGCTCCTTCGACTCTGATTTGAAGCTCTTAAGAGTTTCCACATCATTCTTCTCCTTCGTCTCCGTCGTGCGGATCCCCTTTTTAAGAGCTTACAGGCAACACCGAACCTGATTGTTTTCCTCTAACACACACAAGACACAGTTCATAAACTAGTTCCCGCAAGTGTGACAAGCCAAAGGACAAGTACAAAGTAACTCAGCCTGGAGATGTTTGAAGTCAGAGTCTAGACGCACATACTGCTAGCCCATGAGCACCATGTTCCAAACAAAAGGATACATGAAAACATCTCTGATCAAACCAGAAGACTTGGGGGGCTCCATAAGGAGGACAAGGGAAACTTACATGGTCACCCGAAGACTATAAAGGATCTCATGCAGTTGTTCGAGTGAAAATATTGCGGCTACCTAGCTTGGAGGATCCCTGAAAGGATACAAATGACGCCTAGAGGGGGGAGGGGGTTGAATAGGCGGTTTAAAACTTTTTCGAGAGTGGCTCAACAAAGGCGGAATTAAACTAGAGTTTACTTTGTCAAGCACAAAACCTAGAACAACTAGGATTAACCTATGTGCACCAACAACTTATGCTAATCAAGACAAACAACTATGTGATAGCAAGATATATATACTTCAAGCACGATGGCTATCACAAAGTAAGGTGCATAAGTAAGAGCTCGGATATAGAGATAACCGAGGCACGCGGAGGCGACGATGTTTTACCGAGTTCCTCCCAACATGGAGTATGTCTCGTTTGGAGAGGGGGTGGTATCAAACCACCAACGCCACAAAAGGCCTCCCTTGTTCTCTGGTGAATATCACCCCAATGGGATCGATCCACACTTCCACTATCGGTGCACTTGTCGATGGCAATCCGGAACCTCTCACGAGGTTGTTGGAGATATACCCAAGAGGAAATAATAAAAGTACTCCCTCCATCTCAGTTTATAAGACTTACGCGTATTTCTAGGTTGACAAATTAACCAACTTAGCATGAGGTACATAAGATAAAAACTATATTATTAGAAACTTCAATTGTTATATTTTTTAATGACATAATTTTTATATTATATAATTCATATTATATAGCTCATGCAGACGACCTAGGTATGCGCGTAAGTCTTATAAACTGGGATAGAGGTACTAGTTATTATTATATCTTTGTGTTTATCATAAATGTTTACATTCATTCTATAATTGTATTAACCGGAAACATTAATACTTGTGTGATTTGTACACTTGTTAGAGTCCCTAGTAAAGCCTCTTTGTAATACTATCTTGTTGGTTAGATGATCATGGTTTCCTGATCATTAACATTGAGATTTTATTAACAACGATATCATATCATTAGGAGAATGGTGTAATGGACATACTCCTATAGTTAAGCATAGCATAAAGATCAAGTAATTTCAATAGTTTTTTTGCTATAAGCTTTGAGAGTCATAGTAACCTAAATACTTCGACCATGAGATCATGTTAATCACCATCACTGGATGGATGCTTTGATGACATCAAACACCACTTCATAACTGGGTAGTTATAAAGGTGGATCTATGAAGCGGCCCGGGCTAACCTTACATGACATCGTTCATGAGACTTGCTCCACGCTCGACATGCAACTTGTATTGCATAAGTGGATTTGCGGGTGTCTGTCTCTCCCATCATAGTGAAGATTCATTTTACAACGGGCACTTGATAGTTCATGCATCAATGTTGTGGTTCTTGTTCGTAAGTTAGAACGGTACTTATTGAAAGCCCCAAACCACGTAAAATATGCAAAGAAAATTAGAGGCGTCTAACTTTGTTTTTAAGGGGTGTGCTATGATGTGATATGGCCATGATTGTGATTATATATGATGTATGGAATGATCCTTATTGTAAGTCGGCAACTGGTAGGAGCCTTATGGTTGTCTTTTAATTTCGTTTAGACATGTATGTCTATTATTCAAAGTAGTTGTAATAGTTGATGTTGGTGGACGACAACCATAGAGCGGTGTCGTTGACCTTGATGCCACACCGGTGATGATGGATATCATGTTCATGCTTGAAGATGGAGATCGAAAGCACAAGAAGAAAGGCTATATCATATCATATATTATGAATTGCATGTGATGTTAATCCTTTTATGCATCGTGTATTGCTTAGATCGCGACGGTAGCATTATAAGATGATCCCTCTCACAAAATATATTTTTTAGCGGAACTATTTCATTCAAAGTTGCCTATGAGGCTTTTCAGCCTCTACAAGATAGGGTTCAAATGAACCGGAATTTACAGGGGGTTACAAGAGAAGAGAAATAAAGGAGAAAAAACAGATACACACCACCCCCAACAAAGATTAAGAGGAAAAGGGGCTACTCTAAGAATCCTCGGAGGCGGTTGACTAATGAGAAAACTCATCACAACCCAAGCACAGCGATCACAAGGAAGAACTAGCAGGACACGACCGCGGGGGGACAATCCAGCTCGAGTCATCGCCGGAGTAAATGAACGGCCTTGATCAGTCGAGACCCAGCCTTGACACTGCACCATCGACGTAATCGAAGGGCAACGCGCATCCGAGACCACACAACGCACCGACACCGCCTATGTCGTGGGTGTGGCCGAAGGGGCATGCGTGGCCGAGACGACCCCATGACGCCTCGGTGCCATCGGATGGAGTCGAAGGGCATCACAAGGCAGAGTAATATCATTGAGCACTCTCACATGGAGCACCCACACCACACGCTGGGGGTCGCTGCCATAGTCGAAAGGCATAGCAACACCGAGGGCAACCCCAACCCCCATGGGTTCGATATACCCGAAGGGTGGTCTAGCCAAGAGCACACGCAAAATACCACCCCACGCCAGGTACGCCGTAGAGCTCTGACAAGGATCCTACACAAGAGCTTGGCACCCGGCAAGGAGAAGCAACCACCACCACTGCCACGACTCACCTCGCACTTGGAGAGAAGACCGCTCCCATGGCTGCCATCTGCAAAACCATGGGGCACACCAGAACAGGCGAGAGCAGCGCCTGCTAAAACTGATGGCAAGACAGAGGGGCTCCACGCTCGGCCACGACAGCCCCCCGGGTAGGGAGCTCGTCACCACCATGGCCGCCATCTGTGAATCCACAACACCAGCCAGCCTACAATGGGAAACCCCGCTGCAAGATGATGTCCGAAAGAGGAGGCATCGACCCTTTCCACCACCGGAGAGCACACCATTGACCATCAGCGTCTAGCACATTGTGAGCAGCGAAAGCACAACCGGCCATGCCCAAGCACCACCAAAACCACCACCACCTCCGCCGCCAACCGGGGACCGACTGCCACCGCACGCCGCTCGTGGGAGAGAGGCGTCCGAGCCGTCCCTGGCGGGCCCAGATCTAGGCCCAAACGAGCCCATGCACCGCCTCGTCGCCACCGCACACCTCAGCTGCATCCCCGCCGCCCAAGCAGCCGCCAGAATGCCCACCTGCGCGCCTACCAGCCGCGCCGCTACCCCCACGCACAGCCGTGCCGGGAAACTGACAGAACTGCTGCATGCCCTCTAGCTCGCGGGGGAAAACCAAAGGAAAAAGGAAAACTTGTTGCCGCCGTCCGCCATGAAGGCTTCACCGGCGGCATCCTCCGGTAGCGACGAGGGAGAGGATGCGGGGGAGGTGGGGAGGGTGGCCGATGGAGGTGCGATTCGCTGCCTGTGTCGCCCATAGAGAGCGACGCGGGGGCCGAGTCTCTAGATGTGACTTCCCTCTCACAAAATATCAAGTAATAAAGTGTTCATCCTTAGTTAGCACTGTTACCAAGACTCGTTGTTTCGAAGCACCACATGATGATCGGGTGTGCTAGATTCAACGTGTGCATACAACGGGAGCAAGCCAGATTTGCTCATGTAGAAACTAAGGTTAATCTTGACGAGCCTAGCATGTACAAACATGGTCTCGGAACACGGATCACCGAAAGGTAAAGCACGAGTCATATAGTAGATATGATGAGCATGTTGATTGTTCGCCTTTGAAACTACATCATCTCTCGTGATGATCAGACTTGATGTAGTGGACTTGGTTCATGTGATCACTAAAACAATGTGAGGGATATTGTTTAGAGTGGGAGTTCACCTAGATTAATTTAAGTAATAGAACTCAATTTGTCATAAACTTAGTCTAAACTATTGCAAATATGTTGTAGATCAATGGTGGCCCCTACCATCAATTTTAATGCGTTCCTAGAGAAAGTAAAGTTGAAAAACAATGGAAGCAACTTTGCGTATTGGTTACGCAATTTGAGGATTGTCCTTCATGCTGGTCAATTGACCTATGTGCTGGGTGCACCGCTAGGTGACCCACCTGCAGCTGATGCTACCGATGAGGTGAAAAATGTTTACCTTACTCGCAAGAATCAGTACTCCACAGTTCAGTGTGCTATCTTGTATGGTTTGGAATCAGAGCTTTAGAAAAGGTTTGAGAACTCTGACCCACATGATATTGTCCGTGAACTCAAAATGATATTTGAGGCTCATGCGGCTATTGAGAGTTATGAGGCTTCTGAAAAGTTCTATAACTGTGAGATGGAAGAGGGCAGCTCCGTAAGTGAGCATGTGCTTAAGATGTCTGGGCACGCCAATAAGCTCCAGAGCTTGGGTATAGTGATTCCTAATGCTTTGGGGATTCACCGTGTCCTCCAATCACTACCACCAAGTTACAAGAACTTTGTGATGAACTACAACATGCAGCGCATGGATAAGTCATTACCAAAACTCTTCTCTATGTTGAAGTGTGCAAAAGTGGAGATCAAGAAAGAGCTCCAAGTGTTGATGGTCAATATGACCACCAATTTCAAGAAGCAAGGCAAGCCTAAGAAAAAGGGAAACTTCAAGAAGGGAGGTAATAAAATTACCGCGCCGACAAAGAAGACCAATGGCTGGGCCTAATCATGATACGGGGTGCTTTTACTGCAAGGGAGAAGGTCACTGGAAGCAGAATTGCCCCAAGTACTTGGAGAATCTGAAGAACGGCATCATCAAGAAGAAAGGTATATCCTGTTATTGATGTGTATATTTCTAGTAATCGTAGTAGTGCCTGGGTATTTGATACTGGTTTGGTTGCTCATATTTGTAACTCGAAACAGGTGCTGCAGAATAAATAGAGACTAGCGAAGAACGAGGTGACGATGCGCGTTGGAAATGGATCAAAGGTTGATGTGATCGCGGTCGGCACGCTACCTCTTCATCTACCATCGGGATTAGTTTTATACTTACATAATTGTTATTTGGTGCCTACATTGAGCATGAACATTATATCCAGATCATGTTTATTGCGAGACGGTTACTTGTTTAAGTCTGAGAATAATGGTTGTTCAATTTATATGAGTAATATATTTTATGGTCATGTACCTTTGATACATGGTATATTCTTATTGAATCTCGATTATAGTGATACACATGTTCATAATATAGAAGCTAAACGTTTGAAATTGAATGATAATTCTACATACATGTGACACTGTCGTCTTAGTCACATTGGAGTGAAGCGTATGAAGAAACTCCATTCTGATGGACTTCTTGAATCACTTGATGTCGAATCACTTGAAAGATGCGAAGCATGTCTGATGGAAAAAATGACTAAGACTCCATTTTCTGGTATGATGGAGCGAGCTATGGACTTATTGGAAATCATACATACTGATGTGTGTGCTCGATGAGCGTAGCATCGCGCGGTGGTTATCGTTATGTTCTTACTTTCACGGATGACTTGAGTGGGTATATCTATTTCATGAAACATAAGTCCGAAACTTTCAAGAAGGTTAAGGAATTTCAAAGTGAAGTAGAGAATCAATGTAACAAGAAGATTAAATTTCTACGATCTGATCGTGGAGGTGAATATCTAAGTTACGAGTTTGACGAGCATTTGAAGAAATGTGGAATACTTTCACAATTGATACAGCCGGGAACACCACAACGTAATGGTGTGTCCGAACATTGTAATCGAAATCTCTTAGATATGGTTCATTCTATGATGTCACTTACAGATTTACCGTTATCATTTTAGGGTTATGCATTAGAAACATCCGCATTCACTTTAAATAGGGCACCATCTAAATCCATTGAAATGACACCGTATGAATTATGATTTGGAAATAAACCTAAATTGTTATTCCTTAAAGTTTGGGGTTGTGAAGCTTATGTAAAGAAGTTACAGCCCGACAAGCTTGAACCCAAAGCGGAAAAATGCGTCTTCATAGGATACCCGAAGGAAACTATTGGGTATACTTTCTATCATAGATCCGAAGGCAAAATCTTCATTGCCAAGAATGGATCCTTTCTAGAGAAGGAGTTTCTCTCGAAAGAAGTGACTGGAAGGAAAGAAGAACTCGACGAAGCTGTCGAACCTTCTCTCGGATTTGAGAGTAGCATAGCAGCAGAAGAAGTTCCTGTGGTGCCTACACTAATAAGAGAGGAAGATAATGATGGTGATCATGAAACTTCGGTCGAAGTTACTATGAAACCTCATAGGTCGACGAGGACTCATACCACTCCCGATTGGTATGATCCCGTTATGAGTGTCATTTTGGTGGACAACACCGACGACCCTGTGACATATGAGGAAGCGATGATGAGCCTAGATTCCAATAAATGGCAAGAAGCCATGAAATCTGAGATTGGATCCATGTACGAAAACCAAGTATGGACTTTGGTGGACTTACCGGATGGCTGAAAAGCTATCGAGAACAAATGGATTTTAAAGAAGAAAACAGATCCTGATGGTAATGTAACCATCTATAAAGCTTGACTTGTCGCAAAAGGGTTTCGACAAATTCAAGGATTTAATTACGATGAGACTTTCTCACCGGTAGCGAAGCTAAAGTCTGTGAGGATTTTGTTAGCAATCATTCCATATTATGATTATGAGATATGGCAGATGGATGTCAAAACGACGTTCCTCAATGGAGACATTGATGAAGAGTTATATATGGTACAACCCAAAGGTTTTGTCGATCCTAAGGATGCTAACAAGGTATGCAAACTTCAACGATCCATTTATGGATTGAAGCAAGCATCCCGAAGTTGTAATCAACGTTTTGATGAGGTGATCAAAAGTTTTGGTTTTATACAAACTTATGGAGAAGCTTGTATTTACAAGAAAGTGAGCTTTAGCTCTATAGCATTCCTAGTACTATATGTGGACGACATATTGTTGATTGGGAATGATGTAGACCTTCTTAAAAGTGTCAAAGATTATTTGAATAATAGTTTTCCAATGAAGGATCTTGGCGAAGCTGCTTACATATTAGGCATAAAGATTTATAGAGATAGATCGAGACGCCTAATATCGCTTTCACAGAGTACATATTTGAACAAAGTTCTAAAGAGGTTTGGAATGGAAGATAGCAAGAAA
Organism: Avena longiglumis; assembly: GCA_030063025.1. NCBI lineage: Eukaryota > Viridiplantae > Streptophyta > Magnoliopsida > Poales > Poaceae > Avena > Avena longiglumis. The sequence goes on from CP125976.1 coordinate 474,701,507, forward strand.
GGGTTCTTACCCATGTTGCCCAATACGACCTTGAGTAAAACTCAAACTTCTGCAATAACAGAAGATAGAGAGAGGATGAGTAAGACTCCCTATGCCTCAGCCATAGAATCTATCATGTATGTCATGCTATGTACTAGACCCGACATTGCATATGTTATTAGTTTGACTAGCAGATATCAAAGTGATCCAGGAGTGGATCATCGGACAACGGTCAAAAACACCTTAAGTACTTGAGAAGAACTAAGGATATGGTTATTTCTTATGGAGGTGATGAACAACTCGTTGTTAATAGTTACACCGATGCTAGTTGGAACACCGATCCGAATGATTTTAAATCTCAATCTGGATACGTATTTACTTTGAATGGTGCAGCAGTGAGCTGGAGGAGTGCAAAGAAAAGCACTGTGGCAAGATCTTCAACTGAATCGGAATACATAGCTACTTAAGAGGCTTCACAAGAGGCGATATGGCTGAAGGAGTTCATTATAGAGCTTGGTGTGGTTCCTAGTGCGCTGGACCCAATGTATATCTACTGTGATAACATGGGTGCCATAACCAATGCGCAGGAGCCAAGGTCACACAAGAAGCTGAAGCATATCAAGCTGCGTTTTCACGCTATTCGAGAGCATGTCCAAGATGGTGACATAAAGATTTGCAAAGTACAGACATATCTGAATGTGGCAGTTCCGTTGACTAAACCCCTCCCGAGGGCAACACATGACCATCACCAAACCGCCATGGGTGTTCGGTATATTACCATGTAATCTAGATTATTGACTCTAGTGCAAGTGGGAGACTGTTGGAGATATGCCCAAGTGGCAATAATAAAAGTAGTTATTATTATATCTTTGTGTTTATGATAATTTTTTACATTCATGCTATAATTGTATTAATCGGAAACATTAATACTTGTGTGATTTGTAAACTAAATTAGAGTCCCTAGTAAAGCCTCTTTGTAATACTAGCTTGTTGGTTAATAGGTGATCATGGTTTCCTGATCATTAACATTGAGATGTTATTAACAATGAGATCATATCATTAGGAGAATGGTGTGATGGACATATTCCTATAGTTAAGCATAGCATAAAGATCAAGTCATTTCAATAGTTCGTTTCCTATAAGCTTTCAAATACATAGTAACCTAAATCCTTCAACCATGAGACCATGTTAATCACCATCATCGGATGGACGCTTTGATGACATCAAACACCACTTCGTAACTGGGTGGTTATAAAGGTGGCATTGAGTGTTCGGAAAGTATGCGTTGAGGCATATGGATCAAGAGTGGGATTTGTCCATCCATATGACAGATACATATACTCTGGGCCCTATCGATGGAATGCCATCCAATTAGCTTGCAAGCATGTGACTGGCTCACAAGGGATCACATATCATAGGAACGAGTAAAGAGTACTTATCACTATTGGTAACGAGGTTGAACTAGGTATGCAGAGATACCGACGATCAAACCTTGGATCTTTAAAGTATCGCGAGACAAAGGGAAATTGGTACCGTATGTAAATGGTTCATTCAATCATGAAGTAATCGTAGAAATATGTGGGATCCATATGAATTTCCAGATTCCTCTATTGGTTATTGATCAGAAAAGAGTCTCGATCATGTCTGCATAAATTTACGAACCGTAGGGAGACACACTTAAGGATTCAATGTTGTTTAGTAGATATGGAAAGTGATTAAAGAGACCAAATGTAGTTCGGAGTCTCGGATGGGATCCAAGATATCACGAGGAGATCCGGAATGGTCTGGAGAATAGGATTCATATAAGGAAAGTCTGATTCCAGAGTTCGGGAATGGTTTCGGTGTTTTCACTGGAATGTTCTAGAAGGGTCTAGAATGTTCAACAATCCGGAAGGTGAAGGGTACATGGATGTGTCATGACAAAGTGGAATGGTTGCATCATGTCCTAGGTCACTTGGCTGGACACTTGGAAGAGAGAAATCAAACAATAATTTGAAAGTCAAAAGGCAGTTTGAAAAAGTCAAAGTGGAACATTGGTTTCCAAGTGGAGGGAGTGAAGGAATCCTACCTAAGGGAGGATTCCTCCCTCTCCTTGACGCTGGCCACATGAAGTGGAGTTGGGGAGGATTCCCTACCCCTTGCCGCCTCCCCACCTATAAAAGGAGGGGTAGGGCGCCCCCTTACCCCTCACAACAAACCCTAGCCGCCTGCCCTTGCCACCCCAAGTCGCCGCCGCCCTAGGGATCTCCCAAGTCGCCGACGCCTAGCCCTCTCTAGCCACCGGCCACCTCCAACCCTCGGCCCTCTAAAACCTAGATCGTCGAGGCCCTCTTCTACTCCACCATACTCACTTTGGGCTTAGGCTAAGCCCTGCGGGATCTCTCCTCTACTTCCGACACCACGTCGTCATGCTGCCGGAATCGGGAGGAGAGAGCTACATGTTGGAGATATGCCCTAGAGGCAATAATATAAGTGGTTATTATTATATCTTTGTGTTTATGATAAATGTTTACATTCATGCTATAACAATATTAAACAGGAAACGTTAATACTTGTGTGATTTGTAAACTAAATTAGAGTCCCTAGTAAAGCCTCTTTGTAATACTAGCTTGTTGGTTAATAGATGATCGTGGTTTCCCAATCATGAGCATTGATATGTTGTTAACAACAATATCATATCATTAGGAGAATGGTATGATGGACATACTCCTATAGATAAGCGTAGCATTAAGATCAAGTCATTTCAATAGTTCGTTTGCTATAATCTTTCTGATACATAGTAACCTAATTCCTTCGACCATGCGACCATGCTAATCACCATCACCGGAAGGATGCTTTGATGACACCAAACACCACACCGTAACTGGGTGGCTATAAAGGTGGCATTGAGTGTTTGGAAAGTATGGGTTGAGGCACATGGATCAAGAGTGGGATTTGTCCATCCATATGATGGATAGATATACTCTGGGCCCTCTCGGTGGAATGTCATCCAATTAGCTTGCAAGCATGTGACTGGCTCATAAGGGATCACATATCACGGGAACGAGAAAAGAGTACTTATCACTATCGGTAACGAGGTTGAACTAGGTATGCAGAGATATCGACGATCAAAACCTCGGATAAGTAAACTATCGTGCGATAAAGGGAAATTGGTATCGTATGTAAGTGGTTTATTCGATCACAAAGTAATCGTAGAAATATGTGGGAGCCATATGAATTTCCATATTCCTCTATTGGTTATTAATCGGAGAAGTGTCTCGGTCATGTCCGCATAATTCACGAACCATAAGGAGACACACTTAAGGATTTGATGTTGTTTAGTAGATATGGAATGTTAGTAGGGATACCGAATGTTGTTTGGAGTCTCAGATGGGATCCGGGATATCACGAGGAGATCCGGAATGGTCTGGAGAATAAGATTCATATAAGGAAAGTCTGATTCCGGAGTTCGGGAAAGATTCCGATGTTTTCATCGGAGAGGTTCTAGAAGGTTCTAGAAGGTTCACCAAACCGGATGGGGAATGGACCATGAATGTGTCATGGGTAAGTGGAATGATTGGATCATATCCTAGGTCACTTGGTGTGGGCATTTGCAAGAGAGAATTAATGCTCTAAATTGAAAGTCAAGCGGGAAGTTTGAAAAGTCAAACTGGAACAATGGTTTCCTAGTGGGAGAAGAAACTAGTCCTTCTCTCAATCCCACCCCTCCCAAGGCTGCCCCCTCTCAAAAATAGAGGGGGAGGGCTGCCCAAAAGCACACAAGAGCCAAGCCCTCCCCACACCTGCGGCGCCACCGTGCCCAAGCCGCCGCCGCGCCACCGCCCTAGCCGCCGTCGACACCTCCTCCTCCTCCCGGACTTCTAAACCCTAGATCTCTGAGAAACCCTAATCCACCATAACTCGCATCGGCTTAGGAGTAGCCCTGCGGGATCTTCCCTCTACTTCCGACACCACGCCGTTGTGCTGTCGAAATCACGAGGGGAGAACTACAACCTCTGTTGCCTGCTGGAACAAGGGAGAGGAAAGGTCTTCATCGAGTACAGCGTGTGATCATTGCGGAGCGCTGCGGAGCATGGCCGGAAGGATCGTCTATGCGATCTTGAGATCGGCAAGTGTACGACTACATCAGCCACGAGAATCTGCTCTCGTTAACCGCTTTGGAAATCTTCGAGGGTGAGTGCTTCTATCGACTCGTTGCTAAAATCTAGTAGATAGATCTTGGCTTGTTTGTGTGCATGCGGTAGAAATTTTTTGTTTTCCATGCTACGAACCCCTACAGTGGTATCAGAGCCGTGTCTATATGTAGATCTGTTGCACGAGTAAAACACAATGGTCATTGTGGGCGGTGGTGCTTTTATTATCAATTGATTTTTGTGTACTTTGCATCTTGCAGTATGATGGGATGAAGCGGCCCGGGCAAACCTTACATGACATCATTCATGAGACTTGCTCCACGCTCAACATGCAACTTGTATTACATAAGTGGCTTTGCGGGTGTCTGTCTCTCCCATCATAGTATAGATTCGATTTACAAACAGGCACTTGATAGTTCAAGCATCAACATTGTGGTTCTTGTTCGTAAGTTAGAACGACACTTATTGAAAGACCCAAACCACGTAAAATATGCAAAGAAATTTAGAGGCGTCTAACTTTGTTTTACAGGGGTGTGCTGTGATGTGATATGGCCATGATTGTGATTATATATGATGTATGCAATGGTCCTTATTGTAAGTTGGCAACCGACAGGAGACATATGGTTGTCTTTTAAATTCCGTTAAGACCTGCGTGTCTATTCAAAGTGGTTGTAATAGTTGATGTTGGTGGAGGACAACCATGAAGCGGCGCCATTGACCTTGACGCCATACCGGTGATGATGGAGATCATGTTCGTGCTTGAAGATGGAGATCGGAAGCACAAGAAGAAAGTCCATATCATATCACATATTATGAATTGCATGTGATGTTAATCCTTTTATGCATCTTGTATTGCTTAGTTCACGATGGTAGCATTATAAGATGATCCCTCAAGCACACAAGTTCAAGTTTTAAAGTGTTCATCCTTAGTAAGCACCGTTGCTAAAACTCGTTGTTTCGAAGCACCACGTGATGATCGGGTGTATTAGATTCTGCGAGTGTATACAACGTGAGCAAGCTAGATTTTCTCATGCGGATGATATTGACGAGCCTAGCATGTACAGACATGGTCTCGGAACACGGATCACCGAAAGGTAAAGCATGAGTCATATAGTAGATATGATGAACATGTTGATTGTTCACCATTGAAGCTACATCAACTCTCGTGATGATCGGTTTTGATGTGGTGGATTTGGTTCGTGTGATCACTAAAACAATTTGAGGGATATTGTTTTGAGTGGGAGTTCACCTAGATTAATTTAACTATTAATTAGAACTCAATTTGTCATAAACTTAGTCTAAACTATTGCAAATATGTTGTAGATCAATGATGGCCCCTACCATAATTTTTAATGCGTTCATAGAGAAAGAAAAGTTCAAAAACAATGGAAGCAACTTCGCGGATTGGTTCCGCAATTTGAGGATTGTCCTCAATGCTGGTAATTTGACCTATGTCTTTGGATGCACATTTGGGTGACCCGCTGCACTAATGCTACCGATGAGGTAAAGAATGTTTTCCTTGCTCGGAAGAATCGGTACTCCACAGTTCGATGTGCTATCTTGTATGGTTTGGAATCGGAGCTTGAGAAAGGTTTGAGAACCATGACCCACATGATATTGTCCGTGAACTCAAAATGATATTTGAGGCTCACGCGCGGTTGAGAGTTATGAGGCTTCTGAAAAGTTCTTTAACTGCAAGATGGAAGAGGGCAACTCCGTCAGTGAGCACTTGCTTAAGATGTCTGGCACGCAAGCAAGCTTCAAAGCTTGGGTATAGTGATTCCTAATGCTTTGGGGATTCACTGTGTCCTCAATCACTACCACCAAGTTACAAGAACTTTGTGATGAACTACAATATGACAAACATGGACAAGTTGCGAACTCTTCTCCATGTTAAAGTCTGAAGTGGAGATCAAGAAAGAGCACCAAGTGTTGTTGGTCAATAAGACCACCAAATTCAAGAAGCAAGGCAAGTCTAAGAAAGGAAACTTCAAGAAGAAGGGCGGTAAGAAAGTTACCGCGGCGAAAGACCAAGGCTGAGCCTAAGCACGATCTTGAGTGCTTTTACTGCAAGGGAGAATGTCACTAGAAGTGGAATTTCCCAAAGTACTTGGCAGATTTGAAGAACGACAACATCAAGAAGAAAGGTATATCCGATATACATGTTATTGATGTGTATCTCACTAGTACTCGTAGTAGTGCTGGGTATTGGATACTGGTTCGGTTTCTCATATTTGTAACTCGAAACAGGTACTGCAGAATAAACGGAAGCTAGCGAAGAACAAGGTGACGATGCGCATTGGAAATGGATCAAAGGTTGATGTGATCGCGGCCGGCACGCTACATCTTCATCTACCATCGGGATTAGTTTTGTACTTAAATAATTGTTATTTGGTTCCTGCATTGAGCATGAACATCATATCCGGATCATGTTTATAGCAAGATGGTTACTTGTTTGAGTCCGAGAATAATGGTTGTTCGATTTATATGAGTAATATGTTTTATGGACATGCACCTTTGATAGATGGTCTATTATTATTGAATCTCGATTGTGGTAATAGACACATTAATAACATTGAAGCTAAATGTTTGAAATTGAGCGATAAATCAACCTATATGTGGCACTGTCGTCTTGGTCACATTGGAGTGAAGCGTATGAAGAAACTCCATTCCGATGGACTTCTTGAATCACTTGATTTTGAATCACTTGAAAGATGCGAAGCATGTCTGATGGGTAAAATGACTAAGACTCCATTTTCTGGTATGATGGAGCGAGCTACAGACTTATTGGAAATCATACATACCGATGTGTGTGGCCCAATGAGTGTAGCATCGCGTGGTGGTTATCGTTATGTTCTTACCTTCACGGATGACTTTAGTAGATATGGGTATATCTATTTCATGAAACATAAGTCCAAAACTTTCGAGAAGTTTAAGGAATTTCAAAGTAAGGTAGAGAATCAACGTAACAAGAAAATTAAATTTCTATGATCTGATCGTGGAGGTGAATATCTAAGTTACGAGTTTGGCGAGCATTTGAAGAAATGCGGAATACTTTCACAATTGATGCCGCCGGGAACACCACAGCGTAATGGTGTGTCCGAACGTCGTAATCGAACTCTCTTAGATATGGTTCGTTCTATGATGTCACTTACAGATTTACCGCTATCGTTTTGGGGTTATGCATTAGAAACAACCGCATTCACTTTAAATAGGGCACCATCTAAATCCGTTGAAACGACACCGTATGAATTATGGTTTGGGAAGAAACCTAAATTGTCGTTCCTTAAAGTTTGGGGTTGCAAAGCTTATGTAAAGAAGTTACAGCCCAACAAGCTTGAACCCAAAGCGGAAAAATGCGTCTTCATAGGATACCCGAAGGAAACTATTGGGTATACCTTCTATCATAGATCCGAGGGCAAAATCTTCTTTGCCAAGAATGGATCCTTTCTAGAGAAGGATTTTCTCACGAAAGAAGTGACTGGAAGGAAAGTAGAACTCGATGAGGTTGTTGAACCTTCTCTCAAACTTGCGAGTAGCGCAACACCGGAAGTAGTTCCTGTGGCGCCTACACCAGTGAGAGAGGAAGCTAATGATACTGATCATAAAACTTCGGTTGAAGTTGCTACAGAACCTCGCAGGTCAACGAGAACTCGTACAACTCCTGATTGGTATGATCCCGTTATGAGTGTCATCTTGGTGGACAACACCGATGACCCTGCGACATATGAGGAAGCGACGATGAGCCCAGATTCCTATAAATGGCAAGAGGCCATGAAATCCGAGATTGGATCCATGTACGAAAACCAAGTATGGACTTTGTTGGACTTACCGGATGGCCGGAAGGCTGTCGAGAATAAATGGATTTTCAAGAAGAAAACAGATGCTGATGGTAATGTTACTGTCTATAAAGCTCGACTTGTCGAAAAGGGTTTCGACAAATTCAAGGAGTTGACTACGATGAGACTTTCTCACCAGTAGCGAAGCTAAAGTCTGTGAGGATTATGTTATCAATCGCTGCATATTATGATTATGAGATATGGCAGATGGATGTCAAAACGGCGTTCCTCAATGGAGACATTGATGAAGAGTTGTATATGATGCAACCCAAAGGTTTTGTCGATCCTAAAGATGCTAACAAGGTATGCAAACTTCAACGGTCCATATATGGATTGAAAAAAGCATCCCGAAGTTGGACTCAACGTTTGATAAGGTAATCAAAAGCTTTGGTTTTATACAAACTTATGGAGAAGCTTGTATTTACAAGAAAGTGAGTGGGAGCTCTGTAGCATTCTTAATACTATATGTAGATGACATATTATTGATTGGGAATGATGTAGACCTTCTTAATAGTGTCAAGGATTATTTGAATAATAGTTTTTTCAATAAAAGATCTTGGCGAAGCAGCTTATATATTAGGCATAAAGATTTATAGAGATAGATCGAGGCGCCTAATATCATTGTCCTGATACATATTTGGACAAAGTTCTAAAGAGGTTTGAAATGGAAGATAGCAAGAAAGGGTTCTTGCCCATGTTGTAATATGACCTTGAGTAAAACTCAAAGTCACAACTGAGAAGATAGAGAAAGGATGAGTAAGACTCCCTATGCCTCAGCCATAGGATCTCTTATGTATGCCATGTTATGTACTAGACCCGACATTGCATATGCTGTTAGTTTGACTAGCAGATATCAAAGTGATCCAGGAGTAGATCATTGGATAATGGTTAAAAACATCCTTAAGTACTTGAGAATAACTAAGGATATGGTTCTTTCTTATGGAGGTGATGAACAGATCGTTGTTAATGGTTACACCGATGCTAGTTGGAACACCGATCCGGATCATTCTAAATCTCAATCTGGATACGTATTTACTTTGAATGGTGCAGCAGTTAGCTGGAGGAGTGCAAAGCAAAGCGTTGTGGCGAGATCTTCAACTGAATCAGAATACATAGCTGCTTCGGAGGCTTCACAAGAGGCGATATGGATGAAAGAGTTCATTACAGATCTCGGTGTGGTTCCAAGTGCGCTGGACCCAATGTCTATCTACTGTGATAACATGGGCGCCATAGCCAATGCGCAAGAACCAAGGTCACACAAGAAGCTGAAGCACATCAAGCTACGTTTTCATGCTATTCGAGAGCACATCCAAGATGGTGACATAAAGATTTGCAAAGTACACACATATCTGAATGTGGCAGATCCGTTGACTAAACCTCTCCCAAGGGCAAAACATGACCAACACCAAACTGCGATGCGTGTTCGGTATATTACCATGTAATCTAGATTAGTTGACTCTAGTGCAAGTGGGAGACTGTTGGAGATATGCCCTAGAGGCAATAATAAAAGTGGTTATTATTATATCTTTGTGTTTATGATAAATGTTTACATTCATGCTATAACAGTATTAAACATGAAACGTTAATACTTGTGTGATTTGTAAACTAAATTAGAGTCCCTAGTAAAGCCTCTTTGTAATATTAGCTTGTTGGTTAATAGATGATCGTGGTTTCCCAATCATGAGCATTGAGATGTTGTTAACAACAAGATCATATCATTAGGAGAATGGTATGATGTACATACTCCTATAGATAAGCGTAGCATTAAGATCAAGTCATTTCAATAGTTCGTTTGCTATAAGCTTTCTGATACATAGTAACCTAATTCCTTCGACCATGAGATCATGATAATCACCATCACCGAAAGGATGCTTTGATGACATCAAACACCACACCGTAACTGGGTGGATATAAAGGTGGCATTGAGTGTTCGAAAAGTATGGGTTGAGGCACATGGATCAAGTGTGGGATTTGTCCATCCATATGACAGATAGATATACTCTGGTCCCTCTCGGTGGAATGTCATCCAATTAGCTTGCAAGTATGTGACTAGCTCGCAGGGGATCACATATCACGGGAACGAGAAAAGAGTACTTATCGGTAACGAGGTTGAACTAGGTAAGCAGAGATACCGACAATCAAAACATCGGATAAGTAAACTATCGTGCGACAAAGGGAAATTGTTATCGTATGTAAGTGGTTCATTAGACCGCAAAGTAATCGTAGAAATATGTGGGAGCCATATAAATTTCCAGATTCCACTATTGGTTATTAATCGGAGAAGTGTCTCGGTCATGTCTGAATAATTCATGAACCGTAGGGAGACACACTTAAGGATTCGATGCTGTTTAGTAGATATGGAATGTTAGTAGGGATACCAAATGTTGTTCGGAGTCTCGGATGGGATCCGGGATATCACGAGGGGATCCGGAATGGTCCGGAGAATAAGATTCATATAAGGAAAGTCCGATTCCAGAGTTCAGGAAATATTCCGATGTTTTCATCGGAGAGGTTCTAGAAGGTTCTAGAAGGTTCACCGAACCGGAAGGGGAATGGACCATGAATGTGTCATGGGTAAGTGGAATGATTGGATCATATCCTAGGTCACTTGGTGTGGGCATTTGCAAGAGAGAATTAAAGCTCTATATTGAAAGTCAAACGGGAAGTTTGAAAAGTCAAACTGGAACAATGGTTTCCTAGTGGGAGAAGAAACAAGTCCTTCTCTCAATCCAACTTGGGTTTGGGTTTGGGTTTGGATTCAAACCCACCCCTCCCAAGGCTGCCCCCTCTCAAAAATAGAGGGGGAGGGCTGCCCCAAAGCACACAAGAGCCAAGCCCTCCCCACACCCGCGCTGCCGCCGCCGCGCCCTAGCCGCCGCCGACACCTCATCCTCCTCCCAGACTTCTAAACCCTAGATTTCCGGGAAACCCTAATCCACCATAACTCGCACCAGCTTAGGCGAAGCCCTGCGGGATCTTCCCTCTACTTCCGACACCACGCCGTCGTGTTGCCGAAATCACGAGGGGAGAACTACAACCTCTGTTGCTTGCTGGAACAAGGGAGAGGAAGGTCTTCATCGAGTACCGAACGTGTGACCGACTGCGGAAGCGCTGCCGGAATGCAGCGCCGAAAGGATCGTCTACACGATCTTGAGATCGGCAAGTGTACGACTACATCACCCACGAGAATCTGCTCTCGTTAACCGCTTTGGAATCTTTGAGGGTGTGTGCTTCTATCGACTCGTTGCTACAATCTAGTAGATAGATCTTGGCTTGTTGGTATGCATGCGGTAGAATTTTTTGTTTTCCATGCTACGAACCCCTACAGTGGTATCAGAGCTGTGTCTATATGTAGATCTGTTGCACGAGTAGAACACAATGGTCATTGTGAGCGGTGGTGCTTTTATTATCAATTGCTTTTTGTGTACTTTGCATCTTGCGGTATGATGGGATGAAGCGGCCCGGGCTAACATTACATGACATCGTTCATGAGACTTGCTCCACGCTTAACATGCAACTTGTATTGCATAAGTGGCTTTGCGGGTGTCTGTCTCTCCCATCATAGTATAGATTCAATTTACAAACGGGCACTTGATAGTTCAAGCATCTAGATCTCCTCTTTCAAATCCCTAAAGAATATGCAAGAATCATAGGAGGGATTGAAGGGAAGCAAGGTCAAGAAGGTCAAGAATGGAGTAGAAGACTTGCAGAACTCATGGGAGCTCATTGGGGAAGAAGGGCCCCTTTTTATAGGCCCATTATTTCTAACCGTTTTCTGCCCATTGGGGGGTTTCCACACCAGAGACTCCGGTGTGCACATATCTCACAATGGAGATTCCGGTCCATCTCCGGACCATATCCGGACCCCTATACAGAATGTCCCGGGCCAGGTTATGATGCTCCCTCCAGAGACTTGGCAGGAACTCCGGACCTGAGCACACCGGAGACTCCAGACTTTTAAGTCCAGAGATTCCGGCCTACTAGTATACACTAGATATTCTGGCCAAATATCCGGTCTGAACCAAATAAGAGGCAAACTTCAAATGGAGATATCTAGAGTTCGGGAACTCCAATTGACCCGAAACCAATTTTGTTGACAATATTGGATGCCACAAAGTGAGAATATTTTATGTATTATAATGTGAGATACCTCCCTTGGTGACAAACCGTAAAACCTCCAAGATAAAAAACACAATAAGATATAAAAGGGAGATCCATTTTTGATGAACTAGAGCTTGTTATGAATATTACCACAAGCTCTAGAACCTCACATGTATAAGATCCAAATAACAACCAAGAAATGATGATGCTAAGTATGCAAAGGTTTGAGATCTCTCTGATGTCTACGCACTTCTATTCTTGTAGACAGTTGTTGGGCCTCCAAGTGCAGAGGGTTTGTAGAACAACAACAAGTTTCCCTTAAGTGGATTACCCAAGGTTTACCGAACTCAGGGAGGAAGTGGTCAAAGGTATCCCTCTCAAGCAACCTGCAATCAAGATACAAGAAGTCTCTTGTGTCCCCAACACACCCAATACACTTGTCAGGTGTATAGGTGCACTAGTTTGGCGAAGACATAGCGAAATACAAGTGGTACGGATGATTATAAGTGGTAACAGAGCCAGCAAAGAGCTTCTGACGGGGAGGAAAAGACTAACGGCAAAACAATATAAGCAAGCAAACATGTAACAAATCTAGTTGCAAACGGTGTTTCAATGCTTAGAAACAAGGCCTAGGGATCATACTTTCACTAGTGAACATTCTCTCATATAAATATATTCTCTTCATGATTCAACCCTGAACTACTCTCTGGTTGGACACTCTAATCCCGACAGGGTATCTGAACAGAGACTCCTGCCTCCCGAATCTCCCCTTTGGTGGTGGCAGCGCTGCGGAGGTTTTCGTGGCTTTCTCCCAGAGGATTTAGGGTTTCTGAGTCGGGGGCTTCTTATAGGCGAAGGAGGCAAGGTCGGTGGAGGCCTAGGGGGCCCACACCCCCTGATGGCGCGCCCAGGGTGGGCCCGCGCCACCCTAGGGTGTGGCCACCCTGGTGCCCTACTCCGTCTCTGCTTCAATTTTCCGAATTGTTCTGGGAAAATATGAAGATTGGCTATTGTCCCGTCCAATTTCGAGAATATTCATTTTTTAGCTTTTCTGAAACCAAAAACAGCAGAAAACATGAAACTGGCATTGTGGCATCTTGTTAATAGGTTAGTTCTAGAAAGTGTATAGAAATACCTCAAAGTGTAGACAAAACAAAAGACAAATGATATAAAACAAACATGGATCATAAAAATTATAAATATGTTTACGACGTATCAAGCATCCCCAAGCTTAACTCATGTTCGTCCTCGAGTAGGTAAGTGATAAAAAGAATAATTTTTGAGGTGACATGCACCATCACAATCAAGATCAAATCATTTGCAAGCATTGAAAGCTAGGATCAAAGTACTCTAAACATGAGCATGAAAGATGAAGTTCTAACAATAAGACATAGTAACTATGTTGCAACATGAAAGGATACAAACAAAGATTCATGAATAACAATGCATTGAAAGACGTTTGTTTTTTCACATATAGAAAACATAGCATAGTGGCATTCAGCTTGTCCCTCATGGAGTAGAAAAACATAAATGCATAGGACACCTTCAAAATTCATAAGGGTGACTAGATACAAATAGTTCAAGAATAAGCAATATCAACAATATGAATCAATCAATAAGTTTTGGGACAATGCACATAGAACTAAGAATGGCAACTATGCTCTCTTAATTTGTGCCTAAGGATAGAAGGTGGAGACTCAATATAAAAGTGGAAGAAAGGCCCTTCAAAGGGAAGCAGGGATTTCAAGTTTCATAAAGAGCTTCCCAAAATTATGGTACTTGTTAGATTTTAGCTCTCATTGCCCGTATCATAAGCATCTCAAAGTGATTAAGGTTAAAGTGAACAAACTATGGAGTATATGCTTGACAAAGTATAAGTTGGCAATCTCATGTCCCTTGAGTATGAGGGCCGCTCCTCATGCTACTCAACTTTAGTTACCGGTAAGTTCTTGTCATAGTAAGTACATGTATATCATATAGAACCGCAAACGGGGTACCCCTTGCCCCATGACACAGGAGCTATCCCATATAAAAATGACAAGGCAACAGACAATGAGCATCTCAGCAATCTTCTTATTTACCATGGTAAAATGGTACTTTTTTCTATTCTTTCCTCTTTTTTTTCCTTTTTCTATCTCTCTCTTTTTTATAAGAAGAATGCTTCATAGATTGCTCACTATGGTGATGCTGCAAGTTTCCACCATGATTAGACATGGCTTAGGATAGCGGCCCAGGCATTTCTCTAACACATATACATAACTCCATGGACTTACAAGCTCCCCTTTTATTTCACACCGACGACATCCATAAACAAAAGAGCTCCAAGCTTGATATCATGGAAAACAAAAAAAAATTACCGATTGTGGGGGTTCATAGAGTGTCCAACCGGAGAGTAATTAAGGGTAGTATCATGAATATAATATATTCATTGAGAGTGTTCACTAGTGAAAGTATGATCCCTAGGCCTTGTTTCTAAGCATTGAAACACTATTGGCATCTAGATCTGTTACATGTTTGCTTGCTTCCATCATTTTGCCTTTAGTCTTTTCCTCCCCGTCAAAAGCTCTTTTCTGGCACCGTTACCACTTATAATCATCAATACCACCTGTATTTCACTATCTCTTCGCCAAACTAGTGCACCTATACACCTGACAAGTGTATTGGGTGTGTTGGGGACACAAGAGACTTCTTGTATCTTGATTTCAGGGTTACTTGAGAGGGATACCTTTGACTACTTCCTCCTTGAGTTTGATAAACCTTGGGTAATCCACTTAAGGGAAACTTGCTTCTGTTCTACAAACCTCTGCACTTGGAGGCCCAACAACTGTCTACCATAATAGAAGTGCATAGACATCAAGCTATTTTCTGGCGCCGTTGTCGGGGAGGTAAGGTAAAAGGCACGCACACACTCTCTCCCACGTCAACAGAAAGCCAGAAAGCTATTTTCTGGTACCGTTGCCGGGGAGGTAAGGTAAAAGGTACTCACATCCTCCGGTGTGAGTGCTCGAAGTTATTTACTTTAGATTCTGCAATTTTTTCTTTTTGTTTCTTGTTTTCACTAGTTACGCTTAATGGAAAACAACAAAAAAATTAGAGAACTTTATAGTGTTTATCTTAAGTTAGGACATGACGTGTTTGAAGAGAAAATTAAAAAACCTATGGAGCTTTATTTGCATGCTAATAGCAATGTTATTAGTATGAATTATTTGTACACCATTATTGCTAATGCTATGGAAACATCTAAGCTTGGGGAAGCTAGTTTTTATGAAAATGATCTTTTTAGCCCCCCCCCCCAGCTTTGGAAGATAGCTATTCTATTGCTTATGATGATACCAAACCTCCAATATATGATGATTACAATGATGAATATGATATTTTCAGTTCGCATACTATTGAGGAGAAAATTAATTGTGATTACAATATGCCTCCTATATTTGATGATTGTGGTGATGAGAATATTAATGATAGCTATTTTGCTAAATTTGCTCCCACTACAACTAATAAGAATGACTATGCTTATGTGGAGAGTAATAATCATTTTATGCATGTGGCTCATGATAAGAATGTTTTATGTGATAGTTATATTGCTAATTTTATTCATGATGCTACTGAAAGTTATTATGAGAGAGGGAAACATGGTCTTATGTATCTCAACAATATTAAGTTTCCCCTCTTTATGCTAAAAATCTTGAAATTGAACTTGTTTTGCTTTCCTATGCTTGTTGATTTTTGCTTTCATGACTTGTTTCTTTACAAGATTCCTATAAATAGGAAGTGGGTTAGACTTAAATGTGTTTTTAATTTGCTTCTTGATGCTCTCTTTTACTTCAATTCATATTTATTATGTGAGCATCTTCTTAAACTATCAAGCCTAACTTAAAGGCGTTAAAAAAAGTACTTCTTGGGAGACAACCCAATAGTTTTCTTGAGTCTTGGAAGTAATTACTTCTGTAATTAACTCTCCTTATTGTTTTTGTTTACTTTTTGTGCCAAGAATAACCTCTAATGAGAGAGAAGTAAGATTTGGAGAGTTGCTGTCCCGAAACAGATTTTTGTGCTCCACCATAAAAATTCGTGAGGAATCTTTATAAGTAGGATTGATCTGATATTTTTTGAATAAATCCCCCATTATGTTAGCTAACTTTATTTAGTTCAACACTTTTTTATTTGAGCAACAGAAGGTCTTCGAAAAAATCGGTTTCTACCTGCTGGTATGTTTTGACAGATTTCTACCATTCTTTGCATTTGCTTCTTATAGATTCATTTTTGGGTTCTTTTCGGGAAATTAAGATTTTTGAGGGAATTGCTACAGTAGCTTGTGTTTTTATTTAGACTTTTTCTATTTCAAAACCAAAACCCAAGGGTCTATTATATTTTGAATACACTAATGTTGTTAATGAAGATTGTGTGAAGTTTTGTATGAAGGAAAATTTTCAGATGTAGAGAAAGAATGATGTAATGAGACGAAGAATGGACAAAAGCTCAATCTTGGGGATACCACCCGTGTCAGCCCAAGAAATATTCAAAAGGTACAAGCGTCAAAGCTTGGGGATACCCAAGGCATCCCCTTCTTCATCAATAAAAATCTTAGGTCTTTCTAGACACTTCGTTTTTATTGTTTCATGCACAGTTGTGTTGTTCTTGGAGCGTCTTAGTTTTTGTTTGTGGTTTTTGTTTCCTTAGTTTGCTTGAATAAAGTTGGTTGATCACAGCACACTCCTTTTGGAGAGAGACACACTCTGTTTTCATTGCATAAAACACTCTAGTTTTCACTCTTATTGTTTTGTGAGCGTTCTCTTTTGCTAGCATTGTGTTTAGCCTTAGTTTTCTTGTGCTTTCAGCTTAGAACTTTTTAGTTCTTATTTGTGGATTTGTGATACAATCTCACCGATCTTTATTGATTATTATCTTTGTGAGTTGTTTCAAATAAGTTGATTGGTGTTGGAAAATGTCACATCCCAAATTTTAGATTTGGTCTTGCATATCATTCATATCATTGCATCATGCTTTTCCATGCAAAACCATCGAGTGAAAAGGTTCGGCAAAACGCCAATTGCAAAACCCTATTTTATTTTGCTACGAGGTTCATGCGGGAAGCTTTAGTAGGACTTGCGACAACCACCCCTGTAGATTCAAGGTTTCGCTCAAACCTTGACGCTAGCTTGTTCCCCTCGACCATACGGAACCCGTGGTAGCGAATCGCCTGATCGGAGCTCATACGGAAAAAGCTTCCGTTTAGTAAACCGCCGAAAAGCGGTCCGAAATGGACCGATTTCCGAGTTCTAGTCTAACTCCGGGCGTTTCTGGTTAGGATTCCTCGCAGGCCACTTAAGAGGGACCCACCTGGCCTTAGCCCGTGCCCACCGACCACCTTGCCCACGCGATCGCGCGCCACCTCCTCCTGTAGCGCGCTCCGGCGCTCGCCTTGCCGCCTCGCCTTAGCCGCCCGCCGCTTATCGCCGACCCGCCAGTCGCCGCCCGCCGCCTCTCCGTTCCCCGCGGCGCCAGCGCCATCACCGCGCCGCCCCGCCCGCCCGGCGTCGCCCTCGCGGCACCAGCCGCCGCTCCAGCGCGCCGCCGTGGCCGCCATCGCCGCCCGCCGCCCCGCCACGCGCGCCACCGCTGCCTTTCGCCAGCGCCCGCCGCCGCCCGATCGCCGCCTCTCCGCTTCTTGCGCGCCGCCGCCGCCTGCGTCGCCGCCCGGCCAGCAGCTGCTAAGCCGCCAGCGTGCTTGCCACATGCGCTATCTTACCTGCAGCGTGCATGCACGCACACCCTGCGTCTGCGCGCCGCCTTGCGCGTTGAATTTTTCGACCCGTTCGTTGACCTTCTCCGTCGCGGGAAGAACCCGACGCCGGAACCGATCGCCGTCCGAACTGCGCCCGTCCGTCCGGAGTCCGTTTCCGTCCGTTTCGGTAAGACAGCGCCACCGTCGGATCTCGGATCGGCGGCTCGAATCGTTAGTTGACCGGTCAGACTCAGGCGTTGACTAGTCAGGCCTTCGGACCAGCAACTTTGACCGGTCACCGAACACAATTGGTGGTCAATTTCGTTAATCCTTTTAGTTGGCAGATTTTGGTAGAATTTTGTAAATTGCGTAGTAATTAAACCGCTTGGCCAAAAATTGCAAATAAAATATGTGTAGATTCAGTGAGTCGTGTAGAATCTCTCTGTACCTTTGGTTCAGGCTTTTGCTGCAAGGTTTAGCACAGTTTAATCAAACTAGTTAGTGGCCTTTTCGGAGTAATAAATTCGTAGAAAAAGATTCGTAGCTCCAAAAATCGCGTATGATATGTCCCTGGATTCAGTGGAACGAGGGGAATCTCATCGTGAATTAAAAGGATAGGCTTACAGTAAAAACTTCTGCAGAAACTGTCTATTGGCCTTCTGCAGTGTTTTAATTACTCCGGGAGTTTTATAATTCCTTTTTGAGTAATTCCAATTGGTACTGTTTCTAATCAGCGATGCCTATACTGTAGATTGTTCCCACGATTTTACAAACAGTATACTACCGGTAGTGAATTATTTAGGTTCTAGCTCTAGTTTGGAGCATTACTTTTGTCTAGTAGTTTTCCTAGCGCTAAAACTATTTTCCATGCATGCAATCGGTAGTATTATGGTATAGGATGTTATGGTGCAGCTGTAGCACCAATTCACTTGTCGCTCTTGCATTTCATGCATCATATTTGTTGCATATGTTGTGGATTGTTTGTTTATGAATGCAATTGTATCGTGTAGATTGTGACGAGTGCAACGCTTGCTCGTGTGTGGATTGTTCTTCCGACCGCTACAACCAAGGCAAGTAGATGCTACTTTGTTCATGATATCGTCCTACTATTTTCAATGCATTGTCGTGTATTTTGTAGATGCATGTGTAGGATGATACTATCGCTATGCTATGTCCTATTATGTGGTAGGACCCTCCTTGTAGATGAACCACCGTTGGTAGATGTGCTTAGCCATGCTATGTTGAACGAGGGCTGGGTTACATCATTGAGACTTGTTTCTAAAAGTGTTGGTTTGTGAAAACTAAAACAACTTAATCAATGAATCTCCTGGGTGTGATGGTATTGATAATTTTTGGTGGTTTCATTGCGGAAAGGCACCCAGGTATCAAGAGAGAATGATTGGCTTCTTTATTGTGTAGCTTACGTGTACAACCATGTGCCAATAATAAAATGGGCGGTTGGTTGGACTTAGTAGGTTGTGGTAACTCGAACCCGCGTATCCAGATATGTAGAATTTTGATAGGTTGGACCGGTGCGCGTCGGGATTGAGGAGCTACTTCCCGAATAGTCTCTTCTTGGTCTTCTCCCTATCATCACCCAAAATGAGAGTGATGGTACGAGCTGGGCTGGCCAAGTCACATGGGTAAAGTGTACTAACCTCTGCAGAGTGTATAATCTAATCGATTAGCCGTGTCCCCGGTTATGGACATCTGAGTTGCTAGATATTGATTCCATGACATGTTTCTCGCTCATTCTAATTTCATAATTGCTTTAGCATTGTTGGGTTAACTTAATTGGGATCTTTTCAAAGAAAATCAAAAGCTCTTTATGAAAGTAGGACAAATGTATTTGCAAATGCAAGCCAGACACAGCTCCAGTTGCCAAATATGCATGTAGATGTTAGTACTATTGTCTCCTTTACTAGCTCTACTTGCCATACATTCCATGTATTGACCCTTCGGGGCTGCTACGTTTCATGTTGCAGGTTATTCCGATTCTGATTGATCGTTATAGGCCACGGTACTCCACTCGGCACTTGTTCACTTGTGGGCAATTTGAAGAATGGAGGATTTACTTGTTTATGTTGATACCTGAATAATTTGAGCTAGCTTTGTGCTAAGCTTTTATTGTAATAATGGTACTCTGGATCTTCGTTATCTATGATACACGGATATTTTGCTATGTTATCTTTCTTACTCTATTGTGGGCCAATGAACCGATCCAGGGATTGGCATGTTACATAGAGCCACGGTCTTCGAGAACCGTGGTGTTACTGAGATAATCGAGCCCATGTGTCGACTGTAGGATCGTGACCTATGATTGGAATAGGAAGCCATAGAATTATTAAAGCCTATATTAACTCATCTTTCATCTTATGCCTTTCACCTCGTAAATTCTTACCATATGCTATTCTCACACTTTACTCTTTTACTTGATAGATGGGAGAAGTCGGGTGAGTATGCCACCAGAGTCACCAAGGCCCTTTGCAAGCGATTAGCTCAGCTCTCGCGATCATTGGGATTGCCCTTGCCCATGTTAGGGAAGAAGGTTGTACACCTATGGATATGGAGAAGATGCATGGGAGATCACTACCTTCATATTCAGGATGCCGCCTTGCCAAACCCGTGCACTTGATCTACACCAAGACATCTGGCCCGGGGACTTGGAATCAACTTGGCCATACATGAAGCTCTGTCGCTAGTGCCATAATGTCAGACACCTACTACCGTGATTCACCCTACGTGACTATGGGCGTGATGAAGATGGGAACATTATGGTTACCCAGGCGGTGAACAACATGCCGCCCGTCGGAGGCACATAGAGGACATGGAAAGGGAGAATGGAGCTCTAGCAGAGAAGGTGAGGATGATAAAGGAGATTGCAGATTGTACTAGCAATGGAATGGTGGCCCAAGGACAGGAGATTGAAACTTTGTATGAAGCTGTGGGAGGTCTGGATAATGCCACGATAGCGGAGATGCAACCATAGCTCATCTTCATGATCTTGCAGAGAACACCCAGAACATACAACAGTTGCAAGGGACCGTCCAGGAAAGGGATCAAACCATTAAAGCTATGACAGCCCAGATTGCCGCTCTCCAAGCACAGCTGAATCCACCCCCTGAAGATGACAATGGAGATGATGGAAACAATGGGGATGATGATGATGACAGTGGAGGCGATGATGATGATGATGGAGACGATGATGGTGGAGGAGATGAAGCTGTTGTAGTTGCAGCTGAGAGTGAAGCAGAAGAGGAGGATCCAGAAGAGGTGGAGTTTGAGATCTCAAGTGATGATTCAGGAGAGGTGTACACTCCGCCACCATGGTTGTACCACGAGCCAAAGCGCCAACGCATGACCGCAAGGACCTACATCAACCTCTTCAAGAAGTAGATAGGATTAGGCTCGATCGTTGTGAATCTTAGTTCGTGTTAGTTTAAAAGTGTTTAGTTGCTTATTTGTGTACTCCAATATCCCAGGAATTATTTGTGCGAATTTTATGAAAGAGTTATGGCAATTTGGTTACTATCTGTGTTATTTTCATTGCGGTTTTTACTGGCGTCTGTTGATCTTGCGATTTTTCATATTTTTCTGGTAACTCGGAAAAATCTGAAAAAATAGGGATGATGCGAAACTCTCTGTACTATATGTACAAAAATCAGCTAAATTTTCTGACGAGTTTAAGTCAGGCGGAAAAATTCGTGAACGTTGATGGACTGTTCTGGCAGATTGTTGTTTTTGCTGTTTAGTTGATCTACGGTTTGGTTAACCATTGCCAACTCTTGCAAAACTATTTCAGTAGGTATATACTACTAGGATAACCCCTGGGATGATGCTGGATCGCTTGTTTGTTGATGTGTTGCTTGCTTGTGATTGTCTGCTATTGTTTGTTGATGTCTGATCATATGCATGGGTAGAATCCTATTATCGTAGTTGATTCTTTCTAAACTTACCTGTGCTAAACCTCAGATGCCTCCCCGCCGCCAACCCACTGAGTTGGAGCAGCTCATGGCAGCTCAGGCACAGCTGACCCAAGTGATGACCCAGTTCATGGCAAATTAGAACAACAACAATGGAAACAATCAGCCTCAGGGAGATGCTCTCACCAGATTTCTGAGGCTAAGGCCAGCTAAGTTCTCTCTTAGCATGGAACCAATGGTTGCTCTCGTGGTTGCGTTCAGTCAACAAGGATCTAATGGCTGTGGATGCACCGATGCCGAGAAGGTGAGGTTTGCCGCTCACCTCTTTGGAAGGACCACCGCTTCTTGGTGGGACACATTTCGATCACCCACCCGGATACCGTGACTTGGGCAATGTTTGAGGAAGGTTTTAGGACCAACCATGTGTCTTGAGTTCGAGCACGAAGAGGAAGGAGTTCCGCAACTTGCGCCAAACCAATCGCTCCGTGGCCGAGTACATTGAGGAGTTCAACAACCTGTCCCGTTATGCACCTGAGGATGTTGACACTGATGCAAAAAGGAGGAAGAGATTCCTGGATGGCCTCAGTGACGAGCTTTCAGTACAACTACTGGTGGTCTATTGCCCCACTTTCCAGGAGCTTATGGACAAGGCTAGGATCTTGGAAGGGAAGCACAAGCAGGTGGAGAACCGCAAGAGAAAGAACAACAATCACCACTCTGGTTCACACCACAAGTCTCGCACTTCGTATGATGGATACTCCAAGCATGGAGGGAGTGACCATGGGAGCCATGACCGCCACCACCATGGAGGCGATGGACATCGTCATGACAACCACAGGAGCAGTCACCACAACCACAAGGGAGGACACTCTCACCACTCCGGAGGACACGGTGGACATGACCGCAACCGCGATCACAGCTTTGTGAAGAAGTATCTGAGTGAGGTGGCATGCTTCAAGTGTAAGCAGAAGGGACACTATGCTGACAACTGTCCGGAGAGGAAAGGACTAAAGCCAACCAACAACGAGAAGGCCACAGTGAACCACATGAATGTGGAGGAGATCCCAGATGAGCCTGACCTTGTGATTGGTAAGTTCCCAATCAACACTTACCCTGCACTTATACTATTCGATACTGGTGCATCGCATTCATTCATATCAAGGGCATTTGTGGATAAGTATAAGTTACCTACCGAGTCTATGAAAAGGTCATTTAGAGTGATTTCACCTGGAGGAGATATGATAGCTAGTGCGGGATGCCGCGATTTAACTGTGAGGATTGGAACACACAACTTCATTGCACATTTGGTAGTGTTGGATTCACAGGGATTAGACGTTATTCTGGGTATGGATTGGATGTCCATGCATGGGGGACACATAGATTGTGCACATCGAGTTGTTTCACTCAAAACCCTGGACGGTAAGAGGATTAGATTCAAGTCGGCTGTACGACCAGGAAGGTGTAAGTTGAATTCTCTTAAGGGGGTTAGCATGGATCTTGTGCGATGATCGGGGATTACCCGACGTGTTCCGGAAGAGCGCCAGGATGCCACGGCGGAAGTAGAGTTTCTTATCGACCTAATGCCGAGCAGGAACTATAGCGAAACCATATAAGATGGATGTGGATGAGCTGAAAGAATTGAAGAAAGCAGTTGAAGAGCAACGGAAAAGGGATTCATTCACCTAGTGCGTCGTCATGGGGTGCACATTACATTTGTGGAGAAGAAATACAGCACCAAGAGATTAGTGGTGGACTATCATTCGCTGAATGAAGTAACCATCAAGAACAAGTACCCTCTGCCGAACATAAATGATTTGTTTGATCAACTGGAAGGAGCAAAGGTGTTCAGCAAGATTGATCTGCGATCTAGCTACTTTCAATTGAAGATCCGGAAGGAGGATGTACCAAAGACCGCCTTCACCACTAGGTATGGTTTATATGAGTATACGGTTATGTCTTTTGGACTAACGAATGCTCCGGCATACTTCATGACCATGATGAACAAGGTATTTATGGAGTATTTGGACAAGTTCGTGGTGGTGTTTATTGATGACATACTGATATATTCCAAGGATGATGCTGAGCATGAGAAACATCTGCGGTGATTATGGAGGCGAGGGAACATCGGTGTATGCCAAATTCAGCAAGTGTGAATTACGCTTAACACCGTTGGGTTTCTTGGACACGTAGTGTGAGGAGAAGGAGTCTGTTGATCCAAGCAAAGTGACTGCAGTGTGATGGAAGCGCCAAGAATCTTTGGAGAGATTCAAGCTTTTGGGACTTCTTTGGATATTACAGGAGGTTCATTGAAAACTTTTCCAAGATTGCTAAGCCGATGACTGAACTTCTGAAGAAGGAGAGGAAGTTTGAATGGTCAGACGTATGTGAAGCCAACTTTCAGGAACTGAAGCGTCGACTAGTGACCGCGCCCGTTCTGTGTTTACCAGACCTTCAGAAGGATTTCCAAGTGTACTGTGATGCTTCACGACTGGGACTTGGGAGTGTGCTGATGCAAGATGGGAGAGTAGTGTCATATGCCTCGCGACAACTCAAGCACCATGAGCGGAATTACCCCACACACGACTTGGAGTTAGCGTCAGTGGTTCATGCGCTCAAGGTATGGAGGCATTACTTAATGGGAAAACACTGTGATGTGTACACCGACCACAAGAGCCTGAAGTACATATTTACACAGAAGGAACTGAACATGAGGCAAAGGAGATGGTTGGAACTTATCAAGGATTATGATATGAATCTACAATACCACCCAGGAAAGGCCAATGTAGTAGCAGATGCTCTGAGCCGGAAGGTTTATGCCAATGGATTGACAATTGGTGAATTGCCTGAGGACTTGTGCAAGCAATTCAAGGACCTTAGACTGGAGGTAGTATCTGAAGGATACTTAGCAACAATGGAAGTCCAACCAACGCTACAGGATAGAATCAGGAAGGCTCAAGTGGGAGATAAAGAGATAGATGAAGTAAAGGAAAAGATGAAGGAAGGTCGAGCGAGGGAATTCCGCGAGGATGAGCAAGGAACCCTGTGGTACGGAGATCGCTTGTGCGTTCCCAACGATCCCGAGATAAGGAAGTTGATTCTGCAGGAAGCTCATGACTCGCCGTATTCCATACATCCGGGCAATACGAAGATGTATATGGACCTAAAGGACAGATTCTGGTGGAACAACATGAAGGGAGACATCGCGGAGCATATTGCCCTATGTGATGTATGTAGCCGAGTGAAAGCGGAACACCATAAGCCAGCATGATTGCTACAGCCGTTGCCCGTGCCGGAATGGAAGTGGGATAGAGTGGGAATGGATTTTATCACAGGATTGCCCAGGACCAGGTCAGGTATGAATCCATTTGGGTAATGGTCGACCATTTGACCAAGGTTGCCCACTTTATACCAGTAAAGACGACCTATACGAGTGCAAAGTTGGCCAAGATTTACATGGACAGAATTGTGTGCCTACACGGAGTTCCCAAGAGTATCGTATCTGATAGAGGCACCCAATTTACCTCACACTTCTGGCGCCAGCTGCACAAGTCACTTGGAACTAGGTTGGAGTTTAGCACAGCGTTTCACCCACAGACTGATGGACAGACCGAGAGGGTGAATCAGATTTTGGAGGACATGATGAGAGCTTGCGCTTTAGCTCATGATTCTAGTTGGGATGAGAATTTGCCTTATGCTGAGTTTTCCTATAACAACAGCTATCAAACCAGCATCAAGACGTCACCGTTTGACGTACTATATGGGAAACGGTGCCGGACACCATTGCTATGGGATGGAGTAGGAGACCGTCAGTTGTTTGGACCTGATTTGATCAAGGACGCTGAGGAGAAGGTTGCCTTGATTAGGGACAGACTGAAGGTAGCACAATCAAGACAGAAGAGCTACGCGGACGCCAGGCGCAAGGAAGTAGTGTATGAGATAGGTGATAGAGCATACCTCAGAGTATCGCCACTTCGTGGAATCAAGAGATTTGGAATTAAGGGTAAGCTGGCACCTCGGTTTATTGGACCGTATCGGGTCTTAGCACGCAAAGGGGAAGTTGCTTACCAGTTGGAGTTGCCAGAAGCTCTGTCCGCTGTTCACAACGTGTTCCACGTGTCCCAGCTGAATAAGTGCCATCCGGAGATGGTGGATACACCATTGAGAGACACTGTTCCGCTAGAGGAGGTTCAGCTGGAGAATGATTTGACCTATGAGGAGAAACCGGTCAAGATTCTGGAGACAGCAGAGAGGATTACCCGAACCAAGACGATAAAATTTTGCAAGGTACAGTGGAGCCACCACACTGAAGAAGAAGCCACTTGGGAGCGTGAGGATGACATCCGAGAGGACTACCCACACCTATTTGCTAGCTGCGCCGAATCTCGAGGACGAGATTCATCTTAAGGGGGTTAGTCTTGTCACATCCCAAATTTTAGATTTGGTCTTGCATATCATTCATATCATTGCATCATGCTTTTCCATGCAAAACCGTCGAGTGAAAAGGTTCGGCGAAACGCCAATTGCAAAACCCTATTTTATTTTGCTACGAGGTTCCTGCGGGAAGCTTTAGTAGGACTTGCGACAACCACCCCTGTAGATTCTAGGTTTCGCTCAAACCTTGACGCTAGCTTGTTCCCCTCGACCATACGAACCCGTAGGCGCGAGAATCGCTCGAATCGGAGCTCGTACGGAAAAGCTTCGTCCGTTTTAGTAAACCGCCGGAAAACGGTCCGAAAATCTGGACCGATTTCCGAGTTCTAGTCTAACTCCGGGCCGTTTCAGGTTAGGATTCCGCGCAAGGGGCCACTTAAAGAGGGACCCACCTGGCCTCGGCCCCCGTGCCCACCGACCCTGCCCACGCGCGATCGCCGCCGCCACCTCCTCCTGCGCGCGCCTCGGCGCCGCCGGCCCGCCGCCCATCGCCGCCCGCCGCTTTCTCCGCCCGCAGCGCCATCACCGCCGCGCGGCCGCCAGCGCGCCATCGCCAGCGCGCCGCCCGCGCGCCAGCGCTGCCGCGCTGCGCCGCCGCCCGCCAAGGCCGCCGCCGCCGCGCTACGCCGCCGCTTGTCGCCGCCAGCGCGCTGCCACATCGCGCTTATGCGCGCACACGCTGCATGCACGCACGCACCCACGTAGCGCGCCTTGCGCCGCGTTGAATTTTTCTCGACCCGTTCATTGACCGTCTCCGTGCGGTAGAAGAACCCGACGCGGAACCGATCGCCACCGCCGTCGGAACTTCGCCGCCGCCCGAGTCCGTTTAGCGTCCGTTTCGGTAAGACAGCCACCGTCATATCTCGATCGGCGGCTCAGATCGTTAGTTGACGGTCAGACTCAGGCGTTGACTAGACGCCAGTCCGCCAACAAGAGACGCTTTAACCGATCAATGACACAATTGGTGGTCAATTTCGTTAATCCTTTTAGTTGGCAGATTTTGGTAGAATCTTGTAAATTGCGTAGTAATTAAACTGCTTGGCCAAAAATTGCAAATAAAATATGTGTAGATTCAGTGAGTCGTGTAGAATCTCTTTGTACCTTTGGTTCAGGCTGTTGCTGCAAGGTTTAGTACAGTTTAATCAAACTAGTTAGTGGCCTTTTCGGAGTAATAAATTCGTAGAAAAAGATTCGTAGCTCCAAAAATCGCGTATGATATGTCCCTGGATTCAGTGGAACGAGGGGAATCTCATCGTGAATTAAAAGGATAGGCTTACAGTAAAAACTTCTGCAGAAACTGTCTATTGGCCTTCTGCAGTGTTTTAATTACTCCGGGAGTTTTATAATTCCTTTTTGAGTAATTCCAATTGGTACTGTTTCTAATCAGCGATGCCTATACTGTAGATTTTTCCCATGATTTTACAAACAGTATACTACCGGTAGTGAATTATTTAGGTTCTAGCTCTAGTTTGGAGCATTACTTTTGTCTAGTAGTTTTCCTAGCGCTAAAACTATTTTCCATGCATGCAATCGGTAGTATTATGGTATAGGATGTTGTGGTGCAGCTGTAGCACCAATTCACTTGTCGCTCTTGCATTTCATGCATCATATTTGTTGCATATGTTGTGGATTGTTTGTTTATGAATGCAATTGTATCGTGTAGATTGTGACGAGTGCAACGCTTGCTCGTGTGTGGATTGTTCTTCCGACCGCTACAACCAAGGCAATTAGATGCTACTTTGTTCATGATATCGTCCTACTATTTTCAATGCATTGTCGTGTATTTTGTAGATGCATGTGTAGGATGATACTATCGCTATGCTATGTCCTATTATGTGGTAGGACCCTCCTTGTAGATGAACCACCGTTGGTAGATGTGCTTAGCCATGCTATGTTGAACGAGGGCTGGGTTACATCATTGATACTTGTTTCTAAAAGTGTTGGTTTGTGAAAACTAAAACAACTTAATCAATGAATCTCCAGGTGTGATGGTATTGATAATTTTGGTGGTTTCATTGCGAAAGGCACCCGTGTATCAAGAGAGAATGATTGGCTTCTTTATTGTGTAGCTTACGTGTACAACCATGTGCCAATAATGAAATGGGCGGTTGGTTGGACTTAGTAGGTTGTGGTAACTCGAACCCGTGTATCCAGAGATGTAGAATTTTGATAGGTTGGACCGGTGCGCGTCGGGATTGAGGAGCTACTTCCCGAACAGTCTCTTCTTGGTATTCTCCCTATCATCACCCAAAATGAGAGTGATGGTACGAGCTGGGCTGGCCAAGTCACATGGGTAAAGTGTACTAACCTCTGCAGAGTGTATAATCTAATCGATTAGCCGTGTCCCCGGTTATGGACATCTGAGTTGTAGATATTGATTCCATGACATGTTTCTCGCTCATTCTAATTTCATAATTGCTTTAACATTGTTGGGTTAACTTAATTGGGATCTTTTCAAAGAAAATCAAAAGCTGTTTATGAAAGTAGGACAAATGTATTTGCAAATGCAAGCCAGACACAGCTCCAGTTGCCAAATATGCATGTAGATGTCAGTACTATTGTCTCCTTTACTAGATCTACTTGCCATACATCCCATGTATTGACCCTTCGGGGCTGCTACGTTTCATGTTGCAGGTTATTCTGATTCTGATTGATCGTTATAGGCCACGATACTCCACTCGACACTTGTTCACTTGTAGGCAATTTGAAGAATGGAGGATTTACTTGTTTATGTTGCTACCTGAATAATTTGAGCTCGCTTTGTGCTAAGCTTTTATTGTAATAATGGTACTCTGGATCTTCGTTATCTATGATACACGGATATTTTGCTATGTTATCTATCTTACTCTATTGTGGGCCAATGAACCGATCCAGGGATTGGCATGTCACATAGAGGCCACGGTCTTTTCAGAACCGTGGTGTTACAGAAAAGAGTAGGAAGCTTCAAGCTTATAGTGGTACAACAGGGAGCTTGCTTTGAATATGACTTAGCCTTTATCATGTCATGCTAGGTGTTGTTTTGATCTTATGCTTAGTGATTATTGATGTAGCATGACTTGTTCCAAACAATTGGGATTGCTTAGTGTGCCTTGAAGGAATCATGCGTTGTTTTAGCATACAAAAGCATAGTATGGTGGTATTCTCCTTTGATGCTTCATTTGGGTTGACTTGGCACATGCTCACACCATGTTATGACTATGAACAAGTCACCTTAGCCTCTATGATCATTTATTTTTTGACTTGTAGTACCACTTTATGCTTTGATTAGTAATGTTTTGTCGCTTTGTATGATTATGGCCATTATTGCTCTCTTAGTTGGTCGCTCCCAGTCTTTTGCTAGCCTCCACTTGTATTGAGTAAGCTCTACTCATGCATCCAACTCCCAAGAAACCAAGTTATTCCAAAGTGTCCACTATAAATTCCTATGCATGGTGTGTTACACCATTCCAAGTATATCCTTGTTTTATTTATCTTCCAAATTAAACTTGTTATGTGAAAGTTAGTGATTAAAGCTCTCACAAACTTGATGGCACACTTTATTTTCTTGCCCCTAATAAACTTGAACCATTGTGTCATCTATGTTGTATATGCTTTCACTTATACATTGGAATTAGCAGAACCGTGCTGTCACAGGAATGCTTTCAACATTGCACTTGTACTTTGTACACAGTTGATATCATGCTATTTTGTATATGGATGTCTGTCAACACCCAGATTTTTAATCCTAGATGCCTGTTATGCCATACATCGCAATCCCAGGATTATCATTTTTGTGAGACATAACAGAATTGGATACCACAGTACATCATCCATTACAAACCATACATAAGGTCTTACACAAATAAGGATCTCATGATCCAGTTCTTAATAGAACTCAAGCAGCGGAATACGTAATAATAATGGTAGCATAGGCGAAGCTCCATCTTCGGGGTCACATGCAATGCTGACGATGGGAGATGATCCTAGTTGTCGTAACCTTCCTGGGGTCCATCCTCCTGGTACTCCTCTTCATAGTCTGGCCACGGGAATAGCCAGGGACAAAGCCATGAGTACTCTTTAAGTACTCGCAAACTAATACTAACAAGTGAAGGTGGTTTTTGTATTAGGACACTAAGCTCTAGGGTTGTTTTGCAAAAAGCCAGATTTACCTCTACTAAGTTTAGAAGCAAGAACAGCTAGTTGAAGTTTTATAACACCTAAGTGGGAACTTGTATTTCATATCACAACTCTGTTGTGGTCAAGTCAAAATCTCCATTCTTTTCACAAGTCATTTTGAAAACATCTGACGGGGGAACAGTATGGCCGCTCCAACTGTCCATAACCACGGACGCGGCTATTCGAATAGTTTGACACTCTGCAGAGATTGTACACTTTCACCACAACATTCGATACATCCGTCAGGAACAAATTCAGAATTCAGCATACTCAGTATGCGGATAATTAATCCTAACCTTTCCATTACACGCCCTAGTATAAGCACCTCTCCTGTGAGTTTGGCCTCCCAACCATGACCAACTGTCATCTTGGGTACTGCACAAGTGGACAATCTTCACAAGGTAGCCTCAGCTCAAACCTTGGCCGTGAGGGAACCAATACTAAGGTATATAAGTTTCCAGTCAAGCCCTACCCAATCTTCGGGTATTGTGGTTGTACGGTAAAATTGGAATGGTATCGCATCCAGACAACCATCAGTTTTATAAAGGGCAAAGGCTCATGCCTTAACATTTTCATCATCCAAATCATCTGGTGTTCGGAAACACATGTCAAAACATCTCAATAGAATGATCCATCATTCTAAGGTTTTCCTAACCATTTTCCACCAAGTATTCCCATCTAAAGTTGATCCAGTCTTATGCTTAGCACTAGCATCTACATGTGGGGGTAAGTACTAATGAGGGGTGGTAAACTAGTGGAGTTTAGCTAAGTTCAATCTCATGCCTTAGGATGACATCAAGATTATCTAGCTTAGGCCAAATTTTATGCTCTTTATGCAACCTTCAATTATCTTTCTAGAATCTACAATTCACTTAAGTACGCTCTAAGTAATAGCTTTGATAAAGAAATAAAGTAGAAAGCTTGCAAGTAAAACTAGGATTGGGTTATCAAGTGAGTATGATCACATATGCTTAAGGCATATGGTTGACATGGTAACAAGCAAGTATTTGCTTGCATCAGTATCAGTATAGGCTTGTATAAGTATAGTATCTTGCAAGTGTTAGATTGCTCAATCAATTAGTAGTATTAGGCTTGCCTTGTGCAGAGTAGTGGTTGAAGTTCTCCTCGGCTTCTTCTTCGTAGTATCCTCCTTCCACCTCGTATCCTTGGTCGGTATTAGCTTCTATGAATAAATATGAGGTACATAATCACCAAACAATACTTAACTACTTCCAATCATCACACAAAGGTGTTCTATAGATGATCTAGCATCATCACTAACATTACAAGATTTAAGCATTTGTCTTATTTATTTTATTTTTAGAAAATTAATTTCTACTCATTGAAAAACTACTTAAGATTTAATATTCTCCAACTCAAACATGGGATCATGTTGACACATGCCATCACCACATATTTCAGTACATGGGAATGTGATTAAAGTGGTGTCACAATTTAATAAGGTTTAACCTTTTATTTTAAATAAATAAAGTGACTAGAAATGCCTATGTGGCATCTTTTATTACTTGGACATTATTTCTGTGAGTAAACCCATGTGTTTTTATATATTCTGAAAGGTATGATAAAATGTGATTTTTGAGAGTTGGAATCAACTCAAAAGCTATTATGGTTTACTTTTGAAAAATGTTTGAATGCAAAAAAGCTTCTGCCTTGTTATTTTTACCAAGGTTGATCTATAGATTCAAATGATTTGAATCCAACGGGCTTGGATTAAGCATTTCAATATCTTTCTAATAAAATATGTTTCATTCAATTTGGTGCACTGAATCGAGCTGGGTTGATTTTTGAAACTAGGTACAGAACTATGTTTGAACTTAAAAAGAAAAAGCTAAATTCAAACGAGTGGGCTGCGCGGGAAAGGTTAACGGGCCGGCCCAGTGTCACTCCGCAGCGCGGGGCGCAACTGACAGGGGGGTCTACTGGTCAGTGACTCTTAACACGCGAAGCGGTACGGGGCGATGTGGTGCGTTGGATTAGAATGAAGATCGACGGCTGAGGGTCGTCGTCGACGATGAACTAGTCACCGGCGAGCTCGAACCCTAGCGGCTCAGTGGGGGTCGTGGGAGGCTCACCGGGGCTCAGGCGAAGGTCGGTGATGCGGGCGAACGATGAAGTCGACGACGGCGAACTCAGGGGTGGTCGTGACAACTCCTGGGGTGGACGAAATCGACGGCTTCCTTCTCCTCCAGCAGCGGAGGACTCCGGTAAAATTACGGCGATGCGCTGCTCGCCTTGCTCCGGGAATGAGGTGGGGTGGTTCTGGGTGAGAGGGTAGTAGAATGGTGTGAAGAATTCGAGCGGGGGATGCCTCTATTTATAGTGGCGAGAGGGGATCGATGGGCGCAGGCTGAGCTCATCGTGGTCGACGGTACAGAGGGCTATCGGCGTGGGCGACGGTAGGTGCGGTGTTGTGCTCCCTGGCGAGCTCAATGGCGTGGTGGCGAGGCGTGGGGCGGTGCTGATCGATCGGAACGCTGCGGTGCTCTGAGCGTGCCCGACGGAAGTTTTAATGGCGCCAAGGTGGCGCGCGCGGCGAACGGGTGTCTGCGAGGTTGCCGATTGGCAGTGGTGATCACGCGTGCACGCCGCGGGTGGCGACGGTCCGGGCGTTTGTCGGCGTGCGGCGCGCCGCTCGGCATGCTAGCAGAGCGGCTTGTCATGGCTTGGGCGTGTGGTCCAGGGGCTGGCATTGCTCGCGGCTGGGATAGGGAGTGGCAGTGGGGTGCTAGCTTGCTCCCAGACAAGGTTGGCGAGGCTAGTGTTGCTCGTAGCTTGCTGTCGACTATGGGGTGGCAATGGTGCTCTCGGCCTGCTCACCATTGATGACAATGGACAGCTTACAGTAGTGCTAGTGATTTGTTAAGGTTGTTAGATGATCTACTAAGGCTAGTGGTGTCCAGAGAGGGAACAAGTTAGGCCCAAAACACTGCTCAACATAGTGTTTTGATTTTGTTTGATTTGTATCTCTAACCTGTTTGATGAAATGGCCACATGAACTCAAGTTTTGAATTTTGAAAAGATTTTTGGTGGGTGTGCTAGGCATGTGTTGAGGGTTCTGTGGATGCTTTGGTTTTGAAAATTGAGCTTGTTTGAGTGGTTTTTTGAAAAAGTGGGATCTTCCCATATGAAATTGATTCAATTTTAAACTGTCATTTAAACTATGCATTTGAATGTTTCTGGATGATCACAAAGTGGGCCTTGGTACCTTGTTATGAGTACTATCAAGGGGTGCAAAGATCCATACATGTTTCTGTTAAGTTCTGAAAGTTAGAGATAGCCAAAGTAGGCATGGGAGTTAATTTGGCCAAAGTGACCATTCACTTAATTTGATTGTTTTGATTTGTTTGTCTTTGGGAAAAGCTTGGGGATTGTTTAGATGATGTTTATTTCACCTAAGAATCATTTTACCAGCAACGAAACACATAAACATGGCAATTCAAAAGGATCCAAATTTTAATAAACACTCATATGAATGCTTTCATATTTTAATTGGAAAAGTTTTTGTTAACCCTAAATTTGGTGATTAGAGTTTGATGATTCTAGTTTAATATTTTTGGGTTGTTAAAATGTCGCTAGTGTGAAATATAAGGCGAGCTTGTAATCCCATGGAGTTATGTATGTGTGTTAGAGAAACGCTTGGGCCGCTAGCCTAAGCCATGCCTAATCATGGTGAAAATTTGCAGCATCACCATAATGACATCTATGAAGCTTTCTTCTTATAAAAAAAGCGACATATTCAAAAGAGGAAAGAGAGAAAAAAGCACCATATTCCCATGGTAAATAAGAAGATTGCTGAGATGCTCATTGTCTGCTTGCCTTGTAATTTTGATATGGGATAGCTCATGTGTAATGGGGCAAGGGGTACCCCGTTGGCAGTTCTCTATGATACACATGTACTTATTATGACAAGAACTTACAGGTGACTAAAGTTGAGTAGCATGAGGAGCGGCCCTCGTATTCAAGGGACATGAGATTGCCAACTTGTACTTTGTCAAGCATATACTCCATAGTTTGTTCACTTTAACCTTAATCACTTCACGATGCCTATGATAGGGGCAATGAGAATTGAAATCTAACAAGTGCCATAATTTTTGGAAGCTCTTTTTGAGACTTGAAATCCCTGCTTCCCTTTGAAGGGCCTTTCTTCCACTTTTATATTGAGTCTCCACCTTCTATCCTTAGGCACCAAATGAGAGAGCATAGTTTCCATTCTTAGTTCTATGTGCATTGTCCCAAAACTTATTGATTGATTCATATTTTTGATATTGCTTGTTCTTGAACTATTTGTATCTAGTCACCCTTATGAAATTTGAAGGTGTCCTATGCATTTATGTTTTGCTACTCCATGAGGGACAAGTTGAATGCCATTATGCTATGTTTTCTATATGTGAAACAATCAAACGTCTTTCAATGCATTGTTATCCATGATCTTTGTTTGTAGCATTTCATGGTGCATGCATAATTACTATGTCTTATTGTTAGAACTTCATCTTTCTTGCTCATGTTTAGAGTAGTTTAATACCAGCTTTAAATGTTTGCAAATGGTTTGTGTAGAGGGAGTCTCCCAACCTTTAAACAATATAAGGTGGAGTCCCCTGTGTTTACAATGCTAGTCTCTGGATCAATAGCTAGCATCCACAGTTAAGATGTAATATCAAGAAACAAAGGTCATAATATAACTTTATAACCAGGAATAACATAATTTTATTACATCTTACATAGCTCATTTGGCTATTACATTACATTGCAGCGGAATAACTATAAGTATGGGTCCTTCATCTTCAAAGTGCCACAGGCAAATGCTGGTTGTAGACTTTGTAATCCTAATCAATCAATCTTCACTTAAAATCAATCAAACCTGCAACATTTCAAGTTACAGCCACAAGGGTCAATACATTTGAATTGTATTGGCAAGTTTCACTACTATGTAGAATATGAGTGGATCCTATCATTACATGCATATTTGGCTAAGTAGATTTTTTGGGCTCATTTGCATAAAGCAAAATTTATCCTATCTTTTCAAAATGGTTTTGGTCCTTTGTCAAATCTCCTTTTCAAAATCTCTTGAACTCCTTGGTACCCCCAAGTGTTCAAGTCCTTGTCAAAATCCCTTGAGCTCCTTGGTAACCCCAAGTGCATCAAGCTTTATCAAAATCTCTTGAGCTCCTTGGTAACCCCAGGTGCATCAAGTTTTGTCAAAATCTCTTGAGCTCCTTGGTAACCCCAAGTGCATCAAGTCTTTAAAAGTTTTCTTTTAGAAATTAGAATGTCGAGATTTCCCATAGCTTCAAACTTTAGTTGCTCACTATTGTCCATAACCGGGGACACGGCTAAGTACTTAGATTTTATTATCTTCTGCAGAAGTTGCACACTTTACCCACATGTCACAATCCCATATTTTTGCCACCAGTGGCCACTGGATTAGTTCTCACCAAGATGGAGTACCGGCAGATTGAGAATGTGACGAAGTCTTTCCAGAGGGTCCTCCCATGCACCATTGCTAGCTTGTCTTCAGCACCCATGTAGGATTCCAGGTCCCCATGTCCAGTAAACTAAAGACAATGCATGGGTCTTCCCAATGTAGTTGACTAAGCCAGAGCCATAAATATCATGTGGTTGCACACAAAAGCCACAATTGGAGAAACATGTTCAATCTCTAAGTTTCCTGGGTGGTTTCCTTTGGAGCACAACACAAAGATATTGCCATAGACATGGTTCCTTTTGTTTCCACCTTCTCCAAAACTCAAAGTATCCTTGGCCACCCAGGTGGTTCATTGAGTCCTTGTTTTATTATATAAAAACACAAGTCCTTTTCTCAACTTCATAAAATCTCAACATGTATCTCTTTTCAAAATATAGCATGGCTAAGCATGTAACAACTACATTGTTTCCACTAAGGAATGTATAAGGTATCCTATTAGGATTTAGCATAGCATAAGTATAGAAATTTCTTTTCATGCATGTTTCAAAATCCACTAAGTATAATGAAAATAGTAGGTCTTTAGATGATAGTGTCACTTGCCTTTTTTTGGTAGGGAATGTTGGTTCACTCCTAGATCTTGCTAGTCTCACACTTTTCTATCTTCACTAAAATCAATCAAGCAAACACAATATCAACTAGCATTCCAAACCAATAATCAAACAAACAATTTCACACACATAAAACAATGGGATCTAAGTCATGCATGTAAGCATGCAAGGGATAGGCTTATTTGCAAAGGTGGTCTCCACTAGGCTTCTAAACTTTGTAAGGTTCAAAGTGGTCATTTTTCCAAAGTGGCAAAGTCATTTGCAAAAGGGTTTTGTCCATAAACCATTTTTAAATCCAATCATCATTTTATGTGGTGGAAGTCATTTTTATCAAAGAAACAACTTTAAGTTGTTTACCAAATAAGTTGTTGTTTCTCAAAACTTGGTGTTTAGGGTCAGTAGGTTTGGTCTAAAACATTTTCCCAAAGTTTTTACTCCAAAAACATTTCCATCACAAAACCATTATTTTTATTTGGCTAGAAATGGGCTAAACCAATTAATCCATCCTAAACTTTACCAAATTCATTTTTAACTCCATGGGTTGGTTCCTAGGGTCAGTAAGTTCATCACAAACTATTTTGCCAAGGTTTCAACCTCAAAAACATTTTTGAATCATTTTTCTAATATAAACAAGCATACAAACGTTTCTGCAAAAACAAACAACTAACAGATACTATTTGCTAAACAAATTCCATGGTTGGCTAGGGCTTGTTCCACTGATTCCAACGATATAAAGTTTGTAAATTTTGGACGTGTGGATCAAAAGTTATAGGGTTTTCAAATTGCAATTCAAATCTGTTTTCAATCTGTTTTTAAATCGAAAACCTGGCCACGCGTCGCAACGCTACTGGCTGGTACCGGTTCGGCCGGATCGGCTCTGCGGCGCATTGGATCTATCGTGTTCGTCAGATCACGATCCTACGGCGCTGGTTTGCTTGACCAAACGCGAGCGGCACCGACGGTGGCTAGCGGCGGCGCACGGCGGCGTGATGGCCACTGGCGGTTACTGAGAAGCAAAGAGGGAGGAAAGTGCTCACCGAGGTCGCAAGGACGGTGATGCTCGAGGTAAAAGGCGCTTGGCGGGGTTGCGGTGGATTGCTCGCCGGAGTAGGGTCTGGCGACGGGTGGTTCTGTTCGCGGTTGAAGGCGACGCTGTTGATCACGAGGAGGCAAACAGAGGGTGTGGTCAGATGCAGGAGATCACGAGAAGACGTGCATGAAGGAGAAAGCTTGGCGGTCTGACTTACCAGGAAACGTCGTCGGAGATGTTGCAGACGCGGCGGCGCTCAGTCGAAGTGGTTGGCGTCGTTCTGAGGCGCCCGCGGTCAAACGAAGAGCACAAGGAGAATCGCCTGGGAGTGGGGAGGCTGCTCGTGTGCTCGGGGAGGCACGAGGGGGCGGAATCGACAAGGAGGGTCGTGCAAAGGAGAGTGTCGAGCCAAATTCGGCAGCCTGGAGGCGTGCTTGGGAGAGGAGTCAGAGGGGAAATGGAGGAGAGGCGCTGGAGATTAATAGGACGTGGTCGCAGCGAGGTTAAGGAGCGGCATTACTGCGAATTGAAGCTGCGGAATCACTGGCAGAAACGGCCGGCGTGGTCGTCGCGAGATAGAAGGAGGAGTGAGCTGGCTGCGTGGCTCCCTGCTGTCAGCGTCTGTTCGGGTTAGAAACTGAGTGCGAAACATTTTCTTCGGAGAGGGGAAGCTATGTTGGTTCTGGGCTTCTTGGGCTTGGCAACTGGGTTGTGTCCAGATTCCATTTTTTCTTCCTGAAACCTTTTTCTTTGTCCAAATCTAATTTCTGTTTTGAAATTCAAACAAACAAACAATACTCAAATCAATTCAAACAATCACCAAACTTTGTAACTTTGAATTTGGTTCTGTTCAGTAACATAAACCAAATTCCAAAACCAAAATAATAATTTTATTTTAAGGTCCATTATTAATTAAATAAATAGACCATTGTTGTTAAATCAAATAGGATTTGTTTTATTTAAATACTCCTTTTGAAATCTATTTATTTTCAAAATCAAGTCAGTAGGTTTTATTTGGGAGTATAAAATACTTGGAAAACTTATTTTTAATAAATAAATAAGTTTTTGATGTTTTGGAAATAGTAAAACCTTTTATTAATAAAACTTGGATATTAAATCCTTATTACTTTATTTAAATAAACCTTTACTATTTTTATCAAAACAAAATGTTTTATTTCAAAAGCTTTGGCCAAGTTTTTAATTTGGTTCTATAAAATAATCTTTATTTATAAATCCCCTTTTCTTTTGAAAACCAAATCCTTTTATTTAAAAGATCCAAAATAGTAATTCCAAAATATTTTATTTTCCTTTAGTAAATATTTATCTTTTTAAATCCTTTTAGGATTTTATTTGATCCAAATAGGTTTGAAGATTCCTATTGGAATTCAAAAAGTTTCTTCTCACTCTGAAAATCAACAAAGTTTTATTTTATTCATTTATTTTTCACATTACAAGATTTGGAAAATCTTGGGATGTGACAGGCTACCACCCTTAAAATAAATCTCGTCCCGAGATTTGGGAAAGCTAGGGTTACAAGTAGACTCAAAACAACTAGGGTACTACCACACTTAAAATAAATTTCAAACAAAATTACATATTGGCCTTCTTGGGATCCTGGGGAATCTTCTCTAAGCAACCATTTGCATTGTGTCCTTTGTTTCCATACTTGACTCATGGGCCAAGGTTAAGTTTCTCCATAGGCTTGTTCAACTTGTTCTTCATCTTTTCTGGACAGTTGCTTGCATAATGTCCTGGGTTCTTGCAATTGAAACAATGGATATCTTTGAGTTCTTTACGTGGCTCTTGTGGACAAGTTGCTACATAGTGGCCTAGCTCTTTGCAGTTGTTGCACATTACTTGGCCAATCTCTTTGTTCTTCGGGTTCTCTGGGCATTCACCGGAATAGTGTCCCATTTCCTTACATTTATGACATTGCACATGGCTCTTGTCCTTCTTTTGCTTCTTGGGTTTCTTTGGTCCTTTGAATTGGGTTGTTTTGTTTGGAGGTATAAGTAGTCCTTTTCCTTTGTCATCAACCTTCTTGGTAGACTTGGATCCACCTTGTTTCCTTTGTTCCACAAGGGAATAGATGGGGCATTGGATAGCAACATGATTGTTTCCTTCACATAGGTAGCAAGTAGCTTGAGAGGTGGGACATTGTCCAACAGGATGTTTCTCTTCACAGTTGGGGCATTGATCTCCATGCGCTTTGGAAGTATGATCCTTGTCCCCACAAATAAGGCAAGTTGGGGCTCCATCTAGAATAATATTTATGTCATCCTTGTTGTCACAAACTCTCTTGGAATAGTTTTCTTCCATTTTTATCATTTGATCAGTCACTTTGAGCATCAGTTGGCCTTGAGTTTCCAAAAATCCTTGTAGTGTTGGATCTTCTCCACTAGAGGTGGCTATGAATTGAGCTGTCACTTGGTTCAACTGGTGTTGGGTTGCTATGAGCTCTTTCATGCTGTCCTTTTGGTTGGTGTTGGTGTCATCAACCTTGATGTTGGAGTCTCTTGGAGTAGTCATCTGTTTGGGTTGAATGGAGATTAGAATAGGCAAGATATTTCTAAGGAAATAGCTCTAATCACACACATCATAATTCACTCAAGCAATGAGCAAGTATTCACAAACAACCTTTCACTCAAACAACAAAGTTCAAGCACATACTTAGGCAACAAAATATTTTTGTTACACCACATAGGTTGGTGTGCTTGATTTAACTATATATATGGTGGTCCATCTATATGGTTCACTTGTGATCTTTCCCTCATTCTTGGTTGATTTTTTTTTCTTTTTTTTTACATGAGATCATGGTTTCCTTGAGAAAAACTCTTGGTTACAATACCTCAAGTGATATGGGATTCTTCTAACTTTTGCATTCCCTCAGTCTCTAAATCTTGAGCAAGATTTCCTTGTTTCACTTGTAGTCCTTTAGTGATATTTATGTTGGAAGTCCTTGGTGAACATGCTAAAGATGTTGAAGTCATTAGAGTTGAAGAAGTTGAAGTCATTAGAGTTGAAGAAGTTGAAGTCATTAGAGTTGATGGAATCCTTTGCACTTGGTGTAGTGTTTGGTCATGGGGTAGGTTTTTCCATCAAGTTGAAATAGAAGAGATGTAGAGTTGAAACCAAAATGGTTGAGGAAAGAGTTTACAAGTTTGTTTGTAAATATGTTTTGGAACTCCTATTTTTCTAAGGGTTTTTGTCCAATCCTAGGTTTACAAATCCTACAGGCAACACAATTCTCTGATACCATCTGTAGAGGGAGTGTCCCAACCTTTAAACAATATAAGGTGGAGTCCCTTGTGTTTACAATGCTAGTCACTGGATCAATAGCTAGCATCCACAGTTAAGATGTAATATCAAGAAACAAAGGTCATAATATAACTTTATAACCAGGAATAACATAATTTTATTACATCTTACATAGCTCATTTGGCTATTACATTACAT
Source organism: Avena longiglumis (assembly GCA_030063025.1). Classification (NCBI taxonomy): domain Eukaryota; kingdom Viridiplantae; phylum Streptophyta; class Magnoliopsida; order Poales; family Poaceae; genus Avena; species Avena longiglumis. The sequence continues at coordinate 474,742,333 of CP125976.1, forward strand.
TGCAGCGGAATAACTATAAGTATGGGTCCTTCATCTTCAAAGTGCCACAGGAAAATGCTGGTTGTAGACTTTGTAATCCTAATCAATCAATATTCACTTAAAATCAATCAAACCTGCAACATTTCAAGTTACAGCCACAAGGGTCAATACATTTGAATTGTATTGGCAAGTTTCACTACTATGTAGAATATGAGTGGATCCTATCATTACATGCATATTTGGCTAGGTAGAGTTTTTGGGCTCATTTGCATAAAGCAAAATTTATCCTATCTTTTCAAAATGGTTTTGTTCCTTTGTCAAATCTCCTTTTCAAATCTCTTGAACTCCTTGGTACCCCCAAGTGTTCAAGTCCTTGTCAAAATCCATTGAGCTCCTTGGTAACCCCAAGTGAATCAAGCTTTATCAAAATCTCTTGAGCTCCTTGGTAACCCCAAGTGCATCAAGTTTTGTCAAAATCTCTTGAGCTCCTTGGTAACCCCAAGTGCATCAAGTCTTTAAAAGTTTTCTTTTAGAAATTAGAATGTCGAGATTTCCCATAGCTTCAAACTTTAGTTGCTCACTATTGTCCATAACCGGGGACACGGCTAAGTACTTAGATTTTATTATCTTCTGCAGAAGTTGCACACTTTACCCACATGTCACAATCCCATCTTTTTGCCACCAGTGGCCACTGGATTAGTGCTCACCAAGATGGAGTACCGGCAGATTGAGAATGTGACGAAGTCTTTCCAGAGGTCCTCCCATGCACCATTGCTAGCTTGTATTCAGCACCCATGTAGGATTCCAGGTCCTCATGTCCAGTAAACTAAAGACAATGCATGGGTCTTCCCAATGTAGTTGACTAAGCTAGAGCCATAAATAGCATGTGGTTGCACACGAAAGCCACAATTGGAGAAACATGTTCAATCTCTAAGTTTCCTGGGTGGTTTCCTTTGGAGCACAACACAAAGAGATTGCCATAGACATGGTTCCTTTTGTTGCCACCTTCTCCAAAACTCAAAGTATCCTTGGCCACCCAGGTGGTTCATTGAGTCCTTGTTTTATTATATAAAAACAAAAGTCCTTTTCTCAACTTCATAAAATCTCAACATGTATCTCTTTTCAAAATATAGCATGGCTAAGCATGTAACAACTACATTGTTTCCACTAAGGAATGTATAAGGTATCCTATTAGGATTTAGCATAGCATAAGTATAGAAATTTCTTTTCATGCATGTTTCAAAATCCACTAAGTATAATGAAAATAGTAGGTCTTTAGATGATAGTGTCACTTGCCTTTCTTTTGGTAGGTAATGTTGGTTCACTCCTTGATCTTGCTAGTCTCACACTTTTCTATCTTCACTACAATCAATCAAGCAAACACAATATCAACTAGCATTCCAAACCAATAATCAATCAAACAATTTCACACACATAAAACAATGGGATCTAAGTCATGCATGTAAGCATGCAAGGGATAGGATTATTTGCAAAGGTGGTCTCCACTAGGCTTCTAAACTTTGTAAGGTTCAAAGTGGTCATTTTTCCAAAGTGGCAAAGTCATTTGCAAAATGGTTTTGTCCATAAACCATTTTTAAATCCAATCATCATTTTATGTGGTGGAAGTCATTTTTATCAAAGCAACAACTTTAAGTTGTTTACCAAAGAAGTTGTTGTTTCTCAAAACTTGGTGTTTAGGGTCAGTAGGTTTGGTCTAAAACATTTTCCCAAAGTTTTTACTCCAAAAACATTTCCATCACAAAACCATTATTTTTATTTGGCTAGAAATGGGCTAAACCAATTAATCCATCCTAAACTTTACCAAATTCATTTTTAACTCCATGGGTTGGTTCCTAGGGTCAGTAAGTTCATCACAAACTATTTTGCCAAGGTTTCAACCTCAAAAACATTTTTGAATCATTTTTCTAATATAAACAAGCATACAAACGTTTCTGCAAAAACAAACAACTAACATATACTATTTGCTAAACAAATTCCATGGTTGGCTAGGGCTTGTTCCACTGATTCCAACGATATAAAGTTTGTAAATTTTGGACGTGTGGATCAAAAGTTATAGGGTTTTCAAATTGCAATTCAAATCTGTTTTCAATCTGTTTTTAAATCGAAAACCTGGCCACGCGTCGCAACGCTACTGGCTGGTACCGGTTCGGCCGGATCGGCTCTGCGGCGCATTGGATCTAAATAGATCGCACGGTCCTGATCGTGTACCCCTTCGGTGCTAAGTGGATCTATCGTGTTCGTCAGATCACGATCCTACGGCGCTGGTTTGCTTAACCAAACGCGAGAGGCACCGACGATGGCTAGCGGCGCACGACGGTGGCGCTTCTGGCGGTTACAGGAAGCAAAGAGGGAGGGAAAGTGCTCACCGAGGTCGCAAGGACGTGGTGATGCTCGAGGTACAGTCGGCTTGGCAAGGGGCGCTCAGGGTTGCGGTGGATTGCTCGCCGGAGTAGGGTCTGGCGACGGGTGGTTCTGTTCGCGGTCGAAGGCGACGTTGTCGATCACGAGGAGGCAAACAGAGGGTGTGGTCAGATGCAGGAGATCACAGAGAAGACGCGTGCGTGAAGGAGAAAGCTTGGGGCGGTCTGGACTTACCAGGAAACGTCGTCGGAGATGTTGCAGACGCGGCGGCGCTCAGTCGAAGTGGTTGGCGTCGTTCTGAGGCGCCCGCGGTCAAACGAAGAGTACAAGGAGAATCGCCTGGGAGTGGGGAGTCTGCTCGTGTGCTCGGGGAGGCACGAGGTGGCGGAGTTTGGCCGGAATCGACAAGGAGGGTCATCGGAGCAGTGAGAGTGTCGAGCCAAATTCGGCAGCCTGGAGGCGTGCTTGGGAGAGGAGTCAGAGGGGAAATGGAGGAGAGGCGCTGGCGATTAATAGGACGTGGTCGCAGCGAGGTTAAGGAGCGGCATTACTGCGAATTGAAGCCGCGGAATCACTGGCAGAAACGACCGGCGTGGTCGTCGCGAGGAAGGAGGAGTGAGCTGGCTGCGTGGGTCCCTGCTGTCAGCGAGGAATGAGAGGAAGAAGGGGGCCACCAGTCAGCGTCTGTTCGGGTTAGAAACTGAGTGCGAAACGTTTTCTTCGGAGAGGGGAAGCTGGGCTGGTTCTGGGATTCTTGGGCTTGGCAACTGGGTTGTGTCCAGATTCCATTTTTTTCTTCCTGAAACCTTTTTCTTTTTCCAAATCTAATTTTTGTTTTGAAATTCAAACAAACAAACAATACTCAAATCAATTCAAACAATCACCAAACTTTGTAACTTTGAATTTGGTTCTGTTCAGTAACATAAACCAAATTCCAAAACCAAAATAATAATTTTATTTTAAGGTCCATTATTAATTAAATAAATAGACCATTGTTGTTAAATCAAATAGGATTTGTTTTATTTAAATACTCCTTTTGAAATCTATTTATTTTCAAAATCAAGTCAGTAGGTTTTATTTGGGAGTATAAAATACTTGGAAAACTTATTTTTAATAAATAAATAAGTTTTTGATGTTTTGGAAATAGTAAAACCTTTTATTAATAAAACTTGGATATTAAATCCTTATTACTTTATTTAAATAAACCTTTACTATTTTTATCAAAACAAAATGTTTTATTTCAAAAGCTTTGGCCAAGTTTTTAATTTGGTTCTATAAAATAATCTTTATTTATAAATCCCCCTTTTCTTTTGAAAACCAAATCCTTTTATTTAAAAGATCCAAAATAGTAATTCCAAAATATTTTATTTCCTTTATTAAATATTTATCTTTTTAAATCCTTTTAGGATTTTATTTGATCCAAATAGGTTTGAAGATTCCTATTGGAATTCAAAAAGTTTCTTCTCACTCTGAAAATCAACAAAGTTTTATTTTATTCATTTATTTTTCACATTACAAGATTTGGAAAATCTTGGGATGTGACAATTTGATCATGATTGCGATGGTGCATGTCACCTCAAAAATTATTATTTTTATCACTTACCTACTCGAGGACGAGCAGGAGTTAAGCTTGGGGATGCTTGATACGTCGTAAACGTATCTATAATTTTTTATGTTCCATGCTTGTTTAGTATACACTTTGCTATGTTTTGTCTACACTTTGAGGTGTTTTTATACACTTTTTGGAAGTAAAAGATGCCACAGTGCCAGTTGTCTATTTTTTGCTGTTTTTGGTTTCCAGAAAGCTAAAAAATGAATATTCTCGGAATTGGACGGGACAAAAGCCAAAGTTCATATTTTTCCCTGAACGATACGGAAAATCGAAGACGAGACGGAGGAGGACGCCAGGGTGGCCACACCCTAGGTGGGCGCGGGGCCCACCCTGGTCGCGCCCTGGGGTCCGGTGCAGGCCCTTCGCCTCCACCTTGCCTCCTTCGCCTATAAGAAGCCCCACCGAAACCCTAAAGGATTGACGAAGCCACGAAAAGTTCCGTAGCACCGCCTGGGAGGGAGATTCGGGGACAAGTCTGTTCCAGGCACCTGAGGAGAGGAAGTGCCCCAGAGCCATCTCCATCGATCTCCATCACCATCTGCATTGCCATTGCTGATTCCCATGATGAGGAGGGAGTAGTTCTTCCTCGAGGCTAAGGGCTCTACCGGTAGCTATGTGTTCATCTCTCTCTATGCGTGATCTTGTTGTGGTCATGAGCTTTGTAATCAAGTAGATCTACTCTATTACTCAAGTGCTTCAATATATCTCTGCTCTCCCCATGTGTGTGAAAGTGACAGCGTGCACGCCATGGTGGAACTTAGGCTAGAGTCTACATAAATACTCATCATGCTTTAATAGATCTATGCATTTCCCCATGTGTGTGAAAGTGACAGCGTGCACACCGTGTGTGGCACTTAGGCTAGATTACATATATATTTATCATGAGTTTTATTTGGAGTTGGATGTCTTGATGAAAGTGTGGTGTTTGTTGGAACCATCTAGCTCTCAAGGTGACAGTGTGGGGTTATCTAGATGGGGAAGGCGGACTTTGAGGTGTGCTGCTATAGCCCTACCATGGATTAGAGTGTCAAACCGGAGAGTAGTTAAGGGTAGCATCTTGAAGAGAATATATTTATTGAGAGTGTTCACTAGTGAAAGTATGATCCTAGGCCTTGTTTCTAAGCATTGAAACACCGTTTGCATCTAGATCTATTACATGTTTGCTTGTTTACATTGTTTTGCCTCTAGTCTTTTCCTCCCCGTCAAAATCTCTTTTCTGGCACCATTACCACTTATAATCATCCATACCACATGTATTTCACTATCTCTTCGCCGAACTAGTGCACCTATACACCTGAAAAGTGTATTGGGTGTGTTGGGGACACAAGAGATTTCTTGTATCTTGATTGCAGGGTTGCTTGATAGGGATACCTTTGACCACTTCCTTCCTGAGTTCGATAAACCTTGGGTTATCCACGTAAGGGAAACTTGCTGCTATTCTACAAACCTCTGCACTTGGATGCCCAACAACTGTCTACAAGAATAGAAGTGCGTAGACATCAACCACCTTTATAACCACCCAGTTATGAAGTGGTGTTTGATGTCATCAAATCATCCATCTGGTGATGGTGATTAGCATGATCTCATGGTCGAAGGAATCAGGTTACTATGAATCTGAAAGCTTATAGCAAACAAACTATTGAAATGACTTGATCTTTATGCTATGCTTATTTATAGGTGTATGTCCATCACACCATTATCCTAATGATATGATCTTGTTGTTAATAACATCTCAATGTTCATGATCAGGAAACCATGATCATCTATTAACCAACAAGCTAGTATTACAAAGAGGCTTTACTAGGGACTCTAACAAGTTTACAAATCACACAAGTATTAATGCTTCCGGTTAATACAATTATAGCATGAATGTAAATATTTATCATAAACACAAAGATATAATCATAACTATTTTTATTATTCCCTCTAGGGCATATCTCCAAAAGTCTCCCACTTGCACTAGAGTCAACTAATCTAGATTACATGGTAATATACCGAACACCCATGGCGGTTTGGTGCTGGTCATGTTTTGCCCTCGGGAGAGGTTTAGTCAATGGATCCACCACATTCAGATCTATGTATACTTTGAAAATATGTATGTCACCATCTTGGACATGCTCTCAAATAGTGTGAAAACGTAGCTTGATATTCTTCAGCTTCTTGTGTGACCTTGGCTCCTGCGCATTAGCTATGGCGCCCATGTTATCACAATAGATAGACATTGGGTCCAGCGCACTGGGAACCCCACCGAGCTTCGTAATGAACTCCTTCATCCATATCGCCTCTTGTGAAGCCTCTGAAGCAGCTATGTATTATGATTCATTTGAAGATGTCGCCACAACGCTTTGCTTTGCACTCCTCCATCTCACTGCTGCACCATTCAAAGTAAATATGTATCCAGATTGAGATTTAGAATCATCTGGATCAGTGTTCCAACTAGCATCGGTGTAACCATTAACAGCGAGCTATTCATCACCTCCATAAGAAAGAACCATATCCTTAGTTCTTCTTAAGTACTTAAGTACGTTTTTGACCGCTGTCCAATGATCCACTCCTAGATCACTTTGATATCTGCTAGTTAAACTAACAACATATGAAATGACGGGTCTAGTACATAGCATGGCACACATGATAGATCCTATGGCTGAGGCATAGGGAGTCTTACTCATCCTCTCTCTATCTTCTGTCATAGCGGGACTTTGAGTTTTACTCAAGGTCCTATTGGGCAACATGGGCAAGAACCCTTTCTTGCTATCTTCCATTCCAAACCTCTTTAGAACTTTGTTCAAATATGTACTCTGTGAAAGCGATATTGTCACATCCCAAAATTTTCCAAATTTTGAAATGTGAAAATTAAATAAACAAAATAAATAATGGTTGAAATTTAGGGTGAAAAGAAACTTTTTGGTTTCTAAATAGAAACTTCAAAACCCTTCTTAAACAAAATTTGAATGAAAAGGGAATCCAACAAAATTTCAATCAAGTGAAATGCATTCATCAATGAATGTATCTTGAAATCTAAACACTTGGAAAATAAACCAAAACCCTAAAACCCTAATGGAAGAAAATCATTTCCAAGATCTCTCTAAGACTATGGATTTGATCCATATAAAAATTCAGCAACAAACATTTATAAATGATCAAGAATGAATGACAAAAATAATATAAGATCATATAAATTGGTTTCATTCAATTTGGAGCCAAGGATAAAAACTTATGAATTTAATAAGATAAAGAAAATAAATTTCAAAGCTAATAAATATCCTAGCTAAAATCCATACCAAATCTTGAGCAAAGTAATCCTAAAAGGATTTAAAAAGATAAACAAATGTTAAATAATATCATACAAATTGGAATCACCAATTTTGGATCTATAAATAAAAAGATATGGATTTCATAAGATAAAGAAAGAATTAAATAAATAAGGAATATTTAAAAGCCAAATTAAAAATCTTGGCCAAATCCATAAACAAATGGAATAAAAATAAACCAAATAAAATAAAGGAATAAGGATTATTGGAATAAAAACTTATATGGACTTGAACCATATTTAATTTAAAAGAAGACAAAATCCCTAATATAAATGATTAATTAAATCATGAGAAAATAATAATTGAAATTGGCAAAATGGATTAAAAGTTATCTAATTAACTTAAAAAGAATAAAGGATTAATTAAATAAAATAATATGGTTTGGAACCATATTCAAATTCATTTAAATAAGGCAAAAGGCCCAATTAAAAATATTAAATCATAAGAAACTAATTGAAATAATTCAAGTAGACTATTAATCACAATATTAAAACCTACTAAAAAGGTTGAGAAATAATTGGATTTAAAAAAATCATTTGAATGAAATATTGTGGATTGAAAACATAGTTAAAATCTTATTTAAATAAAGACAAATGTCTAATTTAAATAAAAATAATAATAAACCATAAAGAGAATAAAATAAATATTCCAAAATGGACTTTAGAATATATTATTAAACAGTATTAAACCTACTGAAATTTGGGAAAAAGATTTGAAAAGAAATCTGAATTCAAATGAGGCAGAATTCAAAAAAGAAAAATCAGAAAAGAAAAAGGAAAAAGAAAACAGAAGGAGAAAAAAAGAAACAGCCCAAAACCCCAGCCCAGCAAGCCCACTCTCTCCCCCTCCCCGCGAACTGTTTTCTCACTCACACGCACACCCTCTCGTCTCACTGACGCGCCAGTCCCATGCCACCTCAGCTTCGTCGTCTCCACCCGCTGAACCCGCCGCCAACCTCTCATGGCCGTTTCTTCCGCCATTGAATGCTCATAAAATTCGCGTTATTGCGCCCATAACTCTCTCTGCAACTACGCCGTACTTAATCGACATGCTCCCCTCTCTCTTTCCCCTCACTCGCTGATCCCTTTCTGCCCCCAGGTTGCGCTAATTGCTCGCGGCAACGCCACTGACTCCGGCAAGCTTTCTGTCCGATTCCAGCCAACCCTCACCTCCCCACTACCCCTAGCATCCACGAGTGTGTTCCCCAGCATCCCCCGTATCTGCCAGTATCCCTAGATAGCCCGCGCACTCCCCATGGGCTCGACAACTTCGACGACTGAGCGCCACCGACGATTGCGTCCACTCTGGCGACCTCTCCCCGTAAGCCCTGTCCTTCCCTCTCTCTCTGGAAGATACCCGTGCACTCTATGTTCCTTCGCGCGTCTAACGCAAACTCTATCTTACCCTAGCATGCACCGTAGCCTCACCAACGTCGATGCCCGAGCGCACCCATCACAGGAGCTTCTCCGGCGAGAGATTGCCGACACGACCGTGCGCCCCTGTCCATGCAACGACCACCTCGAAAATCAGCACTCCACGGCGAACCCGGTGAGCCTTTCCCCTCTCTATCTCTCACTTCCTATTTTTCCGGCAACGTCACCGCCCGAGCGCGCCACCGCCGTCCACAGTCGCTAGCGCCGCCCATCTTAGGTCACCGTTCTATCAGCCGTCAGATCCAGATCATAGGGATGCGATAGATTCACTTAAACGAAGGGGTATGCTAGATATATACCGTACGATCCCACTTAAATCTAACAGTCTGTACTGATCAATCCATGCGAAACGGTATGCACCAGTAATAACTCGACATGTGGCCTGTATTTTGTTTTAAAAACAGAAACTACTTTTCTATTAGTTCTTTGATTTTGTAAAATTCATAACTATTGTTTTGCTTGGCCAAATTTTACAAATTTTATATCAATGGATTCACAAAAATGCAAAAGTTGCAACCATGCCCTTGGTTTAGTGTTTTGCTTCTGGAAAATTGAATGTTTTTGCATAAACATGTTTAGGCTTATTTGAGTATAAAAATTATTCTAAAAATGATTTTAGGGTAAAATCTTTTGAAAATGGTTTGTTTTAAACCTACTCACCATAGAAACTAACCATTGGATTTAAAAGTAAATTTGGTAACACTAAGGAATTATTCCTTGAATAAAAGCATTTTCTCATAAAACAAAAATTGTTGATTATGTTCTAAAAATAATTTTGAGTAAAACCTTTTTCCAATGGTTTGATCTAAACTCTCTGACCCTAAACACTAGGTTTTGGATTTAAAAATGTATTTGATTAACCCTAGAAAATTATTACTTTGATTAAAGGCATTTCTAGTAAAATAAAAGGTTGCTTTGATTTAAAAATGGTTTTGAGTTAAACCTTTTGAAAATGGATTGTTTTAAACACTTTTACCATAAACACTAACATTTGTGTTTAAAAATATATTTGGTTAACTCTACAAAATATTACTTTGATCTAAATCATTCTAGCAAAACAAAAATGATTTAAATGGCCATTTTCACTAACTTGATTTTAAATGGTTTTGCCACTTTTATAAATGACCAATAGGTCTTTTAAAATGTTTATAGCCTATTATAAACCACTTTTCCAAATAAAACAATCTTTTGCATGCTTGCATGCATTGCTTTGTTTTCTTTATTCTATGTGGTGAATTGTTTGAATGCTTGTTTTGAATTGTGCCTTGCTTGATTGAATTGTAGTGAACTTTGAGGAGTGTGACCATTGCAAGATCAAGGAGTGAACCTATATTATCTACTAAAAAGGCAAGTGGTGCTTCATACAATTTGTCCTAATATTTTGACTATGCATTAGTGATATTTCTAAGTAGGACTTGCATGGAATTTTTACTAAGTATGCTGTGCCATGGGAAATCCTAGTAGATGATGCCTTAGTAGAATTTTCCCTAAGATAACATTCTTGCTACTATTATGCTTAGCCTAGCTAGTAGAAAACAAGGGTGGATTATATTCATACTATGAAATATTTCTAAGTCTATGACTTGTGTTTTGTTTAATAAAACAACTATGTGAATGAATCACCTGGGTGGAATGGAATGAAAGGTTTGTGTTGAGTGGTTACACAAGTCCAGTATATTGGAGAAAACTTGTGTATCACAAGTCCAGTGTACTGGGGAAAACTTGGTATCACACATGTGGAAAGCCACCCAAGAACAAAGAGATTTGAGATGTCAAGTGTTGAGAAGCTTCAAGTGCAGCCACATGGCATTATGGGCTCTGCCTGGATCATATAGTTTGTAGTAACTTAGCCAGATGGACAGTAGGTGGTAGAGGGTGATAGGATGGAACGCGTCCATTGGAAGGCTTCTAAAAGATCTTGTCTCGATGCATGTCGAGTCTTGTGGGGAAAGTGCACCACCTCTCTCAAGAGTAAAATCTAAGTACTTAGCCGTGTCCCTGGCAATGGACAATTTGAGCATCAAGACATGGAAGCTATCAAGGATCTCCTCATCCCAATTTCTAAGTTAGAAACTTGTGGTTGAACAAGGGTTAAAGGCTCTTCAATCTTTGATTGGTAGATGCCTTGGGTGATTTTGACAAACAAAAACTTAGTGTTTTCAAATGATAAGGAAAATCTATTTTGAGCAAAGCAAGCCTAAGATCCACTTAGCCAAATGCATATAGATGATAGATACCACTACTCTACCATAGTATCACTTGCCAATACAATTCAAATGTATTGACCCTTGTGGCTGTAACTAATTATGTTGCAGGTTTGTTTGATGTTAGTGAAGTGTGTTGAATAGGATTACAAGTCAACAACCAACATGATTGCCCGTGGCACTTTGAAGATGAAGGACTCCATGCTATATAGATATTTCTGCTGCATTGTAATGAGATAGCCAAATGAGCTATGTAATATGTAATGAATTATTTTATTCCTGGTTATAAAGTTGTATTATGACCTTTGTTTCTTGATATTACATCTTAAACTGTGGATGCTAGCTATTGATCCAGGGACTAGCATTGTAAACACATGGATCTCTACCTTATCAGGTTGGGACCTTTATAGATATTAGGCGTCTCGATCTATCTCTATAAATCTTTATGCCTAATATGTAAGCAGCTTCGCCAAGATCCTTCATTGAAAAACTATTATTCAAATAATCTTTGACACTTTTAAGAAGGTCTACATCATTCCGAATCAATAATATGTCTTCCACATATAGTACTAGGAATGCTACAGAGCTCTCACTCACTTTCTTGTAAATACAAGCTTCTCCATAAGTTTGTATAAAACCAAAACTTTTGATCACCTTATAAAAACGTTGATTCCAACTTTGGGATGCTTGCTTCAATCCATAAATGGATCGTTGAAGTTTGCATACCTTGTTAGCATCTTTAGGATCGACAAAACCTTTGGGTTGTACCATATACAACTCTTCATCAATGTCTCCATTGAGGAACACCGTTTTGACATCCATCTGCCATATCTCATAATCATAATATGCAGCGATTGCTAACAAAATCCTCACAGACTTTAGCTTTGCTACCGGTGAGAAAGTCTCATCGTAGTTAACTCCTTGAATTTGTCGAAACCCTTTTGCAACAAGTCGAGCTTTAGAGACGGTTACATTACCATCAACATATGTTTTCTTCTTGAAAATCCATTTGTTCTCGATAGCCTTTCGGCCATCCGGTAAGTCCACCAGAGTCCATACTTGGTTTTCGTACATGGATCCAATCTCATATTTCATGGCTTCTTGCCATTTATTGGAATCTGGGCTCATCATCGCTTCATCATATGTCGCAGGGTCGTTGGTGTTGTCCACCAACATGATATTCATAATGGGATCATCCAATCAGGAGTGGTACGAGTCCTTGTCGACCTGTGAGATTCTGTAGTAACTTCGACCGAAGTTTCATGATCATCATCATTAGCTTCCTCTCTTATTGGTGTAGGTTCCATAGGAACTTCTTTCGGTGTTACGCTACTCTCAAGTCCGAGAGAAGATTCGACAACCTCATCGAGTTATACTTTCCTTCCAATCACTTCTTTCGAGAGAAACTCCTTCTCTAGAAAGGATCCATTCTTGGCAACGATGATTTTTCCTTCGGATTATGATAGAAGGTATACCCAATAGTTTCCTTCGGGTATCCTATGAAGACGCATTTTTCCGCTTTGGATTCAAGCTTGTCAGGCTGTAACTTCTTTACATAAACTTCGCAACCCCAAACTTTAAGGTATGACAATATAGGTTTATTCCCAAACCATAATTCATACGGTGTCGTTTCAATGGATTTAGATGGTGCCCTATTTAAAGTGAATGCGGTTGTTTCTAATGCATAACCCCAAAATGATAACGGTAAATCTGTAAGTGACATCATAGAACGAACCATATCTAAGAGAGTTCGATTACGATATTCGGACACACCATTACGTTGTGGTGTTCCCGGCGGTGTCAATTGTGAAAGTATTTCTCATTTCTTGAAATACTCGCCAAACATGTAACTTAGATATTCACCTCCACGATCAGATCATAGAAATTTAATCTTCTTGTTACGTTGGTTCTCTACTTCACTTTGAAATTCCTTAAACTTCTTGAAAGTTTCGGACTTATGTTTCATGAAATAGATATACCCATATCTACTCAAGTCATCCGTGAAAGTAAGAACATAACGATAACCACCGCGTGATGCTACGATCATCGGGCCACACACATCGGTATGTATGATTTCCAATAAGTCCGTAGCTCGCTCCATCATACGAGAAAATGGAGTCTTAGTCATTTTTTCCATCAGGCATGCTTCACATTTTTCAAGTGATTCAAGAAGTCCATCGGAATGGAGTTTCTTCATACGCTTCACTCCAATATGACCAATACGACAATGCAACATGTATGTAGAATTATCATTCAATTTCAAACGTTTAGCTTCTATATTATGAACATGTGTATCACTACAATCGAGATTCAATAAGAATAGACCATCTATCAAAGGTACATGACAATAAAATATATTACTCATATAAATTGAACAACCATTATTCTCAGACTTAAACAAGTAACCATCTCGCAATAAACATGATCCGGATATAATCTTCATGCTCAACGCAGGCACCAAATAACAATTACTTAAGTATAAAACTAATCCCGATGGTAGATGAAGAGGTAGCGTGCCGACCGTGATCACATCAACCTTTGATCCATTTCCAGCGTGCATCGTCACCTTGTTCTTCGCTAGTTTCCATCTATTCTGCAACACCTGTTTCGAGTTACAAATGTGAGCAACCGAACCAATATCAAATACCCAGGCACTACTACGACTACTAGTAAGATACACATCAATAACATGTATATCAGATATACCTTTCTTGTTGATGTTGCCCTTCTTCAGATCCGCCAAGTACTTGGGGCAATTACGCTTCTAGTGACCTTCTCCCTTGCAGTAAAAGCACTCAATATCAAGCTTAGGACCAGCCTTGGTCTTCTTCGTCGGCGCGGTAGCTTTCTTACCGCCCTTCTTGAAGTTTCCATTTTTCTTAGACTTGCCTTGCTTCTTGAAATTGGTGGTCTTATTGACCATCAACACTTGGTGCTCTTTATTGATCTCCACTTCCACAAACTTCAACATAGAGAAGAGTTTTGGTAACGTCTTATCCATGCGCTACATGTTATAGTTCATCACAAAGTTCTTGTAACTTGGTGGTAGTGATTGGAGGACACGATGGATCCCTAAAGCTTTAGGAATTATTATTTCCAAGCTCTGGATCTTATTGGCGTGCCCAAACATCTTAAGCACATGCTCACTGACGGAGCCTCCCTCCTCCATCTTGCAGTTAAAGAACTTTTCAGAAGCTTCATAACTCTCAACTGCTGCGTGAGCCTCAAATATCATTTTGAGTTCCTCAAACCTCTTTTGAAGCTCCGATTCCAAACCATACAAGATAGCACACTGAACTGTGGAGTACTGATTCTTCCGAGTATGGTAAACATTTTTCACCTCATCGGTAGCATCATCTGCAGGTGGGTCACCCAGTGGTGCATCCAGCACATAGGTCAACTGACCAGCATTGAGGACAATCCTCAAATTGCGAAACCAATCCATGAAGTTGCTTCCATTGTTTTACAACTTTTCTTTCTCTAGGAACGCATTAGAATTGATGGTAGGGGCCGCCATTGATCTACAACATATTTGCAATAGTTTAGGCTAAGTTTATGACAAATTGATTTCTAATTAATAGTTAAATTAATCTAGGTGAACTCCCACTCAAAACAATATCCCTCACATTGTTTTAGTGATCACATGAACCAAATCCACTACATCAAGTCCGATCATCACGAGACATAATGTAGTTTCAAAGGCGAACAATCAACATGTTCATCATATATACTATATGATTCATGCTTTTACCTTTTGGTATTCCGTGTTCCAAGACCATGTCTGTACATGCTAGGATCGTCAAGATGTAACCTTAGTTTTTGCATGAGAAAATCTGGCTTGCTCTCGTTGTATACACTTGTAGAATCTAACACACCCGACCATCATGTGGTGCTTCAAAAAATGAATCTTGGTAATGCTGCCTACTAAGGACGAACACTTTATAACTTGATATTTTGTGAGAGGGATCATCTTATAATGCTACCACCGCGATCTAAGCAATACAATATGCATAAAAGGATTAACATCACATGCAATTCAAAATATGTGATATGATATGGCCTTTCTTCTTGTGATTCTGATCTCCATCTTCAAGCACAAACATGATCTCCATCATCACCGGCGTGGCGTCAAGGTCAATGGAACCGCTCCATCGTTGTCATCCACCAGCATCAACTATTACAACTACTTTGAATAATATACACGAAGGTCTTAACGGAATTAAAAGACAACCATAAGGCTCCTGCCGGTTGCCGACTTACAATAAGGATCATTGCATACATCATATATAATCACAATCATGGTCATATCACATCTCTGCACGCCCCTGCAAAACAAAGTTAGACGCCTCTAATTTTCTTTGCATATTTTACGTGTGTGGCTTTCAATAAGAACCGTTCTAACTTACGAATAAGAACCACAACGTTGATGCATGAACTATCAAGTACCCTTTGTAAATTGAATCTTCACTATGATGGGAGATACACACATCCGCAAAGCCACATATGCAATACAAGTTGCATGTCGAGCATGGAGCAAGACTCATGAATGATGCCATGTAAGGTTAGCCCGGACCTCTTCATCCCACCATCCCGCAAGATGTAAAGTACACAAAAGCAATTGATAATAAGAGCACTACCGCCCACAATGACCATTGTGTTCTACCCGTGCAACAGATCTACATACAACCACGGCTCTATCGCTCTGATACCATTATAGGGGTTCGTAGCATGGAAAACAAAAAATTCTACCGCATGAACACACACAAGCCAAGATCTATCTACTAGATTGTAGCAACGAGTCAATAGAGTACTCACCCTCGAAGATTCCAAAGCGGTTAACGAGAGCAGATTCTCGTGGGTGATGTAATTGTTCACTTGCCGATCTCAAGATCGCGTAGACGATCCTTCCAGTGTCGCGTTCCGGCAGCGCTCCCGCAGTCGGTCACACGTTCGGTACTCGATGAAGATCTTCCTCTCCGTTATTCCAGCAGGCAGCAGAGGTTGTAAATCTATCCTCATGATTCTGGCAGCACGATGGTCCGGTGTCGTAGTTTAGAGGGGAGATACCGCAGGGCTTCGCCTAAGCTGGTGCGAGTAGGTGGAAGTATAAGGGATCCTTGGAAACTAGGTTTAGAGGCCAAGGGGAGGAGGTGGTGGCCGGCGGCGGCAGCAGCACGGCGGCGGCGCAAGGCGGCGCTAGGGAGGCGGAGTCTTGGGCAGCGGTGGCTTGGGGGGCTAGGGTTTTGTTGTGGTGGAGAGGGTAAGCCCCCTCCCCTCCTTTTATGGGAGGGGGAGGCGGTTTGGGGAGGGGGAGGTCGAGTCCTCCCCCAACTCCCTCTCCCTGGTCGGCGGTGGAGGGACATGAGGTTTCCTCTCCTCCCTCCACCAGCCTAGTGACATAGGACATGATGTAACCATTCCAATTTTTCATGACACATTCATGTACCCTTCCTCTTCCGGATCGGTGAACCTTCTAGACCCTTCTAGAACATTCCGGTGAAAACACCGGAACCATTCTCGAACTCCGGAATTGGACTTTCCTTATATAAATATTATTCTCTGGACCATTTCGGATCTCCTTGTGATATCCCGGATCCCATCCGAGACTCCAAACAAAATTTGGTCTTCGTACTCACATTCCATATCTACTAAATAACATCGAATCCTTAAGTGTGTCTCCTTACGGTTCGTGAATTATGCAGACATGACTGAGACTCTTCTCTGATCAATAACCAATAGAGGAATATGGAAATTCATATGCTCCCACATATTTCTACGATTACTTCATGATCGAATGAACCATTTACATACGATACCAATTTCCCTCTAGATCACGATATTTTACATATCCGAGGTCTGATCGTCGTTATCTCTACATACCTAGTTCAACCTCGTTACCAATAAGTACTCTTTACTCGTTCTTGTGATATGTGTTCCCTTGTGAGCCAGTCACATGCTTGCAAGCTAATTTGGATGAAATTCCACCGAGAGGGCCCAGAGTATATCTATCCATCATATGGATGGACAAATATCACTCTTGATCCATGTGCCTCAACACATACTTTCCAAACACTCGGTGCCACCTTTATGACCATCGAGTTACGAAGTGGTGTTTGATGTCGTCAAAGCATCCATCGGGTGATGGTGATTAGCATGATCTCATGGTCAGATAAATTAGGTTACTATGTATCTAAAAGATTATAGCAAATGAACTATTGAAATGACTTGATCTTTATGCTAAGCTTATTTATAGGAGTATGTCAATCACACCATTCTCCTAATGATATGATATTTTTGTTAATAACATCTCAATGTTCATGATTAGGAAACCATGATCATATATTAACCAACAAGCTAGTATTACAAAGAGGCTTTACTAGGGACTCTAACAAGTTTACAAATCACACAAATTAATGTTTCCGGTTAATACAATTATAGCATGAATGTAAACATTTATCATAAACACAAAGATATAATAATAACTATTTTAATTATTTCCTCTAGGGCATATCTCCAACACTGATTGCCTCTTCAATCCATACTGCTTCTTGAAGAGCCTTAAGTGCGTGTCAATCCAGAGCCATCACTTGCAAAGGGTGATAAAGCACGCGATGTGCAGAATGGAGTTGGGGGACAGCTGGTGCATTTGAACCCCGTACAAGAAGAGCAAACCACGCACAAATTCGTGGAGGGGGAGAGAAAGTCCCCAAAGAACGAAGGCCAAAAATATCACCCAATACCCAGCAGGAGGATCGGGGCTTACCTCATGGCCCGGGATCTTGCAAGCTTCTTCATCCGCTGGAATATGGCCGGCCTGGTGAAGATACCATAGTTCTTACGGCTTAATCGAGGAACGCTGCCTAGCGCCATTAGTGACATGGATTCCTCTAGTTTCTTCTTCTGAGCAGCCACGGTGCTCGACCCCGTGCCTCTAGTTTTCCCGCTCTTCCCACAGACGCCGCCAATTTACGTGGGGTTAACATGTCATGGTTGATGGTCTTGGTTTTCGAGGAAGAGGGGAGCACTGGAGACTTCGTTCAGCTACATGCAAGCAACTCGGGGACACCAGGTTTTACCCAGTTTCAGGCCCCCAGAGGGAAGATCCTACTCCTGCTCGTCTTCTCTTGATTATTAATGAACCGAAGGTTACATAGGGTGCCTTGATGGTGATGGTGCGCAGATGTAATATGGCAGGTGTATGAGCTGGGGTTTCCGATGTCCTTGTCGCCGCTCCCTCTTGGCCTTTATATGAGGAGGCCAGGTCTCAAGATGCAGCCGAGTCGGTTATAAATTAGGGTTTGTCCCTTTAATTTTCTATCTAAAGCTTGTTGTATCCTCCAAGAGTCGCTTCCTCCATGGGCCTAGGCTACCTGAATCTTCATGGGCTTCATCATCGGATACGTATCATCAGGTGGGCCTCCACTGGACAAAACTGGGTAGGCCAACCTTAGGTACCCGTACGACGTACCTATGTCACGGCGTGTCCCCAACGTTTATGAGCATCACACTATGGAAACTCTCCAGGCGTGTGTGTGTGGGACCTATGTCAAACGAATGTTCGCAACATATTTTCAAAAAATGTGTATGACTTAAGTGAATGGTAAAAAGTTCCTCACGTTTTTGTTGTCCACCATGCGACCGACACACAATTCTCTACTTAACCCTAAGGGCATCTCGAGTGGGCTGATGCAAATTGGCGATGCAAACGCTCTGTTTTGGTCCGGATGAGTCGGGCCATGGATAGAATATGGGTCGCGGTCTGGCCTTTCCAGACAGACTCGACTTGCTTCACCCTATTTTGTCTGCTACAAGTTTAGTCCCACCTCGACAACTTGAAACAGTTTCGACGTGCTTATATACCAAATGATGCTTCTAAAGTCAGCCGTCTGGGTGTCTACCCCCTTAGGGTGTCCAAGTCCTAAGGGAAATCCCGAACACACTACTTGTTGCTCATTCTAATAGGATAACATTGTGTTCCATTCTACATCCATTTGTATTGTGTAATTTTCCCAGAAGATGTGTTATCTACAGAATGCTTACAATTCCCAAGCAAACATTGCATGTGTATTTTTTAATTCAACCTTTTATATCTCTTAGACTGTCTTATGCAGATGTGATGCTATATATATCAGTATGACTTATAGCCCACGTAGCGACTATTGCGCGAGTTTTAGACTGATCATGCCATCAAGCGAGTTTCCTATTGTTAAAATGCTTTCAACGCCGCTTCACGACAATGCACTACAACCATACGTGTCATTAGGAAGCGCAAAGAGAAGTCTAGTTTTGCAGTAACCATTTTAGTTTGCAAATAAGTGATGGACATTGAAATGTCTTCATGATGTAACTTGAAATACTAGTAGGACTACCTAATATGGTGTACATATAAAACGAATAGAACTAATATAGTATTCTTGGAGTACTTTTGAATGCTATTAGTGATGCTATTCCTAGGAGAGCACATATTTTCCAACATGGCAAACTACAGTAAAATCCAGAGTAACTACTACTATTGGAACAAAGTAGATAGTATAGTATAGGAAAACTATAGTAAAATATCTTATCAAAGTTATTACCCATCAACTAAATCATGGCAAACAATGTAGTAAACAGATGCCAAAATTAATACCTACATTGATTATGTAATGTTGAAAGACGTATGGTTAAAATACAAACATGGCTCACTACTAAACGATGAAAACAGAAAATATGTTGTTGATGCTTCGATAGGACAACAGTGCTTTAGAGTTGTTCGTTACTACCATCGGTAACAAACACAATTGTCCGTTTGAGTTGGGGGACATAAGAGAAAAATCATAAAGTCTCTGTTGCGAAGGAGTTCTTCACATCGGTGACAATGTTCGGACGGTGGAGTACTTCTCCGTTGCCGAAGAGGTTTTTTACCCGTGTCCATATGGTCGCTCTGCAGTACTGAGATATCATCATCTATTTAAAGTACATAAACATCAACGAGGGGCTGGCGTTCAAACACCTCACCGTACATGCAAATTTATGTAGGTCAAGACCCTATCCTTTACATTGTTGTCTACATGAAATCAACATCTAATCAATGGCCATATCCAATTTAACATGCCAGGAAGCACACCAAAACATAACTGGATATGCATGCACTAGGGTGAATAATATATGCTCGGGTGTCAACCTCGTACGAGGAACATATCGTTGGTCACCATTGCAAATTCACAGCCAGTTTTGAGCCTTTGACAGGAATCCATATATCGGGGATGGGTGTGAAGGTAATCCCTCATCTCCCCCTCCCTCGTTCTCTCGTTCAATCTCTCTCTCTCCGTTCCTCCCTCCCTCTCCCTCCCTCACCCACCCATCCCTCTAGTTTTATGCATATAGTAATTAACATATATTTGAACGAGACTAATGTGAGGTTGCATATTTACCTTTTTCTGCTATATTGTGTTGTAATTAGCAGATAAAAGAGTTTAAGAAACCATATATTTGTAAAGGATTATGCCATAACACCGTAGGAAGTTACTTTTGTGCAAATTGTCCTGGTAAGTGTTAATACGGCGATAGAAAGATAAATGCACTTGGAAAAAGGTAAAATTTTCTATTGGGTGAGTTCTTCTTTAGTTAATATGTTTCATAACTTGTTTTAGGCCTACATTCCAGGGCTAACACAACGGAACACAAATTGGAAACTAATGAGAGCATGATGGTTCAGTGTAGGTATTGCTATTGGGCTTAGCAGTGTGGCTTTGGGATTCTACTTCTTAACTTGGCTGCAATATTTCTCATCCATAGTTGGAGAAGAGACATCAAAAATAGTTGAGGAAAAATATTATAGAAATAATTAATGTTTTTTTAATAGAGCAATATATCATCAGATGGAACTGCTAGTGAAAGGACAAATGTTTTCATTTTGGAAGAAATTAGACAAGGCATCAAACAACTTTGACCCTTTGCTTCTGTAGTTCTGTTGACCAGACCCTTGCTTGCCCCCAGACGTCAGATTTAGATCAGACGGTCTGTGGAGGCGTACGGCACGGGAGGGGATTCGATCCATTCCATTCCCTCGTGTCTCTTATCTCCGGCGCCAAGAGGCATCGAGCCCGGCCGCTGAGCCAACCAAATCGGAAGCCATGGCGACCACGTCGACCACCCCGTTCCCCCGCCTCCTCGCCCCGGCCCGGTCGAACCCCGCCGCGCGCCCGTCCCTCTCACTTCGCGCCTCCCCTAAGCTCTCCTCCTCCCGCTCCATCATCTCCGTCCGCCGACGTCTCGCCGCCGCATCCAAGGACACCGCCAGCGACAAAGAGCAGGAGCAAGAACCGTCCACGGCGGCGGTCGAGGCCGCGAAGCCCGCAGAAGAAACGCCAGCTTCTGTGGAGAAGACCCAAGAGGAGGTGGCGGCGGAGCTGAAGGAGGTGATGCGCGCGCGTAAGGATGCGGAGGTCGCGTCAGGCGGCGGCGGGTGGTGGGCAGGGGTGATCCAGGAGATGTCGGAGATCGAGTGGCCGGCGCCCGGGAAGGTGCTGGGCACCACGGGGGTCGTCCTCGGCATCATCGCGGGATCCACGGCCGCGCTGCTCTCGGTGAACGCGATCCTCGCCGAGCTCTCCGACCAGCTCTTCGCCGGCCGGGGCCTCCAGGACTTCTTCTAAGGGTGATGTGGCACCGATCTATCTCCGTTTGTATTTTGAGAATTCAGATAGGCTATAGTCCGGTCGCTGTATCCATGGTTTCCAGAATGCTTGTGCTGCTGCAAGAAAAATATGGATGATGTTTGGGAGACAATTGCAATGCGCTAACCTGTCGATACAATTCAGTCTCTGGGAAAGAATTTGGCATTGTCATTTCTGTGTCAACTACCCCGAAAAGAGAGAAACCTACCTGAGTTTCTGTGTCAGGCCACTATGGCTTACTCCCTCCCTTCCATAATATAAGATGTTTTAGATTTTATAAAACGAATGTATTCAGACATCCTTTTAGTGTGTAGGTTCGGAGTGAATTTACGCACTAAAAGACGTCTAGATACATTCGTGTTACAAAAGCTAAAACATCTTATATTTTGGAATAGAGGGAGCAGAAAGGAGAAACCTACCTGAGTTCCGTGTCGACTTAATCATGTAACTGTGGCGATAAAATCATACAATGACAGGTTCATTTACTTGCTAAATCTGATAACTTACTAGCATTTGACAAGATTTTGTTTATTGTTGAGTGATTTTCTGAAGCTACATATCTTAACCCTAGGACAGTCTTTTGAACTAACAGGTTGTCCTTGCATTTGATTCGAGCTAAACATCTTCTCTGAACACAACCTTTAATCTGGTGGGCTTTTTTTCACCAAGCTTTCGCCGGAGACTCAGATGTAGTTCTCTCGAGCATGATTTTTGAGTCGCCGTATAGTCGCCGATTAGTCGCCGACTAATCACCAAGTCGTCGCGGTGTGGCTGGGTCGCGCAGGCGACTTGACTCACGGAGCAAGTCGCGCCACGTCACTGGCTCGACGACGATTTCCTGTGACTATACAGCGACTTTTGCCTCAGGATTTCAGCCACTTGATGCCCGAGGACGGCGTCGAGGAGGAGCCAGAGCATGGCGAGGACGGCGGCGCAGGAGGAGGCAGAGCATGGCGGCGTCGAGGAGGAGGCAGAGCATGGCGAGGACGGCGGCGTCGAGGAGGAGGCAGAGCATGGCAGCGTCGAGTCGGAGGCTGGCCACGGGAGCTCGGGAAAGGAGGCGCTCGATGGGATCTGGATGAAGAGTGGTGGTTGGTGGGAGTCTGGGAGAGCTCTCTCTCAATTAGGGCTTTAGTTGGGCCAGCCCTTGGGCGCGTGGCGGGGATCTGGGGGTCTCTCGATTAGAGCTTTGGTTGGGCCAGGCCTTGGGCCGCGCGGTGGGAATCTGGGGGTTGTAGGCCGGGCTGCAATAGATAACAGGTCAACGTTGCTAAAAAAATAGATAACATGCCAACTTGACGTGCACTGTAGCAGGGCGACTTGGGGCGACTATATGAGCTGAGTCGTTGACTCAAGTCGGCATGTCACAAGCCAGAGCCTCGGCGACTTGATTTGACTCGGCGACTCAAAAATCATGCTCTCGAGTGTCGGTGCATATGTGCAAATGGAGCTTGCTACAAGACTAGAGTTTTATGGAGAAGGTCTACTATGCTAGCTTGTTCCCCAAGTGAGTCAACCATCCGCAGAACCTCAAGTTCACTAGCTGGGGATGGAGATGCGAGGCTATTGAAAATTATAGTATCCCATATCCTACGACGGAGATAGAGTACCTAGGACCAGACACGTATTTTCGCTCCAAGCCTCGAACGAACAATGGCAACCCAAGGCTCCAAGGACAGAGACAACTCAGTGCGCTCGGAAGAGCGATGACAATCCAAGATTCGGCAGGAGGGTGAGCCAGCGTGCGCAATATGTTCCTGGCATCTCCCAAGCCCACCTTTGCTCTCTTCCTTCCTCCATTCAAGTTTTCTGTGTGCAAGCCTATCTGCTCCTCTCCTCTATTCTGCTTTGGAGAAGACTTGCTGGGTATCATGCTTGCTCCATCCAACTTTTATATCACGGTTTGGGTGTATGTAGATGTACAATCCTTTGGTAGTTGAAGACTATTAATTCTTCTTCATCGTGCCCATGAGCAGCGATCATGTCTTCATGTGGTTCCGCCGAGCACCACTCTTCTTACTAGAGGGCTTTCTCAAGCCAATTAGAACAAGCGGGGTTTTTGTTTTGTTTTTAGAAACGCCAAAAAAGGTAGTTTTAGAGGAAGAAAAATATTCGATAAGGCGTACTAGTTGAGAATTGCACAAGAATGAAACCACAAATGTTTTTACCCTGCTGAAAACATTTCAGTGTTCACAAGTTTTATTAAGCATCCTCGAAATGTTCTGGTATGCTCTTTCTAGTGATGTTTTTTTTTGCGAAATTCCACCATTCTATTAATAACCATCAGCAGCAGTAAAAAAAGTCCTGAAAGTAATAAAAATTACAAATAGGTTATTGGAGCACCTAGTGATGACTACATACACTAGCGCGAGCCAAAGGCGCGCCACCGTCCTCGCCTCTCCATCACCGGAGCCGAGCAAAGCTTGTCGTAGTAGAGCTTGTTGTAGTAGACGAGCGGGAAGTCGTCGTGTTAAGGCCCCAAAAAAACAGCGCACCAGAACAACAACCATCGTCGAAGATGGTAAACATAGATCGGAAGAGACTTGCCTCAAATTACACCAACAAATACAAAAAACGACCGGATCCCAAGTGATTCGCCGGACACATGACTTCATGCGTACTCCATCGATGCTAGACACACCAACGGAGTGAGGATAGAATGAGGAGGACCTTATTCTGAGACGCCGCCTCAACATTCTGAAGAAGATACTAAAACAATCTAAACAAAACACGAATACCTCCCGCCCGCGAGAGGCCGTGGTTCACCACGCCTCCAGGACCCTAAAGCCAACAGAGACAGGACAGAACGATGGTGTCGTCGACGGAGGGAGGAAACCCTAGATGGGTTCTAGCCGCCTCCCTGGAGAGCTTCTCTCGTCTCTCCCGTACACGTACCGCTTCAGTGAGCAAAACATACCATTCTCTTTGGTGAGCAAAACATACCATTCTCTTTCTAGTGATATTGAAAACATTTCATCCTAGAGAAGTTCTTGGTATACTTTTCTTGTCCTTCTATTTCAAAAATGGTTCATATTTCCTGTTTTGATTTAATTACTACATGGATTTCTTTGGAGGCAATAGCACCGGTGGTACAAAAAGTTGTCCAGAAATTACAAATTTATACAACTACTCCCTCCGTTTCAAAATATAAGATGTTTTAGGTTTGTGAAGAAAATGAATCTAGACTTCTTTTAGTGTATAGATTCATCCCAAAGTTGAGTGAACCTACATACTAAAACAAGTCTAGATTCATTTTCTTTACAAACCTAAACCATCTTATATTTTGAAACGGAGGGAGTAGTTGTAAAGTGTGGTGGAGTGATATTGATATAAAATTTTCAGCAGTACAGCTTCTATTTCATATTTTCTATTTTGATTTATTTACTACATGGATTTCTTTAGAGGCAATAGGCCGGAGGTACAAAAGGATATCCGGAAAGTACAATCCATACAACTAGTTATAAAATATGGTGGAGTGGTACATAAACTTGCGCGTCCCGTACAAAACTAGTCCAAATGAACCTTGTGCTGACACGTGGCTATGTATTTTTTTGCAGTGAAGTCCTTACACATTTTTGTATGCTCACATGACCGTACCTACGAGATTAACACAGACACTGAAAAGCTGCGGTTTAAACACACGACCGACTAACTAAGTACCGTAGCTATCCAGAACCACCGTACCTTATAAGTATCCCGCACAGACACAACCTCCCCAACTAATTATTGCGGGTCAAAATGATTCATAACCTGCAACAGACAAATAAGAACGGACTTGCGGCGACCGGGCAGGTGAATTTGATTTGAAATTTGTATTTTTAGGTTTCAAAAGTCACAAAATTTATTTTAAGGATACACGTATATGATTCGAATAATTGTAGCAAGTTTCGGTAGACAACTCGTTTTATTTTGGGCTACAGAAAAACAAAACAAAAAATTGTATATAGGGGTAAAAAGCTCATGTTTCTGTCATAAATTTGTCTTTTTTGTATTTTCCTAAAATATAATGTATTTTCTCCAAAATATCTATCTTACCTTTGAAATGTGTATATGTTAGAGCCTATTTGTTTTTAGATTTTTATCGTACCGCCATGATGCCACGAACAATGAAGTCGTGTCGGTAGTTGTCAGAGGGATCGTCGTCGTCATGCACACCAGCGCTAGGGACAACACGAAGGTGGATCGAGTTGCACGATGGTCATCTTTGGGATGACGGAAATGGTGCGGCGAGTAATGTACGGTTTGATTGTCCACTCTCAATGAAGTGAGGGACACCGTGACGAGGGCGACTATGTGTGATATGCCATTGATGCGTACAATGCCAAACACGTTGCGTTTTTTAGTAAGGTCCCGCCGCAGTGCACACTCTAGGAACAAAAAGAAATCGACGGCCGATTCATCATGGAACATTTTCTTTTGAAAAAAAAAGAAATTTCAAACTATTGAAAATGAACAGAACTCTAATTGATGGATACGTTTTGTGTCAATTACCATGATGGAAAGTGTATTTGACATGGGGCACTGAGACTCGATTCGTTTTGCTCTTTGAGTGATTCCATCACATGCCCGAGTTCCTTTACGAGTAAGCTGCATTGTCCGTGCTGGATGGTTTTAAATACCGTGTGGTCTAGTAATTCTTAATCGGAAGATTGTCAGAACTTCAGTGGTTCCACTTGCTACAATTGGCTACTTGGTCGCTTGTTCGATTCCTTGGTATGTACATATTCTAGTTATTGTTTCAATCGCGTACTGACAGGTGAGACCCGCTTAAAAGACAACACTACGACCATGTATGTATACAAAAAGCTTTATTGCAAAGATACACGGCCACATGTCAACATCAGGTTTATTTGGACCAATTTTGCATGGGAAGGACAAGTTTGTGTACCACTCCACCATATTTTACATCGTAAAATGGTGAAATAGAAACACGTTTTTAGGTCACGAAACAGCGGGGTGGAATAGAAACTCGAACCAGAAAAAAGAATATTTCATTTTTTCAGTTTCGCGCATACGGGATCTATTCCGCTACAACAAGGGTCAAACCCGTAAATTTATTATTTTCTGTCAATTTCACCATATATCTCGTATTTTCAAACAAAAATATGATAACAACGTAAAGTAAAAGCGCAAAATTATTAATTTTACATTATAACAATTATCCAATTATAACAATTGTCCAAACAAATTGAATAAACAATAATACAATTACAATAGATGACCAAATCAAATGAATAGTTTCGAGTGCAAATAATGTTTCACACTCATGAATGATAAAATGTGGCAGCCTAGTTCCTCCCAAATAGCTGCCAGTGGTGCTCAATGAGGTCATGTTGCAGCTGGTCGTGGGTGGTCATGTTCTTATTATCTCGTTAGGTTTGAAGGAAGGCTTGGATGACATTTGGGTTTCTAGTTGGCTTCACACGGCTGCCAACATTGTCGTTGAGCCTTGGCAAATCTACGAGCTCGAACTCGAGCGGTGACAGATTTTACCTTTGACGGGCGGTGGGAGGACGACGCCGGTGGGGCGCGATCGAATCTGTGTCGAGAGGAGTTTTTCGACCCACAACGGCTGGGGAACATGGTCGGTGGGTTCCGACGGCCTTATGCGCGCGAGAAATCAAGCGGGAGCGACCTAAATCTACGGTGGCGGTCGACGGCTCCGCAGGCGGAAGGGAAGGAAATGAGCTGAAACTTCCCTCCCGCCAACAAAAATTGAGGATATGGTTTACGTCCAGATTAGTCTTGAAACCTAGGTTTTTCTGATTCCATGGGGTGTTTTTTTGAGGGCCCTAATTTTTTTCGCTTCGGTTGATTTTGGGGCATCTGTTCTGTCCATTTTTATGGTTTCGCCCTTTTACGGTTTCGCCCTTTTACGTTGTTGATAGAGATGCTCTAATTATATGAATTTGCACCTCCTGTGCAACTATTTATACCACCGGTGCTATTGCCTAATTTCTTTGCTTTCCATCAAGTTTCAGTTTTGAGGGTTATCCCGACAAAGTAGTGACAGAAAGAGCGGCCACATTTCAATGGCATAAAGGTGACTAAGAGCGAAGGAGTGGCAACGAAAAAATCTTTAGGAAAAAAAGGATATCTAGATATCTCGTGCATTGAATCTGTAGATTGGGCACCCATCAAACCTACACAGAAACCTGCCGCGCACATTCTATCCATACCCAGTTGAGACTATTGATTTGGACACTACTGGACATCAGCCAATCCATTTCCTGTCAAAGGATTGGTCACTGGTGAACGCGTAATACAGGCGCATCCGCACATGGCTCGTACTACTACTACACCAAGAAGGGGAAACGGACAGCTGAAGTAAGCAAAAACATGAGGTCTAGCTAAGAAAAACGAGTCAAAATCGGGAGCCAAGCGATGAACAAAATCGACTTGATAACATTATGGAGCGAAGTCCATAACTTATTAAGCTGGGCGCCATCGCATAACCCATGATAAATGAGGAAACGCAGCAGTAACAATAATAACGTAGAGCAGGTTCACCGCATGGAGCAAGAACGGCTTAATTGGGGAGGGCCGAGCAGCGTTGCGATTGCTTCAATCTTGGCTTATTCGTCGTATCCGCTGCTGATTCCTCGGCCGGCCGGCGGGCGCGGCTACTTCTTGGTGAGGACGGACACGGAGCCGTCCTTCTTGGCGATGATGACCGAGGTGGCCATGCCTAGGAACATGCCGTGCTCGACGACGCCGGTGATGCGGAGCAGGCTGTCGCTGATGGCGCGCAGGTCGCCGTGTATGCCGTCCTCGAAGAACATCTCCACGATGTAGTTGCCGTTGTCGGTGACGAAGAGCTCCTCCGCGTCGTCCCCGGCCTTGGACTTAACCGTCCTGAGCCTGGCGCTGAAGCCAGGCAATTCGTCGAACACCTTGCGGATGAGGCCCAGCGTGTAGGCGCTGCCGAAGGGGACGACCTCGACGGGCACGGCGCCTGTGCAGCCGAGGCGCGGGACGAGCTTGGACTCGTCGACGATGACGACGAAGCGGGGGCCGGCGCCCTCGATCATCTTCTCGCGGAGGAGCGAGCCGCCGCGGCCCTTGACGAGGTTGAGGTCCGGGTCGACCTCGTCGGCGCCGTCGATGGAGAGGTGGATCTCGGCGGCGTCGGCCAGCGCGAGCATCGGGATCCCGACGCGCGCCGCGTGCGCCTCCGTCTTGAGGGAGGTGGGCACCCCGGCAACACCGCTCAGCTGGCCGGTGCGGAGGAGGGCCCCGAGGCGGTCCAGCGCGTGCGCGGCGGTGGAGCCCGTGCCGAGGCCCAGCGTCATGTCGGACTTCACCATCTCCACCGCCTTGTACGCGGCGACGCGCTTCAGGTCCTCCTGCGTCGTGGCGTCGAGGGTTCGCGGCGGCGAGGCGGCGCTGCCCATGGCGAGAGGTGGAAGGGGGAGGAGGGGAAACGAGGGTTTCTTGGAGGGATTTGGGGTGGGGGAAGGGTAACGGGAGGTGGGGGATTTTGCCGAGGATTTGGTTTTATGAGCCTGTGGGGAGTTTCAGGAAAGGAGGCGGCGGGAAAGGGGAGCGCGGCTGTGCTGTGGGACGACGATAGGGAATCGGCACGGCATTTATGGGCATCGGAATGCGTGAAAGGTGTGCGGCGAATCAGGGTAAGGGCATCCGTGTCCGACCTGGTGTTCATCGGATTTCATCACACACCGCAAAATCAAAATGGATTGGGCCTCCAGCAGTAAGTTTTTTACACGGGACTAGCAGGCTACATTTTAGGTGCGATGCAACTTTATTTTTGCAATTTATAATATATCAGATCAAAACAAACAACTAAAACCACGAACTCAGAAAAACTCTAAACTAATACTTTCTCTGACCCATATTAATTGACTTGAATTTGTCTTTATTCGGATGTATCTAAACATATTTTAGTGTTAGATATATCCGAATCTAAACAAATTTGAGTCAACTAATATGGGTCGGAAGGAATAGGAAATTACAATCATGGTCATAACCCTCAAATATATCTGGACGTGGGCAGCATAGCCGTGACCCGGCTCTGCCTGAAAAAAACCGATGGGTCGGACCTTTTAGGCCCGCGGGCCAAGCTTGGGCTCCAGATATGCAACCCAGAGGCTGCTCGGGTCGAGCTCGGGCCATATGAAAGCCACATTTAAGGGAAGGCCCGGCCCGTAGCCTAGAGGAATCTAGATAGCACGGACCAGGCTCAGGCCGAGATTTGAGGCCCGACAGCCGGTCTCAGGCCGGGCTCGGGCCTAGGATATGTGTGGGCAAGCTTTCTTAGCCCGGCCTAGAAAACGCCCAGGTATACCCTCAAACCTCTCGCCAAAGCACTTGTGTGCTCGTCATTGGGCATCGTAGCCCTCGTTTGTAACAGACATGACAAAAAACGAAGTACCTCCGAGGACATGTAAAAAATAATTTGAACCACCGCAATAATAGATAGTCCCATGCGCCAAAAAATGGTGATCGCGATAGTGGCACACCGTCTGGTATAGGCAGCTAGAGCAGGTTGGTGTTCTTACTCACATAGGCTAAAAAGCAGGTTACCGAGGAAGGCATTATCGTCGACCGACTGCACATGGAGTGATACCAACAAACAACAACAAGAACGAATCCGTCATAAATCTTTCCATGAAATTTTAGGTCATTTCCCAGACGTTCATACAATATTTCTTATTTGGAGCGATACAAACAAACAACAACAAGAACGAATCCGTCATAAAATCCATCTTCCTATTTTTCATCATGTTCATTGTCCATTTTCTCAAATCTTCCTCAAATACAAGGAAACAGGGATGCCTTCAATTGTTCATGTCGCTTTGACATTAGGGTCATTCTATGTGGATCACACATCGACGACTCATTGGCCTCTCACTTTATGTCCTCCTCAGTTGTCACATTCCAACTCCATTGTTCTTTTCGATGAGATCTCGCGCCGCCTCGAGCCGAGATCCCTCGCATGCTTGCCTCTGTGCTCATGACCCGATTCCTTCCAAGCTCCTGGGTCGTGCCACGCATGCTCCCGTGCTTCTTGAGCTCACGCACATCGTATATGCAAATTGAACTATATTATGTATATGCATATTTACTCAGTTTGGTGCCTGGTATGTGTGCAATTTGAGTCCTAACTTTAAATATTGATCAAATTTATGTGACCGAATATTTATCTAGGAATTATTGTGATGGCAAAAAAAATATTGTTGTTGAATAGAGAATAAAAGAGATTGGAATGAACAAATGTGGTAGACAAATGAACAACACCCTTTGTTACCTTGGCTAAATGTCCATCCTCACTTGTCCTTATATAATTTGTACGGATTGTAACTTTAACGGTGACAATATACTCTCACCGTTTTAAAATATAAGATATTTTAGCTTTATGCAAATATATCTAGACTATTTTTAGCATATAGATTGACTCATGTTTGAAATATATCTACGTACTAAAACAAGTCTAAACATATTTTATTCACAAATTAAAACATTTTATATTTTAAAACGGAGGGAGTAGACATTTTCCCGTTGAAAACACCCGTATGCAGCCACGAGAAGTTGGGGGGCGACGACGACCCGTGTGCAGCCACACGAAGCAGTCAGCGATTAACGAGTCCGCGAGCCATGAACATAGAACTAATAGTACTACCCGGTACTGTTCTTCTCTTGTCAATCGTGGACAGAAGAATTGCCCAACTACGGAGAAGCGCCAAGACCCATGCATTCTAGCTTTGTTTGATTAGACTAAAGCATAGTATCCCATTTAATTTAATTTAATCAGCTAAGTGCACGTGCGTGGCCGGGAGCGTGTCGGACAGTTCCAGGGAAGAGGCACGATCGTTGCCCGCGGTGACCGTAGAGAGACTAGTTCGTTTGTGGAACCGGAACGTGGTACCGCAATAAACCTGACTTTTTTTCTTTTCAAAAGTGGAAATCTGAAGAAAAAAAACATGGTAGCAAGACCCATGCATTCCTTTCCCGAGCTGTTTTCTCCGCTGCGGTGCCATGATTCATGATGTTTCGGGACCAAGTAAGGAGACCGTGGCATGCATGGTAGCAAGATCCATGCATGTTTCCTCCGGACGTGAACAGCAGCGTGGTTCATGCTTCATTTGGCTCGCGTCTGATTTTGGTGCCGATAAGCCTGTCTTCCGAAACATACATCCCCGTACCAGACTGCCACGTACGGCGATGTACTATTCTTGTCATGAATGAATAAATTGTAGTGGTCATAGTCTTAGGCCCTCCACAATATAGCCGATGCCAAAACCTGAAAAGTTTGTCAGCTTGTCAGTCGGTGCCCTCCAAAATAATTCAAGCACCAGCGTTGCAGCGTGGTCGATGCCCGCAAAGCAAAGGGGACCCATGTATGGAATAGAAAACTTGTCCTTGTCTACTACTTTTTTGCCTTGAGCGAGCTCTTTCCGTACTCATCACTTACGACTATTTAATTGCATGGAGAAACGAGGCATCCTCAAAATAAATTGTGGCACCGTCTCAGCAGCGTAGGGAACCAGTCGTCAATGCCTCAAAACTGTTTGGGCAGCGATAAAAACCAACGCCGTGGAAGGCCTTACTAAGTAGTACTCTTTTAAGGATACTATAAGAGCATCTCTAATAAAATCTGTAAAATAACGCACCCTAAAACTCGTTTGCATCGTGCGGCGCTTCACCGGACGTTGTAAATTCACGCATGGCAAAACTGTGCTTCACCGGACGCTGGAAAATACAGTGCGCGACGCTGCAAACACAAAACACACATCCATCTCCAAAATAAAAGATCAAAACATACAAATAAATCAACTAAAAATACTACAATTCATGGCATAGTTAAAATTCATCACAAAACACAATTAAGTTTAACACAACCATGATTAATCATCAACTCCATCAAGGATCAACACTTTCCATGTCAATGACATCTTCATTGCTTGGTTTCGGTTATTTTTTTCTCCATTTGAAACTTGGACGATGTTGACCTTGCATAGTAGTTGGTCTTCTTCCGTTGTGTATAGTTCGCCGTTCTACCCTTTGGCGTATCCATCAAACCTTCACCGCCCTCGTCTAACTCCTCTTGTTCTTGAGGTTGAGGTGCACCATACTGACACCAATATTTCTGTGAATGAGATGAACTAACATTCATATGTGCTGTGAAAGTCTCGTTATCGACACCACATATGTACGAACACGAACACAATCACACGTCAAATTCTATTCATCTGGATGGAAACAAAAAAAGAAAATGGTCCATTGCATACCTTTGAGTCATTTGGTCGAACAGTTGGCGCGTGTCACTACTAGGAAAAGGGCTATAACTAATCCACACATGCGTGGCCCGCGTGGTTGAAGTGCCCAACGAGTAAAACAGGTGTGGCTCACCTGTGGACAGTGCTCTACTAGTAACTAGAAAAACCGTGGCGCACATGGTGATAGTGCGCCATAGATATGTGTGGGTCAGGGGCCTGCCGGCCGTATGCCACATACCCGTAGCGCACGTGGAATATGTGCGCTGCGGTTGTTAGGGGTAAGAGCATCTCTACTCGTTGACCGAACCCAGGCCGAAAATCGGACCATTTTTTGGGCCGGACGGAACTAGTTTTCGGCATGGGTACGTCCATTTTCCCACTCACGTACCCAGGCCGAGTCCCCAAGTTCGGCTAAAATTTATTAAAGATGGGCGAATTTCATTAAGTTGGGCGAATATAGGTGGATTACATCAAATTTAAACTAAACTACTGCATAATAAACTTAAAATAAAAGGCC
Source organism: Avena longiglumis (assembly GCA_030063025.1). NCBI lineage: Eukaryota > Viridiplantae > Streptophyta > Magnoliopsida > Poales > Poaceae > Avena > Avena longiglumis. The sequence continues at coordinate 474,775,666 of CP125976.1, forward strand.
TGCCGTGGCCTCCACCGGTGACTTCGTTGCGCAGACGGTTTCAGAGAATGTCGTAGCCGGGTCGGCGCTGTCATCCTCGCCGCCATCGCCGCTGCCGCCGGGCGGCCGGTTCGCCGAGCTCCCGCCTAGGTCGCCGAACTTCCAGGACTGGTAGAACGGCTCGTCGCTGCCGAGGACGAGCGGGCGCCTGATACGCGAGCTCACGCCGCCAACGCCGCCGCCGGGCGGCTCGATGCGCCGCCCGCTTTCCCCGCCTTCTGGACCATTCTGTGATATCCGGCGAGGAGGATCGACCGGCGGCGGCGCTCGCGGCGCTGTGTCGTGGAGCGATCGCCCGCGCCATCTTCAAGCGGCATCTTCGCGCCGAGTCTTGTCTTGGGCGGCGGAGACGCAGCGGCCGGTTGGCGACGCCGTTGTCCGCGTTTCGCCGATGACGATGCAAAGCGAAGCCAGCGGCGAAGCGCAGCGTAAGCGCGCTGAAAGGCGTCAAGGGCGGCGAAGCGCATGCGACGCCGCTGCGCTGATCGCCGCCGCGTGCAGCGGGCGCCGAGCCGAGGAGTGGGATGTCGACGCGAGGAGGAAGAGTTCATGTTTCCATCCTCTCGCATCCATTCGGCGCGGGCGCTGCCGCCAACCGGCGTGGCGTGTGCGCGGAAAGCCGAGTCGCGGCGTGTTCCCACGGTTGATGTGCTCCATCACCGCGAAGCGTCCGACCGGCGCGCTTCACCAACACCGCGCCACCGAGTTGTTGCGCTTGGCGGCGATTGCTCGGCGGCCCTCATGGCGGGCGAAGTTCGCCGCGCCGTCCGCGAACAATCGCTTCCCAAGACAGAGGTTCTCCGTGCTCGCCGAGGTCGCCCATGCCGATGGACTCTTGTACGTCGTACGGCAGCTCCTCCGGCGTAAGTGCCGGCGGGATAGGGATGCCGCCGGCGCTCAGCTTCCACCCCGGAGGCATCCGTGTGTCCGGCGGCACCATATAGCGCCATACAAGATGCGCGCCCAGTTGGAGGGTGCACCGGCCGGTTGCCGCAGCCGCCACCGGGTATCGCTCGCCATGGCCGAAGGAACGGTGAGAGGGTTCGCCGGAGTTTGGGCTTGTGGGTGGGGGAGCTTTGAGAGAGTGTGAAGATCTCCAGCGAGGGGCACGGCTTATAAAGGTCGAGGTGGGCGGCGAGGGCGGGAGGGGTGTAGCGGCGAGGGCAGGAAAAGGGGAAACGGCGGGAAGTTAGTGCCCGCCGGTCTGTCACGGGAGCCGATGCAGCGACGGTGGCGCCATAAATCGGCGACGCGTGGCCGACGCGACAGACAGTTAATGTACGGCGGTCGCCGCGAGGTTCCGAGGATGACGACGACTCGGCTTCCGTCGCTGACTCGGCGGGTCCACGTGCCGCTTTGGTTTTTTTCGCCGAATTCGCTGAGTCTGGTGTTTCCAGGGCGTACCCGGAAACCTAGGTTCGGCCTGGGTAGTCTGGACCAATATCGGCCCGAATCCGGCCGAAAACAGGTCCTTAGGTACGCGACTGGGCCAATTTTCGGTGTCCGGACCGAAATTCGGCGTCCGGATCGGCCTCCTGGGTAGGCGAGTGGAGATGCTCTAACCGTGACGCACTTGCACCCCGTGCGCTACGGCTAACCCACCGCAGGTCCTGCTGGCTAACTGGGCAAACACATCTGTGGCGCACTATGTGGTTGTGGAAAGTTCTGTGGCGCATTAGGTCATGTGCGCCATGTAAAATAATATGAGACAATATTGAGGGGACACCACAAGAACACATTGGGTCCTGGTGGTTCTCATTATATATACATCACATGATACATGTTAGATACAAGATTAGGACTCTAAACACATACGGACACATTACGTATTCTGACAGCCCCCCTCAATCTCAACCGGAGACAACATGTTGAGATTGCGTTTACACTCCTAGAACATAGTAAGAGGTAAGGGTTTAGTGAATATATTTTCGAGTTGATCCTTTGACGAAATGAATCGAACTTGTAGAAGCTTCTGAGCTACTCTTTCTCGAACAAAGTGAAAGTCAATTTCGATGTGCTTCGTCCGAGCATGAAATACTGGATTCGACGAAAGATATGTAGCCCCCATGTTATCGCACCATAGAACAGGTGGAGATCACTGTCGAACACCAAGTTCTTTCAACAATGCCTCAATCCAAATAACCTCAGTTGTAGCATTAGCAACTGATTTGTATTCTACCTCTGTACTGGAGCGTGAGACTGCAGCTTGCTTGCGAGCACTCCAAGCAACTAAGTTACCTCCATAGAACACTGCAAAGCCCCCCGTGGATCGACGGTCATCCACATCACCAGCCCAGTCAGCATAAAAAAAAACCGAGATAGCGGTAGATGAGGAGGGGCAAAGATGCAACCCATGTTAAATAGTGTGCTTGACAAATCGAAGAATCCGTTTGACAGCAGCAAGATGATCTTCAGTAGGAGAGTGCAGAAACTTACATACTCGATTCACAGCAAACAAGATATCAGGACGGGTCATGGTGAGATGCTATAAGCCACCAACTATACTACGATAATCAGTAGCATCGTCAGGGCGAAGCTGTGGACTATCCGCATGAAAAAGTTTAGTGGTTGCTGACATTGGTGTGACGACGGTGTTGCACTTCAGCTTCTCGGTGCGTTTGAGAAGATCATGAGCATATTTCCGCTGTGTAAGTGTAAGACCAGTTGAAGAACGGGCAACCTCTAATCTCCAAAAGAAGTGAAGTGGACCAAGATCTTTAACTGCAAATTCTTGACGATGACCAAGCACCAAACGATCAATAGCAGAGTCAGCTGAACTGAGCACAATGATATCATCCACATGTACCAGGAGATAGATGGTCACATCCGGTCGGTGCAGAATAAACAGGGACGTGTCAGCATTAGACGGTACAAATCCTTGCTGATGAAGAACAACCCCAAGGCGAGCATGCCATGCATGTGGAGCTTGCTTCAGTCCATAAAGAGCTTTATACAGGCGACATAGATGATTGGGGCACTGAGGATCTTCAAAGCCAGGTGGTTGAAGCATAAAAACTTCCTCTTCGAGAATACCGTTGAGAAAGGCGTTCTGAACATCCAACTGCCGAAGAAACCAGCCTCGGGAAATAGCAAGAGAGAGCAACAAACGAATAGTCATCGGCTTGACCACGGGACTGAATGTATCATCATAATCCAGACCTTGGCGATGTTTGAATCCTTTGGCTACAGACGTACCTTATATCGCTCAATATTTCCATTGGCATGGCGCTTCACTTTGAAGATCCATTTGGAATCAATAATGTTGACACCAGATTTTGGGGGAACAAGTCGCCAAGTGTTGTTCTTCATCAATGCACCTGTTCCGTAGCCGCACGCCAGTGCGGGACACCAAGAGCGGCACGGAAGTGCCGAGGTTCGGAGGATGGATCAGCTGCAACATCAGCAAAACAAGCATCCATCTAGGCGACCGTGCAATCAGACCGTTGCTTGGGCTGACGGACGCCACGCTGAAGTCGAGTGACCAGTCGCAGCGGAGCAGGAGACACAGGAGCAGCCTTAGGAGTAGATGGAGTAAAAGATCTGTGCGCGGAGGCCAGAGACGATCCGGTCGAGGCTGCGAAGACTGGGGATGGCGTGGGCGTCGAGGACGATCCTGTCGAGGACAGGGCGCGGTCGAAGGTGCTGGGCTGGATGGACCAGCAAAGGGCTCGGGCCCGTACGTCAGCAGGAGCGGGGTAGGCCGACGGTCCACTGGACCAGGTGTAGGAGCCGAGCACCGGGGAGGCGTGTGCATGCGATCGACGTCCGCCGATGCGGACGTGCCAATAGGCACAGGCGATGACGCAGTCGGACTCGACGAGGGCGAGGGCGATGGAGGGTCGGGAAGCAGCTCAAGACGAGCACCACGACTGATACCTGCACCATGGTTAGGGAGCAAAATAGGGGCATGCACAATATCTGCAAATTGATCAATCTTAGTAGGTAAAGACGATGACAAAGGAGCAGAGGTGGACGATGAAGTGGTCGAAAAAGGGAAAACATGCTCATCAAAGACAACATCACGGCTGATATAGACCCTATGACTAGGAAAGTGGAGACACTTGCACCCTTTATGTAAAGGACTGTAACCTAGGAACACACATTGTTTAGAGGAAACTCGAGTTTGTGTTTATTATAGGGGCGAAGGTTTGGCCAACAAGCGCAGCCAAAAACTCTGAAGAAAGTATAATCCAGAACTTCACCCAACAACCGCTCAAGAGGTGTTTGCATATTAATGACTCGTGTTGGCATGCGATTTATGAGGAAGCAGGCAGTAACAAAAGCATCACTCCAATAGCAAAACAGGAGAGAGGCATGTGCAAGAAGAGTAACGCCTGTTTCAACAATGTGGCGGTGCTTGCGCTTAGCACTTCCATTCTGTTGGTGGGTGTGAGGACAGGACACACGGTGAGCAATACCAAGCTGCTGAAAGAAGACATTCAACTTAATGTACTCACCCCCAATCAGATTGAACATATTTTATTTTGTGATCAAGGAGACGCTCAACATGAACCTGAAATTGCCGAAACACCTCAAACACATCACTTTTTCGTTTAATCAAATAAATCCATGTAAAACGACTATAAGCATCTAGAAAACTGACATAGTATGAATGACCAGTAACAGATGTCTGAGCAGGACCCCATACATCAGAATAAATAAGCTCAAGAGAAGCAGTCGTTACATGATGTGAAATAGAAAACGGTAATTGATGACTCTTGCCCTGTTGGCAGGCATCACACACTGACACTAATTTATTGGACTCTGATGGAAGATGATGACGATGCAACACATGTTGCACAACCTGCAAAGCCAAGTGGCCTAAACGAGCGTGCCACTGTACAAACGAAGTTTTAAGAGTGTTGATTGCTTGTTTGAATAATGGAGTGGTGGGTGGAGCGTAGAGAGCGTAGAGACCACCACGAACTCGCCCTCTAAGCAGGATGGCCCCTATAAGTAGGTCCTTTACAAAAACACTATTAGGATGGAACTCAATGGAGACACGGTTATCATGAGTAAAACGATGAACCGAAAGAAGATTTTTAGTGATAGTAGGGACATGCAAGACATTACGAAGATGGAGATGCCTAGATGATGAAGTGGGAATTAGAGCTTGACCAACATGAGAAATACGCATACCTTCCCCGTTGTCCGTGTGGTGTGGATGTGCCCACGATAGGCCTCCTTCCAGTTCATTGGTGAGGTGGTCTGTAGCACCGGTGTCGGGATACCAGGTCGGATCCACCGGCAGGGTCGAGGTATGACCCTGGTAGGCGGCATTGGTCTGCGACCCTTGGTAGGGGGCGTTGGCTTGGGCAAGCTGGCGGTCAGGAATCGGCCGTCGTTGCCCACGCCGAGGAAGGCCTTCTGAAACCTCTTGAAGCAGCGGACAACAAGGTGCCTGACCTCATCGTAGAGCTGGCAGTGGGGCCGTGGGGCATTACCGCGGCCATAGGATGGAGCAGCACCACCAGCGCCTCCTGGAGCAGGCGGCCGAGCGGCCTTCCCTGACCAAGAAGGCGGACAGAAGGACGACAGTGTTGGAGAGAGCGTCGTAGGGTGAGAGGGCTTGTACCCGCCCATCTTGGCAGTGTTGGCAGAGTGGACACCTCCAACCAGATTGGAACGACGCGCCTCCTTGCGCTGCTCGGCATACATCAGGCGCGCATAGAGATCATGAGCCGGCATCGGGGTGTCGCGATCACGGACGACCTCGGCCAGCGAATCATACTCCTCATCGAGACAATGGAGCACGGCGGAGACAAACTCCTCGGGACGGAGGGGCTGGACGATCGATGCTAGGGTATTGGTGATCGTCTTCACCTTGTTGTAGTAGACCGACATCGGCTGGTTCAGCTTGTGGGTATCACGAAGCTGCACGCAGTTGCGTAGATCGCGCCGAGGACTGAGCAACAAAGCTGTTCTCGATGGTGATCCATGCCTCCCGCATGGTTTTGGCAAACATGATCATGCTACCGACCTTGATGGACACGGACGAGATGAAGGCGTTGAGGATAACCTGATCTTGCTGAACCCAGGCCGCATAGGCCGTATTGATGACACGGCCGGCAGGGGCAGTGTTCGTTGCAGCGAAGGCGACGTGAGATGGGGGCACGGGAAGGTGCCCTCGACATAGCCGTGGAGCAGGTGGCTCTAGAGTTGAGTCACGACCTGCGCACGCCATAACAGATGGTTGGTAGAGGAGAGCTTGATGGTGATCTTATCACCGAAGTGAATCGGGGATGGAGCGGAGGACGTAACGCCGACGATGATTGACTGGCCGGCGAGGGAAGGAGAGCAGCGAGGACGGAGGAGGTGGACGCGGCGGAAGAACCCATGGCAGCGGCTGCGATCTAGGCAGCGGCTAGGGTTAGGGTTTAGGACCAAAGTCTGGTTGATACCATGTAAAACAATATGAGACAATATTGAGGGGACACCACAACAACACGTTGGGGTCCTGGGGCTTCTCATTATATAGACATCACTTGATACATGTTAGATATAAGATTAGGACTCTAAACACATACGGACACGTTACGTATTCTGACACGCCATGGATGTGTTGACCACTTTTGGGCAGCTCCACTTTGCACATGTGACTATCCACTACCACATACACACTTCACTTTCCCCTCCTTCCCCCTTCTTAGATCTAGTCGGGATCCTCCTCCTTCCCACCTCAATTTCTCCACTCATTCACCATTTTTAGCATGTAGAACTTACCTTGGATGCTACATACATAATAGAGGAATCTCTTCTTCCGGACACGCCATCCTCTCGGTCTCGCACCTCTCCTTTCCATCTTCTCGATCGGTCTCTCATCTCGGTAAGTTGTCCATATAAGGATGTGTTCATGTGTATATGGATGATATCCTCATATGTATGTAGAGGATCGATGCTCATGTGTGTGCATATGGAGAGGATGACGTGTTCATGTGTATGGATCGGTCTCTGTCTTGTGTTTGTGTGTGAATGAGTTGCTATCTGTTTTGCCAAAATGTTGATTAATTTCCATTTTGGCAAGACTTTGGCATTTCGCAAAGGTCCTTATTTTAGAATATGTCATGCCGAAATTTTCTATCGACCATTGCATGCATTGATTATGTGGTTCTAATAAACTTCTAATTGTACCATGTACACTGCGCAGGCAACCATGGTCCGCATAATGAGCGAAGGCATTGTGGCTAGATTTTTGAAATGCGCGACGACCGACATGATACGAAATAACAAGACGAAGATAAGATGTCCGTGTAGAAGATGCAAACTCAACTGGTTGATCGACCCAGATTCCGGGCATCTGCAGGCGTACCTGCTCCTCCATGGTTTCATGGATGGATACACTGGTTGGATAAGCGATGACGAAGCCGATGGAGACGGTGAAGGTGGGCAACATGACGATGATCATCACGGCGAGGACGGGCAAGATGATCAAGAGTCTCCTGGAGATGGTGAAGGTGCGTAAGAAGACCAGGATGATGATGATCTAGATGCCAGAGGAGTAGACGATGATGGAACAATGTCAGGCTGGGTGCGGGACCCTTATGTGCAATAGCTGCTTCTCAAGCAGACGAGTAACGCTAGGGCTGCCTGATGACTCCTTGGTGGTACCAGAGAACTTGGTGTTTGATGTGGAGTCTGGGAAACCCCCCAAGAAAGGTTGAGAGCAAAATCATCAACAACAAGTTTTAAAAGAAGTAAGAATCGAACTAGTAGAAGGAAGGAAACATCACAAAGGTGTTGCAAGCAACGCGGAGACCTGCACAACACAAACTCAAGACTTTGCCCCAACGAATCAGTGAGGCACTATTGGGAAAAAGCCTATCCGTGGTGCATGCTTTTTGGAGTTAGTGGCGCACCCCCTGTGCGCCACGAATAAGATGCCACTAACTACAGGAGGTTCATGGCGCACCCCGACGTGCGCCACTGACTACCCTGTTATCCGTGGCGCATCTTTGGGAACACGGTTTTCAAAGACCCGGGATCCCTCGGCAGCTGGATATGCGGGGTATTCTCCATGCACCTGACGCAAGCATTGTGTCCGTGGTTCACCTAGCACGATACATATGCGTAGCCCGGATAGTCCTGCACCGTCGTGAGCAGCGCGGACCTCATATCAAAGTAGTATCTAGTGTAGGCTTCCAACAACGGGCCGACGTCTCCCACAGCGTGGCTAACTACTCTTTCAACAGCCCGAGATACAGATGCATGTCTATACCCGGTTGTTTTGGGACCTAAATAAGAATACTCATGTGCACGTACCTCTGCTTGGTGCACAGCCAGGGGGGAGGTTGTATGGCCATATGAACACGGGCCAGGTGCTATGCGTGCTGCTCTGGTTGCCAAAGGGGTTCAATCCGTCGGTGTTCATGCCCAGCCTCACGTTCCTTGGATCGCCCCCGAACTCATCTTCGAACTCCATGTCCAATGCCTTCCACTGGTTAGCGTCTATAGGGTGTGTCAGGATCTGGCCCTTCTCGGTATCATCTTCTGGTGGAACCCTTTCCATGTGCCATTGCATGAGCTTCGCTTCCTTAGGGTCCACGAAATACCGCTGCAGACGGGGAGTGATAGGAAAATACCATACAACTTTATGAGGAACTTTCTTGTTACCCCTCTTGTATCGTGGCTGGCCGCACACCGGACATGTCACTGTTGGGAATATGCCCTAGAGGCAATCATGTATGATGAGATTTCCCATTGTATTCATAAAGTTATTAAGTAGTCCTTGTATAAACATCTGATGTGTATCATTGAATATGTGATTCAGTTGTGGAACTATGCATTCATGTTGTTTGTACTAAATATCCTTGGTCATTGAGGTTGTGCTGGACACACAACTTAGACCAATGTGAAAGTTGGCTTGATGACTCGGTTCCACTTTTCATGGGCATGGAGATGCCATTCCAACTTACAGACTAGGCTAAAGAGTTTAGCGTCGGATTGACCCATATTGAGGTACAACGAACTAAGTTGTCATTTGTATATCTCAATCAATGTAATCCTTAGACCTGAGGTTGTTGCATAGTCCGAGTTGAGGATCACCGACTTAGGTTCACAAACGCTGATCCGTGAATCGCGCTTATAAAGGCGAGGTTCGGGTCGATCGAGAATCAAGCTGCGTGATGTGAATAACCAAGATGGGATTTTGCCCTCCACCGGAGAGAGATATTCTATGGGCCCTCTCGTGAGATATGATTCGGAAAGCATGGCCATGCACGACTCGGTTAAGTGTTAACCGAGGTGATCGGCTAAGAGTTAGTCGGGTGAATCACTTATCTCGGATCGAGAAGAGAGTTGGACTATTTAAGGGATGACATATATTCGCCTATAGTCTGACAAGGTATATCGTGAGGCAAAAGGGACTCAGACGTAAGTCGCATTGGAAAGGCAAGTCGTCATGACTCTTTGGTACTTGGGAATCGGTATGTTATGCTAGGAGCCGATGCCGATTGATCGATTGTGAGTTGGACTCAAATCGTGTCCAAGTAACCATGAGCTCGGGTCACACACTTAAGAGCGGAGCAGGTTTGGATTGGATCCGAATCATATAATCTGTTGGGTTGGACCTAAACCGGATTAGGACTGAGTTAGTGAGTTGGACTCGGTGACTAATGTTATATGGGCTTTAGTGAATGGGTCGATAAGCGAGCCCACGTTCACTCTATATATAGTGGAGCACAAGAACCCGTAAAGGTTAATCGTTAACCTAGAAAGGTGAATCGTTGTTCGGTTAGGTCAATCCATGTGTTGGAAACCCTAGCTCCACGGCAGTCCCGCCAGAACGAACCTAGCGATTCGCCGGTGCTCCTCCTTGTACGGTGGATACCAGCAGAGGTGCCGATCGGCACTGTGACGATCGGATCGTGAGGATCGCATCGCATCAACCGACGTGCTTCATCGAATCCGCAACTGCGTCTAGTGGTAAACCTCGTGGCCTTCTACCTCGGCTAGGTCTTGGGATCACCACGTTAGAGAAGGAAAGTTTTGTTTTATCTGCGGCCCAAAGTGGTATCGAGCAATAGCTTCGGTTTTAGGCTCGAGATCTCGCATATGTGATATGCGGTAGGCTATAGATGAGATCTATGTGTTTTGGTGGTCGATCTATGAGATAGATCGGTTTTGTACGAGGTTGATTGGATCAACCGTACTCGGGAATGGTAGATCTGATTTCCGTGATCATATCGCCGAGGTCGTGGAACGACATACCCTACCGTCGGCTTCCGCCATCGGGTGACTGTGACACGTAAATCCGAAGGTGATCGAAGATCAAAAGTTTGATCGAATCGAACGATGGTCGGAATCCATGTTCGGATCGTAGATGAGATCTACGCCGAAAAATCGCCGGTATTGCCGCACTTGATGGCGCTGCCTTCGATCCCGCCCGCTATCCGCTAAGCGGGACCGCCGCTTCGCCGTCAGTAGCGCCTTAGATGTCGCGCGAGTTTCACAACGCCGGTAGATATTGTATCTATGCATAACTTGTTTTTGTGAAGTTGTGAATGGTATGGTTCATGTGCATGTGATGTATGTGTGTAATCCATACGTGATCTGCGAATCACGGTTTTTGTCACCGCCGGAGCCTAGGTGCTGTCATTTTATTGTATAACGACCTGCGTGTCGGATTCTCTATGTAATTTACTTTACTAAGCTAGTGTAGCTGTTTGAGAACCCGGAAGGCATGCAAGGCGTTGTACATGTCGGCGACATGGAGTAAGACGGCAAGTGACAAGAGTTGGCACGAGTCGGATTACAAGCTTTGTGGAGATGGAGATCGCCATGAAGAGAGCCATACCATTTCACATTATAATTGATTTATTTTGTGTTATTGTTATGTCTCAGTTTTACCTCTATTAGATAGTCGGTAAAATTTAATCCCTCAAAGAAGGTCTAGTCGGTTTTCCCGCCAGTGTTTGCACCATCACAAGTCGGACATTTTTGGTAGTGGGCTCATAAAATTGAGGTGCTGCCAATTCTTTCCAACTAGGTGGGTTCGAGTCGGACTCTTACTGCAGAAACACTTGGTAAGCTAGACGGGTCTATCACAACGGTTGTGGGACTCGGGGAAAGGTCGGATGGGAGCCGGGGCATGTGATGCCACCCGTCCAACAGGAGTCGCATGAGATGCGATTGACAAGGAGTTGTCTACCTAGATCACTTGGCTAACGGTGATGCTAAAGCTCACTAGCCGACTTGCTTATTTAGGATCCTGAATCACTAAGTAACCATCGGAGGGTGTTGGTTCTAGTGGGAGCATAAAATATTAAAATGTTTAATATGCTTGCTCTTTTATGAATACATGTCTTAAGTGTTTTGCATATTTTCATTTGTAGATCATGGCACCAAGTAGCGTCACTCTCGGTTATCCGGTTTTGCATTGAGAACCATTCTTGAGAAAGATAAATGAACGACACTAATTTTACCAACTGGTATCGAATCGAGAATTGTTCTCAAACAAGAAAAGAAGGACCATGTCCTAGACAACCCACTTCCGGATGAGCCGAATGAGAATGCGATGTCAGCCACCAATGCCTACCGTCGGGCTAAGGATGAGTCCACGGATATTAGCTGTCTTATGCTTGCTCACATGGAACCGGACTTGCAAAAGCAGTTGAGCATGTTGAGGCCTACGATATGATCGAAAGCCTCAAAAGTATGTTCGAGCTCAAGCGAAGACCGAGAGGTATCAAGTCTCTCGGGCTTTCTGAGTTGCAAGCTTAAGGATGGTGATCCACTAAGTCCGCATGTGATCAAAATGGTTGGTTACGTGGTCTCGGAAAGGCTTGGCTACCCCATAAGCGAAGAGTTCGCTACGGATATAATTCAACTCTCTTCCTAGTGCATATGGGCAGTTCATTTCAACTACCACATGCATGGTATGGATAAGAAGCTCACTGAATTGCATGGGATGCTCAAGCAGCGCAGGCGGATCTCAAGAAGGGCACCACCAAGTGTTGATGGTGCGTAATAAGGCTAAGTTCAAGAAGAGTTCTTGGACTAAGAAGAAGGCTAAGTCGAGGAAAGCGGGCTCGGGACCAGGTCCCAAGCGCTTCCTCGGGGACTAAGACATCTCCTTCACCGGATCCACTTGCTTCTCTGCAAGGCGGATGGCCATCGGAAGAGGAATTGCAGCAAGTACTTGGCCGACAAAGCCAAGAGTGGAGGTATGACTTCACTCAGGTACACTTGTTTGCAATGTTATAGACATATATCTTGGCGATGCACCTAATAGTTCTTGGGTATATGATACCGGATCGATTATTCACATCTCGCAACTCGTTGCGTGGACCGGTAAGAACTAGGAGCGTAGCAAGAGGCGAGGTTGATATTCGAGTCGGCAACAAAGCAAGAGTTGTCGTTAGAAGTTGGCACGATGCAACTTCATTTACCTTCCGGATTCATTATGGAACTAAATAATTGTTATTATGTTCCAGTGCTCAGTCTAAACATTATTTCTGCTTCATGTTTGATGAGGCAAGGCTATGAGTCGAATATCAAGAATAATGGTTGTTCTTTGTATTTGAATGATATGTTTCAGTGCTTTGCACCCGTCCAGCATGGGTTATTTATTTTGAATCTTGATGGTGAGTCGGTTTATAACATAAATGTTAAAAGGTTGAAACCAAATGATCTGAATATGAATTACTTTTGGCACCGCTTACTTGGTCATATAAGTTGGAAACGCATGAAGAAGCTCCATGATGATGGACTCTAACCTAACTCGTTCGACTTGGAGTCGCTCGAGACATGCGAATCTTGCCTACTCGGCAAATGACCAAGACACCTTTTGCAAAGAGTTGCGAAAGGGCGTCCGACTTGTTGGGACTAGTACATAGTGATGTATGTGGACCAATGAGCACGACGAGGGGTGGTTATGAGTACTTCATTACCTTCACCGATGATTTGAGTAGGTATGGATATATCTACTTGATGAAACATAAGTCGGAAGCCTTTGAAAAGTTCAAAGAATTCTAGAATGAAGCGTAATCAACTCGGCAAGAAAATAAAGTTTCTTCGGACCGAGGAGGCGAGTACATGAGCCATGAGTTTGATGACCATCTGAAAAGTTGTGGAATAGTTCCTCAACTTACTCCGCCAGAACGCCACAAAGGAATGGTGTTTGAAAGGCGGAATCGGACCTTGTTGGACATGGTACGATCAATGATGAGTCAGACAGATCTGCCTTTATCATTTTGGGGTTATTGTCTAGAAACAATGGCGTTCACACTAAACAAAGTACCATCAAAATCGGTAGAAGACACCGCATGAGATGTGGACAGCAAAAGCCGAGTTTGTCTTTTCTTAAGATTTGGGGTTGTGAAGCTTTTGTCAAGCGAAGCGACTTCGGACAAGCTTCTGACCGTCGGATAAATGTATTTTCGGGGTATCCGAGGGAAACCTTGGGTTACTACTTCTACAACCGAGAAGAGGGCAAAGTGTTTGTCGCTCGAACGGTGTCTTCCTTGAGAAAGAGTTTCTCGGTCGGGAGTAAGTGGAGCACGTGCAACTCGAAGAAATTCGAGAGGAATCGGCTTATAGCGAATCGGCAAAAACCTTGGAGGTTGAGCCGATCGTGGCAATGAGCCGATAGCGACTCGCATTACGAAGATCGGCAAGATTACGAAGTGTTCGTGATGTGTTCTTTGTTAGGCTGATGAGCCGCAAATTATTCGGAAGCGATGGTGGGATCGATTCGAGTCATGGCTTGGAGCCATGAGATCCGAGATAAAGTCCATGGATGAAAATCAAGTTTGGAACTTGGTTGATCGCCAGACGGCAAGACCCGTCGAGTGCAAATGGGTCTTTAAGAAGAAAACTGATGTGGATGGAAATGTTTCAATCTATAAAGCACGCCTTGTCGCGAAGGGTTCCGACAAGTTCAAGGAGTTGATTACGACGAGACTTTCTCGCAGAGCGATGCTTAAATCAGTTCGGATCATGTTAGCTATAGCGCCTATTTCGACTATGAGATATGGCGATGGATGTCAAAACCGCTTTCCTTAACGGAAATTTAACCGAGGACGTGTATATGATACAGCCCGAGGGTTTTGTCGATCCGCTAATCTTGACAAGGTATGCAAGCTTCAAATCCATTTATGGGTTGAAGCAAGCATCTCGGAGTTGGAATATTCGCTTTGATGAGGTAGTCAAATCGATTGGCTTCATCAAGAGTGATCATGATTCTTGTTTGTACAAGAAGTTTAGTGGGAACAAAGTAAATTTTCTAATCTTATATGTGGATGACATATTACTGATTGGAAATGATGTCCAGATGTTGCAAGAAACCAAGGATTCATTGGAAAGGAGTTTCTCAATGAAAGACTTGGGTGAGGCAACATACATCCTCGGAATCCGGATCTATAGAGATAGATCAAGGAGGCTCATTGGATTGAGTCAGAGTACTTATTTGGACAAAGTGTTGAAAAAGTTCAACATGGAATCGTCTAAGAAGGGGTTCTTACCGATGTCCCATGGTGTAAAACTTAGCAAGACTCAGTGTCCTTCGACAACTGATGAGCGAAGTCGGATGAGTGCGATTCCATATGCTTCTGCAGCTGGATCCATCATGTACGCCATGATTTGTACTAGGCGGATGTTTCCTATGCTCTAAGTGTTGTGGCGAGATACCAGTCGATCTCGGAGAGATCCATCGACAAGCTAAAAATATCCTAAAGTACTTGAGAAGGACTAAGGATATGTTCTTGGTTTATGGTGGTGAAGATGAACTCAGTAAAGGGTTACACGGATGCGAGTTATCTCACCGACTGATGATTCTCGTCGCAATCCGGATCGTGTTTATTATAAACGGAGGTGCCGTGAGCTGAAAAGTTCCAAGCAAGAGATCGTGGTTCTGCGTCACAACAGAGGTCGAGTATATTGTCGCCTGAGGCAAAGAAGGAAGCTGTTTGGATGAGGAATTTCCTCATGGATCTTGGTGTGGTTCGGGCTCGTCCAATCCGTTGGACGTGTATTGTGACAACAATGGTGCTATTGCACAAGCCAAGGAACCTAGACAACACCGGAAGAACAAGCACATACTCATGCGGTACCACGATTCGCCAGTGGATCAGGTGATATCAAGTTATGCAAGGTACACACGGATGCAAATATTGCGGATCCGTTGACAAAACCGTTACCCCAGCGAAGCATGAGGCGACCGAGAGCCATGGGCATTAGATGCTTAGACATGTGATGTCGGATGATTGACTCTAGTGCAAGTGGGAGATCTGGGGAATATGCCCTAGAGGCAATCATGTATGATGAGATTTCCCATTGTATTCATAAAGTTATTAAGTAGTCCTTGTATAAACATCATGTGTATCATTGAATATGTGATTCGGTTGGAACTATGCATTCATGTTGTTTGTACTAAATATCCTTGGTCATTGAGGTTGTGCTGGACACACAACTTAGACCAATGTGAAAGTTGGCTTGATGACTCGGTTCCACTTGTCATGGGCATGGAGATGCCATTCCAACTTACACAGACTAGGCTAAAGAGTTTAGCGAGTCGGATTGACCCATATTGAGGTACAACGAACTAAGTTGTCATTTGTATATCTCAATCAATGTAATCCTTAGACCTGAGGTTGTTGCATAGTCCGAGTTGAGGATCACCGACTTAGGTTCTGTCAAACGCTGATCCGTAACTGGGCAGTTATAAAGGCAGGGTTCGGGTCGACTGAGAATCAAGCTGCGTGATGTGAATAACCAAGATGGGATTTTGCCCCTCCACTCGGAGAGATATTCTCTGGGCCCTCTCGTGAGATATGATTCGAAAAGCATGGCCATGCACGACTTAGGTAAGTGTTAACCGAGGCGATCGACTAAGAGTTAGTCGGGTGAATCACTTATCTCGGATCGAGAAGAGAGTCGGACTATTTAAGGGATGACAATTATTCGCCTATAGTCCGACAAGGTATATCGTGAGGCAAAAGGGACTCGGGGTAAGTCGCATTGGAAAGGCAAGTCGTCATGACTCTTTGGTACTTGGGAATCGGTATGTTATGCTAGGAGCCGATGCCGATTGATCGATTGTGAGTTGGACTCAAATCGTGTCCAAGTAACCATGAGCCTGCGGGGTCACACACTTAAGAGCGGGAGCAGGTTTGGATTGGATCCGAATCATATAATCTGGTTGGGTTGGACCTAAACCGGATTAGGACTGAGTTAGTGAGTTGGACTCACGGTGACTAATGTTATATGGGCTTTAGTGAATGGGTCGCATAAGCAGAGCCCACGTTCACTCCCTATATATAGTGGAGCACAGTAACCCAGAAAGGTTAATCGTTAACCTAGAAAGGTGAATCGTTGTTCGGTTAGGTCAATCCATGTGTTGGAAACCCTAGCTCCACAGCAGTCCTGCCGCCGTAACGAACCTAGCAGTTCTCCGCCGGTGCTCCTCCTTGTACGTGTGGATACCAGCAGAGGTGCTGTGCGATCAGCACCAGGACGATCGGATCGTGAGGACTGCACTGCATCAACTGACGTGCTTCATCAGTAATCCGCAACCGCGCGTCTAGTGGTAAACCTCGTGGCCTTCTACCTCAGCTAGGTCTTGGGATCACCACGTTAGAGAAGAAAAGTTTTGTTTTATCTCTGCGTGGCCCAACAGTCACTCTATCCTCGTACTCGTCCCGATAAAGTGCGTAGTCATTGATGCATGCGTGGTACTTGACATATGGTAGGTCGAGAGGGCACATGAGTTTCTTGGCCTCATCGATGCTTCTTGGCAATGTGTTATTCTCGGGAAGCACATCGCCCCAGAATTCCATGTTATCGTTGAAGCTCACTTCGGTCCATCTGTTGTTCACCTTCATCTCCAAAGCCTTGAGGGTTACATTCAGACGCGTATGCTCGGGCCGGCACCCAGGATACAACGGAGTAACAGCGTCTTTCTCCATTTGCGCCAACTTTGTTTTCTCTCTCGTGGCCTCTATTGTGTTGTAACCCCCTTGAGGATCACTTCTCGAAGATGAGGGTCCTACATGGCCAAACTTAGCGGTGTCTGCGTGTCTGTGTCTTCTCCACCACCGACGTATCCTTCATCGTGGTGATCATGTCCGGCATCTCCTTCATCATCATCATGATGATCATCATGTCCGGCATCTCCTTCATCGTCATGATCATCATCATGTCTGGCATATCCTTCAACATGATCATGTCCGGGTGCCTCTTCCTCCTCCACGACATCATTGTAGCTGGGCATGAATCCACCCATGAACAAGTGCTTCTCCAATGTCCTGGAATCAGGTTTGATTAGGGTCCCGAGTTTGCAAGTCTTGCAAGCACATCTTATATCGGTCTTGTTGGTACGAACCATGACGGCCGTTGCCCGGGCCTTGTATCTAGCCACCATAACTTCGCTCATTTGGCGCACCATGGTTGCATGTGCACACAAGATTAGTTTAATTAGAACCACACCATATGCATGTCTCGCCAGAAAATTTCGGCAGCACCTCCCCTGTAAATAGGGCATATGGGTGGTGCAAAAGTTGGCCAAAACAGAAATGAATCAACATTTCGGCAACCATGCACCACACCGGCACCTGCACACAAACACACAAAATCATACACAAGCATATACACGCGACGAAGAAGCTGGCGGCCTTCACATACAACACACATCCGCGCCATGCATACACTGCAGATTGACGTCCCAGCCCGCGACACATGCATATGCATGTCCAACAACCCACAGACAAGCATGTGCCATCCAACACAACTCACCTAGTAGACAAGTTGATGGAGACCGTGTGCGAGGGAGCGTGTGTCTTATGGAGGCTAACTTGATGGAGATGTGACCAATAAATGATGTATATGTGGGGCTTTTACTTAATTTACATGGTGGAGAGGGACTCCCTCCCCACACCCATCCAACCAAAAGGTGTTTGGCAACCTAAAATGGAGGTAGAATTGAAGAAAATGGGGTGATGAGGAGGAGGGGGTCGAGCTAGATCTATGGGAAGTAATGGCTTGCTTGTGGTGGTAGGTAGGAGAAGGTGCCACCTTTATGGAGGGTGGGACGACATGTTTGTGCTGCACCTCGTTTTCCTGCACCACAGACTTCCCAGGTTCGTGGCGCACCGAAATGGGGTGCGCCACAAATGTCCATGGCAAATTCTGCAGGGGCCTGGCCCACCGTAGTTCGGGGCGCACGCGCGAAAGGGTGCGCCATAGACTCCACCCATTTTCGTGGCACACTCCCAATTCCGTGCGCCACGGATAGTGGTGGCCGGCCGTTAGAGCCTGTCAGAGGTGGGGCCCGCCTTATGCATGGAGCACCGATCCAGCGTGCGCCACAGATAAGTTGGGGTTAGTGGCGCATAATTTAGGCGTGCGCCACGAATAATGTAGTTAGTGGCGCATAATATTAGGTGCACCACTAATAAGGGGCATGTGGATAAGGGTTTTCCCACTAGTGAGGTTGTCAATCTCACCAGTTGCTGTCACAAAAGGATTAAACGTATGATGTGGAAGGTAATGGTTTGGAACAAGTAAACAAGTAACATTGGAAGATGTATCTATGGTAAAGATTGGACCGGGGTCCATAGTTCACTAGAGGTGCTCTCCTTAGATAAACAACATGGCATGAAGGGTAAACAAATTACAGCAGGGCAATTGACAGGAACTGAGCAAGGCATAACAATGCAATTACTAGTCAGAAAGATCCTATGAGATTCGATTGGGCAATATAAAAAGATACATAGACCGCCATCCAACTACATCTATGACTAGAAGTCCACCTTCAGGTTATCATCCGAACCCCCTCTAGTATTAAGTTGCAAGCAGCAAACAACTGCTTTAAGCAAAGTGTGTAAGGTAAACAATCCACATGTTCCATGAACAAGAGACCATTGTTTTCTCCCTAGTAGCAACAACACATCTACCACCGAAGAGATTATTGTCACTTCCCTTGGAAACTAGAGGCATGAACCCACTATCGAGCATAAATACCCCCTCTTGGAGTCACTAGCAACTACTTGGCCAAGATAGCTACTAACAACGGAGAGCATGCAAGATCACAAACAACATAGACATGATAGAATCATAAAGACAAAACCATTAATTAAACCAACATAATAATCTCAATATCCGTCGGATCCACGCAAACACAACATGCATGATTACAAATAGATTAGATTTTGATCATGAACGTAGCTCATAAGATCTATACATGAAAGAACAAGGAGGAGATACAACCATCTATCTACTACATGGACCCATAGTCCAAGGTGGAACTACTCACGCATCATACCGGAGAGAAGGCCTCCGGGATGATCTCCCCTCCGGCAGGGTGCCGGGAAGAAATTCATACCCCCCGATCTAGGGACGACGGTGGCGGTGTCTTTAGGGTTTCGTGGAATATTGATCGGGTCTTTAGGGTTTTTGCATCGGGGGCTTCTTATAGGCGAAGGGGGATGCCGACGAGGCGGCCAGGGCCCCCACACCCTGCCTAGGCGCGGGCCCACCCATGGCCGCACCTAGGGGGGTCTCTGGACTTCTTGTTCCCCACGGATAGTTATTGACTTTGACGTTTGTCCCGTCCAATTCCGAGAATATTTCTTTACAAGCTTTTCTGGAACCAAAAACAGCAGAAAACAGGAAACTGGCACTATGGAAACTTGTTAATAGGTTAGTACCAGAAAACATGTAAAAAGCACCTCAAAATGTAGACAAAGCAAAGCAAAGTAGATACTAACAAGCATG
The DNA here is from genome assembly GCA_030063025.1 of Avena longiglumis. Taxonomy (NCBI): domain Eukaryota; kingdom Viridiplantae; phylum Streptophyta; class Magnoliopsida; order Poales; family Poaceae; genus Avena; species Avena longiglumis. Next base: position 474,795,412 of record CP125976.1, read on the forward strand.
GACCATCAAAAATTATAGATACGTTTCCGACGTATCAAGCATCCCCAAGCTTAACTCCTGCTCGTCCTCGAGTAGATAAGTGATAAAAGAATAATTTTTGAGGTGTCATGCACCCTCACAATAAAGATCTAACCATTTGAAAGCATTGAAAGCTAGGATCAAAGAACTCTAAACATGTGCATGAAAGATGGAGTTCTAACAATAGGACATAGTAACTATGCATGCAACATGAAAGGCTACAAACAAAGATCATGAATAACATGCATTGAAGAACGTTTGTTTGTTTCACATACAGAAAACATAGCATAGTGGCAATCAGCTTGTCCCTAGAGTAGCAATATAGATGCATAGGACACCTTCAAAGTTCACAAGGGTGACTAGAAACAAATAGCACAAGAACAAGTAATATCACAATATGCATCAATCAATAAGCTTTGAGACACTACACATAAAACTAAGAATGGCAACTATGCTCTCATAATGGTGCCTAAAGGTAGAAGGTGGAGACTTAATAGTGGTGGAAGAAAGTCCTTTTTGTAAAGGAAGGAGGGATTTCAAGTTTCAAAAAGAGCTTCCAAAAATTATGGTACTTGTTAGCTTTCAGCCCTCATTACCCCTATCATAAGCATCTTGAAGTCATTAAGGTTAAAGTGAACAAAGATGGAGTATATGCTTGACGGAGTATAAGTTGGCAATCTCAAGTCCCATGAATATGAGGGCCACACCTCATGCTACTCAACTCTAGTCACCTGTAAGTTCTTGTCACTGTAAGTATTTGCATATCATAGAGAACCGCCAACGGCGTACCCCTTGCACATGGTACAGGAGCTTTCCCATAACCAAAATGACAAGGTAAGAAGACAATGAGCATCTCAGCAATCTTTTTATTTACTATATGCATAGCTTTTTATTGAGGATGCTTCATAGATAGCTCACTATGGTGATGCTGCAAGTTTCCACCATGATTAGGCATGACTTAGGCTAGCGGCCCAGGCGTTTCTCCAACACAAAATACAAACTCCATGGACTTACAAGATCCCTCTTTATTTCACACCGGTGACATCCATAGACAAAAGAGCATGATATCAACTGAGTACAAAGTACAAGTGCAATGTTGAAAATGTTCCCCGTGACAACACGGTTCTGCTAATTCCAACGTATAAGTGCAAGCATATACAACATAGATGACACAATGGTTCAAGTTTATTAGAGGCAAAGAATATAAAGTGTGCCATCAAGTTTGTGAGATCTTTAATCACTAAGTTTTCACATAACAAAGAGACTTTTTAATTGGAAGATAGCTGAAAACAAGAATATACTTGGAATGGTGTAACACACCATGCATAGGAGTTTATAGTGGACACTTTGGAATAACTTGGTTTCTTGGGAGTTGGAAGCATGAGTAGAGCTTACTCATACAAGTGGAGGCTAGAAAAAGACTGGGAGCAACCAACTAAGAGAGCATAATGGCCATAATCATGCAGAGCAACAAAGCATTACTAATCAAAGCATAGAGTGGTACTACAAGTCAAGGACCAAATGATCATAGAGGCTAATGGTGACTTGTCATAGTCATAACATGGTGTGAGCATGTGCCAAGTCAACCCAAACAAAGCATCAAAGGAGAATACCACAATACTATGATTTTGCATGCTAAACCAACGCATAAATTCTTCAATGCACACTAAGAAATCCCAATTGTTTGGAACAAGACATGCTACAGAAATAATCACTAAGCATAAGGTCAAAACAACACCTAGCATGTCGTGCTAAAGTCTAAGTCACAGTCAATGCAAGCTCCTCTTGCACTTTCAAGCAAGAACTTACTACTCCTTTCCAACACCAAGCAACTTATTTGCAAAACAACACAGCGAGAACGGGGGTCCAAACTACTTTATTCAAGCAAAATAAACAACCTAAGCAAAGCAAACGAAAACTAAGACGCTCCAATAACAACACAACTGTGCATGAAACAATAAAAACGAACTGTCTAGACAGACTTGAGCTTTTTATTGATGAAGAAGGGGATGCCTTGGGTATCCCCAAGCTTTGACGCTTGTACCTCTTGGATATTTCTTGGGGTGACACCATGGTGGCATCCCCAAGCTTGATCTTTTGTCCATTCTTCATCTCATTGCATCATTCTCTCTCCACACCTGAAATTTTTTGCTTCATATAAAACTTCACACAATCTTCGTTAGCAACATTAGTTTATTCAAAAGATATTAGACCTCTGGCAAAGATTTGGAACAGCAAGGCTTTTCACTAAAAACACAAGATATTGTAGTAACTCCTTCAAAAAGCTCAATTCCCCAAAAGTGAACTCAAAAAGAATCAATAAGAAGCAAATGCAAATAATGGCAGAAATCTGTCAAAACAGACCAGCAGGTAGAAATCGATTTTTTTGAACATCTTCTATTTTGCTCAAATCAAAAAGTGTTTAACTAACGAAAGTTATCTAACATACTGGGGGATTTATTAGTAAATTTTTAGCTCAATCCGAGTTACAGATACTCCTCACGAAGTCTTATGGTGGAGCACATAAATCTGTTTCGGGACATCAACTCCCCAAATCTTACTTGCCTCTCATTAGATGTCATTCTTGGCACAAAAAGCAAACAAAAAGGATAAGGAGAGGTCATTACTGAAGTAATAACTTCCAAGACTCAAGGAAACTCTTAGGTTATCTCCCAACAAGTACTTTTCTTTAACGCCTTTAAGTTAGGCATGATAATTTGAGAAGATGCTCACATAAGAAATATGAATTGAATTAAAAGAGAGCATCAAGAAGCAAATTCAAAACACATTTAAGTCTAACCCACTTATTATGCATAGGAATCTTGTAAGAAAACAAATCAAAGAAGCACAAAGCAACAAGCAAAGGAAAGCAAAACAAGTGCAACTTCAAGATTTTCAACATAAAGAGGGGAAACTTAATATTGTTGAGATATATAAAACCATGTTTCCCTCTCTTATAATAACTTTCAGTAACATCATGAATAAAGTCAACAATATAACTATCACATAAAGAATGCTCTTTATGATCTACAAACACATAATTTTATCAAGCTCAAAAATAGTGGGATTAAAACCTTCAAACCCACTTTTAGCAATTTTATAATAAGGTAACTGATCATTCAACATAGGACCATCATCTAGAGATTTATCATAAACATTTTCTAAGCAAAACTCCTTAGTGACATGTATTTCGAAGTTAGGCACAAATATAGGATTATCATAGATAACATGAGCATAACTATTATCACAAGTTTTACCCATAGTAGCAAAAGAATCCATTGGAACATAACATTCATCCTCCTTAGGTAAGCATGGGGGAAAATCAAATATTGTAAGGGATAAATAGTTACTCTCATTAGAAGGTAGGCATGGTTAGCTAATACATTCTTCCTCCTTTTATTCATCACTCTCCTCCTCTTTTTCATCTAATGAGCTTTCAGTTTCAGCAATTTCTTCTTCCATAGGCACCTGCAAGGCATTAGTCTCTTCCATTTGTGGAAAGCACCTATTAAAATATTCAAGAATATAGCCATTTTCTTCCTTGTAATTATCAAAGCCAAATTTAAGTATCTAATAAACCTCATATCCATAAGGTGCATCATCAGTATTTTCAAGCAAACTGGCAAGTTCAAATGCACCCTTGAAAGCAATAAATTCTTCAATTTGTTCCACATCATAAAAGTCATAATTTCATTTAACATAAGAAGATATGGTAACATTATCATTATACTCACATTGAAAAGGCAGGTGTTTATACCTCCTACAGCAACAAGGTTTATCAAAGCAATAAGTAACATTATAAGTAGAGCACACCTCTCTAGCAATAGTATTCAATTTATCAATTTGTTCCCATAAGTGTTTCCCTTTTTGTGACAAACGGTGCTCCTTATAATAATACTTTTCTTCTTCCGTGAACCCACCTTGCTATTAAGAACTAGTTTCAAAGAAACCATCCATTTATAGAAAGCATGACAAAGCAAGGCAATAACAGACCAGCAACTATAGTAGGAACTAATTTTTCTGTGTTTTTGAATAAAGAAAGCAAACCAAACTAGACTAAATTTTTTAGTTTTTTTGAAAAGAGTCAAACAAAACCAAGCAAAAGAAACAAAGTAAACTAAAAAAAGTAAAGAGAAAGGAAGTGAAGGACTCCCCTAGTGAAGACGTCCTTAGCCTCCGCGGAAAAGGCACCAGAAAACTTGTTGATGAATCCTTGGTGGCGCCAAAGAACTTGGTGCTTGATGTGGAGTCTATTGGGAACACCAAGAGCAAGGTGTGAAGCAGCACAACAGCAAGTTTTCCCTCAGTAAGAAACCAAGGTTATCGAACCAGTAGGAGGAAGGAAACGTCGCACAGGTGTTGCAAGCAACATGGAGACCTGCACAACACAAACTCAAGACTTTGCCCCAACTAACAGTGAGGTTGTCAATCTCACCGGTTGCTATAACAAAGGATTAAACGTATGGTGTGGAAGGTAATGGTTTGCACCAAGTAAACAAGTAAGATGGGAAGATGTATCAATGTTAAATATTGGACCGGGGTCCATAGTTCACTAGAGGTGATCTCCTTAGATAAACAACATGGCATGAAGGATAAAGAAATTACAACAGGGCAATTGACAAGAACTGAGCAAGGCATAACAATGCAATTACTAGTCAGAAATATCCTATGAGATTTGATTGGGCAATACAACAAGATACATAGACCACCATCCAACTGCATCTATGACAATAAGTCCACCTTCAGGTTATCATCCGAACCCCCTCCAGAATTAAGTTGCAAGCAATAGACAACTGCTTTAAGAAAAGTGTGTAAGGTAAACAGTCCACATGTTCCATGAACAAGAGACCATTGTTTTCTCCCTAGTAGCAATAGCACATCTACAACCGAAGATATTATTGTCACTTCCCATGGAAACTAGAGGCATGAACCCACTATCGAGCATAAATACCCCCTCTTGGAGTCACTAGCAACTACTTGGCCAAGATAGCTACTAACAACGAAGAGCATGCAAGATCACAAACAACACAGACATGATAGAATCATAAAGACAAAACCATTAATCAAACCAACATAATAATCTCAATATCCATCGGATCCCCTGATGACTCCTTGGTGGCGCCAGAGAACTTGGTGCTTGATGTGGAGTATTGGTGGGAACCCCAAGAGCAAGGTGTGAAGCAGCACATCAGCAAGTTTTCCCTCAGTAGAGACCGAGGTTATCGAACCAGAAGGAGAAAGGAAACGTCACACAGAAGTTGCAAGCAACGCGGAGACCTGCACAACACAAACTCAAGACTTTGCCCCAACGAATCAGTGAGGTTGTCAAGCTCACCGGTTTGCTGTAACAAAGGATTAAACGTATGGTGTGGAAGGTAATGGTTTGCAGCAAGTAAACAAGTAATAGTGGAAGATGTATTGATGGTAAAGATTGGACCGAGGTCCATAGTTCACTAGAGGTGCTCTCCTTAGATAAACAACATGGCAAGAAGGGTAAACAAATTACAGCAGGACAATTGATAGGAACTAAGCAAGGCATAACAATGCAATTACTAGTTAGAAATATCCTATGAGATTCGATTGGGCAATACAACAAGATACATAGACCGCCATCCAACTGCATCTATGACTAGAAGTCCACCTTCAGGTTATCATCCGAACCCCATCCAGTATTAAGTTGCAAGCAACAGACAACTTCTTTATGCAAGTGTGTAAGGTAAACAGTCCACATGTTCCATGAACAAGAGACCATTGTTTTCTCCCTAGTAGCAACAACACATCTACAACCGAATATATTATTGTCACTTCCCTTGGAAACTAGAGGCATGAACCCACTATCGTGCATAAATACCCCCTCTTGGAGACACAAGCAACTACTTGGCCAAGATAGCTACTAACAACAGAGAGCATGCAAGATCACAAACAACACAGACATGATAGAATCATAAAGACAAAACCATTAATCAAACCAACATAATAATCTCAATATCCATCGGATCTCCGCAAACACAACATGCATGATTACAAATAGATTAGATCTTGATCATGTACATGAAAGCACAAAGGAGGAGATACAACCATCTAGCTACTACATGGACCCATAGTCCAAGGTGGAACTAATCACGCATCATACCGGAGAGAAGGACTCCGGGATGATCTCCCCTCCGGCAGGGTGCCGAGAAGAACTTCATATCCCCCTGATCTAGGGACGATGGTGGCGGTGGCTACAGACGGTTTCGTGGAGATTTGATCGGGTGCTTAGGGTTTCTACATCGGGGGATTCTTATAGGTGAAGGGGGAGGCCGAGGAGGCGACCAGGGGGGCCAAACCCTAGCCAGGCGCATGCCCACCCCTGGCCGCGCCTGGGGGGGGTCTGGCTTCCCTGGCCCGCTTCCTCGTATCCCCTCTAGACTTCTTGTTCCCCATGGAAAGTAATTGATGATGTCTATGCACTTCTATTCTTGTAGACAGTTGTTGGGCCTCCAAGTGCAGAGGTTTGTAGAACAGCAGCAAGTTTCCCTTAACTCAGGGAGGAAGTGGTCAGAGGTATTCCCTCTCAAACAATCCTGCAAGCAAGATACAAGAAGTCTCTTGTGTCCCCAACACACCCAATATAGGTGCACTAGTTCGACGAAGAGATAGTGAAATACAAGTGGTACCGGTGCTAGAAAATAGCTTGACGATGAGGTAAAGACTAAAGCAAGCAAACATGTAACAGATCTAGATGCAAACGGTGTTTCAATGCTTAGAAACAAGGCCTAGGGATCATACTTTCACTAGTGAACACTCTCTCATAAAAAATCCTCTCTTCATGATACTACTCTTAACTACTCTCCGGTTGGACACTCTAATCCATGGTAGGGCTATAACAGCACACCACAATGTCCGCCTTCCCCAACCTAGATAACCCCACACTGTCACCTTGAGCACTAGATGGTTCCACAAACACCACAATTTTATAGAGACATCCAACTCCAAATATAACTCATAACAAATATTCAATCTAGACAAAGTGCCACACACGGTATGCCCACTGTCACTTTCACACACCTGGGGTAAATCATAGATCTATTAAAGCACAAAGAGTATTTATGTAGACTCAAACCTAAGTGCCACCATGGCGTGCACACTGTCACTTTCACACACATGGGGAGAGTAGAGATCTAATTAAGCACTTGAGTATCAAGGTAGATCTACTTGATTACAAAGCTTATGACCACATCAAGATCATGCATAGAGAGAGAGAGATGAACACATAGCTATCGGTAGAGCCCTTAGCCTCGAGGAAGAACTACTCCCTCCTCATCATGGGAATCAGCAACGGTGATAAAGATGGTAGTGGAGATCGATGGAGATGGCTCCGGGGGCACTTCCCCGTCCCGGTAGGGTGCCGGAACAGAGACTTTCTATACCCCGAATCTCCCTTTCGGTGGCGGCGGAGCAACAGAGGTTTTCGTGGATTTCTTCTGGATTCTCTATGGTTTTTGGGTCGGAGGCTTCTTATAGGTGCAGGAATCAAGGTCGGTGGGGGTCCAGGGGGCCCACACCCCCTATGGGCGCCTCCAGGGCTTGCCCGCGCCTAGGGGGTGCGGCCACCCTATGGCCCCCCTCCGGCTCTGCTTCGTGGTTCCATGTTGCTCCGGGAAAAATAATAACTTTGGCTTTTGTCCCATCCAATTCCGAGAATATTGTTTTTTGCCTTCCTGGAACCAAAAACAGAAGAAAACATGCAACTGGCACTGTGGCAACTTGTCAATAGGTTAGTTGCAGAAAGTGTATAAAAATACCTCAAACTGTAGACAAAACATAAGACAAATGATACAAAACAAGCATGGAGCATCAAAAATTGTAGATACGTTTCCGACGTATCAAGCATCCCCAAGCTTAACTCCTGCTCGTCCTCGAGTAGATAAGTGATAAAAAGAATAATTTTTGAGGTGACATGCACCATCAAAATCGAGATCAAACTATTTGCAAGCATTGAAAGCTGGGATAAAAGAACTCTAAACATGAGCATGAAAGATGGAGTTCTAACAGTAAGACAAAGTAACTATGCATGAAACATGAAAGGCTACAAACAAAGATCATGAATAACATGCATTGAAAAACGTTTGTTTGTTTCACATACAGAAAACATGGCATAGTGGCATTCAGCTTGTCCCTCATGGAGTGTCAAGTAGATGCATAGGACACCTTCAAAGTTCACAAGGGTGACTAGAAACAAATAACACAAGAACAAGTAATATCATAATATGCATCAATCAATAAGCTTTGGGACACTGCATACAGAAAGACAACTATGCTCTCTTAATGGTGCCTAAAGGTAGAAGGTGGAGACTCAATAGTGGTGGAAGAAAGGCCTTTTATAAAGGAAGCAGGGATTTCAAGTTTCAAAAAGAGCTTCCAAAAATTATGGTACTTGTTAGCTTTCAATCCTCATTGCCCCTATCATAAGCATCTTGAAGTGATTAAGGTTAAAGTGAACCAATATGGAGTATATGCTCGACGAAGTATAAGTTGGCAATCTCAAGTCCCTTGAATACGAGGGCCACACCTCATGCATACTCAACTTTGGGTCTAGGTAAGAGCAACTCTAGCAGATACTAAAAAACGCGAACTGAAAAACCCATAGTTTCGGTGGATTGAACTTGTGATTTGCCGAAGTTTAGTTCGTCGCGCAGAGTAGACACCGCAAACTGAAACTAAACATTTAAAACTTCATGGAAAAAAGCATTCGCGGGAAAATTCAGAGAAGAACAACGCCACATTCATAGTTTCAGATTCAGTTAAACATCACAAACAACATTATTTACATAATAAAACTAACAAACGACCGACGCGCGCAATGCAGATGCAAAATCCGGCCCCAAACTGGGCCTTGAAGTGGCGTCGATCTTGCGCCGGAGCTGCTCACTCCTTGTCGTTGTCGGAGTCGACGACGATGACCCAAATGAAGCCCCAAGCGGTGATGCGCGCCTCATCCTCATCGTTGTCGACGAAGTCGCGCGTAGTGATCCGGTCGCCGTCGCTCTCATCCGACGACTCGGTGTGCTCGTCCGTCATATAGTCGCGGTAGTAGCTCTTCTGGTTGTCGTAGGATGAGGAGGACACCGGCGATGAAGCGCAGCGGCCGCAGATGCTCCCCGCACCAGAGGAGCCGTAGTCGGCGTACGGCCCGAGCGAGGGAGGCATATGAGACATGTGCTTCGTGTACCGCTTCTCCGCGCGCTTCTTGGCGGTGATGGAGCGGATCTTCTCGAGATCCGCACGCGACTTCAACCAATGGCCATGGGAGCCGTAGCGCGGGGGCGAGGAAGGGGGGACGGGGTTCATGGTGACACGGCGGAGGGAATGGCAGCGACGGCGGCGCAGATTGTGTGGTGGAGTGGGCTGATCTGATGACTGGAGGTTCACCGGTGGCGGCGGAGATAGCGAGCGAGGGCGGCGGAGGGGATAGGGTTTGGCCTCGGTTTGCTCCGCAGATATCATAAATATACCGCGTGGCATGGGCTTTTCTCGGGCCACCGTAAAAAAATACGGGCTGGCACCGCTTTGCGGTAGCTGCACGCTGCGCGGAACCGAGCTGAAACCGTAAAGTCGCCGGAAAAATATGGTTTGGGCCCTTTTTCAGTATCTGCTATAGTTGCTCTAAGTTCTTGTCATTGTAAGTATTTGCATATCATTGAGAACCGCCAACTGGGTACCCCTTGCACATGGTACATGAGCTATCCCATAACCAAAATGGCAAGGCAAGCAGACAATGAGCATCTCAGCAATCTTCTTATTTACCATGGAATATGGTGCTTTTTTCTCTCTTTCCTCTTTGCTCAATGTGTGTCCTTTTTTATAAGAAGGATGCTTCATAGATGTCACTACGGTGATGCTGCAAGTTTCCACCATGATTAGGCATGGCTTAGGCTAGCGGCACAGGCGTTTCTCCAACACAAAATACAAACTCCATGGACTTACAAGTTCCCTCTTTATTTCACACCGGTGACATCCATAGACAAAAGAGCATGATATCAACTGAGTACAAAGTACAAGTGCAATGTTGAAAACGTTCCCCGTGACAGCATGGTTCTGCTAATTCCAATGTATAAGTGCAAGCATATACAACATAGATGACACAATGGTTCAAGTTTATTAGAGGCAAAGAATATAAAGTGTGCCATCAAGTTTGTGAGAGTTTTAATCACTAAGTTTTCACATAACAAAGAGACTTTTTAATTGGAAGATAGCTGAAAACAAGAATATACTTGGAATGGTGTAACACACCATGCATAGGAGTTTATAGTGGACACTTTGGAATAACTTGGTTTCTTGGGAGTTGGAAGCATGAGTAGAGCTTACTCATACAAGTGGAGGCTAGAAAAAGACTGGGAGCAACCAACTAAGAGAGCATAATGGCCATAATCATGCAGAGCAACAAAGCATTACTAATCAAAGCTTAGAGTGGTACTACAAGTCAAGGACTAAATGATCATAGAGGCTAATGGTGACTTGTCATAGTCATAACATGGTGTGAGCATGTTCCAAGTCAACCCAAACAAAGCATTAAAGGAGAGTACCACAATACTATGCTTATGCATGCTAAAACAACCCATAATTTCTTCAAGGCACACTAAGCAATCCCAATTGTTTGGAACAAGACATGCTACAACAATAATCACTAAGCATAAGGTCAAAATAAGATCTAGCATGACATGATATAGTCTAAGCCACAGTCAAAACAAGCTCCCTTTTGAACCACTATAAGCATGAAGCTTCCTACTCTTTTCTAACACCAAGCAACTTATTTGAAACAACTCACATAGATAATAAATAAAGAATAGTGAGCTTGCCTCACAAATCCACAAAGAAGAACTAAAAATTTCTAAGCTGAAAGCACAAGAAAACTAAGACCGAATGCAGTGCTAGCAAAAGTGAACACTCACAGAATAATAAGAGTGAAAACTAGAGTGTTCTAGGAAATGGAAACAGAGTGTGTCTCTCTCCAAAAGAAGTGTGGTGTAACCAACCAACTTACTCAAGCGAACTAAGCAAACGAAAACCAAAAACGAAAACTAAGATGCTCCAAGAACAACACAACAATGCATGAAACAATAAAAACGAAGTGTCTAGACAGACCTGATCTTTTTATTGATGAAGAAGGGGATGCCTTGGGCATCCCCAAGCTTTGACGCTTATACCTCTTGGATATTTCATGGGGTGACAAGGGGTGGCATCCCTAAGCTTGAGATTTTGTCCATTCTTCATCTCATTACATCATTCTTTCTCTACACCTGAAATTTTTCCTTCATACAAAACTTCACACAATATTCATTAGCAACATTACTATATTCAAAAGATATTAGACCTCTGGCAAAGCTTTAGAACAGCAAAACTTTTCACTAAAAAAACAAGCTATTGTAGTAACTCCTTCAAAAATCTCAATTCCCCAAAATAGAACTCAAAAAGAAATCAATAAGAAGCAAATGAAAATAATGGCAGAAATCTGTCAAAACAGACCAGTAGGTAGAAACCGATTTTTTAAAGACCTTATGTTGCTCAAATCAAAAAGTATTGAACTAACTAAAGTTATCTAACATACTGGGGGAATTATTCGTAAATTTTCATCTCAATCCGAGTTATAGAGACTCCTCACGAATTTTTTTGGTGGATAACATAAATCTGTTTAGGGACAGCAACTCCCCAAATCTTACTTCCCTCTCATTAGAGGTTATTATTGGCACAAAAAGAAAACAAAAAGGATAAGGAGAGATCATTACTGAAGTAATAACTTTCAAGACTCAAGAAAACTCTTGGGTTATCTCCCAACAAGTACTTTTATTTAACGCCTTTAAGTTAGGCTTGATAGTTTGAGAAGATGCTCACATAAGAAATATGAATTGAAGTAAAAGAGAGCACCAAGAACCAAATTCAAAACATATTTAAGTCTAACACACTTCCTATGCATAGGAATCTTTTAAAGAAACAAGTCATGAAAGCACAAAGCACCAAGCATAGGAAAGCAAAACAAGTGCAACTTCAAGACTTTCAACATAAAGAGGGGAAACTCAATATTATTGAGATTCATAAAACCATGTTTCCCTCTCTCATAATAACTTTTAGTAGCAACATGAACAAAATTAACAATATAACTATCACATAATACATTCTTATCATGAGCCACATGCATAAAATAATTATTACTCTCCACATAAGTATAGTCATTCTTATTACTTATAGTGGGAGCAAATTCAATAAAATAGCTATCACTATTATTCTCATCACCATAGTCATCAAATATAGGAGGTATATTGTAATCACAATTAATTTCCTCCTCAATAGTAGGTAGAATGAAAATATCATATTCATCATTGTAATCATCATATATTGGAGGTATAGTATCATCATAAGCAATAGAATAGCTATCTTCCCAAGTGTGTTCATTTGTAAAAATATCATCATTGGAAGGAACATGGATAGCACTAATAGCACAACAATTATTAATATCATCATTTTCAGAATTGGTACCAAAGAGATTTTCAATATCAAAAGTGGTGTAATTTTCCCAATCAGGATCACTACTATAGGTAACAGGCATAGGAACATTATCTAGTTCAAACTCATCAGCAAAAACTATGATAGGAGTAACATGATTAGAGGAAGATATCGTTTCCTCTCTCCTTTTACTCTTCTTCTTCTTCTTCTTCTTCTTCTTCTTATTCTTCTTCTTCTTCTTCTTCTCCTCTTTAGGAGGGAGATACTTGAAAGGAAGCTTCTCCATATACCCTGGTTTATTGTTAGAGACAATAGAAGAAACTTTGGAGGATTCCTCCTTTTCATTAACAAGAACAAAACTCATATCAGTCCTGTCATATTTTGGTAAAATATCATCTTTTATAAGATTTTGTATGTAAGTATTCGCGTGGCAATTATCAACACAATAAAGATGACACCCATGCAGGACACAATTCATACCAAAAGCACTCATGTCTACCAAAGTAGTTTTTCTTGATAACTCTTCACACCCCAAAAACAATATAAGTTCATCATGTTGATTATAAGTGATCGCGTTATCACAGTAAAGCTTGTAGTACTCATATGGCCTGAGCATTGAAAATTGAAATGACCCACTTCATGGCAGAGTTCACAAATAAAAGGGTAGAGGGCACAATTTTTTTTACCAAGATCATTTAGAGCCTTATACCACATTCTGGTTTTTTCATTCCAATGTGTGATACAATATTATTATTCTATTTGATTCTTCTCACAAGGTTTATGCATACCACAAAAATTAACATGCTTATAAGAAATAGTACTTTCAGAAGTTTGAGCATGTTTATTGCAATCATTAATAACATTTTCATTTTCCATGCAAGTGTATTAAAAAGGTTCATGATACATGTCCCATTTTTCTCCAGGAGCATTAATATGGGAAGCAAAGTCTCTATAGTATCTAACAAGAATTTGAGGATCAAGACCATATTTAGCACTAAGCTCTTGAAAATCAGCAGTTTCAGCAAAAGACTTAATGCAATCATACTCATAGTTTATTCCTGGTTCTTTACCTTTGTCGTTATCCCAATCTTCAGTATTTCTTTGAATTGTTTCAAGAATATCCCACTTAGCTTTGACCTTCTTACTTGTGAAGGATCCCTCTGAACAGGTATCTAGATAGTCCTTGTAATGTCCTGAAAGCCTTGCATAAAAATTATTGATAATAGTATTACTAGGGAGCTCATGAATGGGACATTTGAGCATTAGTGACTTCAATCTCCCCCAAACTTCGGCAATACTTTCTCCCTCATGAGGTTGAAAATTATAAATATAGTTCCTATCTTTATGAATTTCATGAGGAGGATAAAATTTAGAGTAAAAGAGAGATTCAAGTTCCTTCCACTCCAAATGAAGAGGATCATCTAGTAGCTCATAACACTCCCTTGCTTTGTCCGTAAGTGAGGAAGGGAATAACTTCCTCTTAACTTGGTCCATTGAAATACCTGCACACTTGAACAACTCGCATAATTCATGTATAAAGAGTAAATGATCACTAGGATGGACAGTTCCATCTCCAAAATAGCAGTTATTCATAACACGTTCAACAATTTCAATAGGTATTTTAAAAGGGACACTTTCAGTATATGGATTTAAAATATCACAAGTATCATTATAATTACCACATATGGGAGATAAAGTATCATAAGAGCAAATTTTCTTCCCTAAAGCTGGGGAACTAAGAAGATTTTTTCATAAAAACTAGCTTCCCCAAGCTTAGACGTTTCCATGCCATTAGTAACAATGGTGTTCAAAAAATTCACACTAATAACATTGCTATTAGAATGCAAAGAAAGTTCCATAGGTTTTTTAATTTTCTGTTCAGACAACTAAAGTTCTAACTTAGGAAAAAACTAAAAAGCTCTCTAATTTTGTTGTTGTTTTCCATTAAGCCTAACTAGTGAAAACAAGAAACAAAAAGACAAAATTGCAGAATCTAAAGGAAATAACTTCGAACACTCACACCGGAGGATGTGAGTACCTTTTACCTTACCTCCCCGGCAACGGCGCCAGAAAAGAGCTTGATGTCTACGCACTTCTATTTTTGTAGACAGTTGTTGGGCCTCCAAGTGCAGAGGTTTGTAGAACAGCAGCAAGTTTCCCTTAAGTGGATCACCCAAGGTTTATCGAACTTAGGGATGAAGTGGTCAAAGGTATTCCCTCTCAAGCAATCATGCAATCAAGATACAAGAAGTCTCTTGTGTCCCCAACACACCCAATATAGGTGCACTAGTTCGGCGAAGAGATAGTGAAATACAAGTGGTAACGGTGCCAGAAAAGAGATTGACGGTGAGGTAAAGACTAAAGCAAGCAAACATGTAACAGATCTAGATGCAAACGGTGTTTCAATGCATAGAAACAAGGCCCAGGGATCATACTTTCACTAGTGAACACTCTATCATATAAATATCCTCTCTTCATGATACTATTCTTAACTACTCTCTGGTAGGACACTCTAATCCATGGTAGGGCTATAACAACACACCTGAAAGTTTGCCTTCCCCAATCTAGATAACCCCACACTGTCACCTTGAGCACTAGATGGTTCCAACAAACACCACAATTTCATAGAGACATCCAAATCCAAATATAACTCATAAAAAATATTCAATCAAGCCAAAGTGCCACACACGGTATGCCCGCTGTCACTTTCACACACGTGGGGAAAAGCATAGATCTATTAAAGCACAAAGAGTATTTATGTAGACTCAAACCTAAGTTCCACCATGGCATGCATGCTGTCACCTTCACACACATGGGGAGAGCAGAGATCTAATGAATAACTTGAGTAGCAAGGTAGATCTACTTGATTACAAATCTCATGAACACAACAAGATCATGCATAGAGAGAGATGAATACATAGCTACCGGTAGAGCCCTTATCCTCGAGCAAGAACTACTCCCTCCTCATCATGGAAATCAACAATGGTGATGAATATGGTGGTGGAGATCGATGGAGATGGCTAAGGAGGCACTTCCCCGTCCCGGCAGGGTGCCGGAACAGAGACTTTCTGTCCCCTGAATATCCCTTTCTGTGGCGGCAGCGCAACAGAGGTTTTCGTAGATTTCTTCTGGATGCTCGAGGGTTTTTGAGTCGGAGGCTTCTTATAGGTGCAGGAATCAAGGTCGGTGGGGGTCCAAGGGCCCACACCCCCTGTGGGCGCCTCTAGGGTTTGCCCGCGCCTAGGGATGGTGTGGCCACCCTGTGGCCCCCCTCCGGCTCTGCTTCGTGGTTCCGTGTTGCTCCGGGAAAATAATAACTTTGGCTTTTGTCCCGTCCAATTTCGAGAATATAGATTTTATGCCTTTCTGGAACCAAAAACAAAAGAAAACAGGCAACTGACACTGTGGCAACTTGTCAATAGGTTAGTTCCAGAAAGTGTATAAAAATACCTCAAAGTGTAGACAAAACATAAGACGAATGATATAAAACAAGCATGGAGCATCAAAAATTATAGATGCGTTTCCGACGTATCAATTGACTTTGACGTTTGTCCCGTCCAATTCCGAGAATATTTCTTTACTAACTTTTCTGAAACCAAAAACAGCATAAAATAGGCATCTGGCACTGTTGCAACTTGTTAATAGGTTAGTACCAAAAAGTATGTAAAAAGCACCTCAAAGTGTAGACAAGTAAAGCAAAGTAGATACTAACCAAGCATGGAGCATCAAAAATTATAGATACGTTTCCAAAGTATCAGCATCCCCAAGCTTAACTCCTGCTCGTCCTCGAGTAGGTAAGTGATAAAAGAATAATTTTTGAGGTGACATGCACCCTCACAATAAAGATCCAACCATTTTTAAGCATTGAAAGCTGAGATCAAATATATCTAAACATGTGCATGAAAGATGGAGTTCTAACATAGGACATAGTAACTATGCATGCAACATGAAAGGTTACAAACAAATATCATGAATAACATGCATTGAAAAACGTTTGTTTGTTTCACATACATAAAACATAGCATAGTGGCAATCATCTTGTCCCTCATAGAGTAGCAATATAGATGCATATGACACCTTCAAAGTTCACAAGGGTGACTAGAAACAAATAGCACAAGAACGACTAATATCACAATATGCATCAATCAATAAGCTTTGGGACACTGCACACAGAATGACAACTATGCTCTCTTAAAGGTGCCTAAAGGTAGAAGGTGGAGACTCATTAGTGGTGGAAGAAAGGCCTTTTGTAAAGGAAGAAGGGATTACAAGTTTCAAAAAGAGCTTCCAAAAATTATGGTACTTGTTAGCTTTCAGCCCTCATTGCCCCTATCATAAGCATCTTGAAGTGGTTAAGGTTAAAGTGGCAAAGATGGAGTATATGCTTGATGAAGTATAAGTTGGCAATCTCAAGTCCCTTTAATACGAGGGCCACACCTCATGCATACTCAACTTTGGGTCGAGGTAAGTTATTGTCATTGTAATTTTGCATATCATTGAGAACCGCCAACGGGGTACCCCTTGCACATAGTACATGAGCTTTACCATAACTAAAATGACAAGGCAAGCAGACAATGAGCATCTCAACAATATTTTTAGTTACCATATGCATAGCTTTTTGTTGAGGATGCTTCATAGATAGCTAATTATGGTGATGCTGCAAGTTTCCACCATGATTAGGCATGGCTTAGGCTAGCGGCCCAGGCGTTTCTCTAACACAGGATACAAACTCCATGGACTTACAAGTTCCCTCTTTATTTCACACCGGTGACATCCATAGACAAAAGAACATGATATCAACTGAGTACAAAGTACAAGTGCAATGTTGAAAACGTTCCCCGTGATAGCACGGTTCTGATAATTCCAACTTATAAGTACAAGCATATACAACAAAGTTGTCACAATGGTTCAAGTTTATTAGGGGCAAAGAATATAAAGTGTGCCATCAAGTTCGTGAGGGCTTTAATCACTAAGTTTTCACATAACAAAATAGTTTTTAATTGGAAGATAATTGAAAACAAGAATATACTTGGAATGGTGTAACACACCATGCATAGGAGTTTATAGTGGACACTTTGGAATAACTTGGTTTCTTGGGAGTTGGAAGCATGAGTAGAACTTACTCATACAAATGGAGGCTAGCAAAAGACTGGGAGCAACCAACTAAGAGAGGATAATGGCCATAAACATAGAGTACAACAAAGCATACTAATCAAAGCAAAGAGTGGTACTACAAGTCAAGGACTAAATGATCATAGAGGCTAATGGTGACTTGTCATAGTCATAAAATGGTGTGAGCATGTGCCAAGTCAACCCAAGCAAAGCATCAAAGGATAATACCACAATAATATACTTTTGCATGCTAAAACAATGCATAATTTCTTCAAGGCACACTAAGCAATCCCAATTGTTTGGAATAAGACATGCTACAGCAATAATCACTAAGCATAAGGTCAAAACAACACCTAGCATGTCATTCTAAAGTCTAAGTCACAGTCAATGCAAGCTCCTCTTGCACTTCAAGCAAGAACTTACTACTCCTTTCCAACACCAAGCAACTTATTTGCAAAACAACACAGCGATAATGGGTGTCCAAACTTATTTATTCAAGCAAACTAAACAACCTAATCAAAGCAAATGAAAACTAAGACACTCCAAGAACAACACAAATGTGTATGAAACAATAAAAACAAAGTGTCTAGACAGACCTAAGCTTTTTATTGATGAAGAAGGGGATGCCTTGGGCATCCCCAAGCTTTGACGCTTGTACCTCTTGGATATTTCTTGGGGTGACACCATGGTGGCATCCCCAAGCTTGAGCTTTTGTCCATTCTTCATCTCATTGCATCATTATCTCTCTACACCTGAAATTTTTCCTTCATATAAAACTTCACACAATCTTCATTAGCAACATTAGTTTATTCAAAAGATATTAGACCTCTGGCAAAGCTTTGGAACAGCAAGTCTTTTCACTAAAAACACAAGCTACTATATTTACTCCTTCAAAAATCTCAATTCACCTAAAGATAACTCAAAAAGGAATTAATAAGAAGCAAATGCAAATAATGGCAGAAATCTGTCAAAATATACCATCAGGTAGAAACCGATTTTTTCGAACATCTTAGGTTCCTGAAATAAAAACGTGTTGAACTAACTAAAGTTATCTAACATATTGGTGGATTTATTCGTAAATTTTTAGCTCAATCCGATTTACAGAGACCCCTCACGAATATTTTTGGTGGAGGACAGAAATCTGTTTCGGGACAACAACTCCCCAAATCTTACTTCCCTCTCATTAGAGGTCATTCTTGGCACAAAAGGCAAATAAAAAGGATAAGGAGAGGTCATTACTGAAGTAATAACTTCCAAGACTCAAGAAAACTCTTGGGTTATCTCCCAACAAGTACTTTTCTTTAACGCCTTTAAGTTAGGCTAGAAAGCTTGAGAAGATGCTCACATAAGAATTATGAATTGAAGTCAAAGAGATTATCAAGAAGCAAATTTAAAACACATTTAAGTCTAACCCACTTCCTATGCATAGGAATCTTGTACACAAATAAGTTCACAAAGAACAAAGTGACATGCATAGCAAGAGAAAACAAGAGTAACAAAGAGAGGTGTTTTAGTACCATGAAAACTTCTACAACCATATTTTCCTCTCTCATAATAATTTTTAGTAGCCTCGTGAATAAACTCAACAATATAACTATCACATAAATCAGGATTTTCATGAGCTACAAACACATAATTTCTATCAAGCTCAAAAATAGTGGGATTAAAACCATCACAGGTTTTACCCAGAGTAGATATTTCAAAAGGATCCATAGGAACATAACATTCATCCTCCTTTGGTAAGCATGGGGGATAATCAAATATTATAAGAGCTAAAGAGTTACTCTCATTAGAAGGTAGGCATGGGTAGATCCATTCTTCCTCCTTTTGTTTATCACTCTCCTCTTTTTCATCTAATGAGCTTCCAGTTTCAACAATTTATTCTTTCATAGGCTCCTGCAGGGCATTAGTCTCTTCCATTTGTGGAAAACGCCTATTAAAATATTCAAGAATATAGCCATTGGCTTCCTTATAATTATCAAAGCAAAATTTAAGTATCTCATAAACCTCATGTTCATAAGGTGCATCATCAGTATTTTCAAGCAAACTGGCAAGTTCAAATGCACCCTTGAAGGCAATGAATTCTTTAATTTGTTCCACATCATAAAAGTCATAATTTCCTTTAACATAAGAGGATATGGTAACATTATCATTATACTCACATTGAAAAGGGAGGTGTTTATACCTCCTACAACAACAAGCTTTATCAAAGCAATAAGTAACATTATAAGTAGAGCACACCTCTCTAGCAATAGTATTTAACTTATCAATTTGCTCCCATAAGTGTTTCCCTTTTTGTGAAAAACGGTGTTCCTTATAATAATACTTCTGTTCTTCCGTGAACCCACCTTGCCAATAAGAACTAGTTTCAAAGAAACCATCCATTGATAGAAAGCATGATCAAGCAAGGCAACAACATACCAGCAACTAGAGTAGGAACTATTTTTTTGTGTTTTTTAATAAAGAAAGCAAACCAAACTAGACTAATTTTTTTTGGGTTTTTTGAGAAGAGTCAAACAAAACCAAGCAAACGAAACAAAGCAAACTAAAAACAAAGCAAAGAGAAAGGAAGTGAAGGACTCCCCTTGTGAATATGTCCTTAGCCTCCCCGGCAACAGCGCCAGCAAACATGATGATGACTCCTTGGTGGCGCCAGAGAACTTGGTGCTTAATGTGGAGTCTTGGTGGGAACCCCAAGAGCAAGGTGTGAAGCAGCACAACAACAAGCTTTCCCTCTGTAGAGACCGAGGTTATCGAACCATAAGGAGGAAGGAAACGTCACAAAGGTGTTGAAAGCTCACCGGTTTGCTGTAACAAAGGATTAAACGTATGGTGTGGAAGGTAATGGTTTGCAGCAAGTAAACAAGTAACAGTGGAAGATGTATTGATGGTAAAGATTGGACCGGGGTCCATAGTTCACTAGAGGTGCTCTCCTTAGATAAACAATATGGCATGAAGGGTAAACAAATTACAGCAGGGCAATTGACAAGAACTGAGCAAGGCATAACAATGCAATTACTAGTCAGAAAGATCCTTTGAGATTCTGTTAGGCAATACAACAAGATACATATACCGCCATCCAACTGCATCTATGACTAGAAGTCCACCTTCAGGTTATCATCTGAACCCCCTCTAGTATTAAGGTGCAAGCAACAGACAACTGCTTTAAGCAAAGTGTGTAAGGTAAACAGTCCACATGTTCCATGAACAAGAGACCGTTGTTTTCTCTCTAGTAGCAACAACACATCTACAACTGAAGAGATTATTGTCACTTCCCTTGGAAACTAGAGGCATGAACCCACTATCGAGCATAAATACCCCCTCTTGGATTCAGTAGCAACTACTTGGCCAAGATAGCTACTAACAATGGAGAGCATGCAAGATCACAAACAACATAGACATGATAGAATCATAAAGACAAAACCATTAATCAAACCAACATAATAATCTCAACATCCACCAGATCCCCGCAAACACAACATGCATGATTACAAATAGATTAGATATTGATCATGAACGGAGATCACAAGATCTATACATGAAAGCACAAAGGAGGAGATACAACCATCTAGCTACTACATGGACCCATAGTCCAAGGTGGAACTACTCACGCATCATATCGGAGAGAAGGCCTCCGGGATGATATCCCCTCCGGCAGGGTGCCGGGAAGAACTTCAGATCCCCCCGATCTAGGGACGATGGTGGCGGTGGCTATAGACGGTTTCGTGGAGATTTGATCAAGTTCTTAGGGTTTCTGCATCGGGGGGCTTCTTATAGGCGAAGGGGGAGGCCGAGGAGGCGACCAGGGGGGCCAAACCCTAGCCAGGCGCGGGCCCACCCCTGGCCGCGCCTGGGGGTCTGCCCGCCTGCCCGCTTCTCGCCTCCGGACTTCTTGTTCCCCACAAGTATTTGACTTTGACGTTTGTCCCGTCAATTCGAGAATATTTTTACTAGCTTTTAAACCAAAAGCAGAAAACATGCATCTGGCACTGTTGCAACTTGTTAATAGGTTAGTACCAGAAAACATGTAAAAAGCACCTCTAGGTGTAGACAAGTAAAGAAAAGTAGATACTAAACAAGCATGGAGCATCAAAAATTATAGATACGTTTCCAACGTATCATCCCCGCAAACACAACATGCATGATTACAAATAGATTAGATCTTGATCATGAACGGAGCTCACAAGATCTATACATGGAAGCATAAGGAGGAGATACAACCATCTAGCTACTACATGGACCCATAGTCCAAGGTGGAACTACTCACGCATCATACCGAAGAGAAGGCCTCTGGGATGATCTCCCCTCCGGCAGGGTGCCAAGAAGAACTTCAGATCCCCCCAATCTAGGGATGATGGTGGCAGCAGCTACAAAAGGTTTCGTGGAATATTGATCGGGTCTTTAGGGTTTCTACATCGGGGGCTTCTTATATGCGAAGGGGGAGGCCATGGAGGTGACCAGGGGCCCCATACCCTGCCTAGGCGCGGGCCCACCCCTGGCCGCACCTAGGGGGGGTCTGGGCGCCCTGGCCCGCTTCTCCGTCACCCCTCTGGACTTCTTGTTCCCCATGGAAAGATATTGACTTTGACGTTTGTCCTGTCCAATTCCGAGAATATTTATTTACTAGCTTTACTGGAACCAAAAATAGCAGAAAACATGCAACTGGCACTGTGGCAACTTGTTAATAGGTTTGTACCAGAAAACATTTAAAAAGCACCTCAAAGTGTAGACAAAGCAAAGCAAAGTAGATACTAACAAGCATGGAACATCAAAAATTATAGATACGTTTCCGAAGTATCACTACCGCTAGAGAGAAAGCCAAGCTTGCGCAACTTGAGAAAGACGCAGTTACTCCATTGTATGAAGGATGCAGGCCCGATGATACCCGGTTGAATGTAATGGTCAAGGCTATGGAGATGAAGGCAAAACACAAATTGACCGACGCAAGCTTCAATGATATGATGGCATTCTGGCACGATCGTCTCCCGGAGGGGAACACGTGTCCAACTAGTATCGAGGACGCCAAGAAAATTGTCTGTCCTCTCGATCTACCGCACATTATATACCACGTATGCATCAACAATTGCATCATTTATCGGGGCGATGACACGGAGAAAACCACATGTCCGATGTGCGGCATGAGTCGATACAATAAAGGGAAGAAAGCACCTCGAAAAGTGGTATGGTACTTTCCTATCACTCCCCTCGTCTGTAGCGCTATTTCGCGGACCCTAAGGAAGTGAAGCTCATGCGATTACATGCGGAAAGGAAGAAGCCAGGAGATGACGACGACCCCGAAAAGGACGAGCTGCTGACGCACCCTTCAGATGCTAGCTAGTGGAAAGCATTGGACCTCTAATTCCCAGAATTCAGTGGAGATTCGAGGAACATCAGGCTTGGTGCGAGCACCGATGGACTCAATCCGTTCGATAGCTAGAGCAGCACGCACATCACTTGACCCATGTTTGTATGGATGTACAACCTCCCTCTATGGATGTGCATGAAGAAGAAGTACATACAAATTAGTAATGCTAATTCAAGGGCCGAAACAACCTGGTACCGACATCAATCTATATATCGGGCTGTTAAAAGAGGAGCTAGACATCTTATGGGAATCTGGAGCCAATACGTACGACGCCGTCGCACAAGATTATTTCACTATGAGAGCCACGTTGGTCACTATGGTGCAAGACTATCCAGGTTGCGGGTATATATCGGGGCAGGTTATCCAAGGATTCTCCGAATGCGTTAGGTGCATGGATAACACAAGCTATCTCCAACTAGAGAAAGATCCAGGGTCGTCGAAAACCGTGTTCATGGAGCACCGGAGGTGGCTCAGCAAGAATGATCCATGGAGAAAACGTGGAGATCTGGTCAATGGAAAATCCGAGACCCGAGGAATCCCAGAGCGGAGGAGAAGTGAAGAAGGGAAAGAATTGCTGAAAAACTGGAAATATTATCCTAAGCCTGGAAAGAAGTGAAAGAGGCAACAAGACAAGACGCTGCTGAAGGTATGGAAAACATGGTCTGTTTCTGGGAGTTTACATACTGGAAGTTTCTCCGCACGCCTCATAGCCTTGACATCATGCATATCACGAAAAAAGTGTGCGAGACTCTGGCCGCCACCATAATCAACATGCCATATAGGACGAAATATGGTCTAAAAGAAAGGTACGACCTGATATTCATAGGCATCCGGAAGGAGCTTCACGGAGGACGCACTACTCCTGATGATCGGGAAGATGACGATGATCATGAGTCGGAGGCGACACAAGGTCGTCGGAAGGGTAAAAAGGTCAAGAAGAACGGATATTAATGCCCTCCTTCTTGCTTCACTCTAAGCCAGGATGAGATCAAACAGTTTTTCAAGTGCCTTCTAGGAGTCAAATTCCTTACGGCTACGCGGGCAACATAAGCAGATACCTAGACGAGGATAAGCAGAGGTTCAGTGGCATTAAGTCTTACGACTATGTCGCGCTAATGACGCGGGTACTTTCGGTTGCACTAAGAGAGATAATGGACGAGAACGTCTGTGAAACGTTGTAGGCTCTGGAAGTTTTTCGACGTCATCTCTCGAAAGTCAATTGGCGTGAATCAGCTCGAGAGGCTATAGGAGGTGATCATGGTGATACTATGCGAGCTTGAGGTCTACATCATGCCCGCATTATTCGACATTATGGTGCATCTGCTAGTCCATGTGGTGGAGGACATCGTCCAACTCGGGCCGATGTTCCTCCGCAGCATGATGGCGTTCGAAAGGATGAATTGACACATCAAAGGATACGTTCGCAACAGGTCCCATCCAAATGGAAGCATAGCCAAGGGCTTTGGGGCCGAAGAGTGCATCTCTTTCTACACGAATTATCTAGACATCGAGAACCCTGTCGGTCTTCCCGTCAACAGGCACCTTGGCAAGCTCGACGGATCTGGTCACTGAGAGGGTCGTCGTGTACTGCATGCAGACTTAGATTGTCGACACATAGACTTTGATCAAGCAAACCTCGTCGCGCTACAACATTTAGAACTGGTCGATCCTTGGGTACAAAAGCACAAAAGGTTAATTGAGAAGAAGTACAGTGACCGGGGCATATAGAGGACGCAGGGAGAAATAATCAAAGAGCACAACTCAGATCTCACGTGTTGGTTTAGGCAGACGCTCCTTGATAATCCCCGCGATCGCATTCTTCTGATACGGAAAAGATCATATTCACCTTGTCGCAGATTGCGGAACCAGTTGGTGAAGTTAGACCCATTGTTTCTAAGATTTTCTTTCTCAGCAAAAACATTGAAGTTGAAGTTGGACTTAGCCATTTGATCTACAATATTTGCAAGTGCAAATTAGACTATGTTCATGATAACTAGTTCAACTTTAATCAAATTACTAGATGAACTCCCACTAAATTCAACATCCCTCAAGTTGTTTAGTGAACATGATCCAAATTCACCACACCTAATCCGATCTTCACGATAAGAGATGTGGTTTCAATGGTGGACAACGAAGTGTCGATCATATCATTCATATGACTCATGCTTAACCTTTCGGTTCTTGTGTTCCGAGGCCATGTCTGTACATGTTAGGCTCGTCAAGTCAAACCCAAGTATTTCAGCAGTGCAAACCGGCTTGCACCGCTTGTATGTGAACGAGAGTTTATAGCACCCGATCATCATGTGATGCTTGAACACGACAAACTTTCGCAACGGTGCATACATGGGGAGAACATAGTTTTATCTTGATCTTTATGAGGAATCATCTTATAATGCTACCGTCATGATCTAAGCATAATAAGATACATAAAAGGATAAACATCACATGCATATAACTTTATGTGACATGGTATAGCCAATCTTCGCGCAATGATCTCCATCTTGTGCGTGCCAACATGATCTCCATCACTCCACCATGATTGCCTCCACCACGAATAGCAACTACAACTATTGCTAACTACTTAGCGATAAAGTGAAACTATTACATGGCGTATAAGAAGTTGACACACAGGTCATACACAATTATAAAGACAACCATATGGCTCCGTCCGGTTGTGTACTCATCGACATGCAAGTCATGAAACATTACAAAACATGATCATTGCATACAACATACACATCACATCTTGGGCCATACCATATCACAGAAAACACTCCCTGCAAAAACAAGTTTGACGCCTCTACTTTGTTGTTGCATGTTTTAAGTGGCTTATGGGAGTAGCAAGCTAAGAACGATTCTTACCTACGGAAATCCACAACGGTGATATTATGGTCGCCAAACTCCGGTGTAAATCCCATGACAACTATAGTGAGAGAAACAGACATCCACCATCCGCATGTGTGGAACAAGCCACACGTCAAGTGCGGAGCCGGTCTCGCGAACGACGTCGCGTAAAGTTGGCCTGGACCGCTTCAATCTCACTATCCCGCGTCATAAGAAGTACACAAATAAGAGGATTGCAACAGAAAACATCAACGCCCGCAACAACCATGTTGCGTTCTACTCGTGAAACACATCTATGCATAGATCTAGCTCTGATACCACTGAAGGGTTTCGCAGCATAGTAAATCAAAAAAAATTCTACGGATGCGAACGTGAAAGCCAAAATCTAATCTAGGAGATGCAAACAACGAGGGGGGATAGATGAGATCTTCATACCCTTGAAGATTCGCACAGCGGAACGTTCGACGGAACGTGGGTGATGTAGTCGTACTCGCTTCTCCTCCTCGCGATCCGATCCGATCTGGCACCACAAGTGGCGATGCCTCCGAGAGATGCACATGTGCGGCAGCTCGATGTATCCTCCTTCCTCGGTCCAGAAAGTGGGGTGGAGAGATGGATTGGATCTACAACGCGACGACGCGGTGCAAGCAGTGGAGAGTTTCTGCGGCAGGGCTTCGCCTACGCGCAGTCGGGAGGGAGAGAGACAGGAGGGGCAGCAAGATGGCTAGGGTTGAGGAGGAGGTGTAGGGGGAGGGTGCGCCCCCATACCTATTTATATAGAGGGGTGGGCCCAGCCGTAGCCCCTCCCCCAAGCCCTAGGCCGGCGGCCAAGGAGGAAGGAGTGGGGGGCAAGTTTCCCCCTCCCTTCTAGAAGCTCCCCTAGGGTTTGCCCTAGGTTTGGCCGGCTGGGCCCTATGGGGCCTTGTGCCCCTGGACCAATGCGGCCAGGGCACTCCCTCATAGGCCCATGCCCCCTCCCGGCAAGTGGGGCCACGTTGGTCCCACTTCGGAAGGTTCTAGAAGCTTCTGGTACAAAACCGATTAATCCAGAACAATTCCGAACTCCAAAAACTGCATTGCCTTATATGAATCTTATTCTCCGGACCATTCCGGAACCTCTCATGATGTCCCGGATCCCATCCGAGACTCCGAACAAAATCTCATAAACCAATTATCCAATCTATCCTAGCGTCGAGACACGTTAAGTGTGTGACCCTTCGGGTTCGAGAATATGCAGACATGATCTTATATCAATAATCAACAACGGGGTCTGGAAACCCATATTGACTCCCACACATTCAGCGATGATCATATCGGATGAACCACGATGCCAGGATTCATTCAATCCCATATATATATTCCCTTCGTCTCGCGATATTTTACTTGCCCGAGACTTGATCGCTTGCATCATACCTAGTTCAATCTCGCTCATAGCAAGTACTTTACTCGTTCCGTAATCCGATATCACTTTGTGATTAACTCCTTAACCACATGCTTGCAAGCGGTGTTGATATCGACACGAGTGGGCCCAAGTATACCTCTCCGACTTGGGAGGGACAAATCCCATCTTGATACATACAACCCAACAAGTACTTTCCGATCACCTGAGAGACACCTTTATGATCACCCTCTCATAGGATGACGTTTGATGACCTCAAAGCTTTCATCCGATACCAGGGAGTT
Source organism: Avena longiglumis (assembly GCA_030063025.1). Taxonomy (NCBI): domain Eukaryota; kingdom Viridiplantae; phylum Streptophyta; class Magnoliopsida; order Poales; family Poaceae; genus Avena; species Avena longiglumis. Next base: position 474,822,917 of record CP125976.1, read on the forward strand.
GCATTATCTCATGGTCTAAGGAATACAATATTTGACATAGGAAAAGCTTCAAAGATGAACATGATGACACGATCTAATTGTTCGCTTAGTTTGGTTCATCCATCATATCATTCTCCCAATGATATGATCTCATTATTAATCGACAACTCATGTCTATGGTTAGGAAACCTTAACCATCATTAATCAATGAGCTAGTCCATAGAGGCGTACTAGGGACACGGTGTTGTTCACAAACCACACAAGTATTAAAGTTTCCGCTTAATACAATTCTAGCATGGAATATAAACTTTATCATGAACAAGAATTATAATAATAACATCTTTATTATTGCCTCTAGGGCATAATTCCAACACTATATGCCAACCAAGCACAAGCTAACACAACACTAAGCAAGAACAAGTAAGTAAAGTGCGGTAAAGGATAGAAGTAACCAAAGGAGTGGATGCGGAGACACAAGGATTTTTTTCCCGTAGTTCCTTCCTTTTGAGGGGAAGTACGTCTACGTTTGGAGAGGGGGTGGTTTCAAACCACCAACGCCACGAGAGGCCTCCCTTGTTCTCCGATGAACCTCACCCCAACGGGCTCGATTCACCTTCCACTATATCGGCAACCTTCGAGGTGGAAGCCGACACCTTTACAACAAGTTTGGGGCACGCATCCACAACTGAATTGGAGGCTCCCAAATACAAGCAAGCTGACAAGACAAATCAAAGACAAGCTTGTAAGAACCAAATCAAAGTTAGGGTTTCCAATGAAACACTAGAGCTTGGGGGCCCTCAAGTGAATGAGGGGGAAATGAAGATCTCTCTTGGTGAAGATGTAAATCAAGGCCTCCTCCTTCGATTCTCCAAAGATCAATGACTTTGGATGGTTGGATGAAGAGATCTTGTAGATTGGTGGCTCTAATGGGGTTGTTGTTCTTGAGCAGCTCGAGCAACTGGAGGAAGAAGATAAGGGTCCCGTTTTATAGGCAGCCCCCTCCACGAACCGTTTTCTGACCATTGTAGAAAAGTCAGACCGGAGACTCGTCTCAGACCGAGACTTCGCTACACCGAGACTCCGCCAATCTCGCACCAGCCTCCGATCGCCCTTCCGACCGACCTGCAATTCTGCCCCAGCAACACCGGAGACTCCGGTCTTCCAACACCGGAGACTCTGGACTGAACAAAGTCCGGAGACTCCGGAGTAACCTCCGGTGCAGGCTCCGGACCCCTAGTTAGAATGTCCCAGCCAGATCCTAGGAGGCACCACCGGAGCCAGAACCGGAAACTCCGGACCACACCGGAGACTCCGGTCTTGGCAGACCGGAGACTCCGGTCCGGAGTTTCCAGAACAGTGGCATATGAATGTGGTCTTTTCCCAAGAGTGAGGGTGCTGTTTATCTATCAGGATACCAACCTGTGGACAATAACAAACTGTAAAATGATCAACTTGTTGTTAACGAACACCAAAAGTGATTATGACAATAAATGCCCTTTCAATCTCCCCCTTTTTGGTGTTCGATGACAACAAGTGATTTGCATGGAATAACATATAAATGTGGCTCCCCCTGACTATGTGCATCAAGATAATTGAGTAAAACATGTAAGGTGGATAGTATCAACGATAGCACACAAGTCTCACATGAGTTACAATAGATGGTGCACACAAGCACATAGTCATAGACACACATAAGAACATCATATAACACACATAAAGTTCAAGTTCGAATATCCAAATAAAAGGCAAATAAAGGCAGATAGTCGCAAATCCCAAAGCCCAAGTCCATGCAAACCGATGAGAATGTATTCTCCCCCTTTGGCATCGAAAAGCCAAAAAAGGGAAAAGACCTACACTAGCGCCCCAACAACTCAGTAGTCATCGTCATCCTCGTCATCCTCGGCATCCTCATCCTCATCCTGGTCATCATCATCCTGGTCATAGTCATCATCATCGTCTTCAGGGACAGCAGGCCCTTTGCCGTGAGGGCGAGAAGAGGAAGTACCCTGGTACCCGAACCCAGAAGTGACATCAGCAAACGTCTTCCAGTCCACCGGACTATCCTGTTGGGCATTCCATGCCCCAAATGAGAGGGTATGATCAGACTCGGTGGACTGTTGAGCCCCATGCTCATCATTGTAGTCATCCTCACCTTCCTCGGCACCCTGTTCCTTGATCTCTTTGAGGAGCTTCTCAATGCGGTAGTTGCTTTGGTAGGATGCATGCTGCTGCCTACGGATGTCGATGTTCATGCAACAAAGGGTCCTCTCCCAAAAGCTGGCCTTCTTGACCCTCTCATGCACATAGTCTCGAGTCATAGTAGGCATAGGGGCATTTGAGGCATTCTTCCTCCGACTCTAGGTGGGGAGGGAGCCCTCTCCGTCTCAATCTCCTCATCCTCATCATTCCCATAGCGAAGCCTTGGAGCAGGCCCCATACGCCCCTTCTGCTGCAGTGAGACCAGAAAGTGCTCAGTGAGGTGTGGTGGTATGCCAAGTGGAGAGTCATGCTCCTGGGAGTTGATGAGCCTCATCACCAAGGGTGCATATGGAGGAGATTTGTTGTACAGAATGGCATGGAACATCTCCTCGAAAATAAAGTCCATCACATCAATAGGTGCACCCTCAGCCTTAGGTCCAGCATTGAAGGTCCGGTGAGTATGGTACAGGAGGTTGACAAGCCCACCCCTAATAGCATCATCATTGCCAGAACTTGGAGCAATAGTGTGACGGAAGATCCTCAGCATAAGGTTGTAGAGGGTCTTGAGTCCCTTGGAACCCCCCACAACACCTTCATCATACAGATGTGCCAACTTCAACTTGTTCTCTCCCAAAGCTGCTGAGTGCATGCGCAGCCCCACAGGAGTGGATACTCCATGAAAGGTCTCAAAGATGACATTGTCAAAGTCATGAAATGTAGCCGTGCAGCGAGTGGTGCCAGACATCCACACCATGGTCCGGTCAAGATCAGACCCAAACACCACTATGGCATAGAACTGCTGGACAAGATGGACATTGTAATCTTCACGCAGCTCCATCAAGTTGTAGAGACCCAGCTTCTCACAGATCCACAGGGCATCATTGAAGTAAGGGATCTGGCGCATCTGCTCAACACTCATGAACTTCTGCGGGCAGACAGGGGATTTGGTGAGTACACCATACACATCCTTCATGAACACAGCCTGTTCTTTCCTCCAGTAACGAGGATCCTCACTGGTACAAGGCAGCGCATAGAAATCTGTCTTTCTCAGCTCATGGTACTCCTCTTTAGACATTTTGGCTAAGGACTGCAGGTTGTCATACTTGGCCCTCTTGGCACGGTCCTCCCGTTCAGCCCTCTCCTGATCCCTCTTCATGTAAGCTGCATCACGTGCCCGCTGTTTCCGGTTGGACGGAGGCACAATGAACTGACCCTGAGCTTCATCATAGCGAGGATTGCCCCTTTGGGACTTGTCCTTGGTACGACAAGGACGACTAGAACCATCACCTCTGAACAACAGTGAGGGAGATAGCATGGAAATGAGTATACATGTCCCAATGATGCAGTACAAGAGCTTTGATGCATTTCTGGACTATTTTGATTCACCCAACACCAGAGTCTCCGCACCTTATACCGGAGTCTCCGGTCCTGGGGACCGGAGTCTCCGAACCTAAGTCCGTAATCTCCGGTCAGGGGGCTCGGGTATGAGATGGGAAGATGCTGGTGAGGATGAATCTAGTAGATCAGGCAATGCAACAAGGCTAAAGTACTAGAGTGCACGCAAACAAGTGATTCCAATGGACAAATCAGCAACAATCCTCAAAAACACATCTAGAGATGAACCCTAGGATAAAAAGTAGAGGAGAGGTACCAGATCTGTCCATGGGATCAATTCCTCCGGTGGGAATGACCCAATGGAGGTGAGGGGAAGGTTGGCCGACGACACGGCGGATCCCGGGGACTTCTTGACCTCCGGGGAGGATTTTTGGAAGAGGAGGCGATGGGTTTGGAGGTAGGGGACGGGGTGAAGAATGAGGAACTGTTGTACCAGTTCACCCCGTGCCCCCTTCTTTAAGTGACAGAAACCGTCCGGACCGGAGACTCCGTTCTACACTGGAGACTCCGGCCTACACCGGAGACTCCGGTGTATGTACACCGGAGACTCCGGTCCTCCTCAACCAAAAGTTCCAGGAAAAGTGTTTGGGGACATATATGAGAGATAGATGGTCTTTTAAGATAGGGATAGGGCTTGGGTTGAGACATCAAAGTGTGAAGAGCCAACAAAAGCCATAGGAGTTCGAAAATAATCAAAAAAGCTCCAAGAGACTAAAATCAGGCAAATGACAAACATGAGTAAGTGCCAACCTCTCGAATGAGAGAGGGTGGTGGCCTAGGCCACCATATTTGAGTATACTTGGCTTGGCACCACGAAGATATATCTTGGGTCCATTACCAAAACTCATCATTAAGCTCACATATCACTAAATGATATTAAGAGGAATGATTTTGATTACTTTGGTCATAATGGGGGTAGGGATGGTCCAATCAATTAGGACCACACTCCCCCTATATCCATGCCTACACCTAAACCAAATATGAGTGGAACTATAGGTGAGAATGCAAGAAAATCAAGTCAAGCTCCTTGAATCTACGATATTTAGTTCATTCCTCAAGTAGAAAAACCTTGCTTCATCAAGTGGCTTCGTGAAGAGATCGGCAAGTTGATCTTTGGTTGACACATATGATAGATCAATATCACCTCAAGCAACATGATCTCTAATGAAGTGATGGCGAATCTCAATATGCTTTGTCCTTGTGTGATCCACCGGGTTATAGGCAATCTTGATGGCACTTTCATTGTCACATAGAAGAGGCACTTTGTCACAATGGACACCGTATTCCTTTAAAGTTTGCCTCATCCATAGAAATTGGGTGCAAGCACTAGCAGCTGCCGCATACTCGGCTCAAGTGGAGAGATATGCAATTTTGCTTCTTGGAAGACCAACATACCAAGGACCTACCAAGGAATTGGCAAGCCCCGGACGTTGATTTTCTATCATCCTTGTCCCCCGCCCAATCCGAATCCGTGTATCCACAAAGAGCAAATGTTGAGCCTCGAGGATACCAAAGACCATAAAATGGGGTATGAACTAAATATCGAAAAATTCTCTTGACCGCCATTAAATGGCTTTCCTTAGGAGCCGCTTGATATCTTTCACACACACCTACACTCAACACAATATCGGGTCTAGATGCACAAAGGTAAAGCAAAGAACCAATCATAGACCGGTATACCTTTTGATCCACATCTTACCATTTGGATTTTGTTCTAGATGAGTCTTTGTAGCCATGGGAGTAGGAGCCCCATTCAAATATTTCATTTTGAATCTCCTGAGCATATCTTGAGTATACTTGGCTTGATTGAAGAATGTCCCTCCTCTAACTTGCTTGATCTCAAAGCCAAGAAATACTCTCCACTCCCCCATCAAAGACATCCGGAACCTACTAGTCATAAGCTTTGAGAATTCATCATTAAAAGCTTTGTTAGATGAGCCAAAGATGATATCATCAACATATATTTTACATACAAAAAACTCCCCATTGACTTTCTTAGTAAAAAGAGTGGGATCGATTTTCCTAACCTCAAAGCCACGGTCAAACAATAACTCTCTAAGGTGCTCATACCACGTGCGTGGGGCTTGCTTGATCCCAGAGAGCGCCTTATCAAGTTTGTAGACATGGTTTGGGAAGTTGGGGTCCTCAAATCCCGGGGGTTGCTTAACATATACCAATTCATTTAATGGACCATAAAGAAATGCACTTTCTACATCCATTTGTTGCAGCTTAAAGTTATGATGTGCCACATAGGCAAGAAGGATACAGATGGACTCAAGGCGAGCCACGGGTGCATATGTCTCTCCATAGTCAAAGCCTTCAATTTGAGAGAACCCTTGTGCAACCAATATAGCCTTGTTTCTTACTATGATTCCATGCTCATCTTGCTTGTTCTTGAATATCCACTTTGTTCCAATAACATTGCGGCAATCCTTAGGCTTCTCAACTAACTTCCATACTTTGTTTCTCTCAAAGTTGTTGAGTTCTTTATGCATAGCTTCTAACCAATCTGAATCTTCAAGAGCTTCCCACACTTTCTTTGGTTCAATCATGGAGATGTGTGCTTGATGTTCACTGAACCTTTTCAATTGTGCTCTTATGGAGATACCTTTCATTAGATCTCCAACTACATTTTGGAGGGTGTGGTATCTTAATTCCAACATTCTTTCCTTTCTAGCTTCGCGACGAGCGTGGATCTCCGTATTGTTTCTTGGGGGACCCTCTTCATCATTTTGATCCTCGTCTTGACCATCATCTTGACCTTGATCATCATTAGAATCATCCTCTACATTGGGAGTCAAGGATTGACCTTGGTCTTGATCAAGTGCTCTTCTAGCATCAATTTGAGCTTATCTCAAAATAGTTTGTATGGATCTTCCTTGACAAATTGACTTGGCACCACTTGACAACCCGTTGAACGGACCAAGCTTCCCTTGACTAGAGTTGTCACTTTGATCACCATGTTGAGGGTACACATCTTGTCTTTGGCTTGAGTGAATGTCCTCTTCGGTGGATGGAGCTTGTTGAGGTTGTGAAGATGAGGGCTCCACTTGAATGGAGCATAGTTCTTCCCGATCCGCCATAAGGGGTTCCTCAACGGGGCGGATAAATCCCACACCCATTCTTCCTATGGCATCCTGAGGCATTTCATCATCTGCATCGCAAGCATCAACACGCCCCCCTTGGGGACCATCATATTCTTCGAAGGTCACACTACAAGATTCTATGACGGCTCCGGAAAGCTTATCATGGATTCTATAAGTGTGAGATTCGAGACCATAGCCAACAAAAATACCCTCTAATGCTTTGGACTCGAATTTAGACAAATGAACACCTTTTATGAGATAGAAACACTTACAACCGAACACTCGTAAGTAAGATATGTTGGGCTTGTTACTGGTAAGAATTTCATATGGAGTCTTGTTGATTTCTTTGCGGAGGTAGAGCCAGTTTGAAGCATGGCAAGCGGTGGAGATGGCTTCGGCCCAAAAGTTGTATGGAGATTTGAACTCTGCCAACATGGTCCTAGCCATCTCAATAAGAGTACGGTTCTTCCTTTCGGCTACACCATTTTGTTGAGGGGTGTATGCAGCGGAATATTGATGTTTAATCCCCTCATCACTAAGGAAATCATTCAAGGTGTAGTTCTTGAACTCGGTGTCGTTTCGCTTCTTATAATCAACACGGGAACATTGTATTGGCGTTGAACCAAGTTGATGAAGTCGATAAAGGTCTCTTGAGTCTCAGTCTTCAACTTGAAGAAATAAACCCAAGAGTATCTTGAAAAGTCGTCAACAATCACCAAACAATATTTCTTCCCACCAAGACTTGCATGAGATGGAGGACCAAATAGGTCCACATGGAGGAGTTCCAAGATCTTGGTAGACTTGATTTGGTTCTTGGGCTTGTGAGGAGCGTCATGCATCTTCCCTAGAACACATGCCCTGCAAACACGATCTTTGGCAAAGGAAACATTTTCTTTTAGTCCCACAATATGGCCCTCCTTATGGAGACTTTGCAAAGTTCTCATATTGACATGGGCTAGTCGGCGATGCCATAGCCAACCCACATCTACCTTTCCGAATAAGCACATCGGACCTGTAGTGGCTTGCTCCGAAAAGTCCATCACATACAAGTCATGTTCGACGTACCCAACGAAAGCGACCTTGAGAGACTTGCTCCACAAGAGGACCACAATATCAACATCAATAAAGACGACAAAGCCCATCTTTCCAAGAGCAAGGACTGAAAGTAAGTTGTATCCAAGGGTCTCAACAAGCATGACGTTCACGAGTGTAATGTCATGAGCAACCACTACCTTGCCGAAACCCATTACCTTAGACTTTGATCTGTCGGCATATGTCACGGTGATTTCATCATTATTTGGCTTTAAGTCCTTGACAATAGACGAGCTTCCGGTCATATGACTAGTGAAACCACTATCAAGCACCCACTTTGAACCTCCGGAAGAATATGTCTACAAAAGATCAAAACTAATTTTTTAGGTACCCATTTTTCAATGGGTCCTCTTTTGTTAGCAACAAGGGTCTTGGGAACCCAAATAGACCAAGCAATATAACCATCATAAGGGCCAACATATTGTGCATACACATCACCATAATAATCATGCATTAGAACATAGTGAGGGTTAACACTTCCCGCAAAGTCATCATGAGACATAGTTTTACAACTTGTGGTCTTACTATCCACAATGGTTTTGTTGGTATCTTGTGCGGGCTTGGCCTTCTTCTTCTTATTGTTCTTCTTCTTGGTTTTGGAAACAAAACCAATGCCCCCTTTATCACCACTACGCCTTTGCTTGCTCAAAAGATCATCAATGGACTTGTTGCCTTGTGGAAATGTGGCCTTAGCAAGCTCCCCCTTCAACCTAGCATTCTCTTCAAGAATAGTTGTGCTACTAGATGGAATGAAGTTACTAGGTGAAGGAATATTGGCCAATTGAGTTTGAAGCATTTCATGGGACTTTGTGAGTGACAAGAGTTCTCGGCAAGTTTTTCATGAACCACACCAAACTCAATCTTGTCCTTTTTAGCCCTTTTGTATTTAGCAATAGCATGATCATGCTTTTTGATGAGTTTGTTAACAATAATGTCGTTGGCCTCATCAAGCCCTTCAAGTTTTAATTCAAGAGACAACCTAGTTTCTTGTTCTTCTTCTAGAGCATTGTTTAAAGCCTCTAGCTCAATCATATGTTCATGCCCAAGTTTATATCTTACATCTAGAAGCTCTTGAGTATGTGAGAGTTGATCTAAGATGTTCCCAAAGTGTAACTTAGCATCTCCTTCTAAGTTAGTCATAAACTCATCAAAGGCAATTAATTCCTTTTTAACATCAAGAGACATCTCATCATCAATTTCATTATTATCTAAGGGAGTAGAGCGGGATGATGAGGATACCTCCGTTCCTCTTGCCATAAGGCAAGTGACGTTCTTGGTGGGAGAGTTCTCATTTGGAGAATCGAAGAGTGAGAATGTGAGAGTAGAGGTGGTGGCTAGAGCAGCCACACCATGAGAAGTTTCTTCTTCCTCATCTTCATCATCTTCATTGTCGGAGGAGAATTCTTCATGAGTGATCAAGACAATTTCTCCCGACTTCTTGTTGATGGGATTCGTCTTGATGAAAGGTTTCTTGTAAGGTGCCTTGAGAGTCTTTTTCAACACAAGTTTACCACCATGATCTTCTCTCTTCTCATAGGGGCAACTTGCCACATAGTGATAGCGTTCACCACAATTGAAGCAAGTTCTCAACCTAGTGGTATTCTCTCTTTTCCCATTTGGGTTGCTTCTCCGTTGCATTTCCATCTTAGCCTTGGCGGGGTTCTTCCAAAAGTTCTTTGCATAGAAGGCCATATATTGACCATGAGCAATCTTAACTTCGTCGGGATGATCCATGGAGAGGCCTTCATCACTATCATCTTCATCCCCATGATCCACAACTTTGGCCCTCAAAGCAACATTGACAACATTACTCATACCAAGGGCACGAGCACGGGCGTCTTTGGCATTCTTGGCGGCAACCTTGAAAGCGGCCATCTCTTGCATAACTTCATTGGAGGTCATGAGATGGTAGTTGTGTCTACCTTGTAAGCTCTTCAAGTCCGTGGGCTCAAAAGGCATGAGTGCGCTCACATATTTCCTTTTTATCCATGCATCATCCACATGTGAGGCACCCACATTTCTAAAAGAGGTGCAGTGGTTTTGAGCCTTCGGTACATGTCTTCGTGATCTTCACCTTCTTTCATGTAGAAGCCTTCAGCTTCATTGCTTAGGGCATCATATCGGTTCCTCCTCATACTCTCATTTCCAACAAACAATACGGTGAGGGCATCCCAAGCTTCCTTGGCAATGCTCAATGTGTGGATAATCCTTTGTCCCCAATCCTTGTTGAATCATATGCAAAGCAGTGGCATTGAGTTGACTATTGACAACCTCTCTTCTTGTCATGTTGTTTGGATCCCCAATAAAGAGTCCATGCTCGATGATGTTCCATAGTTCAATGCAAGAGCTGCGCACATGAGTTCTCATTAGTGATTGACATTGAGCAAAAGTAGCCGACTCTTCAAGCTTAGGTGGGTCACCCCTATTGTACACATGAGGGTGAGGGATGGGAGGATCGGGAGAATACCAAGAATCACGGTGCTCACCCTTCCCCCCATCAAGTTGTGTGGAGGAATTAGCGTTGTCTTGTTTACCCCCCACCATCATACCCTCGGGGGATACTGACGTATTCCCTTTAGGTAAAATGGATGGTTGATCCTCTTGAGGAGATGGGGTGATGAGCCTTGTTTGTATTTAAGAAGTTGCTCAAGCATCTTCCTGACTTCCTTGACGAAGGAAGATCTCAATCTTGTTTCCAAGTTTTTGAGATCTTCCATGGTCACCGGGGTCGGCTCACTACCACCATCCCCTTCATTGCTACCCATATTCTCTTAGGCGGTAAAGCCCAAATAAAGAGACGAGGCTCTGAACCAATTGAAAGGATCGTATGGGCACCTAGAGGGGGGGGGTGAATAGGTGCTACTTCATATTTTATTCTTTTTCAAGTTAGGGTTTGACAAGAAAGGTAAATTCTCTATAATATGCAACTAAGGTGAATTTACCTATATGCCAACCAAGCACAAGCTAACACAACACTAAGCAAGAACAAGTAAGTAAAGTGCGGTAAAGGATAGAAGTAACCAAAGGAGTGGACGCGGAGACACAAGGATTTGTTTCCCGTAGTTCCTTCCTTTTGAGGGGAAGTACGTCTACGTTTGGAGAGGGGGTGGTTTCAAACCACCAACGCCACGAGAGGCCTCCCTTGTTCTCCGATGAACCTCACCCCAACGGGCTCGATTCACCTTCCACTATATCGGCAACCTTTGAGGTGGAAGCCGGCACCTTTACAACAAGTTTGGGGCACGCATCCACAACTGAATTGGAGGCTCCCAAATACAAGCAAGCTGTCAAGACAAATAAAAGACAAGCTTGTAAGAACCAAATCAAAGTTAGGGTTTCCAATGAAACACTGGAGCTTGGGGGCCCTCAAGTGAATGAGGGGGAAATGAAGATATCTCTTGGTGAAGATGTAAATCAAGGCCTCCTCCTTAGATTCTCCAAAGATCAATAACTTTGGATGGTTGGATGAAGAGATATTGTAGATTTGGTGGCTCTAATGGGGTTGGTGTTCTTGAGCAGCTCGAGCAACTGGAGTAAGAAGATAAGGGTCCCTTTTTATAGGCAGCCCCCTCCACGAACCGTTTTCTGACCGTTGTAGAAAAGTCAGACCGGAGACTCCGGCCAATCTTCGGACCAGCCTCCGGACTTCCCTTCTGACTGGCCCAGACTTCGGTCTTCCAACACCGAAGACTCCGGACTGAACAAAGTCCGGAGACTCCGGAGTAACCTCCGGTGCAGCCTCCAGACCCCTAGTTAGAATGTCCCAGCCAGATCCTGGGAGGCACCACCGAGCGTAAGGAAATCCGGACCACACCGGTGACTCCGGTCTTGGCAGACCGGAGACTCCGGTCTGGAGTTTCCAGAACAGTGGCATATGAATATGGTATTTTCCCAAGAGTGAGGGTGCTGTTTATCTATCATGATACCAACCTGTGGACAATAACAAACTGTAAAATGATCAACTTGTTGTTAACGAACACCAAAAGTGATTATGAAAATAAATGACCTTTCAGCTGTGCGTTAGGCTTTTGGCAAAGTACTTCTACGAAATAGGCGTCGTGGCCAAAGCACGTCGTTGGGTGCTTTCCGCAGCTTCCCACAAATGCCAGCGAACCATTTTCATAATTGGACGTAATTTCGCCTCAATTTACAAGACAATGCCACCGGGGACTGATTCTCGTACGTGACCCCACTTACCCGGAAAAAAATGCCACAACCTGGGCCTCGTACACGAACGGGTCTGCCCTCCCTTCTCTCGCGATAGGGTTCCTCGCCCATGTCCCTTCTCTTGCCAGCGCTGCCGCCAGCTCCCCTGCCTCCTCCCCGCCCCGTCCTCCCTGCCCCCTCCTCCCTGCCGCCGCCAGCCTCCTTCCTCCCTGCCTCCTCCTCGCCATCCTCCTCCCTGCCTCCTCCCCGCCGCTCTCCTCCCCCCTCCACCCTCCTCCCTGCCGCCAGCGGCCTTCCTCCTCCCCGCCGCTCTCCTCCCTGCCGCTGGACCTTGCACAGCCGCCGCCAAGACCGCCTACCTCTCCGGTGAGGCCACTGTCTACTTGATTTTGGGGTTGTTTACTTGATTCTTGTTGTTTGATGTGGTATGAAATTTGATGTTGTTAGATGTTAGATGTGGGATGTGGTACAAGAATCAAGTGCTATGAAATTTGATGTTGTTAGATGTTGTACTACTATAAAATTCCATACATGTATTTGTTCATGTGGTGTTGTTTGAAAATTTGATGTCACTTGTAAAACCGATTGATCAATTTGATGATGTTTGCTGCTAATAATGTGTCGGTCTTGCTGAAATTATGTTGCTTGTTGTAGTATTGGTACGTGTTGGTCTTGCTGAAATGTCGAAGATGGTTTGGGATCCATACCACACTAGAGTTTTCTGTGACATTTGTATGGAGGAAGTGAACGAAAAAAATAGGGATGGGGGTTGCTTGAGTAGAAAGGGGTACAAGAATCTTGGAGACAATTTTTTTGAAAAAACAGGGGAAAGATTAACACATAAACAATTCAAGAACAAATGGGATGCTTTAAATAAGGATTACACGGGGTGGATGGAACTGCAAAATGCGACCGGGATTGGTTGGGATCCTATAACAAAAACTATGGATGCAGATGATGATTGGTGGAAGAATCACATAGCTGTAAGTTACCATTTTTTATATTTTCCTTTCCTTTGTATTTGTTATTATGATCATCATACTGATCTCTCTATTATGTTCTTATTTGCAGATTTGTCCTGACCATGCAAAATTTAGGAATGGGCCACCTCCCAACTTGGAACAACAGGATGTTATGTTTTGGAAGGTACATGTCACTGGACAATCAGCTGCCATTGCAGGTCAGGAAGAAGGAAATGGCAATGACGCTCCAATAATGCTTGATGATGATACCTCGCCTTAGAATAATTCAATAGCGAAAAGCAAGCATGTAGAGAATGAAATGGGAACGGGGAAACGCAAGCATGTGGAGAGGATTTTTCTCGGCTTACAACAATGCATTGAACACAATTATATCAAGGCACACTGAAGGAAGTTCTAGCAGTAAGGATGATCAGGTCCCAACTTTGAAGGACTTTTTAGGAATGGTTCGAGATTGTGGAGTGAGTGAAGGAACTGCTATCATGTACACTACTAGCAAGCTAGCTATGAACAGGGATCATAGAGAGGTGTTCACAGCATTTGCAAAAACTACGGGCAGACTCGATTGGCTCCAGAGGACACATGATGATATGAACAAGTAGATGTATAATTCCTTTGTTGTCATTGTAGAACTTGTGTGTACTATGTATCCGTTGGAGACTACTTGTTATTATTATTTCTCTATTTATTTTGTCAAGACTATTTCTGATCATTGTAAAACATTTGTTGATTGTTGTGTGAAACATTTGATGATTGTTGCATGTCTAGTCATTATTGTGTGAAGCATTTGCTGATTGTTGCATGTCTAGTAATTATTTTGTGAAGCATTTGCTGATTTTGACATGTTCTAATTATTTTGTAGATGGATGGTGGTGGTGATGATCGTGACTATGAACTAGAAAATACACAGCAGTTGCTTGGAATGGTGCATGACATTGCCGTGTTGGGATACTATGGTAATCTCTATAGTCAGAAGTACTTGAATAAAGAACCTAGGAGGGTTCCGGAACAAACTGGTCTTGAATGGGTGAATGAACAACTGGTAAATAGGAAAAGATGCTACAAAATGTTTAGAATGTATCCTGATGTGTTTCATGCATTGCACAACCTTCTAGTTTCTAGCAATGGGTTAAAGTCCACTAGATACATGTCATTTGTTGAATGCCTAGCTATGTTTCTATGGATGTTGGAGGACCACAGTCATTTAGCCAAGTTGAAAACAATTTTTGTCTTTCAACTGAAACAATTCATAGGAAGTTTCACATGGTTTTGGATTGCTTGTACAAGTTGGGTAAGGATAACATAAAGCCAATAGATCGAGAGTTCAAGGATGTGCATCCAAGACTTCAAGATGCACGCTTCTGGCCTCATTTCAAAGATGCCATTGGCGCCATAGATGGCTCGCACATTCTAGTTGAAGTACCTGCAGAAGAGGTGGTTAACCATACAGGAAGGCATGGTTACACATCACAGAATATTCTAGCAATATGTGACTTTGATTTCAGATTCACCTTTGTTGTTGCTGGATGGCCTGGTTCAGCGCATGATACACGCATTCTACAACGCTCCATTGAGAAGTATCCAATAGAGTTTCCAACTCCTCCTGGTGGTAATATTCTATATTTTTGTCTACATGGTACACACATAGTTACAAATGCATTGTCGTTGATGTTTGATTTTTTTTGTTCATGTGCAGATACATATTACCTTGTTGATTCTAGTTATCCAAATAGAAAAGGGTTCTTAGCTCCTTACAAGAAGAACACATACCACATACCAGATTTTTGTCGAGAAGGGAGACCAACAAATAGGGAAGATATTTTCAACTATCTACACTCATCGCTCCGGAGTGCTATCGAGCGTGTCTTCGGTATATTGAAAAACAAGTGGCGCATATTGAAGTATATTCCTTCTTATGGTCTTTTTACTCATAAAATAATTATTCTTGCTTGCATAGCACTTCACAATTTCATTAGAGACTCCAACTTATGCGACAAGCAGTTTGATCGGTGTGATGCAGATGAGGAATACCTTCCTAAGGTCCAAAGGTGTAACATCCCAAAAATACCAAACTTAGATTATCAAACACTAATCATCAAGATTAGGGTTAACAAAAACTTTTCTAAATAAACTCATGAATGCATGTATATGTGTATGCATGGATTTTGAATTTCTTTAAAAAACCACCTTGTTTGTGTTATCCATTGCTTGTAAAATGTTTCTTAGGTGAAATGAACATCATCTAAAACATTTCCCACACTTTTCCTAAAGACAAGTAAATCAAAACAAATATATTAAGTGAATGGTCATTTTGACCAATTTAACTCCCATGCCTACTTTGGCTGTCTCAAACTTTCAAAACCTAACAGAAACTTTTCTGGATCTTTGCACCCCTTAAATGTAATCATAACAAGGTATAAAGGCCCACTTTGTGATCATCCAGAAACTTTCAAATGCATAGTTTAAATGACAATTCAAAATTGAATCTTCTTCATATGGGAAGATCCCACTTTTTCAAAACCCACTCAAACAAGCTCAACTTTCAAAACCCAAGCATCTGCAGACTCACCGGCACCAATCTAGCAAACCCACCAAAAATCATTTCAAAATTCAAAACTTGATTTCATGCGGCCATTTCATCAAACAGGTTGCAGACACAAATCAAACAAAACATCAAACACTATAGTGTGCAGTGATTCTTGCCTAACTTATTCCCTAGTTAGCTCACACACAACTCAGTAGATCATCTAGAAATATTAGCCCAACACTAGCACCACTGTGAGCTTGCCATTGTCATCAATGGTGAACAGCCGAGCACCCCAATGTCACCCCATAGTCGACAGCAGGCTAGAGGAAGAACTATCCGTGCCAACCTTGTCTGGGAGGCAGCCCACCGTCCACCGCCACTCCCTATCCCAGCCGCGAGCGTTGCCAAGCCCTGGACCACGCGCACAAGCCGCGCCCAGACCATGCCGAGCGTGCGCCAGAGCGCCACCCTCGACCAGCATCCACAGACGCGTCGCCTCACGCGTGCACACGATCACCACCGACCGAGACCGCGACATCCCGTTTGCCACCCGTACATACATCCACGCCCGCCGTCGAAGACGCCTCTGCCAGAGCACCGCCCGTTCAGACCAAACCACGCCCCATGCCTCGCGACCATGTCGTTGAGCATCGCCGAGACACAGACCGTCCTACCCTTGCCCATGCCATTAGCGCTGTAACGTCGCCCCACGATCTCACCGTCTTGCCCGGTCCCCTCGCTCGACTATAAATAGAGGCCACCCCCGCACGATTTCTTCACACCATCTCACTCCCCTCTCCTCACTGACCGTGCCACACCATTCTTAGAGCAAGGCGAGCACCACCTCGCCGGAATTTCACCGGAGCCCGCCGCCTCTGGAGAAGAAAGGAGCCAGCGATTGGAGCCGCCCCAGGAGAAGCCACCGGTACCAGGAGGTTCGCCGTCGTCGACTTCGTCGTTCGCCCGCCTCGCCGACCCTCGCCCGTACCCCGGTGAGCCCCCAGCACCCCTCACTGGCCACGCTAGGTTTAGTTCTCGCCGGAGTTGTCTCGCGTCGATGATGACCCCCAGCCGTTAGATTATAACTAGATCGAACGATCCACGTTGCCCCATACCGCTTCGCCTAGCCCCGTGTCACTGACGAGTGGGGACACCCACTTAAGCAGCCCGCGGGAGCATCAACGCTTAGCGGCCCGAGAACTTTTCCCGCGCAGCCCAGCAATTCAAATTAAATCTTTTTCTATTTCAATTCAAACACACTTCTGTACCCAACTTCAAAAATCAACCTAGATCGATTTAGTGCACCAAATTGGATGAAACCAATTTTGTTGGAAAGTTCTGTGAATGCTTAATCCAAGCCCGTTGGATTCAAGTCATTTGGATCTGTAGATCACCCATAGTAAAAATAAGAAGGCAGAAGCTTTTCTGCATTCAAACATTTTTCAAATTTAAACCATAAAAGATTTTGAGTTGATTCCAACTCTCAAAAATCACATTTAACCATACCTTTCAGAATATATAAAAATATATAGGTTTACTTGCAGAAATACTATTCAAGTAATAAAAGAATGCTTCATAAGCATTTCTAGCCACTTTAATTAATTAAAATAAAAGGGTAAAACCTTATTAAATTGTGACACCACTTTAAATCACATTCCCATGGACTACAATATGTGGTGATGACATGTGTCAACATGATCCCATATTTGGTTTGGAGAATATTAAATCTTAAGTAGTTTTTTAATGAGTAGAAATTACTGTTCTAAAAATAAAAAGATTTAAACCAAGCCTTAACCTTGTAATGTTAGAGATGATGCTAGATCATCTATAGGACCCTTGTGTGTGATGATTGCAAGTAGTTAAGAATTGTTTAGTGATTGTGTACCTCGTACTTATTCATAGACGCTAGTACCGACCAAGGATACGAGGAGGAAGGAGGATACTACGAAGAGGAAGCCGGGGAGAACTTCAACCACTGCTCTGCACAAGGCAAGCTAAAACTTGCAAGACACTCTACTTTAGCAAGCTAATTACTATGCAAGCCTAATACTACTAGTGGATGTGCAAGCTAACACTTGCCAGATACTCTACTGATGCCACAAACCCATACTTGTGATATGACTACTATATGCCTTAATCATATGTGATCATACCCACTTGATAAACCAATCCTAGTTTTATGTGCAAGCTTCTTACTTTATTTCTTTATCAAAGCTTACTTAGAGTCTACCTAAGAGTTTGGTAGATACTAGAGATTGTCTTTGAAGGTTGCATAAAGAGCATAAAATTTGGCCTAAGCTAGAAACCTTGATATCAGCCTAAGATGTAAGGTTGGACTTAGTGAAACTACACTAGTTACCACCCCTCATTAGTACTACCCCCACCTGTAGATGCTAGTGCTAAGCATAAAACTTGATCAACTTTAGATGGGAATACTTGGTGGAAAAATGGTTATGAAAACCTTGGAATGATGGATCATTCTATTGAAATGTTTTGGACATGTGTTTCCAAACACTTGATGATTCTGGTGATAAAGATGTTGAGGCATGAGCCTTAGCCCTTTATAAAAGCGATGGTTATGCGGATGCGATACCATTCCAATTTTAGCGTACAACCACAATACCCGAATATTGGGTAGGGCTTATTTGGAAACTTATATTCCTTAGTATTAGTTCCCTCCGGCCAAGGTCTCGAGTGAGGCTACCTTGTGAAGATTGTCCACAATGCAAGCCCAAGATGACGGTGGTCATGGTTGGGAGGCCAAACTCACGAGGAGGTGCTGATACTAGGCGTGTAAAAGAAAGGTTAGGATTGATTATCCGCATCTTGAGTATGGTGAATTCAGGATTTGTTCTGACGGATGTATCAAATGTTATGGTGAAAGTGTACAATCTCTGCAGTGTCAAACTATTGAATAGCTGCGTCATGATTATGGACAGTTAGATGGCCATCTTGCTTCCCGTCATACTTTTCAAAATGACTTGTGAAATGAATTGAGACTTTGACTTGACCACAACAGTTGTGACCTGAATTACAAGATCCCACTTAGGAGTTATAAAATTGTGACTAGCTTTGGAACTTAGTAGAGATAAACCGGCTTTTTGCAAAATAACCCTAGAGCCTAGTGTCCTATTATCCAAAACCCTTACTGTTAGTATTAGTTTGCGAGTACTTAAAGAGTACTCATGGCTTTGTCCTGGCTATTCCATGGCGGACTATGAAGAGGAGTACCTGGAAGATGGACCCTAGGAAGGTTACGACAACTAGGATCATCTCCCATCGTCAGCATTGCCTGTGACCCCGAAGATGGAGCTTCGCCTACGCTACCGTTATTATTACGTATTCCGCTGCCTGATGTTGTACTAAGAACTGGATCATGAGATCCCTATTCGTGTAAGAACTTATGTATCGTTTGTAATGGATGAAGTACTATGGTATCCAATTCTGTTATGTCTCACAAAAATGGTAATCACGGGATTGCGATGTATGGCATAACAGGCATCTAGGATTGAAAAATCTGGGTGTTGACAAGTTGGTATCAGAGCCATCCTGACCATAGGAGACCCTAGTTAGATTGGACGTTGACCCAAAAACTTAGTTTCAAAACCAAAGAATAAAATAAATATTTACGAAAACTTATTCTCATTCTTACCTCTTTAATTCTTTAATAAAACTTCATGTTCCTCAAAAACTCTTGCAAAATAGATAAAATTTTGAAACACTTGATCACTCTGCTAATCTACTCATCCTCTATTTTTATAGATGGACGTGAAGTACAGCAAGTTTTACCAACTTGGGAATGGAGGTGACCTTATCTTTGAGAGGGATCTGGATCGACTTCCGAACCGGGCGTCGCATCCCGAGTTCTTGAGCTCGGCTCAATGATCAAGGAGGAGAAGATCTGCAGTGGCTAATTGTTGCAAGTCTCAGGAAAGATTGAACCTCCCATCATGGGAGGAATTCAGTTTACCTTGAGGAAAACAACTTGCTCGATGGACTTGACAGCAATGCATGAAGCTCTTTCCGTCTGTGTGGCGAGCATCAATCGGATCAAGGGTACTCGCTTTGAGTTTTGCCAAGGCGTGATGCCAATGGACAACCATTGGAATCCCCATACCACCCAGTGAAGACTCAATTGGATCACCTTAGCTTCATGATGTATGATCGTCGGCAGGAATTGGACAAGCTGGTGACTATTGCAACCACAAGTGCCATCATCAAGACGAAGGATCGGACCATCGCCATGCTAGCAAAGGATCGCAAATCTACGCCGTCATCTCGACAAGAAGGAGCACATTATTGCCGTCTTGCCATCGCATCTCATCTCGGAAGAGACCATCCACGAGAGACATGCGTTGGAGGAAAGGGAGAATGCCGAGAGGATCTTCGTGGAGACCCTTACTCTATCTCAGCGATGACGATGATTTTCGGAGGATCGGCCATGGACTTCTTCACCGATGAGGATGATTTATTCATCGATGATCTTTGAAGATGATGAAGCCACAGACTCAGGAGTAGTAGCACTGAGCACTAGCGTAGTGAGTAGTAGTCAGTCCCACTGTATCGTAGTTCCAGAATGGTTCTTAAAACCATCTGTTGTTCCTTGCTGTGGTGTGCGTTGTATCGAGTGAATGAATGAATGAAACATCAAGTTGCTAGAAAAACCTGAGTCAAACTCTAAAAACTTTTCAAAAACCCAAAACCTTATAAATTTCCCTCTTTTCTCATGATCTATATCAATCTTCAGATTCCACGTGGAGGAAGTGGTTCAGCCCCGGACCCGATGTTGCAGATCCTGCAAATGTTGACTTCTGACCGCGAAGCTGAAAGAGCGGAACGTCATGTTGGAATTATGCCCTAGAGGAAATAATAAAGATGTTATTATTATAATTCTTGTTCATGATAAAGTTTATATTCCATGCTAGAATTGTATTAAGCGGAAACTTTAATACTTGTGTGGTTTGTGAACAACACCGTGTCCCTAGTACGCCTCTATGGACTAGCTCATTGATCAATGATGGTTAAGGTTTCCTAACCATAGACATGAGTTGTCAATTGATAATGAGATCATATCATTGGGAGAATGATATGGTGGATAGACCCAAGCAAAGTAGAGCAATTAGATCGTGTCATCGTGTTCGTCTTTGCGAAGCTTTTCCTATGTCAAATATTGTATTCCTTAGACCATGAGATAATGCAACTCCCTGGTATCGGAAGAAAGCTTTGAGGTCATCAAACGTCATCCTATGAGAGGGTGATCATAAAGGTGTCTCTCGGTGATTGGAAAGTATCATTGGGTTGTATGTATCGAGATGGAATTTGTCCCTCCCAAGTCGAGAGATATACTTGGGCCCACTCAAGTCGATATCAACACCGCTTGCAAGCATGTGGTTAAGGAGTTAATCACAAAGTGATATCGGATTACGAAGTAAAGTACTTGCGTGAGCGAGATTGAACTAGGTATGACGGTGCAAGCGATCGAATCTCGGGCAAGTAAAATATCGAGACGAAGGGAATATATATATGGGATTGATTGAATCCTCGCATCGTGGTTCATCCGATATGATCATCGATGAATGTGTGGGAGTCAATATGGGTGCCGGACATTTGTTGATTATTGATAGAAGATCATGTCGCATATTCTCGAACCGCAGGTCACACACTTAACGTGTCTTGGCCTAGGATAGATTGGATAATTGGTTTATGAATTTTTGTTCGAGTCTCGGATGGGATCCGGGATATCACGAGAGGTTCGGAATGGTCCGAATAAGATTCATATAAGGCGAAGCGTTTTTGGAGTTGAATTGTTCCGGTTAATCGGTATTGTGAAGCTTCTAGAACCTTCGAAGGGACCAACAAGGCCCCACCTTAGGGAGGGCATGGGCCTATGAGGGAGTGTCCGCATTGGGCCAGGGCACAACCCCATAGGGCCCAGCCGATTCTAGAGAGATTTGACTCGTTTAAATCTGGGATAGAATTTCTAGATAAGGAGAGTTTAAATCGGTTAAACTAGAGATAGGATTTCTAGATAAGGAGAGTTTAAATTTTTAAACTAGAGATAGGCTTGGAGGAGGGAAGGCTGGCCCCCTCTATATATAGAGGGTGGTGCGCCTCCCCCACACACCTTCCTCCAAGCCCTAGCAGCCTTGCTACCTTCCTCTCTCCTCCCGACTGTTTGTAGGCGAAGCCTGCAGCATAAATTCTCCACCATATACACCACGCCTGTCGTGTTGTAGATCCAATCTATCTCTCCACCATACTCGCTGGTCGAGGAAGGAGGATACGTCGAGGTCTTTGCGTGTGCATCTCACGGAGGCACCGCCACTTGTGGTGCTAGATCGGATCGGATCGCGAGGAGGAGAAGCGAGTGCGACTACATCACCCACGCTCCAGGCGTTCCATTGTGCGAATCTTCAAGGGTATGAAGATCTAATCCAATCTCTCACGTTGATTGCATCTCCTAGATTAGATCTTGGCTTTCCCTCTGTTCGCATCCGTAGAAAATTTTGATTTACTATGCCGTGAAACCCTTCACGTCAAGCCAACCTAGCCACTCTACAACAGATAGCCCAGCTAGCCCACAACAACCAAGGCCATGGAAATCAGGACAACCACGGATCTAAGCTTAAGAATTTCCAGAATACCAACCCACCCGTTTTCACCAAGTCAGAAGAACCCCTAGACGCCGATGATTGGCTGCAAACCATGGAAAATAACTTAGAAGTAGCAGGAGTCGAAGCCAACGAGAAAGTTCTATTTGCCACCCATTATCTAGCCGGAGATGCCAGGGCATGGTGGAACAGTGTTCGTGCAATGACCGGAGGCCAGATGATGACCTGGGAGGAATTCAAGGTCAAGTTTAGCAGAACCCATGTGCCACCCAGTTTGATCAAGAGAATGAGAGACGAGTTCAGAGAATTGAAGCAAGGGAGGATGACTGTAGTGGAATACCGTGACAAATTTTTGTCATTAGCTAGGTATGCCCCGGACGAGATAGACAACGAAGCCAAGAAGAAAGAAAGATTCCTGAATGGTCTGCATGACGAGATGCAGACAGTGTTAGTCAATATCCCCTTTGTTGATATTGAAGCCCTTGTCGACTCTGCTATCCATATGTAAGGAAAGATCAACCAGGCCAATGAGAACCGCAAGCATCACATGATGCATAAACCAGGAACCCATCAGACCCCAAAGTATCGCCCCAACCCATCTCCAGGATTTGCCCCAAGAACCAACAGACCCCCTATGACCCGTCCAACCTATCCCAACCGTGGAAACGCTAGACCCGTAGGAAATCACAACAACCCCGGCAACTCTAGCAATTGCACCCGCGCCCCACCCAAGTTCAACATCAACAATGCTACCGCCAACCCCAACACTGCCGAGGAGGAAGCAATCAGTACTGTCATGACCAAGGACAAGTCACAAGTGACCTCTTATGACTGTGGAAATAAAGGCCACTATTCCAACGAGTGCCCCAACAAGAAGAATGCTACAGCCCCCAACGCCAATGTCCCAACTCAGCAGCAGCGTCGTGTCCAGCCAGGGAGAATATTTGCCCCAGGGAATTCACTCAAACGCAATGGCCGTCTTTTTCTCATGCATGCTGAAGAAGCTCAGGAAGCGCCAGACGTCGTGCTGGGTATGTTTTCTGTTAATTCAGTACTTGCAAGAGTGTTGTTTGATTCTGGTGCATCGCATTCATTTGTCACCGAAGAATTTGCCTACACTAGTAAACTTCAACCAACCAAATTGAAGCATGTGATGATTGTACAAATTCCCGGATCAACCACCAAGGCTAGGCAAATTTGCAAGGCCGTCCCTATCCGAATCCATGGAATATATTTTTATGCTAACCTAATTGTACTCGGAACTAAAGGTTTGGAAGTAGTACTAGGAATGGATTGGATGTCCAAACATAAAGGATTGATTGACTGTGCCAAGAAATCCATCACCATGACCAATCTGGGGAATATCGATCGAGCATATATAAAACCTTACCTCGCCAATTCAAGTGTAACAAGAGTCTAGCCCAACCTACCATTGACCAAGTCCGGATAGTCATGAATACCCGATGTATTTCCGGATGTTTTGCCAGTATGCCCCGGATCGGGATATCGAGTTTATCATCGAACTAATCCCGGAAGCAGGACCCATAGCCCGAGACCCTATAGTATGAACCCGTCGAACTAGAAGAATCAAGAAGCAACAACTGGATTCCATGTTAGAAATCGGATTGATTCAACCAAGTGCGTCCCCATGGAGATCACCTGTCTTATTCGTGGACAAGAAGGATGGAGGTAACCTTCTGTGTACGGATTATCGGAAGTTGAATGATGTCACCATCAAGAATAAGTACCCCTTGCCTAAGATATAAGATTTGTTTGATCAGTTGACCGGTGCCAGTGTTTTCTAAGATTGATCTTAGAACGGCTATCATCAACTCAAAATTAAATGCAGAGGATATCCCAAAGACCCTTTACCACGATATGGATTGTATGAGTATACTGATCATGTCTTTTGGATTAACCAATGCCCGCTTATTTCATGAACCTCATGAATAAGATTTTTATGGACTTCTGGATAAGTTTGTCGTTGTTTTCATCGATGACATTCGATTTATTCCAAATCATAAGAAGAACATGAGCTACACCTAAGGACCATTCTTGGAACCCTTAGAGCATCAGGTATGCAAAGTTTAGCAAATGTGAATTCGTTCTGAGGAAGTAGGATTCCTCGGTCACATTGTATCAGCCGGAGGAATTGCCGTTGACCCTGCCAAAGTGAAAGATGTAGAAGATTGGCAAGCCCCAACCACTCAAACCCAAGTTCGTGCTTTTCTCGGATTGGCGGGATATTACCGCAAATTTGTAGAAGGATTCTCTAGTATCGCTCGACCCATGACCCAATTGCAGAAGAAGGACAAGAAGTTTGAATGGACAGACAAGTGTGAAGCGAGTTTTCAAGAACTCAAGAGGAGATTGATTTCAGCCCCAATTTTGATCATGCCGGATATCACGAAACCCTTCTATGTGTATTGTGACGCATCCAAGATTAGTCTCGGATGTGTGCTAATGCAAGAAGGCAAAGTTATATCTTATCTATCTCGACAATTGAAGCAACACGAGCAAAATTACCCAACCCATGACCTCAAACTCACAGCCGTAGTTCTAGCCCTGAAGACATGGAGACATTACCTGATGGGAAATCGTTGTGAGATTTATTCGGATCACAAGAGCCTAAAGTATATATTCACTCAGAAGGAGCTGAATATGAGGCAGATAAGATGGATTGAGCTAATCAAGGATTACGACCTGGACATTCACTAGCACCCTGGTAAAGCCAATGTGGTAGCCGATGCCCTTAGCAGATTTCTGTGCCGCTTGAACTCCATGATTTTGAAGGAGCAACCAAGCTTGCACAAAGATATGGAAGACCTTCGAATGGAATTAGTAAGTGAAGGATTTTTGGCTAGCATAGAACTTCAGCCCACTTTAATCAGTCAGATTAAAGATGCGCAGAAAGGAAATGCCAGTATCGATGGAATCAAGCGTCGTATCGGTACAGGAAAAGTACCCAGATTCACCGAGGACGAAGAAGGAGTTTTGTGGTACAAAGGACGCCTTTGTGTACCAGCAGATTCGGAGTTAAAAGAAGTTATCTTGAAGGAGGCTCATGATACTCTTTATTCTATCCATCCTGGAGGAACTAAGATGTATCAAGATTTGAAAGAGCAATTTTGGTGGCATAAGATGAAGAGAGAAATCGGAAGCTATATCGCCAAGTGTGATATATGTTAGCGATTCAAGCCCGGACATCAAAGACCCGCTGGATTGTTGCAACCTTTGCAAATTCCGGAATGGTAATGGGATTCTGTAGGAATGGACTTGATCACTGGACTACCTACTTCTAGTAGGGGAAATGACTCTATTTGGGTCATAGTGGACAGATTGTCCAAAGTTGCCCATTTCTTGCCCGTCAGAACCACCTATCAGAGTTAGAAGCTAGCAGAGTTGTACATCGCTAGAATCATTAGTTTGCATGGAGTCCCCAGGAACATAGTATCAGATCGAGGAACTCAGTTTACCTCGAGATTCTGGAAGAAAGTCCAAGAAGGTTTAGGAACCCGCCTAGATTTCGATCACGTATCACCCTCGACCGATGGACAAACGAGCGAGTAAACCAAATACTCAAGATATGCTTAGAGCATGTGTGTTAGAATATGGATCCAAGTGGGAAGACTGCTGCGTTTGAATTTTCATACAACAATAGTTAACAAGCCAGTTTGCAAATGGCCCCATTTGAATTTATGTACGGAAGAAAGTGTCGCACCCCTTTGAACTGGTCGGAAGTAGGAGAGAGTCAGATCTTCGGACCCGACATCCTACGAGAAGCAGAAGAGAAGGTTCATAAGATTCGTGAGCATCTCAAGACAGCCCAATCCCGACAGAAGAGTTACGCCGACAAGAGACGTCGAGACCTCGCCTTCAACATCGGAGATTTTGTTTATCTGAAAGTGTCGCCATTGAAGGGAATGCAGTGTTTCCAACACAAGGGAAAGTTAGGCCCCAAATATATCGGACCTTTCAAAATTTTGAACCGTCGAGGAGAAGTATCTTATCAACTGGAACTACCTGAAGAGATGTCAGCTGTGCACAATGTATTCCATATCTCGTTACTTCGCAAGTGTCTCGAAGTCCCCGAGAAGACCGAAGTATTCAAGAATATCGATCACCGGACCATAGAGATCAACAATGACCTGACCTATCCCGAAGTACCCATCTGTATATTGGAAGAAGCCTTTCGAACTACCAGAATCCGAAGCATCAAGTTTCTCAAGATTCAGTGGAGCAACCACAGAGAAGAGGAAGCTACCTGGGAACGCGAAGATCACATCAGGACGGAGTTTCCCGATCTCTTCAAATCCTAGGTAATCTTTTCGTCCTTTTCCAAATCTCGGGACGAGATTTTGTTTAAGGGGGGAAGGTTTGTAACATCCCAAAAATACCAAACTTAGATCATCAAACACTAATCATCAAGATTAGGGTTAACAAAAACTTTTCTAAATAAACTCATGAATGCATGTATATGTGTATGCATGGATTTTGAATTTCTTTAAAAAACCACCTTGTTTGTGTGATCCATTGCTTGTAAAATGTTTCTTAGGTGAAATGAACATCATCTAAAACATTTCCCACACTTTTCCTAAAGACAAGTAAATCAAAACAAATATATTAAGTGAATGGTCATTTTGACCAATTTAACTCCCATGCCTACTTTGGCTGTCTCAAACTTTCAAAACCTAACAGAAACTTTTCTGGATCTTTGCACCCCTTAAATGTAATCATAACAAGGTATAAAGGCCCACTTTGTGATCATCCAGAAACTTTCAAATGCATAGTTTAAATGACAATTCAAAATTGAATCTTCTTCATATGGGAAGATCCCACTTTTTCAAAACCCACTCAAACAAGCTCAACTTTCAAAACCCAAGCATCTGCAGACTCACCAGCACCAATCTAGCAAACCCACAAAAAATCATTTCAAAATTCAAAACTTGATTTCATGCGGCCATTTCATCAAACAGGTTGCAGACACAAATCAAACAAAACATCAAACACTATAGTGTGCAGTGATTCTTGCCTAACTTGTTCCCTAGTTAGCTCACACACAACTCAGTAAATCATCTAGAAAGATTAGCCCAACACTAGCACCACTGTGAGCTTGCCATTGTCATAAATGGTGAACAGCCGAGCACCCCAATGTCACCCCATAGTCGACAGCAGGCTAGAGGAAGAACTAGCCGTGCCAACCTTGTCTGGGAGGCAGCCCACCGCCACTCCTGTCCCAGCATGCGGCGTTGCAAGACCTGTATGCGCAAGCCGCGCCCGACCATGCGGCGTGCGCCAGCGCCACCTCGAAAGCATCCATAGACCGCCGTCCTCACAGCGTGCACACACAATCACCACCGACCCAGGAGACCAGACATCCCGTTTGTCGCCCGTGCCATCTGACCACCGCCCGCCGTCGAAGACGCCGCCTACCCAGAGCACCGCTCGTTCCAGACCAAACCACACCGCCCCATGCCTCTCGACCATGTCGTTGAGCATCGCCAGGAGACACAGCACCGTCCCCTACCCTTTCCCATGCCATTAGCCGCCTGTAACGTCGCCCCCGACGAGCTCACCGTGCGCCCCGACGGTCCCCTCGCTCGACTATAAATAGAGGCCACCCCCGCACGATTTCTTCACACCATCTCACTCCCCTCTCCCCACTGACCGTGCCACACCATTCTCAGAGAAAGGCGAGCACCAACTCGCCGGAATTTCACCGGAGCCCGCCGCCTCTGGAGAAGAAAGGAGCCAGTGATTGGAGCCGCCCCAGGAGAAGCCACCGGTACCAGGAGGTTCGCCGTCGTCGACTTCGTCGTTCGCCCGCCTCGCCGACCGCCTGCACGGTGAGCCCCAGCACCCTCACTGGCCACGCTAGGTTTAGTTCTCGCGGAGTTGTCTCGCGTCGGCGATGACCCCAGTTAGATTAGAACTAGATCGAGCGATCCACGTTGCCCATACCGCCCAGCCCGTGTCACTGACGACATTGGGGACACCCACTTAAGCAGCCAGCGAGCATGCGCTTAGCAGGCCGCCCAGAACTTTTCCATGTGCCCATCCATTCAAATTAAATCTTTTTATATTTCAATTCAAACCCACTTCTGTACCCAACTTCAAAAATCAACCCAGATCGATTCACTGCACCAAATTGGATGAAACCAATTTTGTTGGAAAGGTCTGTGAATGCTTAGTCCAAGCCCGTTGGATTCAAGTCATTTGGATCTGTAGATCACCCATAGTAAAAATAACAAGGCAGAAGCTTTTCTGCATTCAAACATTTTTCAAATTTAAACCATAAAAGATTTTGAGTTGATTCCAACTCTCAAAAATCACATTTAACCATACCTTTCAGAATATATAAAAATATATAGGTTTACTTGCAGAAATACTATTCAAGTAATAAAAGAATGCTTCATAAGCATTTCTAGCCACTTTAATTAATTAAAATAAAAGGGTAAAACCTTATTAAATTGTGACACCACTTTAAATCACATTCCCATGGACTACAATATGTGGTGATGACATGTGTCAACATGATCCCATATTTGGTTTGGAGAATATTAAATCTTAAGTAGTTTTTCAATGAGTAGAAATTACTTTTCTAAAAATAAAAAGATTTAAACCAAGCCTTAACCTTGTAATGTTAGAGATGATGCTAGATCATCTATAGGACCCTTGTGTGTGATGATTGCAAGTAGTTAAGAATTGTTTGGTGATTGTGTACCTCGTACTTATTCATAGACGCTAGTACCGACCAAGGAAACGAGGAGGAAGGAGGATACTATGAAGAGGAAGCCGAGGAGAACTTCAACCACTGCTCTGCACAAGGCAAGCTAAAACTTGCAAGACACTCTACTTTAGCAAGCTAATTACTATGCAAGCCTAATACTACTAGTGGATGTGCAAGCTAACACTTGCCAGATACTCTACTGATGCCACAAACCCATACTTGTGATATGACTACTATATGCCTTAAGCATATGTGATCATACCCACTTGATAAACCAATCCTAGTTTTATGTGCAAGCTTCTTACTTTATTTCTTTATCAAAGCTTACTTAGAGTCTACCTAAGAGTTTGGTAGATACTAGACAGTTGTGCTGAAGGTTGCATAAAGAGCATAAAATTTGGCCTAAGCTAGAAACCTTGATATCAGCCTAAGATGTAAGGTTGGACTTAGTGAAACTCCACTAGTTACCACCCCTCATTAGTACTACCCCCACCTGTAGATGCTAGTGCTAAGCATAAAACTTGATCAACTGTAGATGGGAATACTTTGTGGAAAAATGGTTATGAAAACCTTGGAATGATGGATCATTCTATTGAAATGTTTTGGACATGTGTTTCCAAACATTTGATGATTCTGGTGATAAAAATGTTGAGGCATGAGCCTTAGCCCTTTATAAAACTGATGGTTGTCTGGATGCGATACCATTCCAATTTTAGCGTACAACCACAATACCCGAATATTGGGTAGGGCTTAACTGGAAACTTATATTCCTTAGTATTAGTTCCCTCGGCCAAGGTCCGAGCCGAGGCTACCTTGTGAAGATTGTCCACCTGTGCGATCCAAGATGACAGTGGTCATGGTTGGGAGGCCAAACTCACGGAGAGGTGCCGATACTAGGGTGTGTAAAAGAAAGGTTAGGATTGATTATCGCATCGAGTATGGTGAATTCAGGATTTGTTCTGACGGATGTATCGAATGTTGTGGTGAAAGTGTACAATCTCTGCAGTGTCAAACTATTGAATAGCGTCACGGTTATGGACAGTTGGAGTGGCCATACTGTTCCCCCGTCAGACTTTTCAAAATGACTTGTGAAATGAATTGAGACTTTGACTTGACCACAACAGAGTTGTGACCTGAAATACAAGATCCCACTTAGGAGTTATAAAATTGTGACTAGCTTTGGAACTTAGTAGAGATAAACCTGGCTTTTTGCAAAATAACCCTAGAGCCTAGTGTCCTATTATCCAAAAACCCCTTACCTGTTAGTATTAGTTTGCGAGTACTTAAAGAGTACTCATGGCTTTTTCCCTGGCTATTCCCATGGCCAGACTATGAAGAGGAGTACTTGGAAGATGGACCCCAGGAAGGTTACGACAACTAGGATCATCTCCCATCGTCAGCATTGTCTGTGACCCCGAAGATGGAGCTTCGCCTACGCTACCGTTATTATTACGTATTCCGCTGGCTGATGTTGTACTAAGAACTGGATCATGAGATCCCTATTCGTGTAAGAACTTATGTATCGTTTGAAATGGATGAAGTACTATGGTATCCAATTCTGTTATGTCTCACAAAAATGGTAATCCTGGGATTGCGATGTATAGCATAACAGGCATCTAGGATTGAAAAATCCGGGTGTTGACAAAAGGCAATCAGTAACATCAATCAATGATACTCTCATACGTCAGAAACGTATCTATAATTTTTGATGCTCCATGATTGTTTAATATCTACTCTGCTTTGCTTTGTCTACACTTTGAGGTGTTTTTATATCTTTTCTAGAACTAACCTATTAACAAGTTGCCACAGTGCCAGTTGCCTGTTTTCTTCTATTTTTGGTTCCAGAAAGGCAGAAAATCAATATTCTCGGAATTGGACGGGACAAAAGCCAAAGTCAATAACTTTTCGTGGGGAACAAGAATACAGAAGACGAGACGGAGACACAAGCCAGGGCGTCCAGTCCCCCCTAGGCACGGGTGGGCCCTGCCCCACGCCTGGGTAGGGTGTGGGGCCCCTGGCCGCCTCCCAGCCTCGCCTCTTCGCCTATAAGAAACCCCCGATGCAGAAACCCTAAGTACCCAATCAATATTCCACGAAACCTTCTGTAGCCGCCGCCACCGTTGTCCCTAGATCAGGGGAAATCTGAAGTTCTTCCCGGCACCCTACCAGAGGGGAGATCATCCAGGAGGCCTTCTCTCCGGTATGATGCGTGAGTAGTTCCACCTTGGACTATGGGTCCATGTAGTAGCTAGATGGTTGTATCTCCTCCTTTGTGCTTTCATGTATAGATCTTGTGAGCTCCGTTCATGATCAAGATCTAATCTATTTGTAATCATGCATGTTGTGTTTGCGGGGATCCAATGGATATTGAGATTATTATGTCAGATTGATTAATGGTTTTGTCTTTATGATTCTATCATGTCTGTGTTGTTTGTGATCTTACATGCTGTAACTCCCTCACCTACCTTCCTGGGCCCCACCCCCGCTCGTCTCCTACCTCCCGCTCACGCCCCACCCGACAACCACCGCTCGCCTCACCTCTCCCTGCTCCAGCTGCAGCGGCGCCGCTACCGCAGCTTCCACCTCCTGCACTTCCCGCCGCCTCTCTCTTCCGTTCCCCTCCGGGCGGCTCCTCCTCCACGCGTCGCCCCGCCTCCGCCGCCGCTGCCCCGCCACCGCCCGCCTCAGGCCCAGCGACCCGCCTCCTCGCCCTTTCCCCATGGCGGCATGCCGACCTCGGCCAGCCGCAACCGCCGAAGCCTGGCCCCCTTCACCGCCACGCCGCCTTTCTCCTCATGTGCCGCCGCCATGCATGCCTTGCCGAGCCCGTTCGCCGCCGCCCGAGCCACTGCTCCGCCACTGCGCGTCCCTAGCACACCGGCAGGCGGCCCCTGCCGCGGCGGCAACCCTCCGGGCGCTGCGCCCGAGCCCCTCGGCCAGCCTTGCGGTCCGCCTCGTCGGCCGTCGCCTCTCGTCTGTCCGTCGAGCCAGGCGAACGGGAGGGCCGGCGGTCTGGGAGGACGCGAGGTCGCAGTGGACTGGCGGCGGAGGCTCACGGGAGGGTGAGGTGGAAGCGGCGTCGGAAGGCCTGCGGAGCAGGGAGAGGCGAGAGGGAAGGCGTGGTTTGTGAGGCGGAGGTAGGAGGGGTGGGGCCGGGAAGGTAGGTGAGGGAGGGGGTGGGACCGGGTCAGGGGAGTTGGGTGGATGTGGGGTGAGTGGGGCCCAGGGGTCAGCGGCTGGGGCGGTCAGGCGTGGTGTCACATGGTATGCGGTGGCGTGGGATGGGCGGTGTCTTTGAGTGGGTTTTGGGAGAGAGAGAGGGGGGGCTGATGTGGCATGCAGGGATAGGCTAGAGGGAAGGGGAGGGGTGAGGTGGCGGCCTCTGAGTGGGGGGAGTGATGTGGAGGGTAGGTTGGGTAGCTTTTTAGGTGGGTTTAGGATTTAGAGGGGCAGGTTGGGGTGGACCGTTTTAAAAATAAACAGGGGTGGTCGTTCGGGTCGGGTTGGCCCGTTCGACTGCCCCTACTAAAATAATTATAAATTTTATTTGTGTTAATTGGACCATTTGCAAACCGATAGCGACAAAACAAAATACTCCGAGCCCCGGTTTGTTTGAATAAAGATGGGGCGTATGGAAAACAAATCTGGTTTTTGCGAAATAGTTTTGGCAAACAATGCATGATGATGACGATGCAATGCACAAATTCAACGCGATTTTCTAGTAGTGGTTTTGCGGGATGCCACAATTCGACACCACTAACAAAGGATCTCGCCCTCGAGATCCGCCTCATGGTACCGGAAGGAAGGTCGGCGTTCTGATCCTTCGCGCTTCGTGTAGATCCTCGCGACACCACTAACAAAGGGTCGTTGATCCTGATCGTCGAGGGAACACTCCGGAAACAAAAGGGCGAAGGTAGGGGTATCAACACATAAAGCCACCTCTAGCTTCGATGGAAGGAGGGAACCGATGCATTCTCGTCCACTTCAATGTACAAAAGCGAATAGAGAGGGTAGTCGGCATGGGGGCCAATCCATCACGCACCCAAACTATTACTCTGCACATTCGGCAGAAAAGAGTGCAACCATTCTCGGAATCAGACTGAAGATCTCGACAAGCGAGGTTCGGAAACAAAGGAGTGATCACAGACTGCGCCGGATCTGGCGTAGATGAGGTCGCCACGTGAAAACACCGGAATGCACAAACAAGGAACAAAGAATGGTACCACAGGACGGATTCTCGAGCAATGATCACCGGATTGTAGAACACCGTTATCTCGAGGGAAGCGAAATCCCGAAGGTACGAACCCAACCACGAGAATTCTGGACTCGAAGAAAGAGAAGAGAGCGGATTCAAGACACGTAGAGGTAAGAGGAGAACAGGAGGGGTAAGGAGTAAAATCGGACCTAATCGTAACTATCCAACCGATTTTGCAAAATAGTTTTGACACTCTACTTGAGTTAGCTAGGTTATCCTACAGTGGACTTGTGGGTATCGCAACCGCCGAGCTCGATACCACTCAGACCCTCGAATCGGACCTATGCAAGTTTGAGCAAAATTCGCCAAAACCCGCATAGAAGCGATTCAAAGGTGCCCACCAGCACTTTCGTGCGGGTGGAAAGCGAAATAACATTACACAACAGTCCTCGATGGGACCCACAGGTAGATATATATATGACTCAAGGAGTCAAGAATACAGATATAATATACAAAGATCCAAATCACCTTGAAAACGATAGGCGTCCAGCCACGGAGAAGATGCAAATGGGGCTAAGAGCCGAAGAATAACCAATGGCGTCCATAACCTGCCCAGCCAAGCGGAAGGGTAACCCCGCTAACGACGCCGATCTCAAACCTGCTTAAACAAAAGGGTGCCGCAAAGGGCAAAGGAAAAAGAAGGCGTCGATCGAGGCCAAGACACGGCGAGGCTAGAATTCAAGGTCCTCGCCTACATAGGTATGGTGGATCAAGGCGGCAAAGACGCGTTAAACAACCTATAGAGACTCGATACAACTGGCGGTAATCAGAGAGGGGTGAGAATGACCTATCCGGATCCAACCTGAAGCTAACACCAAACAAACCCATCCTGGTGTTTCCCCCTCGAGACCAAATGAGGAAGTCAACCGAGGAACTCACACAGTTGGCAGTTTTATCTATTCAGTTATCGTTGCAGTAATTACTAGTCAGGTATAGATAATCATCCTGATAAAATAAGCAGTGGGCACTTTTAGTTAATCATTCCGTTTTAGTTGTAACACTTACTAGTCAAATACAATTATCCTGAGATAAACCCGAAACCCAGCAGTTGTTGGTACTTTTATTCAGCCATTTCGTTGTAGTTGCAATACTTACTAGTCAGGTACAATTGTCGCAAGCGACAACCAAACAAGCAATTGTGGGCAGTATTAATTAGCCATTCCATTATAGTGAAGCTGATTACTAGTCATTATAAGTCAAATTTATAGCAGTAAACTTTAGTTATGCTTGTCTATGATCGAGATACTGTGCTCCAAGTCGTCCATATCCATGACACGGCTTTCGAAGTTTTACCCGGCCGGTGCACCAATAGCAACACACGATCAACCTCGGAAAAACCAAATCAAAACCAACGAGGCTTTCACGATGAACAATCACAGATTCAGAAATATTTCAGGGCCACCCTTGAAGTATACCATAGCGTAAGCAAGCTCGAGACGGACCAAGGTTTGCGACAATGGTCATGGCGACAAAGTCCCAATCGGGGACGATACAGCGTAATCACTCCGCTTCCTAAAGCGATGCAGGTGCTCCTCGCACAATTTAAATACAGAAAGTAGCATGGCATAAGTACATGATCGTAAATAAAACCTCAAACTAGTTTGTGGCCCCAAGAAATAAGAATGAATCAAGCTCTGGCTCAGGGGGGTCCCATATACCTCCCGGATGTGGATAGCGCGCAAAAATCAAGGAACAGGTATCAAGTACTCGGGGTCTTACGGGACACAAGTGGGCGTTCGGAAAACCAAATATTTTCTATCACCCACCGATGCCTCTGCTTATTCAATTTTAGTTGTTAAACAGAAATTAAAGTGACGATAAGTAAAACTAGAATCATCTCCAACATCAACATGCGGCAAAACATCAACAACTGTGGCATATGACGACTCACATCAGCACTTGAGCAAGCAACTACGACGCGCAAGTCCAACTATCTACCAAACAACAGGTAATAGGATGTGTCCAAGGCAATATAGGGCTGCACGGTATATCACAGGTACGGAACTAAAGCATCGCAACACAGATAGCAATAGATCAACAGGAGGGAATAAAGACTATAAAAGTAAGATAGGTAGAAAGGGGAGATGCTGCTTTGAAAACATTGCCGAAGGGTTCAACCGAAGATCGGGGCGAAGCTCACATCAACTCAACGGCCTTATCCGCGAAGAAGCAAACACTAGAAGAAACACCGGATGCAATATTTAATACACGGCAGAAGATCGGCATGATGCATGCATGAGGGATGGCATGGCAAGGTGCGATGCAATTAGGCCAAGATTAAGCAGAACCGGGGCCCCGACATTAATTAGGTGGTTCAAGTTAGTTAGCTACCCCGCATATTAAATGTTGTATTAACATGGCCAAAAGATGATACGGGTTCGCTACTCAAGTTTAAATGAGGCCAATATAAGGCTAGATTTGCCCGCATATGGGCCCCATATTTAATTATTAGGTGAATTGGCATAAGGCCCCCAAACCAATGACATGCATGCGAGATGGATGACAATTAAACATGCATCAAGTTATTATGTTATAAAATAGGGTTCGAGGAAAGGGGTCACACATCAGAGGGGGCTCGACGATCTTGGGTTCCGGGGTTCGGGGTCGGTCTCAGGGTTCAGGGTTCGACGATTCGGCCTCGGCGGAAAACGTTCTCGGACTCCGGGATTAGGGTCTTGGCGCAACCGGGAAGCAGGGCTTGGTTCGGCATCGGGGGCGCATCGGGTCCTTCCGGGGCGGTGTCGTTCTTGTCGTCGGGAAGACCTTGTCGGGTCCCACGGGGGCGTTCTTGCCGTTGCGAGGATCTTGGCGTTCCGGGAAAGTTCTCGGTGTCCTTGGGTCCGATTGTGGATATCGGCGTCCTCGAGGGTTACTTGCGATCCGCGAAAGTCTGCGGTTTCGTGTCTGCGGTTCCATGAAGGCGTGCTTGTCCTCCGTGATGGCGAACTCGATGTCGAGAAGATCTAGGCGTTCGTGTAGACGACCTCGGCGTTCGGGATCTTGACGAGCTTACGTCCTTGTAGAAGATCTGGTCGATGGTGCTTCTAGCGGTTTCCGGGTTTCGGTGTCGAACTTGGGCTTGGCGCCATGGTCATGGGCGTTCCTCATCGGACCGCCAAAACATGTAGCCGAACTTGTGGCGGGACCAACGCCGCTAGGCGACAATCGGGCGAGGCCAGCCTGCGGTGGCGGGCGGCTTGCGGGACTCGCCGGAGGAGCGCAGGCAGGAGGTTCGAGGCGACGCAGTCTGGGCCCGGGGCAGAAGACAGACGGCAGGTGTTCTGGCGAGGTTAGGGAGGGGCACGGCGCGAGGTCGCTGATGGAGAGCAAGGCGGGCGAGGCTCTGCTGGGCGGGGCAGAGGCCTCCGGGAGGCGTCTTGCCAGCGTGGCGAGGCAGACAGGCTTGGCGGTGGCCTGGAGGCGAGGAGGCAATGCGGAGACTAGGGCGGTCTTGAGGTCGACGGTGGGGAAGAGCGGGTCCGCGGTCAGGCGAGCTCGCTGCCGGGCGAACGGGAGGCAGCGGCGATCAGAGGACGCGAGGTCGCAAGGACCTGGCGGCGGAGGGAGGCTCGAGAGGGGTGGGGCGGTGGCCGAGGCGGGGCCGCCTGGGGCGGCAAGGGAGGGCGGACGGACGGAGGCGGCAGCGTGGAGGAGAGGAGCCGGCGGAGGAGCAGGGAAGAGGAGGCGGCGTGGTGCGGGGAGGTGGAAGCTGCGAGGCGGCGGCTTGGGAGCAGGAGAGAGGTGAAATGGCGGTGGTTGTCGGGTGGGGCGTGAGCGGGAGGTAGGAGACGAGCGGGGGTGGGGCCCAGGAAGGTAGGTGAGGGAGGGGGTTGGACCGGGTCAGGGGAGTTGGGTGGATGTGGGGTGAGTGGGGCCCAGTGGGCCAGAGGCGGGTGCTGCGTGTGCGTGTGTCATGGCGTGTGCGTGTGTGGGATGGGCAGTGTCTTTGGCAGGAGTGGGTTTGGGGAGAGAGAGAGGGGCTGATGTGGCATGCGGGGATAGGCTAGAGGAAGGGAGGGTGAGGTGGCGGCCTCTGAGTGGGGGGAGTGATGTGGAGGGTAGGTTGGGTAGCTTTTTAGGTGGGTTTAGGATTTAGAGGGGCAGGTTGGGGTGGACCGTTTTAAAAATAAACAGGGGTGGTCGTTCGGGTCGGGTTGGCCCGTTCGACTGCCCCTACTAAAATAATTATAAATTTTATTTGTGTTAATTGGACCATTTGCAAACCGATAGCGACAAAACAAAATACTCCGGAGCCCCGGGGTTTGGCGTTTGAATAAAGATGGGGCGTATGGAAAACAAATCTGGTTTTTGCGAAATAGTTTTGGCAAACAATGCATGATGATGACGATGCAATGCACAAATTCAACGCGATTTTCTAGTAGTGGTTTTGCGGGATGCCACAATTCGACACCACTAACAAAGGATCTCGCCCTCGAGATCCGCCTCATGGTACCGGAAGGAAGGTCGGCGTTCTGATCCTTCGCGCTTCGTGTAGATCCTCGCGACACCACTAACAAAGGGTCGTTGCTCCTGATCGTCGAGGGAACACTCCGGAAACAAAAGGGCGAAGGTAGGGGTATCAACACATAAAGCCACCTCTAGCTTCGATGGAAGGAGGGAACCGATGCATTCTCGTCCACTTCAATGTACAAAAGCGAATAGAGAGGGTAGTCGGCATGGGGGCCAATCCATCACGCACCCAAACTATTACTCTGCACATTCGGCAGAAAAGAGTGCAACCATTCTCGGAATCAGACTGAAGATCTCGACAAGCGAGGTTCGGAAACAAAGGAGTGATGCAGACTCTGCATCGGATCTGGCGTAGATGAGGTCGTCACGTCAGAAAACACCGGAATGCACAAACAAGGAACAAAGAATGGTACCACAGCGGACGGATTCCTCAGGCAGCTTGATCACCGGATTGTAGAACACCGTTATCTGAGGGGGAAGCGAAATCCCGAAGGTACGACGGAAACCCAACCACGAGAATTCCTGGACTCGAAGAAAGAGAAGAGAGCGGATTCAAAACACGTAGAGGTAAGAGGAGAACAGCAGAGGGGTAAGGAGTAAAATCAGACCTAATCAGAACTATCCAACCGATTTTGCAAAATAGTTTTGACACTCTACTTGAGTTAGCTAGGTTATCCCATGAGTGGACTTGTGGTATCGCATAGCTGAGCTCGATACCACTCAGTAACACCCTGAAATCGGACCTATGCAAGTTTGAGAAAAATTCGCCAAAACCGCATAGAAAGCGATTCAAAGGTGCCCACCAGCACTTTTGCGGGTGGAAAAGCAGTAATAACATTACACAGTCCTCGATGGGACCCACAGAGCAGGATATATATATGACTCAAGGAGTCAAGAATACGTATATAATATACAAAGATCCAAATCACCTTGAAAATGATAGGCGTCACACTACGGACAAGATGCAAATGGGGCTAAGAGCCACGAAGAATAACCAATGGCGTCCATAACCCCGCGAGGCCAAGCGGAAGGGTAACCACCTTAACGACGCCGATCTCAAACCCTTAAACAAAAGGGTGCGGCAAAGGGCAAAGGAAAAAGAAGGAGCGTCGATTAAGGCCAGTACAGCGAGGCTAGAATTCGCGGTCCTCGCCTACATAGGTATGGTGGATGAGCGGCGGTGACGACGTTAAACAACCTATAGAGACTCGATACAATGGCGGTAATCGAGAGAGGGTGAGAATGACCTATCCGGATCCAACTGAAGCTAACACCAAACAAACCCATCCCGTGTTTCCTCGAGACCAAATGAGGAAGTCAACCGAGGAACTCACACATTAGCGATTTATCTATTCATTATCGTTGCGGTAATTACTAGTCGGTATAGATAATCATCCCGATAAAATAAGCGATGGGCACTTTTAGTTAATCATTCTTTTTAGTTGTAACACTTACTAGTCAAATACAATTATCGAGATAAACCCAAACCCAGCAGTTGTTGGTACTTTTATTCACCATTTCGTTGTAGTTGCAATACTTACTAGTCAGTACAATTGTGCATGGCGACAACCAAACAAGCAATTGTGGGCAGTATTAATTAGCCATTCCATTATAGTGAAGCTGATTACTAGTCATTATAAGTCAAATTTATAGCGATAAACTTTAGTTATGCTTGTCTATGATCGAGAATCAGTGCTCCAAGTCGTCCATATCCGGACACGGCTTTGAAAGTTTTACCGGCCGGGTGCACCAATAGCAACAGGTGGGGTCAGGAGTGTGAGGAGAGGGGTTGGGTAGGTTTGTGAGGGTGAGAAAGGGAGGGCTGGTTTGTATTTGGGTGTGTTTAGAGGGAGAGGGGTGGGGGTTGGACAAGTGGCAGGCTAGGATTGGAGGGGGAAGAGGAAGAGGGTGAGGTGGCAGATGGGGAGTGGCCAGGGTGAGGTGGCTGGGGAGAGAGGGTAGAGTTTTAGGTAGAATAGGTTTTAGGTGGGGCTGGCAGGTTGGACCGATTTAGTTTTCTGGGGCGGTCGTTCGGGTCAAGTTGGCCCGTTCGACTGCCCCTACTAAAATAATTATAAATTTTATTTGTGTTAATTGGACCATTTGCAAACCGATAGCGACAAAACAAAATACTCCGGAGCCCCGGGGTTTGGCGTTTGAATAAAGATGGGGCGTATGGAAAACAAATCTGGTTTTTGCGAAATAGTTTTGGCAAACAATGCATGATGATGACGATGCAATGCACAAATTCAACGCGATTTTCTAGTAGTGGTTTTGCGGGATGCCACACATGCTCTCCGTTGTTAGTAGCTATCTTGGCCAAGTAGTTGTTAGTGACTCCAAGAGGGGGTATTTATGCTCAATAGTGGGTCCATGCCTCTAGTTTCCAAGGGAAGTGACAGAAATCTCTTCGGTTGTAGATGTGTTGTTGCTACTAGGGATAAAACAATGGTCTCTTGTTCATGGAACATGTGGACTGTTTACCTTGCACACTTTGCTTAGCAGGTTATACATTTCGCAACTTATCTTGGAGGGTTCGGATGATAACCTGAAGGTGGACTTCTAGTCATAGATGCAGTTGGATGGAGGTCTATGTATATTGTTGTATTGCCCAATCGAATCTCATGGGATCTTTTTGACTAGTATTGCATTGTTATGCCTTGCTCAGTTCCTGTCAATTGCCCTGCTGTAATTTGCTTACCCTTCATGCCATGTTGTTTATCTAAGGAGAGAACCTCTAGTGAACTATGGACCCCGGTCTAATCTTTACCATTGATACATCTTCCACTGTTACTTGTTTACTTGCTTCAAATCATTACCTTCCACACCATATGTTTAACCCTTTGTTACATCAAACCGGTGAGCTTGACAACCTCACTATTCGTTGGGGCAAAGTCTTGAGTTTGTGTTGTGCAGGTCTCTGCGTTGCTTGCAACACCTGTGTGAAGTTTCCTTCCTCCTACTGGTTTGATAACCTCGGTTTCTTACTGAGGGAAAACTTGCTGATGTTCTGCTTCACACCTTGCTCTTGGGGTTCCCAACAGACTTGCCGTTAAGGAGTCATCATCAAGCTTTTTCTGGCGCCGTTGCCAGGAGGCTAAGGACGTCTTCACTAGGGGAGTCCTTCACTTCCTTTCTCTTTAATTTGTTTTTAGTTTGCTTTGTTTCTTTTGTTTGGTTTTGTTTGTCTCTTTTCAAAAAAAAAACCAAAAAAATTAGTCTAGTTTGGTTTGCTTGCTTTATTTAAAAACACAAAAAAATAGTTCCTGCTCTAGCTGCTGCTACTATTTTGGCTTGCCCACCTTTGCCAAAATGAACTCCGCTGACAACACCAAGTTGTGTGACTTCACTAGCACCAACAACAATGATTTCCTTAGCACACCCATTGCTCCACCTGCTTCTGATGCTACCTTTTATGAAATTAAGCCTGCTTTGTTGAATCTTGTGATGAGAGAGCAATTTTCTGGTGCTAGTTCTGATGATGCTGCTTCCCATCTCAATTACTTTGTGAGATGCAGAAGTATAAGGATGTATATGGAGATATTATTAAGATCAAGCTTTTTCCTTTCTCCTTGAGAGGAAAAGCTAAAGAATGGTTGCTATCTTTGCCTAAAAATAGTATTGATTCTTGGACTAAGTGCGAAGATGCTTTTATTGGAAAGTACTACCCTCCTGCTAAGATTATATCTATGAGAAGTTATATTATGAAATTTAAACAACTTGATAATGAACATGTTGCTCAATCTTGGGAAAGAATGAAATTTTTTGTTAAGAATTGCCCCACTCATGGACTCACTGCTTGGATGATTATCCAGACTTTTTTATGCAGGTTTGAACTTCTCCTCAAGAAACATGTTGTATTCAGCTGCTGGAGGTACCTTTATGAGCATCACTTTGGGTGCTACAACTAGACTCCTTGATAATATGATGGTTAACTACTCTGAATGGCACACTCAAAGAGCTCCACATGGTAAGAAGGTAAATTATGTTGAGGAAACTTCCTATTTGAGTGATAAGATTGATGTTATTATGGCTATGCTTGTTAATGGGAAAGCTCCTCTAGATCCTAATAGTGTTCCCTTATCCTCTTTGGTTGCTCAAGAAGAGAAAGTTGACGTGAACTTCATTAGAAACAATAATTTTGGCAACAATACTTATGGTAATTATAGGCCTTATCCTTGTAGTGGAAATGTTTATCATGGTAGATCTGGAATGCCTAGTGAAGAAAGGATTCTAGAAGTTGAGAGGTCCACTAAAAACTTTAAGCAAATGCAATATGAGCAAAATAAGATTTTCACTAAAACTATGGAGGAACAATCTATTATCTTGAAAAACATTAGTCATCAACTTGAGAATCTTAACAG
Organism: Avena longiglumis; assembly: GCA_030063025.1. Classification (NCBI taxonomy): domain Eukaryota; kingdom Viridiplantae; phylum Streptophyta; class Magnoliopsida; order Poales; family Poaceae; genus Avena; species Avena longiglumis. The sequence goes on from CP125976.1 coordinate 474,864,772, forward strand.
AGAAATTCCTAGTTTATAGTCAAAAAAATTGAATGCTGAAAAGAATATATCCTATTTGTCTGAAGCTCAGTCCTCCTTGATTAATAAAATGGCTGCTAAACCTAAAAGTATGGAAAATACCTTTGCTACTGCTCATGCCATACAAGTGACTATTGATGAAAATGTTAGGCTGTTAGCTCAACTTCATGCTAGGTGGGAAAGGGAAGCTGAAATTGATAGAAACAATAGTGTGTGCACTATTACCACTAAACCACAAGTAGTCCCTATTCCTCCTCCTACTATGCCTACACCTATTGAGCCTACTACTAGTGATGCTAAGTTTGATTTTGATACTGATGGTTGCAATATTTCTGAAGTGATCATGTTCCTACAAAAGCTTGTTAGAAGTCCTGATGCTAGTGATATGCATGTTGCTTTCACCAAACATATTACAGATGCTCTTGTGAAAATTAAGGAAGAGAAGCTAAAACACAAAGCTTATATTCCTAGGAAATTAGAAGATAATTGGGAACCCATTATTAATATGCAAGTGAATGACTTTGATCTCAAATATTCATGTGATCTTGGTTCTATTGTCTCTATTATGCCTAGGAAGATTTATGAAATGCTTGATTTGCCACCATTGGAAGATTGTTATTTGGATGTCCCACTTAATGATAATGCTAAGAATAAACTCATGGGAAGTATTAATGATGTTCTCATTATGGTTAACAATGCTTATGTCCCTGTGGATTTCTATGTTTTGGATGTTGAATACAATGCGTCTTGTCCTATTATTTTTGGAAGACCTTTTCTTAGAACAGTTGGTGCCATCATTGATTTGAAAGAAGGCACCATCAAATATCATTTTCCATTCAAGAAAGATATTGAACACTTACCTATGAGGATAGATAAGTTGATTTTTGCTCCTCCTTTGAAAGCAAGGTTTGATGTTAATGCTTCTTCATTTGAAAATACTTGATTCTTCTTGCTTCTTGTGCCTAACTTAAAGGTGTTAAAGAAAAGTACTTGTTGGGAGATAACCCAAGAGTTTCCTTGAGTCTTGGAAGTTATTACTTCTGTAATGACCTCTCCTTATCCTTTGTATTTGCTTTTAGTGCCAAGAATGACCTCTAATGAGAGGGAAGTAAGATTTGTGGAGTTGCTATCCTGAAACAGATTTATGTCCTCCACCAAAAAAATTCATGAGGAGTCGCTGTAACTCGGATTGAGCTAAAAATATACGAATAAATCCCCCAGTATGTTAGCTAACTTTATTTTGTTCAACACTTTTTGATTTGAGAAAAATAAGATGTTCGAAAAAATCAGTTTCTACCTGCTGGTATGTTTTGAAAGATTTCTGCCATTATTTGCATTTGCTTCTTATTGATTCCTTTTTGAGTTCTCTTTAGGTGAATTGAGCTTTTTTAAGGATTTACTACAATATCTTGTGTTTTTAGTGAAAAGCCTTGATGTTCCAAAGCTTTGCCGGAGGTCTAATATCTTTTGAATAAGCTAATGTTGCTAATGAAGATTGTGTGAAGTTTTGTATGAAAGGAAAATTTCAGGTGTAGAGAGAGAATGATGCAATGAGATGAAGAATGGACAAAAGCTCAAGCTTGGGGATGCCACCCTGATGTAACCCCAAGAAATATCCAATAGGTACAAGCGTGAAAGCTTGGGGATGCCCAAGGCATCCCCTTCTTCATCAATAAAAAGCTTAGGTCTGTTTAGACACTTCATTTTTATTGTTTCATGCACTATTGTGTTGTTCTAGGAGCGTCTTAGTTTTTGTTTGGTTTGCTTAGATTGTTTAGTTTGCTTGAATAAAGTAGTTTGGACCCCCGTTCTCGCTGTGTTGTTTGCAAATAAGTTGCTTGGTGTTGGAAAGGAGTAGTAAGTTCTTGCTTGTAAGTGCGAAAGGAGCTTGCATTGACTGTGACTTAGACTTTAGCATGACATGATAGGTGTTTTTTTCACCTTATGCTTAGTAATTATTGTTGTAGCATGTATTTTCCAAACAATTGGGATTTCTTAGTGTGCCTTGAAGAAATTATGCGTTGTTTTAGCATGCAAAAGCATAGTATTGTGGTATTCTCCTTTGATGTTTTGCTTGTGTTGACTTGGCACATGCTCACACCATGTTATGACTATAACAAGTCACCATAGCCTCTATGATCATTTAGTACTTGACTTGTAGTACCACTCTTTGCTTTGATTAGTAATGCTTTGTTGCACTGCATGATTTTGGCCATTATTGCTCTCTTAGTTGGTTGCTCCCAGTCTTTTGCTAGCCTACACTTGTATGAGTAAGCTCTACTCATGCTTCCAACTCCCAAGAAACCAAGTTTTTCCAAACTGTCCACTATAAACTCCTATGCATGGTGTGTTACACCATTCCAAATTTATTCTTTTTTTCAGCTATGTTCTAATTAAAAACTATTTTGTTATGTGAAAACTTAGTGATTAAAGCCCTCACAAACTTGATGGCACACTTTATATTCTTTGCCCCTAATAAACTTGAACCATTGTGTCTTCTATATTGTATATGCTTGTACTTATACGTTGGAATTAGCAGAACCGTGCTATCACGGGGAACGTTTTCAAGATTGCACTTGTACTTTATACTTAGTTGATATCATGCTCTTTTGTCTATGGATGTCACCGGTGTGAAATAAAGAGGGAAATTGTAAGTCCATGGAGTTTGTATTTTGTGTTAGAGAACGCCTGGGCCGCTAGCCTAAGCCATGCCTAATAATGGTGGAAACTTGCAGTATCACCATAGTGAACTATCTATGAAGCATCCTCAATAAAAAGCTATGCATATGGTAAATAAAAAGATCGCTGAGATGCTCATTGTCTGCTTGCCTTGTCATTTTGGTTATGGGATAGCTCCTGTACCATGTGCAAGGGGTACCCTGTTGGCGGTTCTCTATAATATGCAAATACTTACAATGACAAGAACTTGCAGGTGACTGAAGTTGAGTAGCATGAGGTGTGTCCCTCGTATTCAAGGGACATGAGATTGCCAACTTATACTTTGTCAAGCATATACTCGATCTTTGTTCACTTTAACCTTAATCACTTCAATATGCTTATGATAGGGGCAATGAGGGCTGAAAGCTAACAAGTACCATAATTTTTGGAAGCTCTTTTTGAAACTTGAAATCTCTGCTTCCTTTATAAAAGGCTTTTCTTCCACTACCATTATTGAGTCTCCACCTTCTACCTTTAGGCACCATTAAGAGAGCATAGTTGTCATTCTGTGTGCAGTGTTCCAAATCTTATTGATTGATGCATATTGTGATATTACTTGCTCTTGTGCTACTTGTTTCTAGTCACCCTTGTGAACTTTGAAGGTGTCATATGCATCTATTTTCTACTCTATGAGGGAGAAGCTGAATGCCACTATGCCATGTTTTCTGTATGTGAAACAAACAAATGTTTTTCAATGCATGTTATTTATGATCTTTGTTTGTAGCCTTTCATGTTGCATGCATAGTTACTATGACCTATTGTTAGAACTCCATCTTTCATGCACATGTTTAGAGTTCTTTGATCCCAGCTTTCAATGCTTGCAAATGGTTAGATCTTCATTGTGAAGGTGCATGTCACCTCAAAAATTATTCTTTTATCACTTACCTACTCGAGGACAAGCAGGATTTAAGCTTGGGGATGCTTGATACGTCGGAAACATATCTATAATTTTTTATGATCCATGCTTGTTTAGTATCTACTTTTCTTTGCTTTGTCTACACTTTGAGGTGTTTTTATATCTTTTCTGGAACTAACCTATTAACAAGTTTTCACAGTGCCAGTTGCCTGTTTTTGGTTCCAGAAAGGCAGAAAATCAATATTTTCAGAATTGGACGGGACAAAAGCCAAAGTCAATAACTTTCCGTGGGGAACAAGAATCCAGAAGATGAGACGGAGACGCAAGCCAGGGCGCCCAGACCCCCCTAGGCGCAGGTGGCCCTTGCCCCACGCCTGGGTAGGGTGTGGGGCCCCAGGCTGCCTCCCAGCCTCGCCTCTTCACCTATAAGAAGCCCCTGATGCAGAAACACTAAGTACCCGATCAATATTCCATGAAACCTTCTGTAGCCGCCGCCACCATCGTCCCTAGATCAGGGGATCTGAAGTTCTTCTCAGCACCCTGCCGGAGGGGAGATCATCCTGGAGGCCTTCTCTCCGGTATGATGCGTGAGTAGTTCCACCTTGGACTATGGGTCCATGTAGTAGCTAGATGGTTGTATCTCCTCCTTTGTTCTTTCATGTATAGATCTTGTGAGCTCCGTTCATGCTCAAGATCTAATCTATTTGTAATCATGCATGTTGTGTTTGCGGGGATCCGATGGATATTTAGATTATTATGTCAGATTGATTAATGGTTTTGTCTTTATGATTCTATCATGTCTGTGTTGTTTGTGATATTTCATGCTCTCCGTAATAAGTAGCTATGTTGGCCAAGTAGTTGCTAGTGACTCCAAGAGAAGGTATTTATGCTCGATAGTGGGTTCATGCCTCTAGTTTCCAAGGGAAGTGACAGAAATATCTTCGGTTGTAGATGTGCTGTTGCTACAAGGGAGAAAACAATGGTCTCTTGTTCATGGAACATGTGGACTGTTTACCTTACACACTTTGCTTAAAGCAGTTGTCTGTTGCTTGCAACTTAATACTGGGGGTTCGGATGATAACCTAAAGGTGGACTTCTAGTCATAGATGCAGTTGTATGGCGGTCTATGTATATTGTTGTATTTCCCAATCGAATCTCATAGGATCTTATTGACTAGTATTGCATTGTTCTTGCTCAGTTCCTGTCAATTGTCCTGCTGTAATTTGTTTAGCCTCCATGCCATGTTGTTTATCTAAAGAGAGCACCTCTAGTGAACTATGGACCCTGGCCCAATCTTTACCATTGATACATATTCCACTGTTACTTGTTTACTTGCTGCAAACCATTACCTTCCACACCATACGTTTAATCCTTTGCTACAGCAAACCGGTGAGCTTGACAACCTCACTGTTCGTTGGTGCGAAGTTTTGAGTTTGTGTTGTGCAGGTCTCCGCGTTGCTTACAACACCTGTGTGACGTTTCCTTCCTCCTACTAGTTCGATAACCTTGGTTTCTTACTGAGGTAAAACTTGTTGTTGTGCTGCTTCACACCTTTCTCTTGGGGTTCCCAACATACTTGTCGTTAAGGAGTCATCATCATACTGCTCTGAGTGGACTACACACAGTAGAGATAAACTCAAAGCGTGATCGCATCGCTACTGCATTGTACAATGCTAGAAGAAGAAGATCGGTTTGATCGGTGTGGATGTATCTATATTCATTATGCGACTATCTTTATTTGTTTAATGGTTGGATATGTATTTTGGACAAACCAATATGTCACATATGGTATTGTCACATCCCAAGATTTTCCAAATCTTGTAATGTGAAAAATAAATAAACAAAATAAATAATTGTTGAAAATTAGGGTGGAAAGAAACTTTTGTTTCTAAATGGAAACTTAAAATCCCATCTTGAACAAACTTTGGTTAATGTTTGAATCCAACTAAATTCAAATAAAAGTGGAATGCATCTTCATAAATGCATATGGAAATTTAAACGCCTGAAAAAGTTAAACCAAAACCCTAAACCCTAATAGAATAAAATCATTTCCAAGTTATCTCCAAGCCCGTGGATGTGATCCATATAAAAATTTATCAACAAACATTTTCAAATGATCAAGAATGACAAATAGAAATAATATAAAACCATAGAAATTGGTTTCACTTAATTTAGAACCATAAATAAAATCTTATGAATTTAATAAGACAAGGGAATTGCATTTCCAAAGCTAATATAGCACCTATCTATAAATCCATACCAAATGGTGAGCAATTAGTCCTAAAGATATTTAAAAGGATAAACAAATATTAAATAAGATTTTACAAATTGGAATCACCAAGTTTGGATCTCTAAATAAAAAGATATGGATTTTATAAGATAAAGATAGAAATATTAAATGAAGAATATTTAAAGACCAAATTAAATCTTGGCCTAATCCATAAGCAAATGGAATGAAAGTAATCCAAATCCAAATAAAATAAATGGATAAAGAATTTTCCAAATAAAATAAAATGACTTTGACCAAATCCTATTCTATTTGAATAAAGATAAAATCCCTATTAAGAAATGATTAATTAAATCATGGGAAAATAATATTTGGAATGTACCCAAGTGGAATAAAGGTTATTTAATTAACTCAAATAAGATCAAAGAAAATCTTCCAAATAAAATTTATGGAATTAAAACTATATTTAATTCCATTTGAATAAAGACAACTACCCAATTTTAAATGATTAATAAATCCTATTAAAAACATTCCAAATAAATCAAGGTGAATTATTTGACACCCAAATAAAACAAATAAAACCTACTGAAAAGATTTGGAAAAGATGTAGAATTCAAATGGAGTTTGAAAACATTATTAAATCTTATTTGAATAAATGCAAAGGCCTATTTTAAATAATTAATATCCCCTAAAAAGAATAAATATATTATTATAAATTTGACTTTAGAATGTGTTATTAAACATTATTTGAATATACTCAAAGTTTGGTTGAAGTTTGAAATTCAAAAGTTGCTTGAATTGATTAATCAAAATCAAAACAGATTAATAGAAATGGAAAAGGGAAAAAGAATCTGTACAAAAAAATAATAAACAAAAGCAGCCCAGCCCAGCAAGACCCACTGGCCCAGCAAGCCCATCTCCCCACCCCACCCGCAGTGAATCGTTTTTCACTCGCGAATTGACCCGCACCGTCGCTAACTAACTGGACCCACTTTCCCCTTCTCTCTTTAACCGACAGGCGGAACCCACGACCACGTCAGTGTCTTCCCCAACGCGACCCGTTCCTCCCCCAAATTTCTCGCCGTTTCTACGTTGATTTCGCAGTGTTAGTACACATTAATGGCCGAGTAATTCCTCGCTGCAGAAACGCCCTCTTAAGCGCCTCTCCCTCCTCTCCGTTTCTCCCTCAATATCCCACTCTAGCGCGCCCCCAGGCCGCCTAATTGTGTGCTGCATCGTCACTGTCTCCGACGAGCTCCGCCTCCAATTCCGGCCACACCTCGCCTCCTCGACCACACGAGCACACTCCCCATCACCAGGCGCATCTCTCGGTACCTTCCTCATGTAGGGTTCGCAGCATAGAAAATAAAAAAATTCCTATGATGTGAACTATGTACCAAGATCTATCTATTAGATACAAACAACGGGTGGATGTATATCCGTAGAGAACATACCCTTGAAGACCGACAAAGCTTAACGAGTTCAACTCGTGGTTGATGTAGACAATCTCTTGCCGATCTCAAGATCGAGAGGAAGTCCTAGCCGCAAATCAGCGGCGCATCCGTGCTCGCACACGTTCGAGTCATCGAGCAACTTCCGCCTCGCTCTAGCGATGCAGGTAAGCACAACTCTTTCTTGCCGAATAGCCACGGGAACATGTATCTCGCTAGTCCGAGACCATGGGGATAAATTCTAGAGGGAAGAGAGATCCTTCACGAGGAGGTGTGAGTGAGAAGTGAGAGGGGTGCCTTTTATAGGAGGAGGGGGAACCCAAGGGGTGGCAGGCATGGGGCTTCCCCCTTGCCCTCCCCTCTTCATGTGGGTGGACACTCCACTCACAAAATTCCTTTAAATTCCCTCCACTCAAAATCCCACTCAAAATCCCACTCAAACATGCCATTAAATTTCCACCAAATTTAATGCAAACTCTCATTAAATAAAACTCTTTAATTTTATTCAGAATTTTGTCAATTAATTTAATGACAAACATTCACAAATAACCCTTTGCTGGAATTCTATTTCACATGCATAACCACTTTATGCAATTTCACCCGAAAACCTGTTTCGGTATCTAGTGAAATAAATTCCTGCGCTTGTTCATTCTTTCGGCATGAAACTTTTGCTCCAATTGGATGTCGGTGTCTCGTAAGTGTGTCACCCTACGGTTCGTGAATAATGCGGACATGATCGAGACCCCTCTCGGATCAATAATCGAGCGGGATCGAGACCCATCGACTCCCACACATTCAACGATGACTTTCTTATGATCGTCGGAACCTTTTACGCTAGTATCTTAATCCCTTTGTTTCACGATATATTACATGTCCGAGATTCGATCATCGGTATCTCCATACCTAGTTTTATCTGGTTACTGACATGCACTCTTTTCTCGTTCCCGTGCTATAACATTCTAGTGATCAAATCACTTGCTTGCAAGCTAATCAATGTGATATCACCGAGAGGGCCTAGAGTATATCTATCTGTCATCGGGATGAACAAATTCCACTCTCGATCCATGAGCCTCAACATAACACTTTGTTAGTTCCGAATCCATCTTTATAATCACCCTGTTACGGTGTGACGTTTGATGTTATCAAGAAACTCTTCTATCTAAGGATTAGGATCACTTCGTAAGTTGTTATAGCAATATAAACTCAATGACTTTGATCGTAATGCTATACTTCGGATGAATGTTCATCACACCATTACACTAATGTTGTGATCCCGTTATTAACAACATCCAATGTCCATGATCAGGAAACCTTGATCATCTTGTTAATCAACGAGCTAGTTTATGAGAGAGGCATAACTAGGAACTTTCTGTTTGTTTATTAAACACACATGTATTAACGTTTCCGTATTAATATAATTATAGCATGAAAAATAAACATCTATCATATACTTGGAATACACATAATAAACACTTTATTATTGCCTCTCAGGGAATATTCCCTTCACCTCAAGCCCGCGCGTTCTCAGTATCCTCGGCAACAACCTTGACAGAGCACCGCCGCCGATGACAGCAACTCCGTCGACCTCTCCCCGGTAACACCGACCTCCCTTTCCTCTCGGGATGATACTCCTATGCTCTCCTCTCTATCGCGCGTCTAACAGACCCACTGCTTTGCTCTTCCGTGCCTTGTAGCCTCGCCCCCGTCGACGACCGTGCGAGCCCGAGCCATTGGACAACTTCGACGAGCAATTGTCATCGACCCCGCACACCCCCTGCCTTCCCGCAAGCAAGTTGAGCATCAGCAACATTCTACGAATCCGGTGAGCATCCCCTTCTCTCCCTTGCTTCCTGATAGCACCGGACCACCGCAGGCCGAATGCGCCGTCGCCCAGCGCCACCAGATCTTGGTTGTCTCGCTGTGAACCGTTCGATTTAGATCCAGTGGATACGATAGATTCACTTAAAACGAAGGGGTATGCGATCTGTGCCGTGCGATCAAGTTATATCCTGCGGTCTGTATCTGTCGATCCACGCGAAACGTTATTGACCAATAGAATCGCTCCACGTGGCCAGAGTTGATTTAAAACAGAAATTATGTTCTATTAGATGTTCAAATTTGTAAAATCCATAACTTTTGATCCACACGTCCAAATTTTGCAAATTTTATATCAATGGAATCAGCAAGACAAATCCTACCCAACATGCACTTTGTTTAGTAAATTGCTTCTGGTAAAATAGTTGTTTTTGCATAAACTTGTGTAGGCATGTTTGGAATATGAAATTCATTCAAAAATTATTTTGGGGATAAAATCTTTGGCAAATGGTTTGTTTTGAACCGACTGACCATAGAAATCAATTTGTGGTTTCAAAAATATATTTGGTGAAGCAAAGGAATAAATATTTGATTTAAAGCATTTCTAGTCAAATAAAAATAATGTTTATTTATTAAAAATGCTTTTTGAGGAAAACCTTTGGGAAATGTTTTGATTTAAAACTCTCTGACCCTAAACACAAAGTTTTATGATTTTAAAACATATTTGGGAACCCTATAAATATTATTACTTTGCTAAAGGCATTTTCAACCACATAAAATATTGATTTGGTTTAGAAATGGTTTATAGATAAAATATTTTGCAAATGGTTTTGCCACTTTATAAAATGACCAATAGGTGTTTTGAAATGTTTATAACCCATTAGAAACCACTTTTCCAAATAAACCATCTTTGGCATGCTTGCATGCATTGTTTTGTTTCTATTATATTATGTGATGTTTGCTTGAATGGTAGATTGAATTCTTGTTTGCTTGATTGAATTGTAGTGGAATTTGAAGAGTGTGAATATTGCAAGATCAAGGAGTGAACTTATATTCTATACCAACAAGGCAAGTGATGCTTCATAGTTTTGTCCCATTATTTTCACTATGCATTAGTGATATTTCTAAGTAGGATTTGCATGGAATTTTTGCTAAGTATAAACTATGCCATGGGAAATCCTAGTAGAAATTTCCTAAGTTAAGATTCCTACTACTATCATGCTTAGCTTAGCTAGTAGAAAACAAGGGTGGATTGTATTTCATGCTATAGAATATTTCTAAGTCAAGGACTTGTGTTTTGTTTAATAAAACAACTAAGTGAATGAATCACCTGGATGGAATGGAAGGAATGGTTTGTGTTGAGTGGTTCACAAGGCCCATTTCTATGGTTTACCTTGTGTATCTCACTTGTGGATGGACACCCAGGAACAAAGAGATTTGAGATGTCAAATGTTGAGAAGCTTCAAGTGCAGCCACTTGGCATTATGGGCTCTGCCTGGATCATATAGGTTGCAATAACTTAGCCAAATGGACAGTTGGTGGTAGGGGATTGATAGGTTGGAACGCGTCCATTCTGGTCTAAGGGAAGGCTTCTGAAAGATCTTGTCTTGGTGAAACCAAGTCTTGTGGGGAAAGTGCACCACCTCTGCAGAGTGTAAAATCTAAGTACTTAGCCATGTCCCTGGTAAAGGACAATTTGAGCATCAAGACATGGAAGCTATCAAGAATCTCCTCATCCCAATTTCTAAGTTAAAAACTTGTGGTTGAACAAGGGTTGAAGGATCACCAATTTCTATTGGGAGATGCCTTGGGTGTTTTTGACAAACAAAAACTTAGTGTTATCAAATGATAAGGAAAATCTATTTTGAGCAAAGCAAGCCTAAGCTCCACTTAGCTAAATGCATATAGATGATAGACTCCACTATACTACCATAGTATCACTTGCCAATACAATTCAAATGTATTGACCCTTGTGGCTGTAACTTGTTCTGTTGCAGGTTTGTTTGATGTTAGTAAGGTGTGTTTATTAGGATTACAAGTCTACAACCAACATGTTTACCTGTGACACTTTGAAGATGAAGGACCCCATGTTATTGTTATATTCTGCTGCATTGTAATGAGATAGCCTAATGAGCTATGTAAGATGTAATAAATTATTTTATTCCTGGTTATAAAGTTGTATTATGACCTTTGTTTCTTGATATTACATCTTAACGTGGATGCTAGATATTGATCCAGGGACTAGCATTGTAAACATAGCGATCTCTGCCTTATTTAAGGTTGGGACCTCTACAGGTATGTAATAATAACATGTGCGTTTATGCACTTCAATAGTGAAGTTTACGTGTTATATTAATTACAGGGACATTACAGACAATTCCTTATCACACAGCCAGACAACCAACCAAGTTTCTAAACAGTCAAACTCAGAGAAGTAGCTTTTCCTCCACAGCAACTTTCCAGCCACAGTTGCACAGCCAGCCACAAACCCAAACAAACAGGCCCTTAGTTACTTGCTGACAAGAATTAGGTTACTGTTAGCAAGCAGTATGTTGTGTAGTTGCTGCCAAGAAATAATTTAGTTGCTTTTTTACTGCTGTGCAAAGCTGTTGTATACTGTGTACTGTGTATACATTGATTTTTTACAGATGTATATTGTGTATACATTGATTTTTTTACTGTTGTACAATGTTGTGCAAAGCTGCTATCTATACTGATGTATATACTTCTATCAGTTTTGAAATGGCAAGGCCATGATGGAGGTGTATGATATTTAAGTAGGTTCTTGTATGAAATGAGTCCTGATTTTTGCCGGAATGTTGATTAACTTCCGTTTCGGCAGAAATCGGGCACTCCTAGTTTAAGAAAATTACTCAAAGGTCGTGCAGGATTTGTCAAGGCACTTTATTACTAACCATTATTTGCTTTTTATTAGTGCAGACATGTGTGACAATGACGAGGCTGGCTGTTCTAAGCGCAACAGCGCTAAAGGAGAAGTCAGACCTCTGAATAAACAATTGTCATTCTGGAAGGAGGCCCATCGGCTAGAAGAAGATGAAGAATACCATCCTTTAGAGAGCAATGACGATGAGATGGAAGACGCGGAGGAAGAAGCCAAAGGAACAGCGGATGATGAAACCACTGACGGAAGAGAGGGCACAGCGAGTGGTAGCAATCCTCCTAAGAAGAAGAAGAAGCCAAAGGAACGGTGCCCGAACACGGTCGGCACCGTCAGAGAAGAAATTACCAAAGTGAACCCAACAGCGGTTCCTTTGGCGCCCGACCTTGTTGTCAGAGGGTACGGTGGGCAAGTGGCGGCTATCACCTCGACCACCATCTTGATCAACACCGAGAATCTCCGGCATAAAGATAATGGCCATTTGCGCACACTCCTCTTCGAGAAGCTGCACGCAAGATACAAGTTCCCCACTGAGTATCGGAACACAAATTATCATGGGAATGAAGTAAACAAATCCGCCCTCACAAATATGAGCACCGCCCTGGCGAGCTAGAAAACCCGGATAAAGAAGATCTATAAAGAAGGAAAAAGTCTCGAAGAGATCCAGAAGATTGACCCGCAGATCACCGAAGATCAGTACCGGGAGTTCAAGGACAGGTGCGAATCGGAAAGATCACAGGCCTCGAGTAATCGGGGAAAGGTGCTGCAGGCGATAAATATAGGTCACCACCATCTCAGATCTGGTGGATATAGAACTACGGAGGCCAAATGGGATAAGGAGGACGAAGAGTATAGAGCTAAGGGGATAGCTAACCCCTTTGCAAAATTCGGAAAGGGGCAGCTTCGAAACTTCATCAGGGCCCGTTATAATGTGGACCCAAAAACCAAACAACTCACCGCATATCCTGTGTTGAAGGAATTCAAGAAAATTGTGGTAAGTAATTTAATTACCACGGATTAACTCGATTGCATCCTAATCGATCAAGTCGAATTTCTAAACGGTTCACTGTTACTTCTTCTGCAGGAGGAGGAAATTGCTAGTCATGGATCCCAGGGTTCCTCATCCCAGGGGTCGACGGCGGCCACCCGGTGGGATAACCCTTTTAACAGGGCGATGAACCGAGCCAAAAAAATCACGCCGGTTACAACGAAGCCGTCGACGGCTGGCCGTCTGGCCAGCTTCGGGGATAAGAATTGGGTGGATCATTTTGGTCCACTGTCGAGGACGCGTGTGGCTCCGTTGTGAAGGAGCGAGGAGGAAAACCGCGAGGTTCAAGAGCTTAAGGAACAAGTGGCGCGAATCCTGCAGATCGTCTAAGACAACCTGGCAATCACCCTCACGTCCATCTTTCCTACCTTGGTGGAGTCAATAGCGAACTAGAGTGCGGGTGGTCGACAAGGGCCGTGCCCGTTTCCAAGCATGGTCAGCAGCCACTCGAACAACGCGGCGCCGACGAATCAGTCGAATTATGTGTTCGTGACTCTGCCCGCTAGCACCGCGGAGCCGGAAGTGTTGGTGACTCCCCCTTCCATCATCGCGGCGCCTGACATGTTGGTGATCCCCCTGCCATCGTCACGGCGGCACCAGAGCTCCAAGCACCCGGTAGGGAGAATACACCGGCGGCCGGTAGCGCACCATCAAGCAGCCCCTCAGTCTCTTGCACACCCATCGTTGTATGCGGTGCCTCGACATTAGCCGATATCGACGCCATCACGATAAACAAATTGCTTTACCGCCTTTCATGCCATCTATTACTCTTATGGCATCTCTCTGACGACGTACATGTTTTCCGCAGACGGATGTTCCTTGCACTCTCTTATGCTACGTGAACAACGAGCTGAGGGATGTTGCCAAGGCTACCATCGTTCAACCCTTGCAGCGCATGTTCCACTCAAGGCCGATGCCAGATAGCGTGCACAGGGTTAAAATTAGTCGGGTGCTAAGGGGCCGCGACGACCTGAAACCTCCCATTCAACCCCCAGGAGCGGATGAAGAAGAGATGGATGTCCTGAGAAGTTGCTTCGGCTTATTCTTGCAATGGCCAAAGAGCATGATTCGTTTGGGGACGATGGGGGCCATCACGCCACGGCACACGCATGTGCGGCGACAAGCGGTGGCAAAACCTCGCCCTCGTCACCTCCATGCGATGGGTCGGATGATCATGTTTATGATATGCACATGGCGCAGGATCCGAATGAGGACGACGAAGACTTTGATCATTTCTTCAACACTCAGTTTTGCAACGAAGACCCAGCTGGTGGCCCCACAGAGAAACCCACTATCACCAAGCGTTTGTTTGGTTCTCAGGAGACGCCTCCAGCTTGAACCTTCACTAAGCCAGCTGATACAACCAACCGGTCCTTTATTCTAAGCCCTGACACACTACATAGGGCGGTCAGTGCTCAGATTGTGGTGCATGCCCGCTCTCCAAAAGGAAAAAATGCCAGGAAAAGAAAATCTAGCAGATCGAGCCAGTCGGTGGCGTCAACTGCGAATCCGCTCAGGTTTCGGGACGGGACACCAAGACCCGAGGGTATTATGTGGAGGATTCATGTGGCGGGTGATCCCATGCTACCTAAGAATTTGCGGAGGCTTGCCAGTTCGGAATTGAAGAGTGTGCATGACGGTGTGCTAACGGTAGAGAGACGCCTTCTGGCAGAGAAAGATCCCTCGCACCCGGTATTCGTGGTTAAGGTGCCACCAGGCTTGGGCTTCGTCGACAATGCCCCCGTGGATCTGTTCTTCCTGCGGTTTGACGACATCTTCAGTATGTTTCACATGTACCCGCTGCACTATACCATGGTCCGCCTGTTTTCTCTCAGCCTGGCCATGCAGATCATTAGAGACAACACCCCGGGCATCGTGGTAGTGGACCCCTACTACATGCATGACGGCTGCTTGGGAAGCGCCGTTGAATGACGATTCGTGGCCTCGTACCTAAAAGGAATCTTCATGGCGAACAAGACAAAGGAATACATCCTCGTGCCTTACTTTCCCGAGTAAGTCATTATTCACTCGCCACCATCGGTTGGCTTTATTAGATTATCATCATTCTTTTTCCAACACATTCCATTTGAATTTTTTTGTACATAGATGAACACTGCACACTCATCTCCTTATTGTTGAAGCAACGTATTTCGACTCGGGGAGTCTAGAAAAGAAGAAAAACTATGACAAGATCAAGGAAGTTCTGGATGATGCTCTCACTGGCTATGCCTCGACGGAAGGCACCACCTTCGTGCGTAAGAAGGTCAAGTTCGGCAGGCACGTCTTCAACCACGTAATGGAGTTCCCCTGCGTGAAGCAGCCGGAAGGCACTAAGAAGGAAGCCTACTATGCACTCCATCACATGAGGGCGTTCCTACTAGACCAGCAGAATTCTACGCTGCCAGATCATCTCAAATAGTGGGCCGAAGCCAAGGCCAAGATCACTGATTCAGATATTAGAAAAGAGATGTATCGCATCTAGCAGCAGTTTGGGGCAATCATCTTTCGTGATGTCATGACTTCGGGGGGGGGGATCTTCTATGGAGAAAATCTCCCGAATAACCGTGACATAGAAGATCGCCTAGAGATACAGGGTGACTATAGGAAGTTCATGATGAGACAAGGCGTCCTCCCATTTCCTGAGTCGAGCCAGAAGTCTTGATGTTGGCCTAGTTGTAGTTCCAAACTATAGATGACCTTTGTGTATGTGGACAAGTACATGCTACTACTTAGCTTATTAGGTTTATGAATGCTTACTTCTTTTGCTTATTATTATTATATATGAATCAATGCTTGGTTTTTTTGCTTACTCTTTGGTTCTTTGCTTATTTTGGCCTTTTTTCGAGAATGCCGATGATTGAAATGTCGTGGCACACTATATATATGTGAATGTGCTACGACGGGATAGTGAGCCTTGTGATATGCACAAGTCCAGGTGTTGTGCATCTTGCTTGGCTTACTGTTTCATCATAGCATATTCCTGTGTCCAGCGACCTATGTATATATATGAGGCATTCTTTTTGAGTTACTTTGGTATTTTTCGATAATAATACCGATGATTGAAATATTGTGGCACACTATATATATATATATATATATATATATATATATGAATGTGATGTGACGGGATTGTAAGCTTTGTGCTATGCACGAGTCCAAATGTTATGCATCCTACTTGGCTTACAGTTTCGTCATAGCATATTCATGTATCCAACGACCTAGTTATATATGAGGTATTCTTTTTGAGTTATTTTGATCTTTTTCGAGAATGCCGATGATTGAAATGTCGTGGCACACTATATATGTGAATGTGCCGCGACGGGATTGTACGTCTTGTGCTTTGCACAAGTCCAGGTGTTGTGCATCCTACTTGGTGTAAAGTTCCATCGTAGAATATTCATGTATCCAACAACCTAGTTATATATGAGGCCTGCTTTTTGAGTTACTTTGGTCTTTTTGAGTTGGGAATACTTTTTATAAGTGTATCTTCATATGCGACTTTGATTATACATGTTTTTTCAATCACCAGTTAATTATTATTTCCAACTTGTAGATAACATGGTACGTCGTGTACAAGGGACGGGTTTCCAGAGTCTATGATGATTGAGAAGACTGCTAGAGACAGGTGCACCGTTTCAGTGGCAATAGCTACAAAGGGTACAACACTATGGCGGAGGCGGAAGCTAGATACACACGCTATCTAGCGGGAGTTAGGACGAGGAACCGGATGAATACCTACACCTTCGGTGCAGTGATGCTTATCGTCCTTGGTTGTTTATCCCGCGCTTGTTTCTAGTTTAGATATCTAGGCAAGCTTCCGAGCTCTAACTTGTTCAAGACACATGTATTCGCATGTCACCAATTACTTTGTAACTTGATCGAAACAATGTAACTTATACTATGTATTCATGTATGGGACTTATTTATATGTATTTGTTTCAATCTTACTTTGAAAATTGTGTATTCATATATATAACTGTATATATTATATTTGTGTGTATATCTATCTTAAATATTGTATATAATTTATATTATACATCATCTGGCTCGGTATTAAAAAAACAAAAAAATTGCCCGTGGCGCACATGGCATATCTTTAGTGGCGCACTACTACTAAAGCGCACATGCCTTCCCTCAGTGGCGCACTGCCATGTGTGCCACATGCAGCATAGTGGAAGCGCATCTGTCTTCCTATTCGTGGCGCACTGGCAAGTGCGCTACTACTGTCTCCAGATAACCGTAGCGCACCAGGCAGTGCCTACGGCTATGTTTTAGCCGTAGCGCAGACATGGTGGCGCACGGCTAGTGCGCCATGGATGGGCAAATCAGGTGCGCCACTAACAGCCTGTTTCCTAGTAGTGTGTCCGGCGGCGCGAAAGCTTAGGGAGACAGTGTCGTAGGCGACGTTCCCTGGAATTGTGTCGGCGGTGGATGAACTGGGGCGCTTGTGCCGGCGCGCGACAACACTCTTTCCCGCCTTGCCCGCTCTCGTCTTGACACCGGAGACCTTCCCCTTCTTCATGGTGCCACCGTTGGCGGCCGCAGCCGGCCGTTTGAGAGGCTTGGGGACCTAGGCCTACGGCGAGACGGCGCCCTGCGCGGTGGTCGGTTGCGGAGCATTGGAGAGGTCGTAGGCGGCGCTAGGATTCGGACGGGGACGCTAGGGTTTGCAGCAACAACACTGGTGGTGGAGTAGGGAGTGGTGAACAGAGAGGCCGCGTCGCCGTCCATGGCCATAGAATCGTCGGCGGGAGCGCGAGAGCGGAGGCAGGCGGGCGCGCGGGAAAGTTTGAGCACGGTCATTGGTGTTCGCGCTGCAAACGCCAAATATGTTGTGCGGTTGTGCAAAATGCCACGCGCTCTAAAAATTTGCAGCGCCTACTAGAGCGCCTAAAACACGCCGGCGCACAGTATATTGATGATATTTTTGGCTTTTGTTGAAGATGCTCTAAGTAGCGATTAGAGTTTTAGCTTGCATCAATTAAATACATTTGTTCAGTTCAGCCAAGATAGTAGTACTATAATTAACAAAACAACGCCAAACTGCCAACCCTCTTAATTTGCAATCTTAAATTGACAAGTCCACGAATTCATGCCGGTGAAGTTATTTTTACGAGCCAACCGTTCCACGGTGCCAAAGCACAGCATAAAAGAATATCTCCTTGCGTTTATGCTCGTATATTGTTTGGATTTACATTCGTTCATGTGTCTCAACTAAGACTGTAAGCGGTTGTGGGCCGCATGGCCGCCCCGCAAAAAAACCCAAGTGGATTCCCGCATATAACAGAAAAGATTAAGTGGCACTATGCGGGCTGTTCTCTTTGCCTACGTAACCCACATTTTTTTTAGCTGATTATCCCGATCGATTTTGGTCCACAAGCTAGCTTGATGCTGCAAAGTATGATGCTAGCTCCGTGAAAACATGTACAGAAGTAGGAGTAGTACGTATACAAGTACGTGTATGGTGATGTTCACGCGCCGGAGCACCACGGGGTACGGCGGTCACATGGTACGGTTTTGAACGGTTGTTTCTTCCTGGTGGTCGGCAAGCAGCTGCATGTCTTTTTTTTTTTTGAACGGATAAGGGGCCTCGAAGGGCCCCGGAGCTGCATTCAATTAACCGACGGTGGGTGCACAATACAAGCAGGGCCTAGAACAGAAAAAGAAATTACAACAAAGGCGGAAAATTTGCACCGAGGACCACGATAGAAAAGCGTAAAAGCAATCGAGTCGTGGTTCTCTCCGCGAGATTGAGCCACGGCGCCGGCCACCATGACTTCGCCGGGGACGAACCACTTGGCGCTGACACAGGGGGAACTCCGGCGAGTGACTCCGAAGAAGGCCTCCACTGCGGAGGTTGGAAAGGGCGCCGTCTTGGCGCCACACAAGGCCACCATCTTGGCCGAAGCTCGCGTTGGCAATCGTAGCCGCCGCGGGATTTGCTCGACGTTGCAGAAGAAGTTGACGTCCCACCTCAATGAGGCCGGAAGCACTTGTTGCTTCGCTTCCTCACCTCGCCCACGGCCGTCGGGAAAAACGTGCCCACGCGACCCCACTCCATCAAGGCAAACACCAACTGCGGAGGGCAAGGCCGCCACGCCAGCAAAGCCACCACAGCCAGCTCCTCGCCACCATGGCCGGACAGAGGCTGCTCGCAGCCTGACTAACTCCATCGATCTCCTCTTCCTCGCAACCACCCCTGTCGAGAGGAAACCAGAGTCTGACACCTCGGCATCGGAGGCCGTGCCACCACGAAATTATTCAGAGGTGCGTCGGTTCCGTCTCAACTTGGGCCTCCATCCATCGGAGAAGAAAAGCGAGACAAGGAACCCTAAAACTACATAGATGGGTGGCAAGATCTAGAGTTCCGCACAAACTACCGGGAAACAGCCCCAACGGCAAGCCGAACCTACAACTAATCCTATCTACTCCGGCGTCTTCCTTCGCTGCTCCGGCAACGCCCGGCGGAAGAAACTAGGGTCGAGCCGGGCTTCTCCGGGAGACTCTCAAAACAGGGGGAGGGAGGAGGGAGGGGGGAGGGAGGAGGGAGCCGTCGGGTTCACTGCATGTCGATTAATTGAACGCCACAGCGGAATGCAGAAGCTAGTTGCAATCAAGGTTTTGGTTTCCGTTACGAAAAAATCCCGAGGGTGGTCACGGTTTCTGGTTATCGCGGTTACTAAAAAATCCCGACCGGTTACCGAACAAATTTAAATCGGTTTTTTTGTTAAATTCATAAATTTTATATAATTTAAATAAATTCGGGATTTTTTGTCCGGTAAACCGATTTCCCGAGGGTGGTCGGGATAACCGGTTACCGACCGGTAACCGGATTTCCCGACCGGTAACCAAAACGCTGGTTGCAATTCTTTTGTTTTTGGAAAGTGCTAGGCGTCCCCCGGACGATTGGGGAGCTCCCATCGTCCTGCTTCCCGTGTTGACACGTGTCCATTTGCTGCAAAACATCCCGTGTTTGCTGCATATGTCCCTGCTTTTGCTTTCGAAGCAAAAAAAAGATTCGTTTTAGAAATAGAACGTCTCGTCGGAGACCTCGCCGGAGACCATGAAGCAAAAAAATGTGCTAATGCAGCAAAACAAACTTCGCCGGAGACATCGTCGGAAACAACTCGTTGATGACCCTCGTCGGAGACCATGCAGCAAAAAAAAGTTTCCGGCGAAGTCGGTTTTGCTGCATTAGCACAATTTTTTTGCTGCATGGTCTCTGGCGAGACGTTCTATTTCTAAAACGAACCTTTTTTTGCTTCGGAAGCAAAAGCGGGAACATATGTAGCAATTTTTTGCTTCGCACAATTGTTTTTGCTTCGGAAGCAAAAACTGGGACATATGTAGCAAAAGCGAACCGTTTTGCAGCAAAAAAACAAAATTTGG
This sequence comes from Avena longiglumis, assembly GCA_030063025.1. Lineage (NCBI taxonomy): Eukaryota > Viridiplantae > Streptophyta > Magnoliopsida > Poales > Poaceae > Avena > Avena longiglumis. The sequence continues at coordinate 474,885,193 of CP125976.1, forward strand.
GTGATTTTGGGCATAAACGTAGCGGGAGGAGGACGATGTAACCCCCATCCCAGGGGATCCAGATCATTTCCCTTTTGTTTTTTTGGGAATAAGCTGCAGTTCTTCATGGGGGATTAGGCGGGACACGTGGGTGCCGTGAAACCACATTGCCATTTTGTGGGTTACCACGTATATCCACTTAACACATGCGGGCTAATGCGGCAGGAAGCGGGCGGCCCGCTATTATACCCACTTACAGCCTGAGGTAGAAGGGGGCACACTCGCTAGCTTCTGGCAGCTGCAGCGTGAGCACAACTAGCTAGGTTGGGCTTGTTGTGGAAGCAGAGCTGCGCAAGTGCACGCCGCACTGCACATCTGGTGCCCACTAACCTAGCTAGTCCTGCACCTTGATGTTACGTTGCACGCTTGCTCGAAGCAGATGTTGGACACCTCCTCCTCGACGTGGACCCTCTTCTACGCCGCCACCACATAAGGGACCCGCCCTTGCTCGCACGTACGTTAAGTAAACAGCCACGAGACTCCACTTGCTTCCACACACCAGTACACCACACAAAACTGAACTAAAAGGATCACCCCCTCAGTGCGTGCAGTACGCGTCGACCTAATCCATGGCGTCCGATCCTGAGCGCCTCCGCGCCCTCAAGGTCTTCGACGACACCAAGGCCGGCGTCAAAGGCCTCGTCGACGCAGGAGTCACGGCCGTCCCCTTCATCTTCCACCACCCGCCCGAATCCCTTCCGCTGCTGGAACCTCAGCATCCTCATGAGCAGCAGCACTTCACCATCCCGGTCATCGACCTCGCAGCCGCCGACCGAGCCGGGCTGGTCGCCCAGGTGAAGGCGGCCGCAGAAACCGTGGGCTTCTTCCAGGTGGTGAACCATAGCGTGCCGGAGCCGGCCATGTCGGACATGCTCGCGTGCGTGCGGCGGTTCCACGAGTCCCCCGAGGAGGCCAAGGCGCCGTACTACACCCGGGACCCAGGGCGGCGCGTGCGGTACCAGAGCAACTTCGACCTGTTCCAGTCGCCGGCGGCCAACTGGCGCGACACCCTGATCATGGAGACGGCGCCGGCGCCGGAGGAGGTCCCACCGGCGTGCAGGGCCGTCGCGCCGGAGTACGTGAGGGTGGTGTGGGAGCTCGGGCGCGCGCTCTTGGAGCTCCTGTCGGAGGCGCTGGGCGTGGATCCTAGGTACCTAGAGCAGGAGTTCGTGGACGGGCTGAGCGTGGCGGCGCACTACTACCCGGCGTGCCCGGAACCACGCCTCACCCTGGGCACCACCCGGCACTCCGACCCCGGCTTCCTCACCGTGCTCCTCCAGGACGCCGTCGGCGGCCTCCAGGTCCTTGTCGATCGCGTCGACGACGAAGCCGGCAACAAGCAGCAGCCTGCCGTGTGGGTGGATGTGCCGGCGGTGGCTGGGGCGCTGGTGGTGAACGTCGGCGACTACCTGCAGCTGGTGTCCAACGACAGGTTCAGGAGTGTCGAGCACCGCGTGGTGGCCAGCGGCGTGGGGCCCAGGGTCTCCGTGGCCTGCTTCTTACGGACAGAGGCGTCGACGAAGGTGCTCGCGCCCATGGTCACTGGCGGCCATGGCGAGGCGCGGTACAAGAGCGCGACGGTGGAGGAGCTGGTGCGGCACTACAGGGCCAAGGGGCTCGACGGCACCTCTGCACTCCAACGCTTCAGGATCTAAATGAATCTGAATGTGCAGTATGTTTTACCTCTTGTGTTATGGAATTGTTGACCAAACGCCACAATACATACGTAGTACGAGTACATTGTCCAATGTGTACGCCGAGCTTCTAGGCCGCAACACGACCGAAGACGGGAACTTTAGGAGACCGACTCCAGCTCGAGGATGGCACAAACCAACACACCGCCTGCCATATAAACGCCTAAGAGCAAGGTTAATAATATAGCCAGCCGCTGGCTATAAGGACATGACATCTCATCTAAGAGTCATCGTATAGCCAACCCATATAATAGATGAGCTATTAGTTGGCTCTTAACTAGACATTAATTAATATTTAATTATTTAATGCATATGTGCTATTGGCTTTAGGCTACATGCAAGCCTCCTCTTCTTGATTCTTGTGCTACAGCCGGGCTGCACATAAGAGTCGGCTCTTCTCTCTTTCCTCCTTTCTCTCTCCTCCAACTAGTAGTTTTGATGATGTGGCAAGTACTATAGCCTGCTGAGTAGGCTTATTATACTTGCTCTAATAGTCGGGAAGAGGACTGCGGGACCAAACCAAATCGGAGGGGGCGTCGACAAAGAAGCGCGACAACTGTGTACATAGCGTCCCGGAAACCCACATTCTCAGTATGGCGGCGAACATTGACTCCACCGGCCAGACGAGGACTTGACGAACCACCTAATTGACGACTCCAAGGAGGGAATGACGCAGTCGCGCTGCCGCCACCCGATCCGATGGCCGGATCTAGGGTTTCCCCTGGTGCTCGAGGCGGGGAAGCACGTATCGGCATGATGATGCCTCCAAGGAGGTGACGACGCCCACAACCGTCGTCTCGTCGGCTTCATGCAGGAATTTTGCTCGACCCTGCTATCAACCTCAATGCCCATATGACACATGCAGCAAAGAGTTGGCATTTGACCTCACCACCAACGAAAAGTGAGCCATAGGCATTGTAGGAGGAGTAGGAGGTGCTGACCACCGTCTCACATCCACCTAGCGAGGGCTAGACAGTGAGGATCCAACACGTCACCGGCTGGACGACCGCTAGCACCACCACAATGCCCAACAACCAACATCATCAGGCTCCATCACGCTAGTCTGCAGCCACGGGGCCAAGAAGGCCGGCCTGCTCAAGCCTATTTGGTCTTGCACGAGACTGGAGCTCCTGGCGGGAGCTGCAGGGGCGCCTCTGTCGCGGGGAGGCCACACCTCCACTATCATCGCCTAATCACGCTCACCAATGAGATTCCGCTGCTCCGTGCCACCAAATTGTCTTCGAAACATGCACTTCCACCACCATGAGAGGTCGCCATCGCTGCGTGAGGGAGAAGGCTCTGCCACTTTCACCTACTGGGCTTTGCTTGGTGAGATCTCTAGAGGCGGCACGAGAGAGGGGAGCCAGGGACCGACGGCGTGGCCGCCCTCTGTGTGGCATAGGTTTGGCAACACGGGGGTGAGGATGAGGCTCTCTGTTCAAAACCGATCCTCATTTTATGGTAACATGGATGACTGACCGTGACGCACTACCACCACCCCTCCCCGTGTCGCCTCCATGAGTGAGGCGACTGTGGGCTTCCTCCTTGTCTCCCTCCCAAGCACGCCCTTCCTCCCAACCTCCCGCCGTTGTCGGTGGCCACAACCAGCCCTTGCCCACACGGGTCCATGGTGTTGGCGGCGGTGGCCTCGCCCTTCCACGTGCGCACGGAGCCCTGACCGAGGCGGGAGCGGCTGCCGTCGGTGCGGTTTGGCATGCATCAGTCTGGTGGTGGCACGGTTGGCCTCGGGTGGCCACGAGGCGATGGGACATCCCGGCAACAAGCCTACTCATGCATGTGGCCAAGTACTCGACCAATCCTCGGAGCGAAGGGATGAACGAATTCTCGAGGTTCATTGAGGTCAGCATCACATGAAACCTTTAGCACTTCCGTTCGTGGGATTTTGGATGGAGTATGGCTGGAAGGTCAGCCTAGCTAGTCTTGTCAAGAAGTTCCCCTTTCCTCTCTTCTTATATAAACTTCACATCCTAAACACCAAAAGAAGGAACGGAGTTGATGCTCCCACGTCCATAGCATGAGTAGTTGAAGCAAGTGAATGATTTGAAATTCGAGTTATTTCACAGAATAACACTCTTATATATTGAGCTCGTAATGGTACCTCACAATTCAAAAGTCTCTCTACGGCTGAAGAATGAGCGCGTTCTTGGGTCATCGTAGAAACATAGATAGGATCAACGACGAAACGAACAACGAAACTTTACGACAGATTTTTCGTACACCTTCACTTGCATCACATACACAAGTGCTCTCCTTGGTGACACTTGAGAAATAATCCTATACTTCCAATAACCCACTACTTCCTCCATGGATGGTACATGGTAGCTTATGGCTGCAACCCTAACTGCAATGGCCCTCGCGGATTTAGTGCACCCAATCCATTAGGGGTTCCTGATAGTGAGATTCCTCTAGTCAAGTCTAAGGATTGAGTATGAGGGATTTCATCCAGTTTGTTTCCATTGCGGAATGTATGGTCATAGAATAGACTCATGCTCCGGCTTATAGTATGATGTCATTCATTTCCTTAATAATAGGAACAGGTGGCGCCTGCAGCATGCGCGGGCACTGTGGCATTCCATGCGTTGCACTCCATGATTGCACTCCATGGCTTGTTCCACTTGGTATTCACAATCAAATGTCTCCCCAAGCATTATAACAAGAACCAACCGTTGGATAGGGCCACCGCTCGATGGGTTGGATCCTGCTCACCACGCGGAAAACAACCATACACTTTAGTAATTCCGGGGCTTACTATTCAAGGGCAATTTCCTCTTTTCTTTTTTTAATCCTTTTCTCCTTTTTCTTTTCTATACCTCTAACCCATGATCTTTCTTAATCTTATCCAATTTCCCTTCCTTTTTATTATAGTTATACATACAATTATGTATGTATGGGGTGGATTGTTAGTGTGGATGATTTAGAAGATATAAATGGTGGGCATATATGGTTGGGCTTCACTTGTGTATTTGGCGGAATTTGGCATATCTTAACCAAACCCTTCGCATGGGCTCGCCGTGCGTTTGTATGGTATGGGGAAGCTTACCTAGTGAAGAAAACTTCTATTCGTTTCAAGGGACCCCATCTCAAGAGCCTAGGGCGTTGAAATTCAACCAAGAATCTACTTTCCCCCATGCTCCTCGCCAGCCATCTCCATAACGGTCAGATCAGTTCAGTTGAAGAGATATCCTCTTCCTATGTCGGTCTCCCGAGTCGACCTCCCCTGAAAGGCACTTTGTGACAACGGTGCACATGCGATGAATGGAGCCCGCTCGGCCTAGATATAGGCCCGTTTGGTCCCTGGGTTACGATGGGCTAGCTGCATCACGAGGATGTTATGGTTCCTAGAGATGGACTCTGGGCGGTGGCAGGACATGGCTAGTGGTTTTGTTGTTGCACGCCTACTACAACGTGGCGGTGGGGACTTTGCGGGCCCAATCTGGGCCTGACCGGGCTTGTTGGGCCTAGTATGCCCTTTCTGCCACGTCTGATCGGTTAACATGAAAGCGGTGGATGTTGTTCCCTCCCGCGCGGCGGCGGTGCTGTCGCCCCCCGAGTCCTGATCTGCTACCCATTCTTCGTTTCACAGGCCTCGAGTGTTTACAATGAGACGACGATGATGTCGTGAACATGGTGGCGCAAGTTGGTCGGCAGAGTGGATGGGTGGAAGCCTACGGAGCGTTCGGGGTAGAGGTTCTTTGGGGGTCGGGAGAATTCCTTGTCGGTCTTCCGGCACCAACTAGGCGATGCCTACGGGTATCACCTTTCCTTCTTGAGGGCGTCGGGTGTACCCCTTTCCCTCTCATGTTCGTGTATGAGGGAAACCTAGGACAAGTCCGAGCAAAAGTGTCATCATCGTCGAAGTCCTTCGTGAAGGTGTTGCTTGATACACGACGTTTCAAAGACTTAGGAGTGTGGTAGGACATTGTCGGAGGGCGCAGCGATAGCGAGTCATCCTCGTTTAGTCGATCTGCCGTTGTGGCGTTGTTTTCTCTTTTGTTTCTCTCTTTTTATAGGTTGGGCTTGACTGTACCAAGTGGTTGCTATATTAATATAGCGGGTAAACGCCTATTTCGATAAATAAGGATAGCCAGCTATGTAAAATGATTTCATTTTTTTTATTTTGATGTGAGGAGGTAGTTCCTCACACATTCCGTGTTGTCTTTGGTTTACTTTCGAAACAATAAAGCAATTTTATCCATTTCCCAAAATCTTGGTTGAAACTTCATGAAACCCAATGACATGGTAAATTGATCTCATGTGGATGTTGTAAAAGAACTAGAATTTCCATTTTAACTAATTTTAAAAATTTGGGACCAGTACATAATCAGCACGTTCAAAGTCATTGAATGAAGTCAACCAGTCTGGATTTCACCTAGCTGGAGGCCCAAGCACAGTAGTGCGTCGTAGCACACACAGCCCACGCATACGAGTGCTGCCGTGAACGCTCTCCCAACTCGGCTCCCATTTTTAGTCCCACACAGCTTGGGTAGACAGGAACGACCGCCAGCAGCTCGATAAGTAGGCACCCACGCTGCAGGTTTAGAGGCACGCAGCTGCGTGGCGAGCACAAAGCGAACTATTCTTTCGCCTTTTACTAAAGAATACCGTGTGCACGCCACAACAAGCAGCATACCCTTATTTTTTATAAGGGTTCTCTCCTCTATTGGAGGGGTCCCACAATTTGAAATAAAGTTTTATATCTTAGACATGTATAATTCTAGAAAAAGAAGAATGCAACATGTTCAGGAATTAAAACCAGCAGCAACAAACGTCATCACACTGAACTGGTTTTAAACAACTTTGGAAACAGGTAGAACAGTAGCAATACATCTCCATTTTATAGAGACTGTAGTTCACCTCCACACAGAAAGGAAACAGCGCGACAAATAGCCTAAGATCCAGAGATCGATGGGCTTCACCATAGCCTAAGCACCAGGTAAAGCTATCATGTCAACCATAAGATGGAAGATCAGCCACTGACGTTGGAGTGCCACAAAAGCCTGGAACTGCACAACCGCCAGAAAGAGCAGAAAGTAGTCATCATCTCGACTCTTTGGTTTACACTTGAAACTAACAACCAAACCTCTTGTGAACTGTATCACGGAACAGATCATGCTTAAAAGATTTAACCAATGTAAAGGTCTGTGGTTGTTACGTTGCTAGTACTCCCTCCGTCTAGAAATATAAGATGTTTTAGTTTTATAAAACAAATATATTTAAACGACTTTTGTGTATACATTCAGAGTTAACCTATACACTAAAACACACCTAGATACATTCGTTTCACAAAGCTAAAATGTCTTCTATTTCTGAACGGAGGGAGTACAAATTATCTTCTACTTCTAGATACCAGACATCGGATGCACTACAGGAATGGCCAGATGCGCCGACGGCCGTCCGCTACGCCGACGGCCAAACGTCGGGGCCGTCAGCGTAGCACCGCACCAGGCCAGCCCAACTGGCCAGCCCTCGGCGTAGCCAAGCCGTCGGCGTAGTATACACTACACCGACGGTCACCCTCGGCGTAGTGGCGGCCCTCGGCGTAGCAAGCGGACGCGTGGCACATGCCGGCCAGCACGGACGGCGCTTAACGGTGTTGCCGGTTAGGCCGACGGCGACCCTCGATAGCATACGCCGACGGCCACCCTCGGCATTGAAGACGCCGACGGTCACCCTCGGCGTAGCCTTCTCTGTTTTTCATATATTTTGTATTTGCATCAATTATTTACATATTTTTTTATTAATTGGATAATTTCGTACCCTCTGAATAGCAGTCTACACGTCCACAAGAAATGTCGCTGCGAATCTTCTCACACCCCGATCGAGAAATTTCTATATGTTTGTAAGTGTTATTATCGCATGTGGTTCTCAATAGCACTCACCACGACCACATGAAGTGCTTGCATGTGTCCCCCCTCGCATGCATGCGCTCTAACCTAGAGGCGAAGGTTCCGGACCAGATGAGGGTGGAATCTCCCGTCGAGGTGAAACCGGTAGGATAGTGCCCCAACTTGTGAGCCAACATGGTTTGGCATCACCCTATGACCTAAACAAACACAAAACAAGAGAGAGCTACGCCTGGCTACCGCCGAGGAACGCCTAGGGGGTAGACGATCCGAGTGTGCACAGAGATCAGGGTTTCGCCGGAGGAAGACCACGAGAACATTGGAATGAGATGAAAACTTGCATGTGCCCCTAGCATATGTGTGTGGATGTGGTGAGAGGTTGGTATATATAGGTGCTTGCATGTGTCCCCCCTCGCATGCATGCGCTCTAACCTAGAGGGAAGGTTCCATACCAGATAAGGGGTAATCTCCGTCGAGGTGAAACCGGTAGGATAGTGCCCCAACTTGTGAGCCAACATGGTTTGACATCACCCTATGACCTAAACAAACACAAAACAAGAGAGAGCTACGCCGGCTACCTCGCCGAGGAACGTCTAGGGGGGTAGAAGATCTGAGTGTGCACGGAGATCAGGGTTTCGCCGGAGGAAGACCACGAGAACAACGGAATCAGATGAAAACTTGCATGTGTCCCTAGCATATGTGTGTGAGTGGTGAGAGGTTGTTATAGGTGCTTGCATGTGTCCCCCCTCGCATGCATCCGCTCTAACCTAGAGGCAAAGGTTCCGGACCAGAAGGGGAATCTCCGTTTAGGTGAAACCGGTAGGATAGTGCCCCAACTTGTGAACCGACATGGTTTTACATCACCCTATGACCTAAACAAACACAAAAAAGAGAGATACGGCTACTCCTGCCAGAGGAACGCCTAGGGGGTAGACGATCCAATGTGCACAGAGATCGTGGTTTCACGAGGAAGACCACGAGAACATCGAATCAGATGAAAACTTGCATGTGTCCCTAGCATATGTGTGAGTGTGGTGAGAGGTTGGTATAGGTGCTTGCATGTGTCCCCCTCGCATGCATGCGCCTAACCTAGAGGCGAAGGTTGGACCAGATAAGGGGAATCTCCGCTTAGGTGAAACCGGGTAGGATAGTGCCCCAACTTGTGAGCAAACATGGTTTGACATCACCCTATGACCTAAACAAACACAAAACAAGAGAGAGCTACGCCGGGCTACCCCTGTCAGAGGAACGTCTAGGGGGTATACGATCCGAGTGTGCACAGAGATGAGGGTTTCGCCGGAGGAAGACCACGAGAACATTGGAATGAGATGAAAACTTGCATGTGCCCCTAGCATATGTGTGTGGGTGTGGTGAGAGGTTGGTATATATAGGTGCATGTGTCCCCCGCATGCATGCGCCTAACCTAGAGGGAAGGTTCCAGACCAGTATAAGGGGTAATCTCCCACGAGGTGAAACCGGCAGGATAGTGCCCCAACTTGTGAGCCAACATGGTTTGACATCACCCTATGACCTAAACAAACACAAAACAAGAGAGAGCTACTGGCTACCCCTCATGAGGAACGCCTAGGGGGGTAGACGATCCGAGTGTGCACAGAGATCAGGGTTTCGCCGGAGGAAGACCACGAGAACATTGGAATGATATGAAAACTTGCATGTGCCCCTAGCATATGTGTGTGGGTGTGGTAAGAGGTTGGTATATATAGGTGCTTGCATATGTCCAACCTCGCATGCATGCGCCTAACCTAGAGGGAAGGTTCCAGACCAGATAAGGGGGTAATCTCCGTCGAGGTGAAACCGGTAGGATAGTGCCCCAACTTGTGAGCCAACATGGTTTGACATCACCCTATGACCTAAAAAACAAAAACAAGAGAGAGCTACGCTGGCTACCCCGCCGAGGAACGCCTAGGGGGTAGACGATCCGAGTGTGCAGAGATCGTGGTTTCACGAGGAAGACCACGAGAACATTGGAATGAGATGAAAACTTGCATGTGCCCCTATATGTGTGTGTGTGGTGAGAGGTTGGTATATAGGTGCTTGCATGTGTCCCCCTCGCATGCATGCGCCTAACCTAGAGGGGAAGGTTCCACCAGAGCAGGGGTAATCTCCGTCGAGGTGAAACCGGTAGGATAGTGCCCCAACTTGTGAGCCAACATGGTTTGACATCACCCTATGACCTAAACAAACAAAAACAAGAGAGAGCTACGCTGGCTACCTGTCGGAGGAACGCCTAGGGGGTAGACGATCCGAGTGTGCACAGAGATCGTGGTTTCACGAGGAAGACCACGAGAACATTGGAATGAGATGAAAACTTGCATGTGCCCCTAGCATATGTGTGTGGGTGTGGTGAGAGGTTGGTATATATAGGTGCTTGCATGTGTCCCCTCGCATGCATGCGCTCTAACCTAGAGGGAAGGTTCCTGACCAGATGAGGGTGGAATCTCCCCGTCGAGGTGAAACCGGGTAGGATAGTGCCCCAACTTGTGAGCCAACATGGTTTGACATCACCCTATGACCTAAACAAACACAAAACAAGAGAGAGCTACGCCGGGCTACCCCTTTCAGAGGAACGTCTAGGGGGGACGACGATCCGAGTGTGCAGAGATCAGGGTTTCGCCGGAGGAAGACCACGAGAACATCAGAATCAGATGAAAACTTGCATGTGTCCCTAGCATATGTGTGTGAGTGTGGTGAGAGGTTGGTATATATAGGTGCTTGCATGTGTCCCCCCTCGCATGCATGCGCTCTAACCTAGAGGGGAAGGTTCCAGACCAGATAAGGGTAATCTCCCCGTCGAGGTGAAACCGGGTAGGATAGTGCCCCAACTTGTGAGCCAACATGGTTTGACATCACCCTATGACCGAAACAAACACAAAACAAGAGAGAGCTACGCCGGGCTACCTCGCCGAGGAACGCCTAGGGGTAGACGATCCGAGTGTGCACAGAGATCAGGTTTCGCCGGAGGAAGACCACGAGGACATGGGAATGAGATGAAAACTTGCATGTGCCCCTAGAGTATGCGTGTGGGTGAGGAGAGAGGTTGGTATATATAGGTGCTTGCATGTGTCCCCCCTCGCATGCATGCGCTCTAACCTAGAGGGTAAGGTTACAGACCAGATAAGGGGTAATCTCCCCGAGGTGAAACCGGTAGGATAGTGCCCCAACTTGTGAGCCAACATGGTTTAACATCACCCTATGACCTAAACAAACACAAAACAAGAGAGAGCTACGCCAGGATACCCCTGTCAGAGGAACGTCTAGGGGGTAGACGATCCGAGTGTGCACAGAGATCGTGGTTTCACGAGGAAGACCACGAGAACATTGGAATGAGATGAAAACTTGCATGTGCCCCTAGCATATGTGTGTGGGTGTGGTGAGAGGTTGGTATATATAGGTGCTTGCATGTGTCCCCCTCGCATGCATGCGCCTAACCTAGAGGAAGGTTCCGACCAGATGAGGTGGAATCTCCCGTCGAGGTGAAACCGGTAGGATAGTGCCCCAACTTGTGAGCCAACATGGTTTGACATCACCCTATGACCTAAACAAACACAAAACAAGAGAGAGCTACGCTGGCTACCCTTTCAGAGGAACGTCTAGGGGGACGACGATCCGAGTGTGCACAGAGATCGTGGTTTCACGGAGGAAGACCACGAGAACATCGTAATCGATGAAAACTTGCATGTGTCCCTAGCATATGTGTGTGAGTGTGGTGAGAGGTTGGTATATATAGGTGCTTGCATGTGTCCCCCTCGCATGCATGCGCCTAACCTAGAGGGGAAGGTTCCGTACCCGTATAAGGGGGTAATCTCCCCGTCGAGGTGAAACCGGGTAGGATAGTGCCCCAACTTGTGAGCCAACATGGTTTGACATCACCCTATGACCGAAACAAACACAAAACAAGAGAGAGCTACGCCGGCTACCTCGGGAGGAACGTCGAGGGGGGTAGACGATCCGAGTGTGCACAGAGATCAGGTTTTCGCCGGAGGAAGACCACGAGAACATTGGAATGAGATGAAAACTTGCATGTGCCCCTAGAATATGTGTGTGGGTGAGGTGAGAGGTTGGTATATATAGGTGCTTGCATGTGTCCCCCCTCGCATGCATGCGCCTAACCTAGAGGTAAGGTTACATGACCAGATAAGGGGTGGAATCTCCCCGTCGAGGTGAAACCGGGTAGGATATCTCCCCAACTTGTGAGCCAATATGGTTTGACATCACCCTATGACCTAAACAAACACAAAACAAGAGAGAGCTACGCCAGAGGAACGTCTAGGGGGGTAGACGATCCGAGTGTGCACAGAGATTAGGGTTTCGCCGGAGGAAGACCACGAGAACATTAGAATGAGATGAAAACTTGCATGTGCCCCTAGCATATGTGTGTGGGTGTGGTGAGAGGTTGGTATAGGTGCTTGCATGTGTCCCCCCTCGCATGCATGCGCTCTAACCTAGAGGAAGGTTCCAGACCAGATAAGGGGTAATCTCCCCGAGGTGAAACCGGTAGGATAGTGCCCCAACTTGTGAGCCAACATGGTTTGAAATCACCCTATGACCTAAACAAACAAAAACAAGAGAGAGCTACGCCTGGCTACCTGCCGAGGAACGTCTAGGGGGTAGACGATCCGAGTGTGCACAGAGATCAGGGTTTCGCCGGAGGAAGACCACGAGAACATTGGAATGAGATGAGAACTTGCATGTGCCCCTAGCATATGTGTGTGGGTGGGGTGAGAGGTTGGTATATAGGTGCGTGCATGTGTCCCCCCTCGCATGCATGCGCCTAACCTAGAGGGAAGGTTCCACCAGATAAGGGGTAATCTCCCGTCGAGGTGAAACCGGTAGGATAGTGCCCCAACTTGTGAGCCAACATGGTTTGACATCACCCTATGACCTAAACAAACAAAAAACAAGAGAGATCTACGCCGGCTACCTGCCGAGGAACGCCTAGGGGGTAGACGATCCGAGTGTGCAGAGATCGTGGTTTCACGAGGAAGACCACGAGAACATTGGAATGATATGAAAACTTGCATGTGCCCCTAGCATATGTGTGTGGGTGTGGTGAGAGGTTGGTATATAGGTGCTTGCATGTGTCCCCTCGCATGCATGCGCTCTAACCTAGAGGGAAGGTTCCGCACTGTATAAGGGGTAATCTCCGTCGAGGTGAAACCGGTAGGATAGTGCCCCAACTTGTGAGCCAACATGGTTTGACATCACCCTATGACCTAAACAAACAAAAACAAGAGAGCTACGCCTGGCTACCTGTCGGAGGAACGTCTAGGGGTAGACGATCCGAGTGTGCACAGAGATCGTGGTTTCACGGAGGAAGACCACGAGAACATTGGAATGAGATGAAAACTTGCATGTGCCCCTAGCATATGTGTGTGGGTGTGGTGAGAGGTTGGTATATATAGGTGCTTGCATGTGTCCCCTCGCATGCATGCGCCTAACCTAGAGGGAAGGTTAGGACCCAGATGAGGGTGGAATCTCCCGTCGAGGTGAAACCGGTAGGATAGTGCCCCAACTTGTGAGCCAACATGGTTTGACATCACCCTATGACCTAAACAAACACAAAACAAGAGAGAGCTACGCCGGCTACCCTTCGTGAGGAACGTCTAGGGGGGACGACGATCCGAGTGTGCACAGAGATCAGGGTTTCGCCGGAGGAAGACCACGAGAACATCAGAATCAGATGAAAACTTGCATGTGTCCCTAGCATATGTGTGTGAGTGTGGTGAGAGGTTGGTATATATAGGTGCTTGCATGTGTCCCCCCTCGCATGCATGCGCTCTAACCTAGAGGGGAAGGTTCCGTACCCGTATAAGGGGGTAATCTCCCCGTCGAGGTGAAACCGGGTAGGATAGTGCCCCAACTTGTGAGCCAACATGGTTTGACATCACCCTATGACCGAAACAAACACAAAACAAGAGAGAGCTACGCCGGGCTACCCCTGTCAGAGGAACGTCTAGGGGGGTAGACGATCCGAGTGTGCACAGAGATCAGGTTTTCGCCGGAGGAAGACCACGAGAACATTGGAATGAGATGAAAACTTGCATGTGCCCCTAGAATATGTGTGTGGGTGAGGTGAGAGGTTGGTATATATAGGTGCTTGCATGTGTCCCCCCTCGCATGCATGCGCTCTAACCTAGAGGGTAAGGTTCTGTACCCGTATAAGGGGGTAATCTCCCCGTCGAGGTGAAACCGGGTAGGATAGTGCCCCAACTTGTGAGCCAACATGGTTTAACATCACCCTATGACCTAAACAAACAAAAACAAGAGAGATCTACGGGCTACTCGCCGAGGAACGCCTAGGGGTAGACGATCCGAGTGCAGAGATCGTGGTTTCACGAGGAAGACCACGAGAACATTGGAATGAGATGAAAATTTGCATGTGCCCCTAGCATATGTGTGTGGGTGTGGTGATAGGTTGGTATATATAGGTGCTTGCATGTGTCCCCCTCGCATGCATGCGCTCTAACCTAGAGGGGAAGGTTCCGACCAGATAAGGGGTAATCTCCCGTCGAGGTGAAACCGGTAGGATAGTGCCCCAACTTGTGAGCCAACATGGTTTGACATCACCCTATGACCTAAAAAACACAAAACAAGAGAGAGCTACGCGGGCTACCTGTCGAGGAACGTCTAGGGGGGTAGACGATCCGAGTGTGCAGAGAGATCAGGGTTTCGCCGGAGGAAGACCACGAGAACATTGGAATGAGATGAGAACTTGCATGTGACACTAGCATATGTGTGTGGGTGTGGTGAGAGGTTGGTATATAGGTGCTTGCATGTGTCCCCTCGCATGCATGCGCCTAACCTAGAGGGAAGGTTCCAGACCAGTAAGGGGTAATCTCCCCGTCGAGGTGAAACCAGGTAGGATAGTGCCCCAACTTGTGAGCCAACATGGTTTGAAATCACCCTATGACCTAAACAAACAAAAACAAGAGAGAGCTACGCGGCTACCCCTGCCGAGGAACGCCTAGGGGTAGACGATCCGAGTGTGCACAGAGATCAGGGTTTCGCCGGAGGAAGACCACGAGAACATTGGAATGAGATGAGAACTTGCATGTGCCCCTAGCATATGTGTGTGGGTGTGGTGAGAGGTTGGTATATATAGGTGCTTGCATCTGTCCCCCCTCGCATGCATGCGCCTAACCTAGAGGGAAGGTTCCAGACCAGATAAGGGGTAATCTCCGTCGAGGTGAAACCGGTAGGATAGTGCCCCAACTTGTGAGCCAACATGGTTTGACATCACCCTATGACCTAAAAAAAAAACAAGAGAGATCTACGGGCTACCCGCTGTGAGGAACGTCTAGGGGGGTAGACGATCCGAGTGTGCACAGAGATCAGGGTTTCGCCGGAGGAAGACCACGAGAACATTGGAATGAGATGAAAACTTGCATGTGCCCCTAGCATATGTGTGTGGGTGTGGTGAGAGGTTGGTATATATAGGTGCTTGCATGTGTCCCCCCTCGCATGCATGCTCTAACCTAGACGGGAAGGTTCCGTACCCGTATAAGGGGGTAATCTCCCCGTCGAGGTGAAACCGGGTAGGATAGTGCCCCAACTTGTGAGCCAACATGGTTTGACATCACCCTATGACCTAAAAAAACACAAAACAAGAGAGAGCTACGCCGGCTACCTTCGGAGGAACGTCTAGGGGTAGACGATCCGAGTGTGCACAGAGATCGTGGTTTCACGAGGAAGACCACGAGAACATTGGAATGAGATGAAAACTTGCATGTGCCCCTAGCATATGTGTGTGGGTGTGGTGATAGGTTGGTATATAGGTGCTTGCATGTGTCCCCTCGCATGCATGCGCCTAACCTAGAGGGGAAGGTTCCGTACCCTTATAAGGGGGTAATCTCCCCGTCGAGGTGAAACCAGGTAGGATAATGCCCCAACTTGTGAGCCAACATGGTTTGACATCACCCTATGACCTAAACAAACACAAAACAAGAGAGAGCTACGCTGGCTACCCTCGCCGAGGAACGCCTAGGGGGACGACGATCCGAGTGTGCACAGAGATCAGGGTTTCGCCGGAGGAAGACCACGAGAACATTGGAATGAGATGAAAACTTGCATGTGCCCTAGCATATGTGTGTGGGTGTGGCTAGAGGTTGGTATATATAGGTGCTTGCATGTGTCCCCCCTCGCATGCATGCGCTCTAACCTAGAGGGGAAGGTTCCGTACCCGTATAAGGGGTAATCTCCCCGTCGAGGTGAAACTGGGTAGGATAGTGCCCCAACTTGTGAGCCAACATGGTTTGACATCACCCTATGACCTAAACAAACACAAAACAAGAGAGAGCTACGCCGGGCTACCCCTGTCAGAGGAACGTCTAGGGGGGGTAGACGATCCGAGTGTGCACAGAGATCAGGGTTTCGCCGGAGGAAGACCACGAGAACATTGGAATGAGATGAAAACTTGCATGTGCCCCTAGAATATGTGTGTGCGTGTGGTTAGAGGTTGGTATATATAGGTGCTTGCATTTGTCCCCCCTCGCATGCATGCGCTCTAACCTAGAGGGGAAGGTTCCGTACCCGTATAATTGGGTAATCTCCCCGTCGAGGTGAAACCGGGTAGGGTAGTGCCCCAACTTGTGAGCCAACATGGTTTAACATCACCCTATGACCTAAACAAACAAAAAACAAGAGAGAGCTACGCCGGGCTACCCCTGTCAGAGGAACGTCTAGGGGGGTAGACGATCCGAGTGTGCACAGAGATCAGGGTTTCGCCGGAGGAAGACCACGAGAACATTGGAATGAGATGAAAATTTGCATGTGCCCCTAGCATATGTGTGTGGGTGTGGTGAGAGGTTGGTATATATAGGTGCTTGCATGTGTCCCCCCTCGCATGCATGCGCTCTAACCTAGAGGGGAAGGTTCCGTACCCGTATAAGGGGGTAATCTCCCCGTCGAGGTGAAACCGGGTAGGCTAGTGCCCCAACTTGTGAGCCAACATGGTTTGACATCACCCTATGACCTAAAAAAACACAAAACAAGAGAGAGCTACGCCGGGCTACCTGTCGCTGAGGAACGCCTAGGGGGTAGACGATCCGAGTGTGCAGAGATCGTGGTTTCACGGAGGAAGACCACGAGAACATTGGAATGAGATGAGAACTTGCATGTGACACTAGCATATGTGTGTGGGTGTGGTGAGAGGTTGGTATATATAGGTGCTTGCATGTGTCCCCCCTCGCATGCATGCGCTCTAACCTAGAGGGGAAGGTTCCAGACCAGATAAGGGGTAATCTCCCGTCGAGGTGAAACCGGTAGGATAGTGCCCCAACTTGTGAGCCAACATGGTTTGACATCACCCTATGACCTAAACAAACAAAAAACAAGAGAGAGCTACGCCTGGCTATCTCGCCGAGGAACGCCTAGGGGGTAGACGATCCGAGTGCACAGAGATCGTGGTTTCACGAGGAAGACCACGAGAACATTGGAATGAGATGAAAACTTGCATGTGCCCCTAGCAT
Source organism: Avena longiglumis (assembly GCA_030063025.1). NCBI lineage: Eukaryota > Viridiplantae > Streptophyta > Magnoliopsida > Poales > Poaceae > Avena > Avena longiglumis. The sequence goes on from CP125976.1 coordinate 474,902,278, forward strand.
ATGTGTGTGGGTGTGGTGAGAGGTTGGTATATATAGGTGCTTGCATGTGTCCCCCCTCGCATGCATGCGCTCTAACCTAGAGGGGAAGGTTCCGGACCCGTATGAGGGTGGAATCTCCCCGTCGAGGTGAAACCGGGTAGGATAGTGCCCCAACTTGTGAGCCAACATGGTTTGACATCACCCTATGACCTAAACAAACACAAAACAAGAGAGAGCTACGCCGGGCTACCCCTTTCAGAGGAACGTCTAGGGGGGACGACGATCCGAGTGTGCACAGAGATCAGGGTTTCGCCGGAGGAAGACCACGAGAACATCAGAATCAGATGAAAACTTGCATGTGTCCCTAGCATATGTGTGTGAGTGTGGTGAGAGGTTGGTATATATAGGTGCTTGCATGTGTCCCCCCTCGCATGCATGCGCTCTAACCTAGAGGGGAAGGTTCCAGACCAGATAAGGGGTAATCTCCCGTCGAGGTGAAACCGGTAGGATAGTGCCCCAACTTGTGAGCCAACATGGTTTGACATCACCCTATGACCGAAACAAACACAAAACAAGAGAGAGCTACGCTGGCTACCCTCGGGAGGAACGTCTAGGGGGGTAGACGATCCGAGTGTGCACAGAGATCAGGTTTTCGCCGGAGGAAGACCACGAGAACATTGGAATGAGATGAAAACTTGCATGTGCCCCTAGAATATGTGTGTGGGTGAGGTGAGAGGTTGGTATATAGGTGCTTGCATGTGTACCCTCGCATGCATGCGCCTAACCTAGAGGTAAGGTTACTGACCAGATAAGGGGTAATCTCCGTCGAGGTGAAACTGTAGGATAGTGCCCCAACTTGTGAGCCAACATGGTTTAACATCACCCTATGACCTAAACAAACACAAAACAAGAGAGAGCTACGCCGGATACCTCACGAGGAACGCCTAGGGGTAGACGATCCGAGTGTGCACAGAGATTAGGGTTTCGCCGGAGGAAGACCACGAGAACATTAGAATGAGATGAAAATTTGCATGTGCCCCTAGCATATGTGTGTGGGTGTGGTGAGAGGTTGGTATATATAGGTGCTTGCATGTGTCCCCCTCGCATGCATGCGCCTAACCTAGAGGGAAGGTTCCAGACCAGATAAGGGGTAATCTCCCGTCGAGGTGAAACCGGTAGGATAGTGCCCCAACTTGTGAGCCAACATGGTTTGACATCACCCTATTACCTAAAAAACACAAAACAAGAGAGAGCTACGCGGGCTACTCGCCGAGGAACGCCTAGGGGGTAGACGATCCGAGTGTGCACAGAGATCGTGGTTTCACGAGGAAGACCACGAGAACATTGGAATGAGATGAGAACTTGCATGTGCCCCTAGCATATGTGTGTGGGTGGTGAGAGGTTGGTATATATAGGTGCTTGCATGTGTCCCCTCGCATGCATGCGCTCTAACCTAGAGGGAAGGTTCCAGACCAGTAAGGGGGTAATCTCCCCGAGGTGAAACCGGGATAGTGCCCCAACTTGTGAGCCAACATGGTTTGACATCACCCTATGACCTAAACAAACACAAAACAAGAGAGAGCTACTGGCTACCTGTCGGAGGAACGCCTAGGGGGTAGACGATCCGAGTGCACAGAGATCGTGGTTTCACGAGGAAGACCACGAGAACATTGGAATGAGATGAAAACTTGCATGTGCCCCTAGAATATGTGTGTGTGTGGTTAGAGGTTGGTATATATAGGTGCTTGCATTTGTCCCCTCGCATGCATGCGCCTAACCTAGAGGGAAGGTTCCGACCAGATAATTGGGTAATCTCGTCGAGGTGAAACCGGTAGGGTAGTGCCCCAACTTGTGAGCCAACATGGTTTAACATCACCCTATGACCTAAACAAACAAAAACAAGAGAGAGCTACTGGCTACCTGTCGGAGGAACGTCTAGGGGGGCAGATCCGAGTGCACAGAGATCGTGGTTTCACGGAGGAAGACCACGAGAACATTAGAATGAGATGAAAATTTGCATGTGCCCCTAGCATATGTGTGTGGGTGTGGTGAGAGGTTGGTATATATAGGTGCATGCATGTGTCCACCTCGCATGCATGCGCTCTAACCCAGAGGGGAAGGTTCCAGACCAGATAAGGGGTAATCTCCCACGAGGTGAAACCGGTAGGATAGTGCCCCAACTTGTGAGCCAACATGGTTTGACATCACCCTATGACCTAAAAAACACAAAACAAGAGAGAGCTACGCCGGCTACCTGTCGATTGGAACGCCTAGGGGGTGACGATCCGAGTGTGCAGAGAGATCGTGGTTTCACGGAGGAAGACCACGAGAACATTGGAATGAGATGAGAACTTGCATGTGACACTAGCATATGTGTGTGGGTGTGGTGAGAGGTTGGTATATAGGTGCTTGCATGTGTCCCTCGCATGCATGCGCCTAACCTAGAGGGAAGGTTCCACCAGTAAGGGGTAATCTCCCGTCGAGGTGAAACCGGTAGGATAGTGCCCCAACTTGTGAGCCAACATGGTTTGACATCACCCTATGACCTAAACAAACAAAAACAAGAGAGAGCTACGCCTGGCTACCTGTCGAGGACGCCTAGGGGGGACGCATCCGAGTGCACAGAGAGATCGTGGTTTCACGAGGAAGACCACGAGAACATTGGAATGAGATGAAAACTTGCATGTGCCCCTAGCATATGTGTGTGGGTGTGGTGAGAGGTTGGTATATAGGTGCTTGCATGTGTCCCCCTCGATGCATGCGCTCTAACCTAGAGGGAAGGTTCGGACCAGATGAGGGTGGAATCTCCGTCGAGGTGAAACCGGTAGGATAGTGCCCCAACTTGTGAGCCAACATGGTTTGACATCACCCTATGACCTAAACAAACACAAAACAAGAGAGAGCTACGCCGCTACTCCTTTTCAGAGGAACGCCTAGGGGACGACGATCCGAGTGTGCACAGAGATCGTGGTTCACGAGGAAGACCACGAGAACATCGATCAGATGAAAACTTGCATGTGTCCCTAGCATATGTGTGTGAGTGTGGTGAGAGGTTGGTATATATAGGTGCTTGCATGTGTCCCCTCGCATGCATGCGCCTAACCTAGAGGGAAGGTTCCAGACCAGAGCAGGGGTAATCTCCCGTCGAGGTGAAACCGGTAGGATAGTGCCCCAACTTGTGAGCCAACATGGTTTGACATCACCCTATGACCGAAAAAACACAAAACAAGAGAGAGCTACGCGGGCTACCTCACGGAGGAACGTCTAGGGGGGTAGACGATCCGAGTGTGCACAGAGATCAGGTTTTCGCCGGAGGAAGACCACGAGAACATTGGAATGAGATGAAAACTTGCATGTGCCCCTAGAATATGTGTGTGGGTGAGGTGAGAGGTTGGTATATATAGGTGCTTGCATGTGTACCCCCTCGCATGCATGCGCTCTAACCTAGAGGGTAAGGTTCTGTACCCGTATAAGGGGGTAATCTCCCCGTCGAGGTGAAACCGGGTAGGATAGTGCCCCAACTTGTGAGCCAACATGGTTTAACATCACCCTATGACCTAAACAAACACAAAACAAGAGAGAGCTACGCCGGGATACCCCTGTCAGAGGAACGTCTAGGGGGTAGACGATCCGAGTGTGCACAGAGATTAGGGTTTCGCCGGAGGAAGACCACGAGAACATTAGAATGAGATGAAAATTTGCATGTGCCCCTAGCATATGTGTGTGGGTGTGGTGAGAGGTTGGTATATATAGGTGCTTGCATGTGTCCCCCTCGCATGCATGCGCTCTAACCTAGAGGGGAAGGTTCCAGACCAGATAAGGGTAATCTCCCCGTCGAGGTGAAACCGGGTAGGATAGTGCCCCAACTTGTGAGCCAACATGGTTTGACATCACCCTATTACCTAAAAAAACACAAAACAAGAGAGAGCTACGCTGGCTACCTGTCGGAGGAACGCCTAGGGGGTACGATCCGAGTGTGCACAGAGATCAGGGTTTCGCCGGAGGAAGACCACGAGAACATTGGAATGAGATGAGAACTTGCATGTGCCCCTAGCATATGTGTGTGGGTGTGGTGAGAGGTTGGTATATATAGGTGCTTGCATGTGTCCCCCCTCGCATGCATGCGCCTAACCTAGAGGGAAGGTTCCAGACCGTATAAGGGGTAATCTCCCGAGGTGAAACCGGTAGGATAGTGCCCCAACTTGTGAGCCAACATGGTTTGACATCACCCTATGACCTAAAAACAAAAACAAGAGAGATCTACTGGCTACTGCCGAGGAACGCCTAGGGGGTAGACGATCCGAGTGCACAGATCGTGGTTTCACGAGGAAGACCACGAGAACATTGGAATGAGATGAAAACTTGCATGTGCCCCTAGCATATGTGTGTGGGTGTGGTGAGAGGTTGGTATATATAGGTGCTTGCATGTGTCCCCTCGCATGCATGCGCCTAACCTAGAGGGAAGGTTCAGACCATAAGGGGGTAATCTCCCCACGAGGTGAAACCGGTAGGATAGTGCCCCAACTTGTGAGCCAACATGGTTTGACATCACCCTATGACCTAAACAAACAAAAAACAAGAGAGAGCTACGCCGGCTACCTCATGGAGGAACGCCTAGGGGGTAGACGATCCGAGTGCACAATGATCGTGGTTTCACGAGGAAGACCACGAGAACATTGGAATGATATGAAAACTTGCATGTGCCCCTAGCATATGTGTGTGGGTGTGGTGATAGGTTGGTATATATAGGTGCTTGCATGTGTCCCCGCATGCATGCGCCTAACCTAGAGGGAAGGTTCCAGACCAGATAAGGGGTAATCTCCCGTCGAGGTGAAACCGGTAGGATAATGCCCCAACTTGTGAGCCAACATGGTTTGACATCACCCTATGACCTAAACAAACACAAAACAAGAGAGCTACGCCTGGCTACTCGCTGAGGAACGTCTAGGGGGGACGACGATCCGAGTGTGCACAGAGATCAGGGTTTCGCCGGAGGAAGACCACGAGAACATTGGAATGAGATGAAAACTTGCATGTGCCCCTAGCATATGTGTGTGGGTGTGGTGAGAGGTTGGTATATATAGGTGCTTGCATGTGTCCCCTCGCATGCATGCGCCTAACCTAGAGGGAAGGTTCCGACCAGATAAGGGGTAATCTCCGTCGAGGTGAAACTGCAGGATAGTGCCCCAACTTGTGAGCCAACATGGTTTGACATCACCCTATGACCTAAACAAACACAAAACAAGAGAGAGCTACGCTGGCTACCTGTCGAGGAACGCCTAGGGGGTAGACGATCCGAGTGTGCACAGAGATCAGGGTTTCGCCGGAGGAAGACCACGAGAACATTGGAATGAGATGAAAACTTGCATGTGCCCCTAGAATATGTGTGTGAGTGTGGTTAGAGGTTGGTATATATAGGTGCTTGCATTTGTCCCCCCTCGCATGCATGCGCTCTAACCTAGAGGGAAGGTTCGACCAGATAATTGGGTAATCTCCCCGTCGAGGTGAAACCGGGTAGGATAGTGCCCCAACTTCTGAGCCAACATGGTTTAACATCACCCTATGACCTAAACAAACACAAAACAAGAGAGAGCTACGCCGGGCTACCTGTCGGGAGGAACGTCTAGGGGGTAGACGATCCGAGTGTGCACAGAGATTAGGGTTTCGCCGGAGGAAGACCACGAGAACATTAGAATGAGATGAAAATTTGCATGTGCCCCTAGCATATGTGTGTGGGTGTGGTGAGAGGTTGGTATATATAGGTGCTTGCATGTGTCCCCCTCGCATGCATGCGCTCTAACCTAGAGGGGAAGGTTCCGTACCCGTATAAGGGGGTAATCTCCCCGTCGAGGTGAAACCGGGTAGGATAGTGCCCCAACTTGTGAGCCAACATGGTTTGACATCACCCTATGACCTAAAAAAACACAAAACAAGAGAGAGCTACGCCGGGCTACCCCTGTCAGTGGAACGTCTAGGGGGGTAGACGATCCGAGTGTGCAGAGAGATCAGGGTTTCGCCGGAGGAAGACCACGAGAACATTGGAATGAGATGAGAACTTGCATGTGACACTAGCATATGTGTGTGGGTGTGGTGAGAGGTTGGTATATATAGGTGCTTGCATGTGTCCCCCCTCGCATGCATGCGCTCTAACCTAGAGGGGAAGGTTCCGTACCCGTATAAGGGGGTAATCTCCCCGTCGAGGTGAAACCGGGTAGGATAGTGCCCCAACTTGTGAGCCAACATGGTTTGAAATCACCCTATGACCTAAACAAACAAAAAACAAGAGAGAGCTACCGGCTACCTCACCGAGGAATGTCTAGGGGGTAGACGATCCGAGTGTGCACAGAGATCGTGGTTTCACGGAGGAAGACCACGAGAACATTGGAATGAGATGAAAACTTGCATGTGCCCCTAGCATGTGTGTGTGTGGTGAGAGGTTGGTATATAGGTTCTTGCATGTGTCCCCTCGCATGCATGCGCCTAACCTAGAGGGAAGGTTCCGACTGTGAAGGGGTAATCTCCCGAGGTGAAACCGGGTAGGATAGTGCCCCAACTTGTGAGCCAACATGGTTTGACATCACCCTATGACCTAAACAAACACAAAACAAGAGAGAGCTACGCCGGGCTACCCCTGTCAGAGGAACATCTAGGGGGGTAGACGATCCGAGGTGCATAGAGAGATCAGTAAACATCAAATAAAGTTTCTTGTAAAGTTTCTTGTAACATCAAATAATAGTAGACACCAAATAATATATTTTCATTTGTTATATTAGTAAACATCAAATAAAGTTTCTTCTAAAAAATTTTATTAATAAAAAAAATTGCCCTAGCTACGCCGACGGCTGCCCTCGACGTATTCCAGGCCGTCGGCGTAGCCCTATCCATTAAGGGCTGCCCCCACCACCGGCCACTCCTCCCAATCCATTATATCCCCAACCTCCGCCGCCCGACCCCGCCACCAGCCGCCCTCGTGTCCCTCGCCGCTGCCCCTCGGCCTCCGAGTCGACGCCCGCCACCACCCCACAACCTCCCGAGACGCCTAGCCTCCCTGCTCCCGCTGCCCCGAGCCGCCGCCGCCATCACCCGCCTCCCCGAGCCACTTGCCAAGACCCTTCCTACCCAAGCCATCGCCGCCAGACCCTCCTCCCAAGCCACCGCCACCAAGACCCTCCTCCTCCTCCGCCACCCACCCCACCGCCACCCTCCCCCACTGCCCACCGCCCCACCCTCCCCACACTGTCCCCGCCAACCCCACTCGCCTGCTCCCACGCCTCCTCCCCATTGCCCACCCCTCAACCGAGCACACCCTCCCCCATTAGGTTAGTATTGGTAATTTGGGTGTAGTTAGTTAGGTGTATTGTTAGTATTGGTAGATGTAGTTAATTTAGGTTAGTATTTTTTTATTTTTACTTTGTATGCATATTTTTGTGATGATAAATAGGAGTAGGAGTAGTTTTAGTATGTAGGTTAAGAAGTAGGAGTAGAATGAAAACCCTAAATAGAAGTAGTTTGTAGTATGTGAGTAGAAATAGGAATGGAACTAGAATTGCTAGAAATAGGAGTAGAATTAGAAATGCTAGAAATAGTAGTAGAAATAGAATTAGAATTAGAAATTGCTAAATAGATGTTGCATATTTAACCATCTTCTCATGTTTTTTGCAGTTACCGGAGGGTGAGCGGGGGGAGTGTTTTGACGGCGGGTCCCGGATCATCTTCGAAGATTTGATCACGCTTCGAGGGTGAGAATCTGTCGCCTCTTGTACCTAGGTTTATTTTCGTGTCTAGATCACCAAGTATGTCGCGTCACCTAGGCGTCATCCGACCGTAAGCTGCTACGCGACTTAATATGCATTAGTGGTCTCGCATATTTTGGACCGTAACGCTTATGGCTTTTATCTGGCGATGCGGATTCGTAGTTGGGTTTGGTTCTCCTCTCTACCTCGATTCGAGACAGATTTCGTGGCGCCTCCTCGTTGTTCTCCTGATGCACATCCTCTTGGCTTTTTGTCGAGACGTATCGGAGAGCAGCGGGAGGTGCCCAAATTCGCTGGATCGGGTAGAACCAGGAGAACTTACCCAATCTACGGATCCGCGCTAGTTAGGACCCTCTTTCCTATTGGACATGTAGGTTGATGAATGCGTAAAATATGAAGCATTTAATCTCCTTGATATAAAATGTTATATTTGTTGTTTGTCTCCCAACAAAGCGTAAGAGGATGGATGATAATGGGTGGATGTACGGTGGCGTATTAGTGCGACTAATAAAAGACGATTGGGTACGGAACACTCATTTGTTAGTGAATGAGTTAGCGGCGTGGTTCAAGGCAATGGTTCGGCACTTTGTCCTTGCGCTCATTGCACTAAGCGTCATCGTCAGGAAAGGATGACATGTACAAACACCTTCTCGCAATATGGGTACATGTCTAACTATGTCACGCAAGTCGACTTTGCTCGGTATGAACGTGATGAGGTGAGGTGATGTCACCGGCTCAATGGCAATGAGCATGATGGGATTAGAAACATGCTAGATGATCTTATCGATGCCGACCAGCCGAATCGCCACCTCCACGGAGGAATCACCGAACCGAGGAACCGCTAGAACCGGAGGAACCGAGCCAACCGCAAGGCCTTCCTTGATATGATGGCATGCTAAGAGGCCTCTGACGAGGGTGCAAAGATTTCTCAGCTCGATGCCATCTCTCGGTTCTAGCCGACAAGTGCCAAGATTCGCCACCCGTTCTCACTTTGAAGCTAATTTGAGAACATGTGGTAACATGTTGCCCAAGGGCATTGTCTCGCTAAAACCTTTCACGAAACGAAGAAACTCATGAAGGAGCTCAACATGGATTATGAAAAGATAGATTGTTGTCCAAAAGGCTGCCTTTTTTTGGAAACAGTTTGAGGGTGACAAGTACGATCCATTTGTAAGGCCTCTAGATATGAAGAGATAAAGGGAAGGATGGTCGTGAGGCAATGAAGGTCGCTAAGAAGATACTTCGTATCTCCCATTCATAAAAAGAATCCAGTGACTTTACTTGAGCGAGGAGACGCCAAATGATGACGTGCCACAAGAAGGGGAAAAGATACGAGGACGCAGGCACGGAAGAAGATGGGACATCCATCCGATGGTAAGGCATGGAAGAACTTCGATGACAAATACCCTTGCAAGCGTAAGAGGCTCGAATGTTAGAATTGCGATAGCAATGTATGGCTTCAACCCATATGGTATGTCGACGGCCTCGCATACCTGCCGGTGTATGTTATTCCTCAATCTCCTCCCGAGTATTAATGCAATGTAAGACCATGTTTTTGTCGCGATAATTCCAGGACCCGAGTATCCGGGAAGAACTTGAGTGTCTATATGCAAATTGTGGATGATTTGAACCACTTGGATACACGGGATGTTGACATACATCGAGCATCAAAGAGAAACTTTTGATGAAAGTTTGGTTACAATATACTATGCATGACATGCCAGGTACGCCCTAACGTATGGATGGTGTACCTGGTAAGTGGCCATGCCAGCAGGCACCGACTTGAGTTCCTTTGGCTAAAGTCGGGTCGCAAATATGTTGCGTTTGACACGAATCGACAGTACCTCAAAAGAAATCATTCGTTCAGAGAAGATATAAAGAACTTCAAGAAGGGCAAAGTTGTGCATGAAGTAAAAGAGGTACCAAAGTTCGAGGGTGCGCTTGTTGATGCCGAGATACGTGTTTCTCGTGCCTTGGCGCTGAACGCCATCAATTTGCGGGATATGGTGTAACGCATAATTGGACTCACGTGGCTTTAACGAATCTCGTATTACAAGGACCTCGAACTTCCCCATAACATCGATGTGATGCACACCAAAAGAATGTCGGGAGTCCTTTTCACAGTCCTGAACATTCCTGGGAAGTCAAAGGATAATGTCAAGGCCAGAGTTGATGTTGAGAAGCTTTGTGATAGGAAGAGATTACACATGCAGCCTCCTACTGTCCGTCGAAAGAATTGGTTCAAGCCGCATGCCTACTACTGCCTTGATAATGTCCAAAAGAAGGAGTCATTTAGGTGGCTCAAATACGTCGTGATGTTCCCTGACGGTTATTGTTCGAATATAAGTAAGGGAGTCAATCTTTGACGGACAAGTCAACGGGCTCAAGAGTCACGACTATCATATATGGATTGAGCGGTGATGCGGTGATGGTTCGAGGGTATCTCCCGAAAAGTATGGCGAGTGCTTATGAGTTGAGCCATTTCTTCCACCCTCCGTATAAGCAGATATGTCCTCCGGTGATTGAGAAGCTGCAAGTTCAGTGCCGAGTTGCTATGCAATTTGGATATGATCTTCCATGAGCTTCTTTACTCCGATGGCACATCTCATTGTGCACCTCGCTACGAGGCACTATTGGGGGGCGTGCAATTTCGCTGGCAATTTTGTATTGAGAGAGAGTTTAAGTATATTCAAAGATAATCGAAACAAAGCCAAGATTGAAGCATGCATAGTCAAGCAACATGCCTTCCGAGATATGGTAGACGCCGACAACCCATCGCCCGATGATGTTCCCACTATGCATAACCCGTCTCGTTACAATGTCGACCTGCCCAAGAATGACCCCAATCTCGAACTATTCCAATTTCCGTGGCAAGGCCGGTAAAGGACTAAAATATAGGTTGTCAAGGAAGAGAAGGATTGCATAATGCTCTATGTGCTTATGAACATGAAGGAAGTGGTCGATTTCATTAGGTAAAATGGTGAACACCCTATTTCTATGCAGCTAGTAACTCGGTCTCCGCCTAATGATTATTTTCTCCTTCTTAGCGATTTCACGGATGAACAGGGTCGACCGACCGATCCCTCTCCCATGGAGTTGGACACTCTCGAAAGAGGGTGCTCCCGAAATAAAAAAACTTTGTGTCCTGGTTTATGGAAAAGTAATTTCTAACATGTCCTCTTACCTTGCAATATGTGACTTGTCGCTCTTATTCCACGTAACTCACCGAACGCAACAAATTCCTCTTGTACCTATAGGAGCTGATCCCAACGTTGAGATGTCGATGAGCTGAAATGTGTTTCCCAAGGTTGTAAAGGTCGCCATGAAGTATGAGAAGTATGATGTGAATGGGTTTCGCCCATACGCAGACGCACCGTAAAGGGCGATCAATGCAAAACGGTAAATCTGGGTGTTCACCAAAGGAACCTATTCCTTGATTACTATGGAAGGTTAGAGAATGTATACGGTGACCTTCAATCGCATTTAATGTCGAACTCAATCTTGTTGTGTTCAAGTGCCACCGGTTGACTTTGACAAGGTGGACCGAGAAGTACCCTTCCATTGGGTTAGTTGAAGTTAGGCCTTCAACCACCTATAGCGGAGCCGACGCCTTTGTTGTTGCTCACCAAGCCAACCAAGTTTATTATTTGCCCTACCCATGCCGTAAAGCGGAACTCTGTGGGGAAGTCGTGTTCCGGTATCGCCACATGGTAACCTACCGATTCCCTCCGAGGACATTACAACAACATTAACCCCGTAACGCATTTAGGAATTTTCTATCAAGAGCAAGAGGACTTTGACACTTTGATTTAGAACCGTTGATCTTGAGGACCTTGGGAATGATGTAGAAACTCTGGGGTAGTCACTGGTGAATCTACATGACATAAGTATGCTCGAGAAGCTCCATACCGAGAATGACAACGATGATGAGCCTACACCCTTCGATGAGAATCCAGATTTCTACTCAAAAGATAGTGATAGTGAGAATGAGAATGAGAATCAAATGATAGTGAGTATTTATTTTTAATGCATTTTATTTTGTCTTTGTGCTTAACTATTTTCTTAATTGCATTATGCCTTTATTCTTTCAGATACATTTTATTATGTCTTTGTGCTTAACTGTTTTCTCTTACTTAATGCAGTGATTGAACAATATGAGCAGCGGCAAGGCAACCAGTTCCTTGCTTAATGCGCCAAGCAACAGAAGAAAAGAGCTACACGGAGTGGGAGACAGCCAAATCCCAATCCGCGTTACCCCGATCTTGCTCCTGCTGGCGGAGGACGGGGTCGAGGCCGAGGTCGAGGAGGACGAGGACGAGGTGCCACGGGAGGAGGCGTGGACTTTGACCCACCACCCTCTGCTTCTGGCGACGTGTGGCATCCCGCAAAACCACTACTAGAAAATCGCGTTGTTTTTGTGCATTGCATCATCATAACCTCATGCTCATGTCATCATGCCACATTGCATTTGAGCATCGTCATGTCGTCATGCATATGTCTGTCTAAAACTATTTCCGAAAAGCCTATTTTGTTTTCCACTAGCCCTTCTTATTTCAAAGTATCAAGTCGGTTTGTCCGGATCTTTGTTTGGACTAAAAACTATTTATAAATCTTTTACAATTGAAAAATAATAAAATATTTTGTCCGGGGAGGCAGTCCGATCAGTCAGGCCAGAGGCCCGACCTGACCAGACTACCTACCACCCGGCCCATCTAAAGAAAACCCTAGACCAACCTTTTCCTACCTACATCTAATCCTACCCAGCCCCTCCACATCATCCCCACCAATCCCCTCCCTCCATCTCACCGTTCCCTCCACCTCACCCTACCAAATGCACCTCACCAATCCACACCCTAACCCAATCACTCAATGACACCTCACCCCACCCACTCTCTCTCCCTTCCTCACAGCCAACCCCACCCCCACTTCCTCTCTCACCCGCCTGTCCCCACTCCCCTGGACCCACCACCCGACCCAGCCCCACCTGGGCGGGGCCCCTCCCTCTCTCCCCCTCCTGGTCCCACGTGACCCCACCCAGACCCGACGCATCCCCCGCTCCCCTCCCATCTCGCCTCGGACCTCCCCGCCGCCTGCTTTCTCTCTGCCGCAAGACACCCGGCTCCGGAGTCGCCCATCTCCTCTCTGGCCACCGCCTTCCTCCCCATCGGCCGCCCTCCGCCTCAACGCGTCCTCATGTCCCGCTTCACCGACGCTGCGCGCCCGCGTCTGCTCTCTCTTCCTCCCTGGATGCACACGCCTTCGTTCCCTCCTCCTGCAGCCGCCAGGCCTCCCCTCGCCGGAGCCCCGCATGCGACTGCATCCTCCTCCCCCGACACCCCGCCGCCCGGTGCTCCTCGAGCTGCCGCTCGCTGCCTGCCGCCCGGCCTTCTTCCTCCTCGAGCTCGGCCAGGCTTCGACGCCGCCGTCACCGGGCTCCCTCCGCGGCCCCTCCGCCGCCCTATGGCCGCATCCCGTGCGCCGCTGCCTGGCCTCGCCGCCAGCGCCCTATGGCGCCTCGTTGTCCGACCGGCCATGCTCGCCTACCACCCTCCGGTGACGGCGACCCCGCCCAGAAGCTCCCTCCGCCCGCTTCTTCCGTTCGGCCCCGCCAGCCACTGGCCCATCTCCGAGCCGCCGTAGGCTCGCGTCGCCCGCTGTGGCCTCTCTCCTGCGCCACAGAGGCCGCGCCCGCCCTCGTCACCGTGCCCACCGACGAGCTCCGCGCCGCCACCGTCGGGCCCACCTTCCACCCCGTCCTTCCTCGCCTTGCTTCAACCCGAGCCACCCCAGTCGCGCCGTCCGCGGCCTCCGAACCCTGCCGCCGCTCCACGCGTCTGGCCGAGCGACCTAATGGTGGTTTTGCCGTGTTATGTTCCTTCCAAGAGCGCAACGCCAGGGACCTATACCGAAGTGGCCAATGTTTGTATCTGTGTGGTGTTGTTAAGAAGATGGGGTTGTCCCAAAATCGTGTCGAGAAGCCATGTGTTGTCGCACAAGTCCAAGATCTGCATCATTGTGTCATGACCAAGACCATCTGAGGATCGATCTCGCCGAGACCGAGTGCGCCTACATGGATCCGGTGATGCCGGCACACCAAGATCTACCACACGAAACCGAAGACCGATCCGAAGCGCCGAGGCCTTCGACAGGGAATCGACAATATCTTTGCGAAACTCCAAGGTCTACTTCATAGGTTGCCGAACGCCAAGGTCGCCGACACAGAACGCCAAGTACTTCACCCCGAAGGCCAAGACCCACCCAGAACGCGGACCCGACGAGATCTTCGCGACGACAAGATCGGCACCGACCAAGGCGGATCCGATGCGCCCCGACGCCGAACCAAGTCCTTCTTCGCGGAACGCCAAGATCTACTCTGTTATCCGAGAACGATCCCGGAGTCCGAACCTCGTTCCCTGTCGAACCCCGAACCCCCTGAACCACGATCTGCCAAACCCAGATGTGTGACCTCTTTGCCGAGACCCTATTTTATAAATGATATATCTGATGCATATTAAATTGTTCATGCATGCATACTTGTCATGTGGTTTGGGGGCCTTATGCCGATTCACCTTATAATTAAATATGGGGCCCATATGCGGGCAAATCTAGTCTTATATTGGCCTCATTTAACTTTGTGTAGCGAACCAGTGCTATCTTGTGCCTTGATAATGCAACATTTAAATTGCGGGGTAGTTAAATAACTTGAACCGTTTAATTAATTGGCGGGACCCCGGTTCCACTTAATATTGCCCAATTGCATCGCATCTTTGCCATGTCATACACCATACATGCATCACGCCCGATCTTCTGCCGTAGTATTAAATAGTGCATCCGGTGTTTATTCTAGTGTTTTGCTTCTTCGCGGATAAGGCCGTTGAGTTGATGTGAGCTTCGCCCCGATCTTCGGTTGAACCTTCGGCAATGTTTTCAGGCGAGCACCTCCCCCCTTTCTACCTATCTTACTTTTATAGTATTTATTCCCTCCTGTTGATCTATTGCTATCTGTGTTGCGATGCTCTAGTTTTCTACCCGTGTTATCCCTTGCAGCCTTATATTGCCTTGGACACCTCCTATTACCTGTTGTTTGGTAGATAGTTGGACCTGCGCGTCGTAGTCGCTTGCTCAAGTGCCGGTGCGTGTCTTCAAGTACCAGCTTGTTGGAGTATTGCCGTGTGTTTATTGTTGGAGATGATCAAGACTTTAATTGTTTAACAACTAAAACTGAAGTAGGTGTAGCGAGAGGCAGGTGGGCAATATATGTTATTTGGTTGTTAACCGTCCACTTGTGTCCCGTGGACCCCGAGTACTTGATAATTGTTCCTTGAATATTCGCTATCCACATCCGGGAGGATTATGGGACCCCCAGCCGAGCTTGATTCACTTATTTCTTGGGGCCATAAACTAGTTTGAGGTTTTATTTACTATCCTGTACTTATGCCATGCTTTACCGCTTATTTACGACAGCGAGGAGCACTGTACTGCTTAGGATCGGGACACGATTTTCGCTGTATCGACAAGCCCGCTTTTGGGTTCCCATCGTTCTGGCCCACCCAAACCTTGGGTCCGTCTCGAGTCGCTAACTTCTATGGTGTACTCAATGGGTGGCCTCAAATATTTCTGAATCTTGTGATTGCTTTGTCGTGAAAGCCTCGTGGGTTTTGATTTGGTTTCCGAGGTTGATCGAGTGTGTGTTGCTATTTGTGCACCCCTGGGTAAAACTTTCAAAGCCGTGTCCGCGTTATGGACGACTTGGAGCACAAGATCTCGATCATAGACAACTATAACTAAAGTAGTCTTGTAAATTTGACTTTATGATGACTAGTAATCAGCTTCACTATAATGGAATGGCTAAATAAACTGCCAACAATTGCTTGTTTGGGTTGTCTCTTACGACCATTGTATCTCGACTAGTAAGTATTGCAACTACAACGGAATGGCTAAATAAAAGTACCAACAACCGCTGGGTTTTGGGATATCTCATGCTAATTGTATCCGACTAGTAAGTGTTGCAACTACAATGGAATGGTTAAATAAAAGTGCCACCGCTTATTTTATCGTGATGACTATCTATACTTGACTAGTAATTGCTGCAACGATAATCGAATAAATAAACTGCCAACCGTGTGAGTTCCTGTTGACTTCCTCGCTTGGTCTCGGGAAACACCAAGATGGGTTTGTCGATGGTAGCACCAGGTTGGTTCGAATAGGTCTTTCTTATCCTCTCTCGATAGCCGACATTTATATCGAGTCTCTATAGGTTGTTTAGTGCATGCTGCACGCTGCCATAGCTACCATACCTATGTAGGCGAGGACCGCCAATTCTAGCCTCGCTGTAATCGCCTCGATCGACCGCTCTCTTTTTCCTTTGCCCTTTGTCGGCACCCTTTGTTAAGCAGGTTTTGAGATCGACGTTAGCGTGGTTACCCTTCCGGCTTGCGGGCAGGGTTATGGACGCCATTGGTTATTCTTTAGGGCTTAGCCCCATTTGCATCTTGTCCGTAGTGGACGCCTATCGCTTTTAAGGTGATTTGGATCTTTGTTAGATATCTGTATCCTTGACTCATGGAGTCGTGTTGTATATATATGCTCGTGGGTCCCATCGAGGACGCTGTAATGTTATTACTTCGTTTTCCACCCGCACGCAAGTGCCTGGTGGGCACCTTTGAATTGTTTCTATGCGGGTTTGGTGGGTTCGCTCAAACTTGCATAGAGCCGATTCTGAGGGTGTTACAGAGTGGTATCAGAGCTCAGCAGTTGCGATACCCCACAAGTCCAGCCTGTAGGATAACCTAGCTAACGACCAAAGTAGAGTGTCAAAACTATTTTTGCAAAATCGGTTGGATAGTTCTGATTAGGTCTGATTTTACCCTCCGCTATTCGCTATTCTCTTACCTCTACGCTTTGAATCCGCTCTCTTCTCTTTCTTTGAGTCCGTGAATTCTCGTGGTTGGGTTTTCGCCGTACCTTCGTGGTTTCGCTTCCCTTTGTAACGGTGTTGCTACATCTGGTCTTCATGCTATCCGAGGAATCCTTCGTCTGGTGGACTTCTCTTTGTTCCTTCTTGTGCCTTCCGGTGTTTTCTGACGCGACGACATCATCTACGCCAGATCCGATGCAGAGTCTGCATCACTCCTCTGTTTCCGAACCTCGCTTGTCGAGATCTACAATCTGCATTCCGAGAGTTGGTTGCATAATTCGCCTATTCGTGTGCAGAGTAATGGTTTGGGTGCGCGATGGACTGATCACCATCCGAATACTCTTATCATTCGCTCTTGTACATCGAATCAGTGGATCCAGCAATTTTACTCCTTCCACGGAAGCTAGAGGTGGCTTTATTTGTTGATACCTCTACCTTCGACCTTTTGTTTCCGGAGTGTTTCCCTCGACGGTCATGGACAACAACCTCTTGTTAGTGGTGTCGCGAGGATCTACACGAAGCGAGAAGATGCAGACCGCCGACCTTCTTCCCGGTACCATGAGGCGGATCTCGAGGGCGAGATCCATTGTTAGTGGTGTCGAATTGTGGCATCCCGCAAAACCACTACTAGAAAATAGCGTTGTTTTTGTGCATTGCATCATCATAACCTCATGCTCATGTCATCATGCCACATTGCATTTGAGCATCGTCATGTCGTCATGCATATGTCTGTCTAAAACTATTTCCGAAAAGCCTATTTTGTTTTCCACTAGCCCTTCTTATTTCAAAGTATCAAGTCGGTTTGTCCGGATCTTTGTTTGGACTAAAAACTATTTATAAATCTTTTACAATTGAAAATAAAATATTTTGTCCGGAGGCAGTCCGATCAGTCGCCAGGGAGGCCGACCTGACTACCACCCGCCCATCTAAAGAAAACCCTAGACCAACCTTTTCCTACCTACATCTAATCCTACCCAGCCCCTCCACATCATCCCCACCAATCCCCTCCCTCCATCTCACCGTTCCCTCCACCTCACCCTCGGCCCAGCCACCTCACCAATCCACACCCTAACCCAATCACTCAATGACACCTCACCCCACCCACTCTCTCTCCCTTCCTCACAGCCAACCCCACCCCCACTTCCTCTCTCACCCGCCTGTCCCCACTCCCCTGGACCCACCACCCACCAAGGGCCCTCCTCTCCTCCCCGTCCCACGTGACCCCACCTGCACGACGATCCCCGCTCCCTCCCATCTCGCCCATGACCTCCCCGCCGCCTGCTTCTCGCTTGCCAGAGCACCACCTCGCACGGAGCTCGCCCCATCTCCTCTCCGGCCACCGCCTTCCTTCCCATCGGGCCGCCCTCCGCCTCGACCAACGCGTCCCCGCGGGCCCGCCTCGACACGCGCCGCGCCGCTCTCTTCCTCCCGGATGCACACGCCGTTTCCCTCCTCCGCAGCCGCCAGCCTCCTCGGGAGCCCCGCATGATCGCATCCTCCTCGACACCCCGCCGCCGGCCTCGAGCTGCTGCCTGGCCGCCGCCTTCTTCCTCCTCTCGAGCTCGGCCAGCGCCGACGTCGCCGGGCGGGCCCTCCGCGAGCGTCCCTCCCCGCCGCCCGCCGCATCCAGCACCGCCGGGCCAGTTCTCCGCGCCAGCCAAGCGCAGCGCCTCGCTGCCGATCCGGCCGTGGCTCGCTTACCACCTCAGAACGGCGACCCCGCCGCCTGAAGCTCCTCCGCCCTGCCTCTTCCGCCTTGAGGGACCTGCCAGCTGGCCCATCTCCGAAGCCGCCAGAGGCTCGCCGCCGCCATGGCCTCTCTCTCGCGCCAGAGGCTCGCCCTTCACCGTGTCCACTGACGACGAGCTCACGCCACCGGGCCCACCTTCCACCCTGTCCTTCCTTGCCTTGCTTCAACCCGAGCCACCCCAGTCGCGCCGTCCGCGGCCTCCGAACCCTGCCGCCTCTCCACGCGTCTGGCCGAGCGACCTAATGGTGGTTTTGCCGTGTTATGTTCCTTCCAAGAGCGCAACGCCAGGGACCTATACCAAAGTGGTCAATGTTTGTATCTGTGTGGTGTTGTTAAGAAGATGGGGTTGTCCCAAAATCGTGTCGAGAAGCCATGTGTTGTCGCACAAGTCCAAGATCTGCATCATTGTGTCATGACCAAGACCATCTGAGGATCGATCTCGCCGAGACCGAGTGCGCCTACATGGATCCGGTGATGCCGGCACACCAAGATCTACCACACGAAACCGAAGACCGATCCGAAGCGCTGAGGCCTTCGACAGGGAATCGACAATATCTTCGTGGAACTCCAAGGTCTACTTCGTAGGTTGCCGAACGCCAAGGTCGCCGACACAGAACGCCAAGTACTTCACCCCGAAGGCCAAGACCCACCCGGAGCGCGGACCCGACGAGATCTTCGCGACGACAAGATCGGCACCGACCAAGGCGGATCCAATGCGCCCCAACACCGAACCAAGTCCTTCTTCGCGGAACGCCAAGATCTACTCTGTTATCCGAGAACGATCCCGGAGTCCGAACCTCGTTCCCTGTCGAACCCCGAACCCCCTGAACCAAGATCTGCCGAACACAGATGTGTGACCTCTTTGCCGAGACCCTATTTTATAAATGATATATCTGATGCATATTAAATTGTTCATGCATGCATACTTGTCATGTGGTTTGGGGGCATTATGCCGATTCACCTTATAATTAAATATGGGGCCCATATGCGGGCAAATCTAGTCTTATATTGGCCTCATTTAACTTTGTGTAGCGAACCGGTGCTATCTTGTGCCTTGATAATGCAACATTTAAATTGCGGGGTAGTTAAATAACTTGAACCGTTTAATTAATTGGCGGGACCCCGGTTCCACTTAATATTTCCCAATTGCATCGCATCTTTGCCATGTCATACACCATACATGCATCATGCCCGATCTTCTGCCGTAGTATTAAATAGTGCATCCGGTGTTTATTCTAGTGTTTTGCTTCTTCGCGGATAAGGCCGTTGAGTTGATGTGAGCTTTGCCCCGATCTTTGGTTGAACCTTCGGCAATGTTTTCAAAGTAGCACCTCCCTTTCTACCTATCTTACTTTTATAGTATTTATTCCCTCCTGTTGATCTATTGCTATCTGTGTTGCGATGCTCTAGTTTTCGTACCCGTGTTATCCCTTGCAGCCTTATATTGCCTTGGACACCTCCTATTACCTGTTGTTTGGTAGATAGTTGGACCTGCGCGTCGTAGTCGCTTGCTCAAGTGCTGTTGCGTGTCGTCAAGTACCACAGTTGTTGGAGTATTGCCGTGTGTTTATTGTTGGAGATGATCAAGACTTTAATTACTGTTTAACAACTAAAACTGAAGTAGGTAAGCAGAGGCACAGGTGGGCAATATATGTTATTTGGTTGTTAACCGTCCACTTGTGTCCCGTAGGACCCCGAGTACTTGATACCTGTTCCTTGAATATTCGCGCTATCCACATCCGGGAGGATTATGGGACCCCCCTGAGCCAGAGCTTGATTCAGTCTTATTTCTTGGGGCCATAAACTAGTTTGAGGTTTTATTTACTATCCTGTACTTATGCCATGCTTTACTGCTTATTTACGATTGTGCGAGGAGCACCTGTACTGTTTAGGATCGGGACACGATTTCGCGGTATCGACAAGCCCAGTTTTGGGTTCCCAATGTTTCTACCGTCCACCCAAACCTTGGGTCCGTCTCGAGTCAGCTAACTTCGCTATGGTGTACTCAATGGGTGGCCCTGAAATATTTCTGAATCTTGTGATTACTTTGTCGTGAAAGCCTCGTTGGGTTTTGATTTGGTTTTTCCGAGGTTGATCGAGTGTGTTGCTATTTGTGCACCCTCGGGTAAAACTTTCTGAAAGCCGTGTCCGCGGTTATGGACGACTTGGAGCACAGTATCTCGATCATAGACAACTATAACTAAAGTAGTGCTGTAAATTTGACTTTATGATGACTAGTAATCAGCTTCACTATAATGGAATGGCTAAATAAAACTGCCAACAATTGCTTGTTTGGGTTTCTTGCGACCATTGTATCTGACTAGTAAGTATTGCAACTACAACGGAATGGCTAAATAAAAGTACCAACAACTGCTGGGTTTTGGGATATCTCATGCTAATTATATCTGACTAGTAAGTGTTGCAACTACAATGGAATAGTTAAATAAAAGTGCCCACTGCTTATTTTATCAGGATGACTATCTATACTTGACTAGTAATTGCTGCAACGATAACTGAATAAATAAAACTGCCAACTGTGTGATTTCCTCGGTTGACTTCCTCGTTTGGTCTCGAGGGGGAAACACCAGGATGGGTTTGTCTGATGGTAGCACCAGGTTGGTTCCGAATAGGTCTTTCTTATCCCTCTCTGATAGCCGACATTTATATCGAGTCTCTATAGGTTGTTTAGTGCATGCTGCCGCTGCATTCACCATACCTATGTAGGCGAGGACCGCCAATTCTAGCCTCGCTGCATCGCCTCAAGATCGACCGCTCTCTCTCTTTTTCCTTTGCCTTTGTCGGCACCCCTCTTGTTAAGCAGGTTTTGAGATCGACGTTAGCGTGGTTACCCTTCCGGCTTGGCCTCGGCAGGTTATGGACGCCATTGGTTATTCTTCGCTCTTAGCCCCATTTGCATCTTGTCCGTAGTGGACGCCTATCGCTTTCAAGGTGATTTGGATCTTTGTTCAGATATTGTATCCTTGACTCATGGAGTCGTGTTGTATATATATTCTATGGGTCCCATCGAGGACCTGTGTAATGTTATTACTTCG
The DNA here is from genome assembly GCA_030063025.1 of Avena longiglumis. Classification (NCBI taxonomy): domain Eukaryota; kingdom Viridiplantae; phylum Streptophyta; class Magnoliopsida; order Poales; family Poaceae; genus Avena; species Avena longiglumis. The sequence continues at coordinate 474,923,731 of CP125976.1, forward strand.
CTTTTCCACCCGCACGAAAGTGCTCGGTGGCACCTTTGAATCGCTTTATGCGGGGTTTGGCGGGTTTCGCTAAAACTTGCATAGGGCCGATTCGAGGGTTACTGACGTGGCTCTGAGTTGTTCCCTGACAGAGCAGCCTTCAGGCCGAGAGGCAGAGTTCGAGGACCGAGAGGAGGCGGACTGATACGGAGGCGGACACTAGCCGCGAGTTGGTGGGGCCAAGAAATTGCGGAATCATGGGGAATCGGGAGTCCTCGACGAGAAGTTTGAGCCTAGGACTCGGGAGGCTAAAGCCCTTATTATTCCGTATGGCCTTGAGTAAGTGTACTAATTTGGCAATTTAAAACATTTTATTTCATGTTGGTCATAAATAATTATTGTGTACTAATGTTTATTATTGTGCAACAATTGGACATTTCCTCCGGGGATTTAAGCCCCTTCCTAACAGCCTTGTTGGAGCTCCGATTAGGAAGTTCTGGCCTATCACATTACCCACGAGGTGACAGGAAGCTAGCTACCACTTGGGCGGACTACTGCATACCCATGTCCCGGCTTTCCGACAACGTTCCGATGTCATCACCAAGTTTTGGGTAAGGCATATTTCTCGAGTTATGTTCATACTTGATGACCCCACCGTTAACTCATGACTCTTATGCATGATTGAAGTTTTTACCGTGGTGCCGAGGAGGACCAGAGAAGGCGCAGAGGACTTTGCTTGGGGCTTGTGTGAAGTTGACCCCCGTGTGTGGTACAACCGAGGTCACGGCCGCTAGCCACTTCGGGTGACAGGGCGTGAGGGTCGAAGGAAGACATTATCGGTAGGAACCCTAATCCGAGTACTCGACGCCTTAAGATTACATGTCGGTGAGTAAAATGTCAATGAGATTCTACATTTCTTCTAAGTTGCCATTGCATTGTCCGAGTTGAGTATTGCATTTTCAGGTTATCCTCGATTGGGTAGCCGCATCGACTCGCATGGGAGGAGCTGGTTAGGACGAGGTGGCTCGAGAAGACGAGGAGTTTGCAGCCTTGTCGAGGCGTAACGCGGATAACCGAGGCGATGGTGGAACGACCGGGAAACCGCAACTTGACCGCTTCAAGGGAAGGTGGTACGTATATACATGGAACGACCTGCGCATTTCGCTATGTTTGTACTACATGCATAATATTTTCTTTTCGCGATACAGTGGCCGAGGCACAACCCGGGAGGTGATTCATGACGCCGCCGCCTATGAGATGATGCGCGAAGAAGCCCAATTACTGAGCCTCAACCCTCGTTCGTGTACTTTGGCACTGCCTGCAACGACTTGGGAACTACAAGACGATGGTGAAGGCTCACACCCCATGTGGATGACCCCATTCACGCCGAGATCGACGAGGAGTCGTTGGTCCCTGTCGGGCACGGATTGCAGCATGGACGCCTCAAGATTCTGAATAAGAAGGTCAAGCTACCCTCAAGACGAGCTTCAGCCGCCTCAAGGCTACCTACCTCACGGCCCCCTATCCGCCTCGTGGCCAGCCTCGTCGCTCGCCGAGGATGTAAGTTTTTCGCTTTCATCATCTTTATGACTTTTATTCCTGCATGGCTAACCGTTGACGAGATTCCTTGTATTTGAAATTGTAGCTGAGTTAGACACCTCACGATGCCGCTTATGAGGAATATCGGTGGCCTTCGGCAGCATCGAGGCGAATGCAATCTACATGCAATACGTAAATGTAAGTCCGAACCTTTATTTTTGCAAAAGATACAAGTCCCACTTCCCCGCTTGTTGTACTACGGCCTGACTTCTAAACTATCTTGCGCCATGATGGTGAATATTCAACCGCCGAATAGAGATTTAGGGCCCGTGCCTCCCATGCCAGTCCGATGCCATTTTTGCAATCAAGGAAAGCGCTAGGACCTACTACGCATCGACACCGTAAGTTCTTTGCTAACCCACGTTATCGCTTTACTTTGCCTCGCAAGTTGCTAACATGTAGGCAACATGTAGGAACGGAGCTTCGAACTGGCACTTTGGCCACGCCGGATGGGCGCCGATCACACCGCTTCATGACGATGGTCCATCCTGCCATTCCGCAGTGGTTCTCCCGAGCTTCACACTTACTCCTCGCCAGTGGCTCTTCCGCTGCTTCATCGGACGCAACCCTCGGCAGAGGTCACCACTTTTCACCAGGGGAGATCTCGGGTACACCCCCTCTCCTCCAGAGTTGTAGGCATGTGTGATGATGAATGAACAATGTATGGATGATGTATAAACAATGTATGGATGATGTATAAACAATGTTTAATATGAGCATGTGTGATATGAACAATGTTTAATATGACCATATGTGATCTTGTATGACATGAGTGCCGCATGTATGGTTGTATGGATGTATGCATGGATGATGTATGGATGTATGCATGGATGATGTATGGATGTGAGTGTTGCTGAGAAAATTCAAAAAAATCGTATGTGATACGCCGACGGCAATGTCCTCGGCATAGCCTCCGCCATGTGCCAATGGTCGGGCTACGCCGAGGGCACCGCTGGCGTAGCACCCGCCCCACGCCGAGGGTCGGCCGCCTAAGCGCCACCGAGGGCCAGGCGGTGGACACGCGTCCACATACGCCGAGGGCGAGGCCGTCGGGTAGCACCTTCCGGGAGGCCCAATGGTGCCACGTGGCCACCATACCGAGGGTAGGGCCGTCGATACGGTGCGCCGTTAGCAGCCGCTTAACGGCAGCGCCGCCGCCGACGGCCGCTACCGACGGGCCTCGGCCGTCGGCGTGAAGCTACGCCGACGGTTTTTTACGCCGACGGCCGCTTTTTGCTCACGAGGAGACCTTCGCCGAGGGGGCTACGCCGACGGCAGCCCTCGGCATAGTGTATGCCGACGGAAAATCTTGCTACGCCGAGGGATTTTTGCCGTCGGCGTAGCCGTCGCATGCTGTAGTGGTGGTTCATACCTTCCAAGAGCTTCCGAGGGCAATGCCAATGTAAGGGTACCAAACGGCATCAAAGAAATGTACATCTCAGGTGCACCGGAAGATAGCCTTGCTGGTGCTGGCTTAGTTATTCTTATCAGTGGCCCTTAAGGAACAATAAAGGAACACATTTACACATGCATGTTACGAGACTTCACAGTATGCAATTCTTCCATGGGGAAATAACTGTCAAGAACACTCACTCTGCAAGAAAGGGAACGAGATGGCCTTCAGTTTGTTCCTCACATACTGGCTGGTTATTGGCTTCAAGGTAATATTGAGGGTATATCAACTGAGGTTTTTTTTTGCGGGTAAAATGGAACTTCATTAAACAGGCAGGGTTACACTGGTAGAAAACGCCCCATGCGTCCCGGTTGGTAAGGGCCATTAGTCCCGGTTGCCCAACCGGGATGGGGGCATCGGGACTAAAGCTCCAACCATTAGTCCCGGTTGCCCCACCAACCGGGACAAATGGGGCACACGGCGATCGTAGCGCGAGGGTGGAGATTAGTCCCGGTTCGTAACACGAACCGACTAATAACCTCTGCCGCAAGAGATTTGGCCCATTTCTTCACGCGTAGAATTCATTTTGGCACTTTTTGTGCCGTGGCAGAGAATTCATTTAAGTTGTTTTATTGTTTATTTAGTGTTTTGCACTTATCAATGAAGGAACCTTATATTACACAAGATCATCATGACAACATTACATTCAATACACAGATCGAGTTCATGCACTACATACAAAAGTTGCTATTCGATGCTACCGCCAATTTCTTGAAAGTTGCTATTTTACAATTCCTATTGTCTATACACATCCGAGTAGTATTCCCTTGTGTGTTTAGTACTTGCATCCAAGAATCACAATTCCTCCTCAGATTGCTCGTGATGATCCTTTGGTAAGACCGTCCCGTAGACGCTCGATCTGATTTAAAAAGGAGTCACCTATATGAATATGAAACTAAACACAATTTGATTGTAATTAAAAACTATAGAAATTGTTTACGACGTGGAGTTGCTCTAAATTCCTGCCCTTCTCATCGCATCGCCGGATGAACTCGCATACATAGTATCCACATAGATTGTTACGGTCCTCGTCAGCACTTTACGACAACGTAGTTCAATCAAAATAATAATCAAGCATGATAATAATGTATCAAAACTAGAATCAAAGAGATGCGGATATAGCTAGTGGTGCTTACATCTAGTGGTTGAAATGTAAGCTCCTCTTTCCAAACACCCTAGCCTTCTTGGTGAACTGCTTCCAATGTTACCGGCGAGAAAACGAATAAAATAAGTTATTAAGTACTTGATATCATAAAATTCACGAACGTTGCCGATATAGTGTCGTAATGATTAGAATTACCGCTGGAGAAGTATCTGCATGTCTTCCACGCCTCAAGGGGTTTATGTTTCGAGTCCATGACTAGTACACGCCTTTGTCAAGTTGAATGATTAATGTAATATAGTGGTACTCGCGAATGCAAAACTAATCAATTATATACTTAACATCGAGTGTTTAAATAGAAAGTGTATACAAGACAATAACACTCACTAGAAGTTGTAAGGAAATAGTATTTCCTTTGGTTTCTTGAAACCTTAACGCGGTACTATATTATCCTCCGTATCCCGGGGCTTATTTTGAGATTAGCTTCATGAACCCAATATGGGTCAATGAAGCCAATGTCATAGATTTGTCCTCTCACGATTCGAGAATCTTCATTCGTATATTAAAGTATGATTATATACATGCAATAAACAAAATATTATAGATGGAGACTAAATTAATTACGTAATTAGTACTTACACAATAGGCACTCATGAGAGATTTGTCCAAGGCGTCTTGATTGAATAATTGAAATAGTTCATCAAATTCAATGGATATCATGTCATCGTTTTCTTTCCCATGATGCTGCTTTTTGTAACCCTCAAGACTATCCAGCTAGCCTACCCTTGTGGCATGCATGTACCGGGATGGACGAAAAGGTTTGAGATGTACCGTTGGGAGATAGTCCATGTAAGGTGGTCTAGTATTTTAGGAAAATGGGACGGTAGCATTGTGAAACGGCATTTTGGTGGTTACTTCACAACGACCCGCTTTTGCGCTCGGAAAATGGAAAAGGGCTTTTCCGTATGCACAAAAGGAAAACTTCCTCCGCAACATTGTTCTCCATACCAATGTCCACACACATGCATAATATGGGCACAACATCACAAACTATGCCGTGATTCAGCACATAACATTGGTCATTTGGACCGAAAGCCATGAAACCTCGAACATGATAGGTCATTTTGTGAAGTTTTTTTCGAAACATGATCAATATACCAAGTCTGGTATTTTTCCTTTCAACTATGTAACGTAATATGACACCACGCGAAGGATTTTCATTGTTCGGATTTTTTTTGAATTTATTATGCCCGTTTTGAATTATGTGAATTTCTAACTATGGTCGAACCGGTGTGCATGAAGATAGGGGACGGGCATCGTTAGAACTTGCATTGGATTTCTGAAGAAACCACATATTGCGAGTCTAAAAATGATTTTTTCAAAAAATCACAGTCGATAGATCATGTACCTGTAGTACAAACCGGACCCACTTCCTGCCGATTCGGCAGACATTTGTCCTTTTTACCCGGGATGGACGAAAAGGTTTGAGATGTACCGGTTGGGAGATAGTCCATGTAAGGTGGTCTAGTATTTTAGGAAAATGGGACGGTAGCATTGTGAAACGGCATTTTGGTGGTTACTTCAAAACGCCCCATTTTTTTCGGAGAAAATGGAAAAGGGTTTTTGAAACATGATCATTGTTCAAGACAAATTTAGTCCGGATGTATTCTCAAACCGACTAAAAATATTTTCCGCCATTTCCCACCTCTTCCCGCCAAGTTTTCGCCTTTCCTTTCTACTAGAGCTTTTAGTCCGGATGTAGTCACTAACCAGACTAAAGATATTTCCGCCATTTCCCAAAGCTTCACGCCAAGTTTTCCCTTTCCTATATATTTAGGGTGATCGTGTCATGGCTATCCACACATCCACACCTTCCTCTCTTAGAACAATGGACAACGCCATCGGGCCATTCTCGACTCGAGGAGACCGAGGTCGGCGCCCAACTACCCTTGTCCACCGGGTACCGCCCGCCGCCGGATGCCGAAAGGCCGAGGGGTTCGCCTCCGTCCCTCAAGGTTCCGCACGCGTGGCCATCACAAACCACTTACCACGAGCTCACGCCGAGCAGCGGATGGATCCCTGGGATCCCGACAACTATGACACTGAATGCCTTCGCTAATAGGCGTGAAAGGGAGCTCACCAGTACGAGGGTGATGGCGCCACCGTGAACCACAACGAAGTCGGTCGTCAATGTGGTGGAGAACTGTACTATCATCGGTGATGCGCTACATCGCCGGAGACCATCTCGCCACGGTGCCCACGAGTCCACCCGCCACAGCCCCACATCGTCTCCGGCGGTAGCGCTCTTCCAGAGACCCCTCCCACCCGCCATGAATCGAGGCTGGAATGGCCCCTGTATATGCCATGGATGGCCGAGGATCCCGGAGTGGCGGTGTGACGATGACGATGATGATGACGACGACTATGAAGACCTCCGGTCACTATAGGACTAGGCATGATTATGACTAAAGGGGCGCTTTAGGCCTGAGTGTTAGCTAGTACCGATTTGTCCCGGTTTTAATATTAATAAATGTCTTAAGTGTTACCTAATAAATAGAGGGAAATGCCTATATAAAGAGAGGTTCATATTTAGTCTCGGTTGGAGAAACCAACCGCGATCAAGGGATTGGGCAGTGGGCCGACAACACTAATAATAGGGGTGAGTGTCGACATTATGTCGCGGCTAGTACCTTGTCCCGGATGGTGTCACCAACCGACTAAAGATGAATTTAGTCCCGTTGGAGACACCAACCGACTAAAGATGAGTCAAGACTAATAATAGGTGAGTGTCGACATTATGTCGTGAGTGTCGACATTATGCCGAGCTGCTTGTACTATAAATATGCATCCTTGTGAGTCCAGTCCTCCAGCTTTGAGGCATCTCCAAGATGGTTTTAGAGCAGGACACCACTACGGCCAGTTTCAGGAGATGCCGACGAGCCCGGTCCTCCGCATCTCCGAGAAATCTGGTCATAGAGGCACTCTAATATGTGAAATTAGTTAGCTCCGAGGCGATTGATCTAGTTAGTGAAGTTACAAGCTGCAAGATGGTTTTCGAGAGGGACACCACTGCAGCCGAGTTTCAGGAGATGCCGACGAGCCCAGCCTCCGGCATCTCCGAGAAATCGGTCATAGAGGCACTCCCTAATATGTGAAATTAGTTAGCTCCGAGGCGATTGATCTAGTTAGTGAAGTTACAAGCTGCAAGATGGTTTTCGAGCAGGACACCATCACGGCCAGTTTGTGGAGATGCCGACGAGCCTGGGCCTCCCATCTCCGAGAAACTGGTCATAGAGGCACTCCTAATATGTGAAATTAGTTAGCTCGAGGCGTATTGATCTAGTTAGTGAAGTTACAAGCTGCAAGATGGTTTTCGAGAGGACACCATCATGCGCCAGTGTGGAGATGCCGACGAGCCTGGGCCCTCCCAAGATCTCCGAGAAACCGTCATAGAGGCACTCCTGGTCCAGCCACAAATGGGACTAACACTCAAGACATTTATTAATATTAAAAACTGAGACTACAAAACCGGGACTAAAGGCCACAAACCGCGAAAGATATCCTTCGGTCAAGCCACAAACCGCGAAAGACATGAACTAGAGTTACATAATATGAGCATGAATATGTCATTCCTTATGACCGCTTCAGACGTAACCATGGAGCATCTTCTTTACTTAACGGAATGCTTGGGTCAGTTTTCACTGTGAAGGGCGGAATTTCATCAAACTTATTATAATCTTCTGACATGTCTGTCTTGTCCTCGATTCCCACGATGTTTCTTTTCCCCGAAAGAACTATGTGACGCTGTGGATCATCATATGATGTATTCTTGCATATTTTTTCTTTTTTTCGGTCTTGAGGACATGTCCTTCACATAGAAAACCTGAGACACATCATTGGCTAGGACGAATGGTTCATCTCTATAACCAAGATTGTTGAGATCCACTGTTGTCATTCCGCATAACCGTCTATCTTTACCCTTCCCATTCAAAGTTGACCCATTTGCAATGAAACAAAGGGACCTTAAAAGAGACTCCATAGTCTAGTTCCCATATCTCCTCTATGTAACCATAATATGTGTCCTTTTGTCCATTCTCGCCTATTGCATCAAAGCGGACACCACTATTTTGGTTGGTGCTCTTTATCTTGGGCGATCGTGTAGAATGTATTCCCATTTATTTCGCACTTTGGAAATTCAATACAAGAGAAGATGGTGACGCGCCAACAAGTATAGCTGATCTCCAACAGTGGTGTCATTCAAGATATGTGTCCGCATCCAACCACCGAAAGACTTCATGTGTTCATCTCAGAATCCATGATTCAGCTTCCCGGGTTTTTGAGCATACAATATTCTTGTGTTCCTCCATAATGGAGCTGCCAAGGTGGAATTATGTAGAACTGTAGTGTGCTTTAGTGAAAGAATCGTCCCTACATATCATTGCTTTTCCCAGCGGTTTTTCCACTTAGTCTTCCCTCATGCCATGAGTCGAAACACCAATCGGCTTAAGGTCGAATAAAGTCAACACAAAACTCAATGACCTCTGCTCCATATCCCTTGAGATGCTTCCTTCGTCTAGCACGGTTATGAACATATTTCTTTAAGAATCCCATGAACCTCTCAAAGGGGAACATATTGTGCAGAAATCCGACCGAGAATGGCAATCTCTTCCACTAGATGAACCAGAGATGCGTCATAATATTGAAGAAGGATGGTGGGAACACCAATTCAAAACTAACAAGACATTGTACCACATCCTTCTATAACCTTGGCGTAATATCCGGATTGATTACCTTCGAGATATTGCATTGAGGAATGCACAGCTTCACAATGGGTACTGAACATTTTTCGGTAGAAGCCTCAATGCAATCGGAAGCAATCACACATAATCACGATGTCATGAGACTTCAGGTTTTGGAACTTTTTCTCGCCATATTTATTATCCCTTTATATTAGATGAGAAGCCCGACGGCACCTTGATACCGTAGGACTTCAAAAGATTTCCTTCTGCTTTGGTAAGAGCATAGCTGCACGACTTAAGTGACGCCTTTATCCGTCTTTGTTATCTCAGATGCATGCTCTTTGGGTCTTTCATAATTTGTTGGTCCTCCCATGCTGTGTGTATCTTTTGTCTTCCCATACACGCCTAGGAATCCTAGCAGTTCACGCAGAGATTCTTCACACGCATCACGTCGATTGAAGAGCGGACACGCAGGACTTTCCAATATGGCAGCTCCCAAAATATAGATTTCTTCTTCCACATGGGTGCGTGTCCGTAGCGACGCTGCTCGAATCGATTGACCGCCGACCCTTTCCAAAGATTACTTCTATGTCCTTGACCATACCAAATACATCATCACCACCGGAGTTCAGCTTCTTCCGTGATCTCGCCTCACCTTTGAAATGCTTGCCTTTCTTCTTACGGATGATTGGTCAAGAAATCGCGTCGATTCGCTAGGTACACAACCTTCTTGCATTTATGCAAATATGTACCTTCGGTCTTATCTAAACAGTGGGTGCATGCCTTATATCCTTTGTTTGTCTGTCCTGAAAGGTTACTAAGAGCAGGCCAATCATTGATGGTTACGAATAACAACCTTCGTAGATTAAATGGCTCCTGTTTGTTCTCATCCCACGCACGTACACCTGGTTTGCCCCACAACTGTAAGAGTTCTTCAACTAATGGCCTAAGGTACACATCAATGTCGTTGCCCGGTTGCTTCGGGCCTTGGATGAGCACTGTGTAGCATCCCAGTTGTCTAACACCTGTAATGCTACTTGTTCTAGTAATAAAAAGGGCCACTTCCAACATATAATTGTTGCATCACCATCATATCATGCTCATGTCATCATGTCACCTTGCTTTTGAGCATCATACAAAACCTGTTCTTGTTTGGCTCTTATCTCATGTGCACTATTAATTGTATTTGCCTCTTGATATTGTATTTGGCTCTTGATATATTGTTAAATGCCCAAGTTGAGTTGGGGGGCATATCTCTTTTGAACTCCACCACCTTTCTTTCACCACCTTATAATTCCACCATCCAATTAATGTGAGCTTGGCATTTTACAGGAGTTGTCTCTAGCTCATGTTGGTTGGTTGGATTCCACCCATAATCTCTTGCTTGGCCTTACTCCACTTTTGGGGATGCACATAAGTAAATGCCATGGGGTTGTATGTTGTTTTCACAAGGATAAAACCAGGCATTTAATATGGATGCATGGCCCATGCAAGGACCACCTTTGGCTTGCCCTTTGAGTTTTGCTTGTTTTCTTTTGCATGGATCACCTCTTGCTTGAGCTTGTTTGTTTTGTCCAAACAAACCCATACCTCACCAAAACCTCCTTTTAACCTAGACCTACCCTAGTCACCATCCTCCTCCATGCTTACACACGTGATCATGTGTGAGTAAAAGCCTAAACCCCATCCTTCTCCCTACCCCTCTTCTTTTGATCTTGCTTGGCCATGTTTGGAACATACATGCTTCAACTCTCGAGCTTGCACCCCCTTCTATCTATCCTCTACCTAGCTCCCTTTCTCCCTCCCATGCCCCAAAACCATCTAGATAAAACCTAAGCTACTCCTAGTCCAAACAAAAACCCTAATCCATCCCCTCTAATCCTAGCTCTAAGCTAAACCCTAAACCACCACCCCTCTCTCGGTCCCTCTCTTCTCTCTACCTCCCTGTCCCCACCTAGCTACCACCGAACCAGCCCTAAGGCAAACCCTAGCCCGAGCCTAGCTCCTAACCTAGCTAACTCGAGCTCCTCCCTCCCCTCTTATCTCTCTGCCCAGCTGCCCCACACCGAGCTCCTCGACCTGGCCAGCCGCAGCCCCCACCTGCCAGCCTCCCCTCCCTAGCTAGACCTGCCCAGCCCTGCCCTGCCCCCATGCCATGCACGTGAGGAGGAAAAAGGTGGCACCGAGGCCACCTTCCCCTCCCCCACGCAACCCCACCTGCCCCCTCTCTTCTTATCCTCTCCCCCGCCCTCACAGCCGTCCCCAGATCCGCCCAGGGCTCGCCTGCTCCCTCCTCTGCCTCTCTTTCTCCACCGAATCACCCCGACGCCGCCACGCCGCTGGCTCTCTCATGAAGCACAAAGAACCAGAGGCGGGCGTGGTCTGGGTGTCGAGGAAGACCGGAGATCGTCGCCGCCTCGCACTCCAGCAGAGGAGGAGGAGCCCAGCAACGCCAGAACCCGCGAGCCCGACGAAACCCTAGCGCCTCCGCATGAGCCAAGCGGCGATCGTCTCAAGGCTCCGGACCGTCCGACCCCACCAACCACTCGCGGTGAGCCCCATAACCTCCTAGACAACCTCGCCTCATTAGTTTCCTGTCGCGCGCGTTCCCGAACGCTCAGGTGCACGGCGTGCTGCTCAGAAGCTTCCGCGACGCCTGCACCCTATCTAGCTCGGCCTCCCTACCGACACCTCCCCACGTGACCAGCAGCCGCCCGCTCAACCGCGCTGCCTGGGATCGATCCCCGCCAGCCGCTCAAGGCTGTCCGGACGCTGGCTCGGAAGAAAACAGAGCCGTTGCCATTTTAGCAGATAACCCTCCCTTTTGCCCAAAGAACTCCGGTCCGGCCAGTGGCCACTGCTGTGTCTTTGGCTTTTATAAAAAGGCTCAGCCTCACAAACCAACCCGCGGTCCTTCCCTCTCTCGCACTAGGCGTGTGGTCAAGAAGCGCCTGCCCCACATGTCCGTGACTGTGGCTAGAATAGGCTAGGTATAAAAAGCTTCCAGAGTCTGTTTTAAAATTCAAATCTTGTTTAAATTATTTCAAATCCCAATATATTTCAGTTATAAATAACTTTTCCAATATTAATCCAAATAACACAAATGATATATGTTTTGAGATCAGAAAAATGCCAGGATTTCAAATATGACATTCAAATTGCCTTTTTCACATTTAAAATTCCAAGTTTAATTAAATTACACCAATTGCCACTAGAACTTAAATAATTAATAACTTTTGTTTTATAATTCCAAATTTAGCAAATGATATGTCTAAAATGTTCAGCTCGACGAGACCTTTTCTGTTTATGCTATCCATGACTTCAATTGCAGCATGCATCATGTAAATATATAATATACAGCAATCATTATGACAATAAAATGTGGCTCAACCTTAATTAAAATGTTGTTACTTGTCTTCCACACCTCACCATGCCATGCTACCTTATTGCCATGTAAATTGTGCATCATTCATCATGGCATGATTGTTTGCTTGACGCATCTTATCCATATGCTTGTGCTCTATATTCATGTTGGCCCTGTTTGTTTGGTTTTTCTCGGATAGACACCGAAAGGTGGGTTATATCAAGAGAACCAGAGCACTACCCATCCGTCCTCGCTTCAACCGAGTTGCAGCAAGCACTTCCACATGCTTTCATACATACAGTACCTATTGCCTCTATCTTATTCTTGCATCATTGAGTCGCGTTTGCATTAAAATTGAATCCCAAGTATGCATAGCCTTTACTTTTAAACCCCACCAAGCTTGTTCCTCCATCCCATGAGCCATTACTACAGGAGTTGTTTGAGCCATGCGAGTCGTAGAACAGCATGTGTAGGGTATGTGAGAGTCTGATGGATAACGAGGTACCTAAACAACTTAACCTGAGTAGCAATGGGATAACTAATGAAAGTGGCATCGGTGAGCAATATCTGTGATTTGGTTTTTCCTGCTCACTTGTGTCCCGTAAGACCCCGAGTACTTGATTCCTGTTCCTTGATTTATCGCGCTATCCACATCCGGGAGGTATATGGGACCCCCCTGAGCCAGAGCTTGATTCAGTCTTATTTCTTGGGGCCACAACTAGTTTGAGGTTTTGTTACTATCCTGTACTTATGCCATGTTTTACCGCTTTATTACGCTTGTGCGAGGAGCACATCATCGCTTTTGAAGCGGAGTGTTTTCGTGATCGACAGGTCCCGATTGGGGATCTGCCGCCATGCCCATTGTCGCAAACCTTGAGTCCGTCTCGAGCTAGCCTACCCGCTATGGTGTACTCCAAGGGTGGCCCCTGAAATATTTCTCAACTGTGATTGTTCAATGTGAAAGCCTCGTTGGGTTTTGATTTGGTTTTTCCGAGGTTGATCGGCGTGTGTTGCTATTGGTGCACCCGCCGGTAAAACTTTCTCAAAGCCGTGTCATGGATATGGACGACTTGGAGCAGTTTCTCGATCATAAACAAGCATAACTAAAGTACCGATTTAATCTGACTAAGTAATTTGACTAGTAAATAGTGCAATACTCATGGAATGGTTAATAAAATTGCCAACGGATGAGAGGTTGTTCGTCCGCTTCCTCGTTGGTAAGCGAGGAGGAGGATGGATCTGATGAAATTACTATTATAACTGTTGTTCTTAATTCACGGACATCCGTCTATCATTGGTTAGGCGGATGGTTAGCGTTTATCTATAGAACTGCTAGGGTTTATCTTTCACGCAATTCGTCACCCTGTGTTGTGTCCCCTTTAGAGGCATTAAGACTTGCTGAGTACCCTTAGGGTCTCACACGATAAATTATTGGTTCACATGGACATGTACCCTCACAGGACGGATACTGGGTGGAAGAAGCCGATGATGCGGGCAACGATCGTTTGGTGTAGAGATTCCGGGAACGGGGATCCGTGAGATCTGTGGTTGGGATGTGCTTATTTCTATGACATCTTATGCCGATTTGCTTCTTATCCGCATCGGACTTGTTTGCCGCCCGCATGATACTGATGTGTTGTATGAGGAAGTATCCTAAAATATTAGATCTATCTAGGTCATTTGAATCTTGCCGTATGGCGTTGGTATATTTTATTTTCTAGATGGTATGGCTCGATGTACTCTTGTATGGTGGCTTGCATACATACTCATTTGTGTATGTATTTGATCCCTTCACTGACACGCCACCCGTGACAGTCCGTTGAGATGGTAGTGGTTGGGACGCGAAAGGTCTACCCGTGAGTGGCTTTGGGGCCCCACGCTATTTCAACCACTACCGCTCATCCAGCTTGTATCTAGGAGCGTAATTCACCGAGGTAGTTACATCGGCATCATAATGAACTTACGCTTCATGCACAACCAAGGAGGCAGGTTGTAGATACATAGAGTCACGGGCCAGTCTTGTGGATCGCAGCTCGCTCCCCAAAAGGATTCATGCCATCCGTTTTAGACCAAACCATAAGTTCCTTGCATCACCCGCAAAGTCCGGAAGTCTCTCGATTTTTCTCCACTGTGACCCATCGCAGGTGTCTCAACTCCCGCCTTTCTTACGGTCTTCTTTGTGCCATCGCAACAACCTGGCATGCTCTTTGTTTCTCGAACATGCTTCAACCTTGGTATTATAGGAGCATACCACATAACCTTAGCAGAACCCTCTTCCGGAGGGGCTCTCCTCAACATCACTGTGGTCATCTCGTCGATCTTATACCGCAACGCTGCATACCGGCATTTATCTAAATTCTCATACTCCTTATCATAGAGGATGCGATCATTAATGCATGCATGTATCTTTTGCACATCTAATCCCAGAGATGAGAGTCTTCTTTGCTTCGTAGGTACTCTCGGGAAGTTCGTTATGTTTTGGAAACTTGGCTTCATTATTTTCAGCATCTTTTCAAATGAGGAGTCGGTTAGACCACACTCGCCTTCCATCGCAACAATTCCAGGTCGCATCGAGCTTTGTGCTGCCATCTTCACAATTTGGGTACAACAATTTCTTGTGATCTTCTAACATGCCCTCTAACTTCAACTTCTCATTTTCTGTTCAGTCTCGCTTTGCATCGAAATGACCCTACCAAGTTCATCACCGCTCATCCGATGCCCGTTCTTCACCTTTTTCCTCTCCATTATCTTCCATTGCAGTATCAGTATTCAGGAAACATATGATGATAGTTGTTATCATCATCTTCTTCTTCACCATCTTCCATCATAACCCCTCTTCCCCGTGCTTGGTCCAGCAATTATAGTTGGGCATGAAACCTTTCATAATCAGGTGGCGAATGATTTTCGAGGAAGAGTACTCCTTGTTGTTCCGACATTGAACACATGGACAACGTATAAATCCATTCTCTTTGTTTGCCGTAGCCACATCGATAAATTTATCCACGCTTTGATATACCCGCTACCCGCCGTCACCGTACATCCATTCCACCGCTCATCTGCATCATATAAGTAAGTTTATCAAAAACAGGACATCATAAATAGTGAAATAACCAATTCACACCGACACATGAATTGTATCAATGACCTAGAAAAGATAAGATTGCTAACCTCGATCGAGGGAAATAAAGAGGAGAAAGCTCAAGCGTCTCAACACCTTCTATATTTTGTTCTATGAGAAATTCAACGGATTTTTCACTCAAACATTTCAACAAACACCTTCAATGCATGCATGAAAAAACTAGCACACACCCTCACACCTTACACCATTCAAAAACAGAGTGGAGGCAGAGGGGCATGCAGATTTATAGAGGGCAAGAGGCCTTTAGTCCTTGAAGCCAGAACCGGGACTAAGGCGTGCCACCACGTGGCTGTGGCCAAACCTTTAGTCCCGTTGGTGGCTCCAACCGACGCATGCCCCTTACCAACCGGGACCCATGCCCTGGCCCTGCGTTCGCCCAACCGACGCAGCCAGATTAGTCCCGGTTGGTGGCGCAACCGGGACTAATGCTCCGAGGGGTCGCGAACGGATGGCCCTTTTTCCTCTAGTGTTACAGAGATGTCGAGTTCATGTTCGTGACGTGCAAAGTCGGGAACAAAACGCAACCAAGTGACAGTGCGACGCTCTGCTCTTGCAAAATTCGCAAGACAATGACTAACCCTAACCTACGGACGTTCCACTTTTACAAATACACAAACTCAATCACACCTAGCAAGCTTTTTGATCGCCAAGACAAGATGGCAAAATAAAGATCTATCAGGTAACCTGGACTTCACCGCTTCGATCAACTGGAGACAATCAGATTCAACAATAATTGGCGCTTGAGAAAATTGCAGTGCCTTCTCGAGTCCATCCAAGCAAGCTTGCAGTTCAGCTTCAAGTGGTGAAACACAAAATACCATATGACGACATGTTGAGAAGACGGGGTGTCCCTGAGCATCACGCAAGATAGACCCCGCTCCGGCCGAATTATCCGTAGCACAAAACGAACCATCAAATGAGGTTTAGCTTTGCCACTTCTGTAAATATTACATGTAAAAGGAAATTGAATAAAGTTGCCAATTTACATTGCTCTGCATAAGCTCAGAACTTGAACCGATATACTTGGTATCTCCATATGCTCCAAGTCAGTTTGGATGGTTCCAGGTCAAGCAACATACAAAACTCTCAGTAAGATTTGGTTGTGTATTTGTTGGGAATACAGATTAACTTGCACAAGATCAAACTAAGAAGCTCAGGCATTTGAGCCACCGATTTTCGAAAATAAGATTGGTTGAACTAAAATTGATAAAATACTATATAGCCAAGTAGCCTCCCATGTTTTCGCCAATCAATAGTACTCCTTCATCTCAAATTAGATGTCAATTTTTTAAATTTAGATGTATCTAGTACTAACTAGTGTCTAAATACATTTAAATTTAGATAAATTTCTGACATCTATTTTGAGACAGAGGAGTACAAGCACTTCAGTCCCGGCACCTACAGTACACTCATCGACATCACCTGCAACGTGCCTCAGGCAGTACTTGATGCGATCATTCATAATATCCTGCAAAACAAGTTTGCTGTGCAATTGGTAACTGATATACAATGTTAATGTACTGACAAAGGAGCTCATAAACTATTCTGTTTTTAGTTGCTATCAACATAGCCCTTGCCTCTTGTATAAAAATAAAACTGCTTTGGATAATACGAATCAATATTCATATGGTGCATTGGGTCAATATCATAGTTTTCCACAAAACTCTCTTCAATAGTAAATACCAAATTGGCTCGCAAAGAGAGGTAATACCACATTATTTTTATTTGTTATCGGTAAATACCATACCAACAAATAAAAATATATTGTAAAATATGGACTAGTAAATATAATTTACTGTGACAGAAACAGTCTAGAGGAGAATTACTGAGAACATACCACCATAAGATCATGTAAACCAAGAGGAGCAGTGATGATGTAAGGCACGTTTCAGTGCTCTTTTGAGGCCTCTGATGCTAAAGAAGGGATATCCTGAGAAAAAAGAGTGCCAAATTCTATGAGAACTCATGTCTACTGTAGCCATATAAATAATAAAATAGAAGATAGACGTTGCTGCCATTTACAGTACTAATCTGAGAACATACTTTGTTCCAGTGTCGTCCAGGGGAAAGGAAATATGGACTGACAATAATGCGAGATGCTCCCTGCTGCACACATTTTCCAAATGCTTCCTTAATACTAGGCTCAGCCAACTCCTTCATTTTGTCAAAAGCACAAGTTTAGCAACTTCATGCATCACGAAGTGAAAAAATATCCCCCAATAACAGACATAAGAACCGAGAGTGATATGATTCAGCAAAAAAGCCCCCAGCTGGTACAATTTAATATTAGAAATCTATAGAAATTTGAGAACGACGAAATCAAGGAGATTTTGGTACTCCCTCAGATACATATGAACCTAGATAAAGTTAAGACCATTAATATGGACCGAGGGGCCACAAAAGAAAGGAGGCTGTACACTAGTAGAAAAAAGTCCTTTCTTTCGGACCTTTAGTCGCGATCGAGATTGGATAGTCCCGGTTCCAACGGCTAGGACGCCGCACAACCCTAGTCCCGGGTCAAACAGGATCTTTAGTCCCGGTTGGTGATATTGGGACTAAAGATGGATCTTTAGTACCGGATAGAGACACCAACCGGGACTAAAGCCCTTCCTATATCATCTCCCCTAACCCGAGCCATACTCTATTTTCAAGCTCCTCTCTGTTTCCTCCCTGAGATCGAGTTCATCCCCATTTTTTCACACGATTTGTGAAGATTTGGCGATGCTCCATCTATCCAAGGGTTCTAAAAGGTTAGCAACTTCATCCTTTCAGCTTTTATTGCTTGTTTAGCTCATTTCATGCTCTAGAAGTAGAGGTATTTGTGGGTTTTAGTTTGGGAGTAATTATGTTGAAGTTTATTTGATCTCAAATTAACTTCTTAGTTTGCATATGTGTAGATGTGGTTTACTTAGTAATTCATCTTCTACCCCGATCCATAGTCTCCATTCAAGCTGCTTTCTCCTCTGTTTTCTCCCAGAGCTCGAGTTCATCCCCATTTTTTCACACGATTTTTCAAGATTTGGCGGTGCCGCATCTATCCAAGGGTTCTAAAAGGTTAAAAACTCCATCCTTTCATCTATCATTGCTAGTTTAGCTTATTTCATACTCTAGAAGTAGAGGGATTTGTAACCACTGGATCTTCAAATTCATGATGGATATAAACAAATAATATCATCACTATGCATAGACATATATATGTACCATATAGTAAAAAATAATAATCACAAAATTGTAACAAAAATAGGGTTAATTTTAAAAAAATTATAAGAAGACACACTAGCAAAAAACATAACCTTTCTCATCAGATCAATACGTCTGGGAGCTAACAAATTCACATATATGGGAGTGCCTCTATGGCGAGCTCCTCGAAGATGTCTGTCAACACCCAGTTTTTTAATCCCAGATGCCTGTTATGTCATACATCGCAATCCCAAGATTACCATTTTTACGAGACATAACAAATTGGATATCATAGTACATCATCCATTACAAACCATATATAAGGTCTTACAACAAATAAAGGATCTCATGATCCAGTCTTAGTACAATCAAAGCAACGGAATAATATAATAACGGTAGGGTGGGCGAAGATCCATCTTCCTAGTCACAGACAATGATGACGATGGGAGATGATCCTATTTGTCATAACCTTCCTGCGGTCCATCCTCCTGATAGTCCTCTTCATAGTCTGGCCACGGGAATAGCCAGGGAAAAAGCAATGAGTACTCTTTAAGTACTCGCAAACTAAGACTAACAAGTAAGGGGTTTGAGTAGGAATACTAAGCTCTAGGTTGTTTTGCAAAAAGCCAAATTTACCTTAACTGAGTTTAGAAGCAAAGAAAGCTAGTGTAATGTTTTATAACACCTAAGTGGGAACTTAGCTTTTACTTTCACAACCCTGTTGTGGTCAAGTCAAAGTCATGATTCATTTCACAAGTCATTTTTAAAACATATGACAAACGGGACAGTATGGCCACTCCAACTGTCCATAACCGCGGACACGGCTATTCGAATAGTTTGACACTCTGCAGAGGTGGTACACTTTCACCACAATATTCGATACATCCGTCAGGAACAATCCTGAATTCACCATACTCAGTATGCGGATAATCAATCCTAACCTTTCAATTACACGCCCTAGTATAGGCACCTCTCCTATGAGTTTGGCCTCCCAACCATGACCATTTGTCATCTTGGGAACTGCATAGGTGGTCAATCTTCACGAGGTAGCCTCGGATCAAACCTCGGCCGCAAGGGAACCCATACTAAGGTATATAAACTTCCAGTCAAGCCCTACCCAATTTCGGGTATTGTGGTTGTACGGTAAAATTGGAATGGTATCGCATCCAGACAACCATCAGTTTTATAAAGGGCTAAGGCTCATGCCTCAACATTTTCACCATAAAAAATCACCAGGTGTTCGTAACACATGTCAAAAAATTTAATTAGAATGACTCATCATTCTAAGGTTTTCATAATCATTTTCACCAAGTAGTCCCATCTAAAGTGATTAAGTTTTATGCTTAGCACTAGCAACTACAAGTGGGGGTAAAACTAATGAGGGGTGATAATCAAGTGTAACTTATCTAAGTTCACTCTCATGCCTCAGGATGACATCAAGATTTATCTAACTTAGGCCAAGTTTTATGCTCTTTATGCCACCTCTAATAATCTTTCTAAAATCTATAATTCACTAAGTAAACAAAAATAAAAAGTTTTGATAAAGAAATAAAAATAATAATTAAGCTTGCAAGTAAAACTGGGATTGGGTATCATCAATTGGTATAACCAAGGCATGCCTAATGCATTGCATAGGTTATTTAGTTTTCACAGTTGCAAGGGTTAGCTTGCATGGTTTTAGTTTAGCTTGCCTTGTGAAGTGCAGTGGTTGATGTTCTCCTCTGCTTCTTCCTCGTAGTATTCTCCTTCCTCTTTGTATCCTTGCTCGGTACTAGCGTCTATAAATAAATACGAAGTACACAATCACCAAACAATACTTAACTACTTCTATTTAGCACACAAAGGTTCACACTAGATGATCTAGCATCATCACAATTATTACAAGTGATAAGGAAAAAGTCCTATTTATTTTATTTTAGAAAAATTTCTACTAATTGAAAAAGTACTTAAGATTTAATATTCTCCAACTAAAACATGGGATCATGTTGACACATGTCATCACCACATATTTCAGTACTTGGTAATGTGATTTAAACTGGTGTCACAATTTAATAAGGTTTAACCTTTTTATTTTAATTAATTAAAGTGACTAGAAATGCCTATGGGATATTCTTTTATTACTTGTCCATTATTACTGCAAGTAAACCTATATATTTTTATATATTCAGAAGGTCTTATCAAATTTGATTTTTCAGAGTTGGAATCAACTCAAAAGCTGTTATGGTTGAATTTTGAAAAATGTTAATGCAGAAAAGCCTCTGCCTTGTAATTTTACTATAGGTTCTCTACAATTCCAAATTATTTAAATCCAACGGGCTTGGATTAAGAATTTTAATACCTTTCTAGCAAAATTAGTTTCATGCAATTTGGTTCAGTTAAACTCTCTGTATTGAATTTTGAATCTATAGACAGAACTAGGTTTGAAACTAAATAGACAAATTCTAATTTGAACTAACTGGGTCGCGCGGGAGTGCTAACTGGGCCGGCCCACTTCGCATAGTGCGTGTGGGCAGTTTAAGTGGTTGTACCCACCAGTCAGTGAGACAGGGGGTGCGAAGAGGTACGGGACGATTACGACCGTAGGATTAGAAGTCAGATCTACAGCTGAGGGCCGTCGTCCACGCAACGTAACGCGACGAACGAACCTAGCGCCAGGCTGGGGTATGTGGCGGCTCAGCGGGGCTCCGACGATGGTCGGCAATGGGGGCGAACGACGAAGTCGACGATGGCGATCCTCCTGGTACTTGCGGCTCCTCCTGGGGTGGCTCCAATCAGCGGCGCCCTTCTCCTCCAGCAGGGCAAGCTCCAGCAAAATTCTAGTAACCTGGTGCTCGCCTTGCTCCGGGGAAGAAGTGGGGTGGTTCTGAGAGAGAGGGGAGTGGAATGGTGTGCTGAATTTGAACGGGGGAGGCCTCTATTTATAGTGCAATGAGGGAACCGAAGGGTGCGGGCTGAGCTCGTCGGGGTCGGCCTCACAGTGAGCTAACAACATGGCCGAAGGTAGGGGACGATGCGCTACTTCCTGGTGAATCTCCACGGCTTGATGACGAGGCATGGGGCGGTGTTGTGCGGTCGGAACACGTCGACGCTCTGAGCGGCACCGACGGCGGTTTTAATGGCGCACATCAGCTACGGGTCGCGTGGTGGTGAACGGGGATGTCTGGGCAGTTCCTGGGGCGGCGGTGATCACGTATGCAAGAGGCGAAGGCGGCGCGGCGAAGGCAGCGTTGCCAAGCTCTGGCGTGCTCTCGACATGGTCACAGAGAAAATGGTCGCATGCGTTCTGGGTGGTCTAGCGGCTAGAAGGGCTCGAGGGCCGGACAGGGGGTGGCGATGGACGATGGAGTGCCTGCTAGAAAAGGTTGGCGAGGCTGGTTAGGCTTCTAGATTGCTGTCGACATTGGGGGTGGCAACTGTGCTCGGCCATGGTGACCATTGATAGCATGGTCAAGTTCACAGTGAGCTAGAGCTGGTTAAACAAGTTAGATGATCTACTGAGAGTGTAGTGAGAGCTAGAGGGGGAACAAGTTTGGCACAAACACTGCTCACAATAGTGTTTGATGTTTAATTTGATTTGTGCTCAAAAGGTGTTTGATGAAATGGCCGCAATTTAAATTTGAATTTTTGGATGAAACTTGGTGGGTGCAATGGTCACATACTAGGTAGTCTCTGGTTGCTTGTATTTGTCAAGTTGGACTGGTTTGGTTGGTTTTTGAGAAATGGTGATCTTCCCATATGAACTAGATTCAAATTTCAAATGTCATTTGAATAAGGTTGCCAAATGTTTCTGTGGGTTTGCAAAGTGGGCTTGGGTTCAGTTTCACTTGGTCTAGCAAGGGGTGAAAAGAATTAGATTAGTTTCTATTTGAAATCTTGGACTAGAAACACTCAAAGTGTCCTAGTGAACAAGATTGGCAAAAATGACCATTTGCTTGTTTTGTTTGTTTTTGAATTTCTCTTGATTTGATTCTGCTTGGAATTGATTTAGATGATATTGTTTTCATCTTTAAACCATTCCTTGCTATTCACAACAATCAAACAAGTACATTCAAGCATTCATACATTCATCACATATACACATGCATTCATATGGATTTAATTAACAAAAGTTTTTATTAACCCTAATTTTGGGTGATTGGAAATGATAACCTTGATTAATATTTCTGGGATGTTACAATGTCTGAGGACGGGATCCTACATACATCTTCGAGAAGCTCGTCGTATTAGTGTCCCTCTTGCACCATCTTGCATTTTATAATTTCACATATATGGGAGTGCCTCTATGGCGAGCTACTCGAAGATGTCTGAGGACGGGATCCTATAGACATCTTCGAGAAGCTCACCGTAGTGGTGTCCCTCTTGCACCATCTTGCAGTTTATAATTTCACATATATGGGAGTGCCTCTATGACGAGCTCCTCGAAGATGTCTAAGGATGAGATCCTATAGATATCTTTGAGAAGCTCGCCATAGTGGTGTCCCTCTCGCACCATATTGCAGTTTATAATTTCACAAGGATGCATCTTGACTATTTATAGATTAAGCGCCACAACATTTGTGAAGCCACCCCGAAAGCATAGTGCTACCACTATGTGAGACCCTGGCGCATGGCTCAATAGGATTGATAGGAAACCCATACAAACAAGTTGCAACTTCTTTTCCAGAAGCTCATTCAAAAAGAACTCTAAGGTTAAGCGTGCTTGGCCTAGAGAAATTCTAGGATGGATGACCGACCGGGAAGTGGGTACCGGGTGTGCACGAGTGAGGACAAAGTGCACAGAAAAGACTAGTGTTGGTCTGTGGGGTTAGTCTAGATATCCTATTGAGCTGCTAGAAGTGACAGCCGTCGGTTCGGAGTGACCGGGGGTGTTACACACTAACGGTGAAATAGTGCCGCCACCCACGACATAGTGTCACCACCCACCGAATAGTGTCGCCACTCACGATATAGTGCCGCCACTCACGGCGTAGTGTCTCCACTCAACCATCATATAGTGCCTCCATCCACCGAATAGTGTCGCCACCGATGATTAAATAAATCTAAACTCGGTCTCCAACCGGATTAAAGATGGAGTAGAAAGTTTTTAATTAGTGCATAGTTTTTAATTTTTGCAATAATAACATTTGGTCACTACTCTGCTTTGGTTTTAATGTGATGAACTTGTATTAAAATGGTTAACTTTTTATTCATGATGTTTTGTAATAGTTTTTGGTATACTTATATAATGCAAATGCACCGGCAATGGATATATGATGACCGACGCTCGGCTAAGTTAATTCAAGGCATGCATCATTTTTATGGTGTGGCCGAGGCAAATAAGCGGAATGGTTTTGTGTGTTGTCCATGTGGTGTCTGTAAGAATAAGAAGGATTACTCTTCCTCAAAAATCCTTCATATCCACCTATTTCGTTCCAGTTTCATGTCTGGCTATAATTATTGGACCAAGCATGAAGAAAGAGGGGTTATAATGGAATACAATGAAGAAGAAGGGGATGATGACAACTATCCTAGGTTCCCTGAGTACGGTGATACTGCAACAAGGGAAGGTGAAGAAGAGGCATCAGATAAGCCCACTAATGATCTTGGTCAGTGTGACACCCTCGGGATTAAGGCTAGACAAATTTCAGACATTCGTCTGAACATAAGCCTAACCTAATCTCGAAAGCATACAGAGAGAGAATCGGTAACACAACAGTGACCCTACAACACAAAAATTATTACAACAAGCTCATAACTGAGCGAAGAATCAAAATATTACAAGCAGAGGTCACTGACCACAAACATCAAACAATGGAAGGCAAATTATGCTATTAAGTATATCAAACTTAACAAATGGCCTAAGAGGCCTGAAGCATAACGATGATGTCCAATCCATAGATCCCAGACTGCCGGTGGGAACCCCAAGCTACTCGTCGATGTTGATGTCGTAAAGAACTCATCTTCTATGGTAACACTTACTCTGCTGCAAAAGTATCAACGAAGCAAGGGTGAGTACAGGGTGTACTCCGCAAGACTTATGGCTGGTGGAGTTATTTTGCATAAAGCCATCTTTGTTTATAAGACAAGAGGGAGAAGAGTCTCGACTAATCATAATATTTTAAAAGAGGATAAGAAAGCGATAACTCTAGCTTTGATCATATTTTGATATCCACCGACTCTTTATCAGCTGAACCTACCAACTAGGATAACCCCCTCGATCCCTGAGGAAGCATCCTTAAGCACACGTTACTCACCAAGTTTTACGATTAGGTTCAAGTTCTCTATGATCTTAGAATACGTTCCCAAGTCGTCCATAACCATGGACACGACTTTTTAAAAAGATTAATACCCTACAGGGGTGTACAACTTTACCCACACGTACCAACCGATTCTTAATGCCAGATCATTAGCCCTCTTCCTTGGAAGGCCGACAGAGAATGGTTGACCACGACCTTACCTTGGTTCCACCAATACCATGAGTCACACACTAGGGAGATGCCGCCGTAACAGTTCGAGTCCCGAAGCCGGTCCCTAATGATCTGAACAAGGTTTGAGATTACGGAGGCCGGGCCTCTCCCATTCCCTGCCACCCTTACCTACCTGTATGAATGCACCTCCTTCACCTCCTTTGAGAAGAGACAGAATGCGTATGTCAAATGGAACGCCCGAAATATGTGACTCATGGAATCTACTAGGCAAGTTAGTTGCTCGAGGGGTTTACAGCCCCTATGTGGTCAGACCTGCCTTGGTTCAAGAGGCAAGAACTCAGGTCCTAGTAGTGGCAAGTATGGGACTGCAAAAACCACAACCCACCGTGGCCTCCCAGACAAGCCTTAGCATGTTTAACTTTTATATCTGACCATCTCATGTCGTCCTGTCAAACTAGGTTCATTCGCAGCTCTGATTCATCAACCAGATGGACCAGCAGAACATCTAAGCATGGCTAAGCACACCATATATAAATAGCTCTAGCAACGCTTCACAAGCCAAACTCTAGTTATGCTAGGAGCAGTGGATTAGGGAATATAGGCTAAAAAGGGAACATGCATTAGGTAGGATTACTCTATCTATCGATAAAATACTTTAGAATTGCATACACATGGCAAGAATTGAAATACTTTGAAAGCATAGGGTTATATCATGTGTGGGGCTTCGCTTGCCTTCGCCTGTTGATATCCAGAAAGTAGAGCTTCGGACACCGGGTCCTTAACTTGGTTATAGTTGGTCAAGTATTGATCTTCGATCTTCGACGGTGTTGATCTCGGTCTTCAATCTTGATCTCGATATCGTATTCTACCGAAGAAGAACCAAACACCCCAAAGAAAGGGAAACAATCAACACATGGAATCGATGCAATGATCAATCAAGGATGATGATATGACAAGTTGAATTATACTGAAATGTAACCCTAAGACATGCTCGGCGGTTTAATCGGGGTTCCAAGGGGTGCAAACCCTAACTCGAGGAAACTCCGGATTCATATGAGAGGGGTACATTTAGTTCTTCTAGTTAACTTTCAATTGAAGTTGTTTAGCAATGCATGATTATAGCTCTATTGTGTAGATCTTATTTTTCTGAACATTTTGACATATTATTTGCATTTTTCTGATTTAAAATGAATTAGTTGTGAATTTTCCCCATTTTTAATTCATTTTAAATCATTTTTAGAATAGTATAAGACAATTTATATTTTGGAATTACTTTTAACATTTTATTAAATAGAAAAAATTTCTCATATTATTTATATCACTTACAGGGTGGACCCACCTGTCAACATTTATCACTTACAAAACAATTACATAAATTTTTCAGAAAACATCAAAAGAAAAGAAAAGGAATACTACATCAGCATGATGCAATGCTGACGTCATCAATGGAGGGGATCTCCTAGATGGTGCATGGATCCGTCGATCCTGAGCTCGCCTGGAAGCGCAAATAGGCGTGTTGGAAAGAGGGCAACGCAGGGAGCGATATCGTGGCCGCGCCGCCATTTATTGGTCACCGGAACAGGAGATATGATAGCGGCTAGCGGTGGAGCTCGGTAGTGGTCGACGGGGTGGCGAACCAGAGCGAAAGGGAGAGGATGGAAAGGTCCAGGAGGACGGCAATCTCACCACGGGCACGAAGATGGGGTCGGTGAGGCAAGGCGAGCACGAACAGAGACGAATCGACGATGATGGCTACGGCGGCCGGCAGGATGTCAGGCTCGATTTCAACGAGGAGGTGGCTCCCCTACTTGCGAGCTTCAATAGGGATGAAGAGGGAGGTGAGGCGCTTCCAACGGTGCCCTCGGCACGGCGTGGGGTGGCCGGAATCGACGGAGCTCATCGCCGACTACGGGGTCTAGGGTTATGGTTTGCGCATGGGAGAAGAGGAGATAGGGGAACTTACAGCTAGGGTTCTCCGGCGGTGATGGGGTGACTTTAGCGACGACGGCAGGCGGCGGTGCGCATCGCAGCTTGGCGTGCATTGGGTGGACGGCGGCGAGTCACTGAGCTGCTTCAGCAGTGGGAGGAAGATGACAGGGGCGGGGTGAAGCGCATCGCTGTCAAGCATATGGGCTAGTTATGGCTATGGCCGGCGCCTACCAGGAGAGTAGAGGAAGAGTTGGGCTCGGCCCAGGTTAGCTGCTGCTGCTGCTATTTTTCCCCTTTGAAATCCTTTTCTATTTCTATTTTTCATTCCCCTTTTATAAAACCATTTCAAAACTGTTTTAGGGTATTCCAAAATTACCAGAAGGTTTACAAAATATATAAAATACTCAGGGCCCTTTTATTTAGTTTGGGCTCCATCTATTTTGGGGTTTTCAAAATACAAAAACCATTTTGAATGAGTTTCAAAGAGGGATAAAGGATTAGGGTTTTAGGATTTTAGTTGATCTGATTTTCTTGCATGCATTTTAGATGATGATCATGCTCATGAATGCACAAACAAATCCTAGTTAGTATTTAATAAAACTAGGGTTGTTACAATTCTACCCCCTTAAAAGAATCTTGTCCAGAGATTCCTAGGTAGGAAGATAGAAGGAACAGGTTACACTAATCTTGATGATCTTCTCAAGAGTTTGATCCATGCCACCATGACGGATGGACGAAGCTTCATAAACTTCGGTGGTTACTCACACTAAGGAAAAGAGAGAATGACACGGAACCATGAAATGAGTATCTCATGGTCAACTCATGGATAGATTTTTATAACATCTCAGAGATCCAACGAACATGGAACACGCCAAGGTAACGGAGGAAACCAAAGGAGATGGTTTCAAGGTGACAGATAACTGGTCTTCATAAGGATTGATACCATGGAGCTTGTAGAAGAGGGTAAACTTCGGAGGGAAGAAACTTCCAACAGATGAAAAAGGAATACAGACTTCGAGAGGTAAACCTCTACTGGATAGCTTAAGTAGAGCTATACAGGTGGAAGAGATAGATACCAACAAAACCAAGCCGTTGAACTACTTTTGACACAGAAGGGTCATTCTTTGGTTCAACATAAGGCCAAGACAGAAAGATGTTTTGGTGGAGAGGACTCATAAGAGTCACAAGGAACATGTAACAAGAGGAACTATTGATTACTAAAATCATAATCGCTCTTCGAACATGTTTAAAAAAAATCGAGAAGGAAACTCTTTATTCATCCAGAACTATCAAAATCTTGTCAACGATCATGATATCACTTTACACCGCTAATATGAATAGTTAAGAAGATTCCTGATGACATGGGAAGAAAGAAACTTCATTATCAGACTCCGAGTACTTGGCATAACAAGACGCTTGCCATCATAAAAGGGTCTGGAGGATTGACCGAGAGACATTTAGCAACTCTACTTTGGATGTTCTCCTTGATGTTCGAGAAATGAGACATCAAGTAAAGGTCGAACTTCAGATGCAAAGGAAACCATAAGAACAACTCCTATATAAATCATAGAAGAAGTCTCATGAAGAGTGGTTGTTATTGCTGATTCAAGATAATGTGACAATAGGTCTTCTGGCTAATTGTGACAACCATTACATAAATCTTGCCAGATGTATGGAGAGACCTATCTCAAAACCTTGAGGACATCAACCATAATTGTTGTTTGAGGTTCAACTTTGGTTAAGTGGATAGATACTTCAGACTCAACATGTTCGAATAGAAAGTGTGCAACATTTACACAGAGGTAAAGTCACTAGATTCTCAAGACATGGACTTCAGTGTCAGGCTCCAAAAGATAAGCTAGATTGCGATACCCATGTATTAGCAAGTTATCAAAAGATAATTGCACCTACATGAATTGTTTGCAGCCAAACACAACTGAATTCTATTTATTAAACATTTATGAGGATATCGAAGTTTTGTTGGACTTCTTATCTTCCGTGAACAAATCAATCAGTCGCTTGGTGTGCTTGGAGGATCTTCTTGACATGTTAAGGTATCAACCTACCATATCAAGAATACCTCGCATGTGCTTGACTAACTTGGAATGATTCCCGAGGAAACAAAGATAACTCTACTCAAATCCGCATCGACAACTTTCAACAAATTACATGTGAACCGGAGAAGGTTACTTCTAACATCCAGAACAATACTTCAATATGGCACGAAGATGGTTCTCAAAACTTTCCAACATTAATGCCAATTGTTCCACATGAATCTCTTCTAGCACGATAAGGTAAGGATGTCATTGATGGGCTCAATAACAAACTTATCTACACACTCTAAGAAGATGGATTCATATGTTGTATAAACAAGGCAGAAATAATGGTCAGACCAAAGACATGAATATGTACCTAGGTGAAACATCACAAGTAGATACATCATCAATATTGTCCTTAGAATTGAGTTCGATTTGATGATTGCCCAAATCAAATCAAAAGCATGTAATATAACATATCCACAAAGGACATATTGTTTTTCTTCAACACGAACAATACTAGACATCCCTTTGAGGAAGAGCAGAGTTGGATAAAACTTTTTTCTTACAACTCTCCAAGTTGTTATTTAAGCTCAACTAACTAGATCAGGGTTATCCAGTATGGATCCTTGGAGAAAGGAGCGATTTGAAGAAATAGCTTAATCAAGAACCTAACAACATGGTCATGTGGCAACATGGCGATACTTCTAGAATGACGTCTAGAATATCATGAACCATCGATATGTCACTTAGCTCAAAAGGGAAACTTGCTTGGTAAGGCAAGAAGACACAGTCATAGATTTTTGGCACAAGCCTAACTCTTTGACCGAAGAAAGTGCACTAGAATAACGGACTTGGTAGCACAATCAGCCTTTGATTAGTGATAGAATTATCCACCACTGTATGAATGATACAAATGTCCTTTGAGTTCAAAGCAATGATAATTTCTAATAATCTCAGATGACCACATTATTACGCACACGCATCATTCACGAGAACGAAATCTCGGGGAAGGATGGGTAAATATGTGTAAAATCATCACGTCATTAAGAGGGTCATGAATCTCAGCATGACCTCTTAGTATAGAAAGGGTGTGATACTTTAAGGTAGAACAACACATAAGCTAATCAATGCTTATTGATCTACGGATTACAACACTTTGACCTGGTCCTAGAAATGACGAGGTACTGGAGTTTGTTTCTCCTGACATCCCGAAATGGTTTGTCATGATGGACCACAAGAGTATCTTGCATCAGAAGACACCAATGTACACCTACTACCTGGATACCAACTAGTAGACAAAGGTCAAAAAGCAACAAGGAAAAGGAACATGCTCAGGATATAATCCCGAGATGCGGATGCATAAGTCAACAATCTTCCGAAACCAATGCAGAGAATGAAAGGTGTGGCAGAGTCACGATTATAGATGTGAGTCTCGCGAAGAGTACTCTTGTCGTGATATATTTTGTTCCATTAAATAACATATGCCATAGAATGTGGTAGGTGAAGTCCTTTATCATCATTGTTCAATAGCGACAATATCCACAAGCTTGAAGGCTATACTAGAAGGTATTAGCCATCCTAAAGTAATGTGTGAAAATTAACGACAGGGGTCAATAAAATGGATATTGGTTTAAATGTCAACGTCATGTACAATGTTCATAACACCAGAATCCAGCACAATCGGGGATCATAGGTTCAAGCCCAAGGGTTAAAACCCAAAGTAAGAGTAACTACTACTTGAGTGACAAAGCGTACACTACAAGCTAGCAATCACAGGGTAGCTTCCAAGAGAAGAATGACTTCTGAAGTACCCAAACAAACAAAAAGGAGACACACGAGGTGAAAGGAAACCTCGAAGCCTAGAACAAATCACTTTGGAACCATCAACACGATGTTGTGGACCCTTGAGGTAGAGAGATCATGATAGAAAGAAATCTCTCAAACAAATAGGATCAAAGGA
Source organism: Avena longiglumis (assembly GCA_030063025.1). NCBI lineage: Eukaryota > Viridiplantae > Streptophyta > Magnoliopsida > Poales > Poaceae > Avena > Avena longiglumis. The sequence continues at coordinate 474,954,621 of CP125976.1, forward strand.
AACAAGGAGCACACACACAACTGACTCTAGAGGTCTCAACACTAGGTAAAATGGTTGAGAAACAACATGCCATAAAGCACCTAAGCTCTGAAGAAAGAGACGAGATAGCAAAACTTTTCAAAGTTAACACAAGATAAGATGACCCAGAGTTAGAGCGAAACTGGATAAGGAGAAAAACAAGCATAGCAGAGTTTTGTCACATAGTTTTCATCTTTGAAAATAGTTTTCACAAGCACTAGACTCAACATTTACCAATAAAAAGGGTTTCCTACAGTCGGTACTGCTCTGATACCAAAACCTATGACACCCCCGGGATTAAGGCTAGACAAATCCCAGACCTTCGTCTGAACATAAGCCTAAACTAATCTTGAAAGTGTACAGAGAGAGAATTGGTAACACAATAGTGACCCTACGACACAAAAATTATTACAGCAAGCTCATAACTGAGCGAAGAATCAAAATATTACAAGCAGAGGTCACTGACCACAAACATCAACCAACGGAAGGCAAATTATGCTATTAAGTATAGCAAAATTAACAAATGGCCTAAGAGGCCTGAAGCATAACGATGACGTCCAATCCATAGATCCCAGAATGCCGGTGGGAACCCCAAGCTACTCGTCGATGTTGATGTTGTAAAGATCTCATCTTCTATGGTAACACTTACTCTGCTGCAAAAGTATCAACGAAGCAAGGGTGAGTACAGAGTGTACTCCGCAAGACTTATGGCTGGTGGATTTATTTTGCATAAATCCATCTTTGTTTGTAAGACAAGAGGGAGAAGAATCTCGACTAATCATAATCTTTTAAAAGAGGATAAGAAAGCGATAACTCTATCTTTGATCATATTTTGATATCCACCGACTCTTTATCAGCTGAACCTACCAACTAGGATCACCCCCTCAATCCCTGAGGAAGCATCCTTAAGAAGACGTTACTCACCAATTTTTACGATTAGGTTCAAGTTATCTATGATCTTAGAATCTGTTCCCATGTCGTCCATAACCGTGGACACGAATTTTCGAAAAGATTAATACCCCGCAGGGGTGTACAACTTTACCCACATATACCAACCGATTCTTAATGCCAGATCATGAGCCCTCTTCCTTGGAAGGCCGACAGAGAGTGCTTGACCATGACCTTTACCTTGCTTCCACCGAGACCATGAGTCACGCACTAGGGATATTCCGGTGTAATGGGTCAAGTCCAGAATCCGGTCCCTAATGAAGTGAACAGGGTTTGAGATTATGGAGGCCAGGCCTCTCTCATTCCCTGCCATGCTCACCTACCTGTATGAATGCACCTCCTTCGAGAAGAGCCAGAATGCGTATGTTGAATGGAACGCCCGAACTATGTGACTCATGGAATCTACTAGGCAAGTTAGTTGGTCGAGGGGGTTTCTAGGCCCCCGTGTGGCTATACGGTTGTCTTGGTTAAAGAGGAAAGAACTCAGGTCCTAGTATGGCAAGTATGGGACTGCAAAAACCACAACCCACCATGGCCTCCCATACAAGCCTTAGCATGTTTAATTTTTATCTCTGATCATATCACGTCATCCTGTCAAACTAGATTCATTCGCAGCTTTGATTCATCAACTGGATGGACCAGCAGAACATCTAAGCATGGCTTAGCACAACATTATAAATAGCTCTAGCAACGCTTCACAAGCCAAACCCTAGTTATGCTAGGAGCAGTGGATCAGGGAATATAGGCTAAAAAGGGAACATGCATCAGATAGGATTACTATATCTATCGATAAAATACTTTAGAATCGCATACACATGGCAAGAATTGAAATACTTTGAAAGCATAGGGTTATATCATGTGTGGGGCTTCGCTTGTTTTTGCCTGTTGATATCCAGAAAGGATATCTTCGGACACCGGGTAGTTGACTTGGTTATAGTTGGTCAAGTATTGATCTTCGATCTTCAACGGTGTTGATCTCGGTGTTCAATCTCGATCTCGATATCATATTCTACCGAAGAAGTACCAAACACCGAAAAGAAAGGGAAATAATCAACACATGGCATTGATGCAATTCTCAATCAAGTATGATGATATGACAAGTATAATTGTACTGAAATGTAACCCTAAGACATGCTCGGCGGTTTAAACGGGGTTCCGAGGGGTACAAACCCTAACTCGAGGAAACTCCGGATTCATATGAGAGGGATACATTTATTTCTTCTAGTTAACTTTCAATTAAAGTTGTTTATCAATGCATTATTATAGCTCTATTGTGTAGATCTTATTTTTCTAAACATTTTGACATATTATTTGCATTTTTCTGATTTAAAATGAATTAGTTATGATTTTCCCCATTTTTAATTCTTATTAAATCAATTTAAGAATATTATAAAACAATTTCTATTTTGGAATTACTTTTAACATTTTATTAACTAGAAAACATTTCTGATATTATTTATATCACTTATAGAGTGGACCCACCTGTCAGGATTTATCACTTACAAAATAATTATAGAAATTATTTTAGAAAACAATAAAAGAAAAGAAAAGGAATACTGGATCACCATGATGCAATGCTGAAGGAATCAATGGAGGGGATCTCCCAAGTGGTGCACGGATCCGTCGATCCTAAGCTCTCCTGGAAGCGCGAATAGGCGCGTTGGAGAGAGGGCGACGCATGGAGCGATATGGTGGTGGCGCCACCGTTTATTGGTCACCGAAACAGGAGCTATTATGGCGGCTACCGGCGGAGCTCGGTAGTGGTCGACGGGGCGGCGAACCAGAGTGAAAGAGAGAGGATGGGACTGTCCAGGAGGATGGCGAGCTCACCACGAGCACAGAGATGGGGTCGGTGAGGCGTGGTGAGCACAAACGGCGATGAATCGACAACGATGGCTGCGGCGGCCGGCAGGACGTCAGGCTCGATTCCGACGAGGAGGTGGCTCCCCTGCTTGTGAGCTTCAATAGGGATGAAGAGGGCGGCGAGGCGTTTCCAATGGTGCCCTCTGAAGGGTTTCGCGGCATAGTAAATCAAAATTTTCTACGGATGCGAACAGAGGGAAAGCCAAGATCTAATCTAGGAGATGCAATCAACGAGAGAGATTGGATTAGATCTTCATACCCTTGAAGATTCAAGCAAGCGGAACGCTCGCGGAACGGGTGATGTAGTCATACTCGCCTCCTCGCGATCCGATCCGATCTAGCACCACAAGTGGCGGTGCCTCCGTGAGATGCACGCAGCAAAGACTCGACGTCTCCTCCTTCCTCGGACCAGCGAGTATGGTGGAGAGATAGATTGGATCTACAACACGACGGCGTGGTGTATATGGTGGAGAATTTCTGCTGCAGGGCTTCGCCTACAAACAGTCGGGAGGGAGAGAGGAAGGTAGCAAGGCTGCTAGGGCTTGGAGGAAGGTGTGTGTTGTAGGGGGGAGGGGGCGCACCACCCCTCTATATATAGAGGGGGGGGCGGCCAGCCCTTGCCCCTCCTCCAAGCCTATCTCTAGTTTAAACAATTTAAACTCTCCCTTATCTAGAAATCCTATCTCTAGTTTAAACGATTTAAACTCTCCCTTATCTAGAAATCCTATCTCTAGTTTAAACGAGTTTAAACTTATCTAGGATCGGCTGGGCCCTATGGGGCCTTGTGCCCCTGGCCCAATGCGGCCAGGACACTCCCTCATAGGCCCATGCCCTCCCGAAGGTGGGGCCACGTTGGTCCCCTTCCGAAGGTTCTAGAAGCTTCCGGTACAATACCGACAACCCGAACAATTCAACTCCAAAACTGCATCGCCTTATATGAATCTTATTCTCCGGACCATTCCGAACCTCTCGTGATATCCCGGATCCCATCCGAGACTCAACAAAAATTCATAAACCAATTATCCAATCTATCCTAGCGTCGAGACACGTTATGTGTGACCTCGGGTTCGAGAATATGCGCATGATCTTCTATCAATAATCAACAGTCTGGGCACCCATATTGACTCCCACACATTCATCGATGATCATATCGATGAACCACGATGCAGGATTCAATCAATCCCATATATATATTCCCTTCGCTCGCGATATTTTACTTGCCCGAGATTCGATCGCTTCGCATCATACCTAGTTCAATCTCGTTCACAGCAAGTACTTTACTCGCTCCATAATCCGATATCACTTTGTGATTAACTCAACCACATGCTTGCAAGCGGTGTTGATATCGATTACACCGAGTGGGCAAGTATATCTCTCGACTTGGGAGGGACAAATTCCATCTCGATACATACAACCCAACAGATACTTTCCGATCACCGAGAGACACCTTTATGATCACCCTCTCATAGGATGACGTTTGATGACCTCAAAGCTTTCTTCCGATACTGGAGTTGCATTATCTCATGGTCTAAGGAATACAATATTTGATATAGGAAAAGCTTCGCAAAGACGAACACGATGACATGATCTAATTGCTCGCTTTGTTTGGTCTATCCACCATATCATTCTCCCAATGATATGATCTCATTATCAATTGACAACTCATGTCTATGGTTAGAAACCTTAACCATCATTGATCAATGAGCTAGTCCATAGAGGCGCATTAGGGACACGGTGTTGTTCACAAACCACACAAGTATTAAAGTTTCCGCTTAATACAATTCTAGCATGGAATATAAACTTTATCATGAACAAGAATTATAATAATAACATCTTTATTATTGCCTCTAGGCATAATTCCAACAGCCTCCCACTTTCACTAGAGTCAATAATCTAGTTTACATTTGGCAACAATCTCACACCCATGGCAATCGAGGTGTTGATCATGTTTTACACGGAAGAGGTTTAGTCAATGGATCTCACATTCGATCCGTATGTACTTTGCTAATCTTCGATCTCCATCTCGCTATATAATATCGGATTATATGAAACTTGCGGTTGATATGCTTGGTCTTTGGATGATATCTTGGTTCCTTAGCGAGTGCTATGGCTCCATGTTGTCACACAATATCTCCAAAGGTCCAATGCACTTGAACCACGCCAAGCTCAAAGGATGAAGTTTCGATCCAAACTCCTTCACTTGACGCTTCGCAGCAGCCATGTATTCCGCTTTCATCAGATCCCGCGATCACGCTTTGCTTGCAGCTTCTCCAGCTCACAGCTCCTCCATTCAAAATATAAACGTATCCTGTCTGAGATTTAGAATCATCCTTGTCGGTGTCAAAACTAGCATCGACGTAACCTTTTACGACAAGTTGTTCATCACCCCCATAGACTAAGAACATTTCTTTAGTTCTATTTAGGTACTTTAGGACGTTCTTCACGGTCCAAAGTGTTCCACTGGATCACTTTGATATCTCGTCAAACTAAGAGCATTGGACACATCGGTCTAGTACACAAAGATGACATACATGATGGAACCTATGGCGAGGCATAAGGCACTTTGCTCATAGCTTCCCTATCATTTACGTAGCTGGACATCGAGCCTTGCTCAATATCTTACCTCGACAACATAGGCCTGAACCTTTCCTTGCCTTATCCATTCGAACCTTTTCGAACTTTGTCTAGTATGTACTCGCTTAAAGCTATCAGCGTCTTTGTCTATCTCTATAGATTTTGATGCCCAATATATAAGCAGCTTCACCTAGGTCTTTCATTGAAAAACACTTGTTCAAATAACTCTTCACATCGTTAAGCATGTTGATGTCATTTCCAATAATCAATATGTCATCCACATATAGTACCGAAGCGTCCGAGCTCCTCACTTTCTTGTAGATACAAGCTTCGTAGCAATTTGGAACAAATCCAAAGCTCTTGATCACTTGACCAAAACGAAGGTTCCAACTCCGAGATGCTTGCTTCAGTCCATAAATGGAACGCTGAAGTTTGCATACTTTACTAGCATCCTTAGGATCGACAAAACCTTCGAGTTGCATCATATACAACTCTTCATCAATGTTCCCATTGAGGAAAGCAGTCTTGACATCCATCTGCCATATTTCATAATCATGAAACGCAACAATTGCTAATAAAATCCGAATGGACTTAAACATCGCTACGGGAGAGAAAGTCTCATCGTAGTCAACACCTTGAACTTGTCGAAAACCTTTTGACAAGTGATTTATAGACGGTAACATTACCATCGCGTCCGCTTTCTTCTTGAATATCCATTTGCACTCAACGGCCTTTTGGTCGCTAGGAGGATCCACCAAAGTCCATACTTGGTTTTCGCTCATGGATCCCAATTCGGTTCATGGCTTCCGGCCATTTCTCGAGTCTGGGCTCATCATCGCTTCCTCATAGTTCGTGAGGTTCACTGTCTTGTACCAACAAGATAGTCAAGATAGGGTTGACGTACCACTCAGGAGGGGCACGCGACCTTGTCGACCTGCGACATTCAGTAGCAGCATCGTCCGAAGCTTCATGATCCTTGTCATTAGCTTCCTCTATTGTTGGTGCGGTGACCTGGAACAATTTCGGTCTTGCGCTACTCTCCAATTCAAGAGAAGGTTCAATAACCTCGTCTCTCTACTTTCCTCCCACTCACTTCTTTCGAGAGAAACTCCTGCTCAAGAAAGGAATCGTTCTTTCGACAAACACTTTGCCTTGGTTCGTGATAGAAGGTATACCCAATGGTTTCCTTACGGTATCCTATGAAGACGCATTTCTCCGCTTTGGGTTCGATCTTGCCGGCATCAACTTCTTGACGTAAGCTTCGCATCCCCAAACTTTAAGAAACGACAACTTAGGTTTAGCACCAAACCACAGTTCATACGGTGTCGTCAACGGATTTAGATGGAGCCCTATTTAAAGTGAATGCAGCGGTTTCTAATGCATAACCCCAAAATGATAACGGCAAATCAGTAAGAGACATCATTGATCGGACCATATATAATAGGGTTCGATTCCAGCTCGAGACACACCATTGCTTGTGGTGTTCCGGTGGCGTGAGTTGTGAAACGATTCCACTTGCTTTAAGATGCGTGAGAAAATCATAACTCAAATATTCACCTCCACGATCGGATCGTAGAAACTTAATCTTTCTGTTACGATGGTTCTCCACTTCATTCTGAAATTCTTTGAACTTTTCAAACGTTTCAGATTTATGTTTCATTAAATAGATATACCAATATCTACTTAAGTCATCCGTAAAAGTGAGAAAATAGCGATATCCACCGCGCGTCGAAACACTCATCGGTCCGCATACATCGGTATGTATGATTTCCAACAAGTTCGTTGCTCGCTCCATCATACCGGAGAACGGGGTTTTGATCATCTTGCCCATGAGGCATGGTTCGCATGTGTCAAATGATTCAAAATCAAGAGACTCCAAAAGTCCATCAGAATGGAGTTTCTTCATGCGCTTTACACCAATATGACCTAGACGACAGTGCCACAAATAAGTAGTATTATCACTATCTACTTTGCATCTCTTAGCCTCAATGTTATGGATGTGTGTTTCATCCTTTCGAGATTTAGAAGAAATAAACCATTTACAAGAGGTGCATGACCATAAAAGATGTTACTCATATAAATAGAACAACCATTATTCTCCGATTTAAATGAATAACCGTCTTGCAATAAACATGATCGAAATAATGTTCATGCTCAACGGGCACATAATAACATTTATTAAGGTTTAAAACTAATCCGAAGGTAAAACTAAGGAGAGCGTCGACGGCCATCACATCAACTCTTGATCCGTTGCCAGCGCATCGTCACCTCATCCTCGCAAGCCGTCTATTCCGTAGCTCTGTTTGAGTTACAAATATTAGCAACCGAACGGTATCAAATACCCGTGCACTACAATGAGGGATAGTAAGGAAAACATCAATAACATGTATATCAAATATACCTTTGATGGTGCCTTCTTGTCCGCTAAGTACTTGGACGATTTAACTTCCATGACCCCTATCCTTGCAATAGAAGCACTCACCGTCCGGCTTAGGACCGGACACGAGATTCTTCTCGGCAGGGCATTAAACTTGCTTCGCCCTTCTTGAAGGGCTTCTTTGCTCCTTACCTTTCTTAAAGGAGGCTTGTTGACCATCAACACATGATTATCCTTCTTGATGTCCACTTCGCAGCCTTCAACTTTGCGAAGAGCTCGGTGATAAATCGATGGAACCAATCGATTATGAGTCACTACAAAACTTTTGTAGCTGGGAGGAGTGATTGCGAACCTGTCAAACTTGAGCTCCTCCGAATCGTGCATTCCGAGTTGCTCAAGCGTTGAGTGTAGCCCGACATCTTTATGGCGTGCTCACTAACGTAACTCCTTCATCCATCTTGCGATTAAAGAACTTCGGAGATCTCATATCTCTTAACGGCCTGAGTCTCAAACATGGTTTTAGCTCCTCGAGAATCTCGAAGGGCCCGGATAGGTTTCAAAACGATTTTGAAATTCGGTTCCATAGCAAACAACATGGTGCTCTTAATCACACCATAATCATCTTTATGCCGATCGATAGACAACTTTCTCATCAGCCGCACAGATTGTAGGGGGGCACCTAACACTTTACCAAGGACATAGTCCTTTGTCCGCATGAATAATGATTCTTAGATTATGAACCAATTGGTGAAGTTAGACCCATTGTTTCTAAGCTTTTCCTCAAAGAAAACGTTGAAGATGAAGTTGGACTTGGCCATGTGATCTAAGATTTGCAAGTACAATTTAGACTATGTTCATGATAAATAGTTCAACTTAATCAAATTACTAGATGAACTCCCACTAAATTCAACATCCCTCAAGTTGTTTAGTGAACACGATCCAAATTCACCACACCTAATCCGATCATCACGAGAAGAGATGTGGTTTCAATGGTGGACAACGAAGTGTCGATCATATCATTCATATGACTCATGCTTAACCTTTCGGTTCTTGTGTTCCGAGGCCATGTCAGTACATGCTAGGCTCGTCAAGTTAGACCCAAGTATTTCAGCCAGTAAAACTGGCTTGCACCCGTTGTATGTGAGCGAGAGTCTATAGCACCATCATCACGTGATGCTTGGACACGCGAACTTTTAACGGTGCATACTTGGGGAGAACATAGTTTTATCTTGATCTTTATGAGGAATCATCTTATAATGCTACCGTGATCTAAGCATAATAAGATACATAAAGGATAAACATCACATGCATATAACTTTATGTGACATGGTATAGCCAATCTTCACAATGATCTCCATCTTGTGCTCCGCATGATCTCCATCACTCCACCATGATTGCCTCCACCACGAATAGCAACTACAACTATTGCTAACTACTTAGCGATAAATTAAAGCTATTACATGGCGTATAAGAAGTTGACTACAGGTCATACACAATTATAAAGACAACCATATGGCTCCACGGTTGTACTCATCGACATGCAAGTCGTGAAACATTACAAAACATGATCATCGTACAATATACACATCACATCTTGGGCCATACCATATCACGAAAACACTCCCTCAAAAACAAGTTAGACGCCTACTTTGTTGTTGCATGTTTTACGTGGCTTATGGGAGTAGATGCTAAGAACGATTCTTACCTACTAAAGCAACAATGGTGATATTATGGTTGCCAAACTCGGTGTTAATCCGATGACAACTATAGTGAGAGAAAGACATCCACCACCGCATGTGTGGTACAAGCCACACGTCAAGTGCGGAGCTTCATGACGACATCGCGTAAGGTTGGCCTGGATCGCTTCAATCTCACTATCCCGCGTCATAAGAAGAACACAAACAAGAGGCTTGCAACAGAAAACATCAACGCCCGCAACAACCATGTTGCGTTCTACTCGTGAAACACATCTACGCATAGATCTAGCTCTGATACCACTGAAGGGTTTTGCGGCATAGTAAATCAAAATTTTCTACGGATGCGAACAGAGGGAAAGCCAAGATCTAATCTAGGATATGCAATCAACGAGAGAGATTGGATTAGATCTTCATACCCTTGAAGATTCAAGACAATGAACGCTCGGGAACGTGGGTGATGTAGTCGCACTCGCTCCTCCTCGCGATCCGATCCGATCTAGCACCACAAGTGGCGGTGCCCGTGAGATGCACACGCAGCACCTCGACGCCTCCTCCTTCCTCGGACCAGCGGTATGGTGGAGAGATAGATTGGATCTACAACACGACGGCGTGGTGTATATGGTGGAGAATTTCACGCAGGCTTCGCCACAAACAATGGGAGGGAGAGAGGAAGGTAGCAAGGCTGCTAGGGCTTGGAGGAAGTGTGTGTTGTAGGGGAGGGCGCACCACCCTCTATATAGAGGGGGCGCCAGCCCTGCCCTCCTCCAAGCCTATCTCTAGTTTAAACAATTTAAACTCTCCCTTATCTAGAAATCCTATCTCTAGTTTAAACGATTTAAACTCTCCCTTATCTAGAAATCCTATCTCTAGTTTAAACGAGTTTAAACTTATCTAGGATCGGCTGGGCCCTATGGGGCCTTGTGCCCTTGGACCAAAGCGGCCAGGACACTCCCTCATAGGCCCATTCCCCCTCCCGGAAGGTGGGGCCACGTTGGTCTCCTTCCGGAAGGTTCTAGAAGCTTCCGGTACAATACCGATTAACCCGGAACAATTCCGAACTCCAAAAACTGCACTGCCTTATATGAATCTTATTCTCTGGACCATTCCGGAACCTCTCGTGATATCCCGGATCCCATCCGAGACTCCGAACAAAAATTCATAAACCAATTATCCAATCTATCCTAGCGTCGAGACACATTAAGTGTGTGACCTGCGGTTCGAGAATATGCATACGATCTTCTATCAATAATCAACAGCGGTCTGGGCACCCATATTGACTCCCACACATTCATCGATGATCATATCGGATGAACCACGTTGCCGTGATTCAATCAATCCCATATATATATTCCTTCGTCTCGCGATATTTTACTTGCCGAGATTCGATCGTCGATGCGTCATACCTAGTTCAATCTCGTTCACGGCAAGTACTTTACTCGTTCGTAATCCGATATCACTTTGTGAGTAACTCCTTAACCACATGCTTGCAAGCGGTGTTGATATCGATTACCGAGTGGGCCCAAGTATATCTCTCCGACTTGGGAGGACAAATTCCATCTCGATACATACAACCCAGATACTTTCCGATCACGAGAGACACCTTTATGATCACCCTCTCATAGGATGACGTTTGATGACCTCAAAGCTTTCTTCCGATACCAGGAGTTGCATTATCTCATGGTCTAAGGAATACAATATTTGACATAGGAAAAGCTTCGCAAAGACGAACACGATGACACGATCTAATTGCTCTGCTTTGTTTGGGTCTATCCACCATATCATTCTCCCAATGATATGATCTCATTATCAATTGACAACTCATGTCTATGGTTAGGAAACCTTAACCATCATTGATCAATGAGCTAGTCCATAGAGGCGTACTAGGGACACGGTGTTGTTCACAAACCACACAAGTATTAAAGTTTCCGCTTAATACAATTCTAGCATGGAATATAAACTTTATCATGAACAAGAATTATAATAATAACATCTTTATTATTGCCTCTACGGCATAATTCCAACACCCTCGTGATACATCCATTTTGCATCACCATTCTATATCATAATTTGCCTCTATTCATTGATATATTTCATATTAAGAGGTGTTATTATGTTATTTCATCTGTTTTTGCATGTTGGATGATTCTTGGAGGATGAACTGCCGGAGTCAGGATTCTGATGGAAAAAGCGGTGTTTTTATGCAATTTCATGAAGATCGGAAAAATACCAGAAAAACTACAAAAAACTATATTTACCCAGAAGACGAAGGATGCCAGAAGAGGAGGCGGAGTTGGGCCACAGGAGGCCCACCCCCAGGCGCGGGCCACCCTATGTCGCGCCTACAAGGGGTGTGGCCACCCTAACCCACCTCTGGCTACGCCCTATCGCCTATATATTCTCCTCGAAACCCTAAGTCGGGGGGGGCATCAACCACCGAAAGATTCCGCCTCCTCTGCGGGGCGGAAACCACCGAGAGAGAAAGAGCTCTCCGACAAACAGATTTCTGCCGGGGAAATTCCTTCCCGGAGAGGGGAGATCATCGCCATCAAAACCGTCATCAAGCTAGACTTCATCAGGATCATCATCATCATCCACACCATCATCTCCACGAGCACCATCATCACCACTCCATCCCGCTGTAACAATTGTGTTGAATCTTGCATAGTTCTTAGGGGAAACTTCCCCAGTGTTGATTACTATTGTAGTTGATGCTTGTGAGTGGAACCATTGAATTATTGTTTATCTTCAAATTGTTATTCATCATCATAGCATCTCTGATCTTGATCCATATGATTTCTTGTGAGTAGTCCGTTTAGTTCTTGAGTACATGAGAGAAGTCATGTTGTTAGTAGTGGAATTGTGTTGAGGTATTAATCAATGGTTTAATATTTAAGTTGTGGTGCTATTCTTCTAGTGGTGTCATGTGAACGTCGACTACATGATACTTCAACATTTCTAGGCCTAGGGGAATGCATTGTGTATTTGGCTACTAATTATGGGGTTGCCGGAGTGACAGAAACCTGAACCCCCATTAGGAAATCTTTGCACAAGGGAGTGTATGATCTCAGAGTTTAAGTTTGTGGTTAGGTTTTTATCTTAATCGCTTTCTTGTAGTTGCGAATGCTTGCAAGGGGTTTAATCACAAGTATGTATTAGTCCAAGTAAGGTCGGTACATTAGCACAGGTTCACCCACAAAACACTTATAAAACCAAAAAAGATTAATCAGCTATATGAAACGAAAGCACTTGACAGTATTCCCATGTGTCCTCGAGAACGTTTGGTCCTCATTAGTATTTCCTCCGGCTTGTCCTTTGCTAAGAAAGGATTGGGCCACTTGCTGCAATTATTTGTTGTCTTTATTTACTTGCACTTTATTTCCTTTCTTTAGCAAAAAACCCTTAAAATTTGTTTGCTAAGTATTATAGAGAACTCTTGAGCCAGTACTACTAGTCATCACCTTCTTCTCCTCATTGGGATCGACACTCCTATTTATCGAAAGTACTATTATACACCCCCTATACTTCTGGGTCATCAAAACTATTTTCTGGCGCCGTTGCCGGGGAGTGAAGCGCTATTGAAGAGTGGAACTTGTAAAGGAAACTTCTACTGTGAGTATTGCTTTTTATTTCTGTTTGTTACTTTGTTTCCAATATGGATAACCCACTTGGTTTCCTGTTTGGGAAAACTACTACCACTGTTAAGGTAGTAGATGAATCATCACCTGTTGAGATAGATCCTTTTAAGATACCTACAAGAATAGTTGATCGTGTTATGGATAATTATTATTTAGGGGATGGAACTGTCCATCCTGGCGATCACTTGGTTTTTATCCATGAATTATGCGGGTTGTTTAAGTGTGCAGGTATCACAACTGAACAAGTGAAGAAGAAGTTACTCTCTATATCATTGAAAGGAAGAGCTGAAGAATGGTATAAGCTGCTGAAGAATGGACAATCAATGGAATGGGAGGAAATAGTACCTCTCTTTTACTCTAAATTATATCCTCCTAGTGAGATTCATAAGGATAGGAATCTAATATATAACTTTTGGCCTTGTTATGGAGAGAGTACAGCCCAATCTTGGGGGAGATTGAAGTTACTAATGCTTAAATGTCCTATTCATGAACTCCCTAACAATATTATTATTAATAACTTTTATGCAAGGCTTTCTCTTCATGATAAAGATTTATTAGATGCTCCTTGTGTTGGATCATTCACACGCGTGAATGAAGAAGCTAAATGGGATCTTCTAGATCGTATTCAAGAGAACATTGAAGCATGGGAGAATGACAAAGGAAGAAAGTCAGGTATAAATTATGATTATGAATGCATTAAATATTTTATGGGAACTAATGAATTCCGTGATATTAGTACTGAGTATTTTCTTGATTCTCAATGTATTGCCAATTGTTTTAAGGCTTTTGCCTCTTATATAGAAATTCCTAAAAAGAAGTGGAACAAGTACCATGCACCTTATAAAGATGTTAATCATGTCCCTTCTAGAAACACTGAAGTTTGTACTATTGATCATATTTTGCCTGAACCTTATGTTGAGAAAAAACGTTTCCCAGCTAAGGTAAAGGAGCATTCTATGATAATTAGTGCGGTTAACAAAAGTACAAAGAAAGCTGTAGAACCTGATGAACAAATAAATATTGAACCTGTAGTAGCCACTGTGAGAGATCTTGTCACTAAAAATATAGAGGATGAGCACATTGTCTTCTATGAAGACGATTCTAATATTATCTCTCATCCTAGAAAAGCTAGAAGAACTAGTGTCACTGTGCTTTCTGTGAGAATTGGTGATCATTGCTATTATGGTTTATGTGATATTGGTGCTAGTTCTAGTGTCATTCCGTATGAGCTTTATAGGGAAATTATGCATGAAATTGGTCCTTGTGAACTTGAGGACATTGATGTGGTTATTCACCTTGCTAAAAGAGAGATAGTTTGCCCAATTGGCATTGTATGAGATGTGGAAGTCCTTTGTGGTAAGATTAAGTATCCTGCTGATTTTCTAGTGCTTGGTTCAGTAGGTAGTAAAACTTGTCCTATCATTTTTGGTAGACCCTTTATAAACACTTGTGGAGCTATTATAGATTGTAAAAAGGAGAAAGTTTTAACTAAGTTTGATGGAGATCCTTATGAGTTTAACTTTTCCAAATTTGCTAAAGCTCCTTATGATAATAATTCGCCTAATGAGGATTTCAGGATGGAACAACTTGCTTCTATTGATCCAGTTTATGACCTTAGACCTCTTTTTGATGATTGTAAGTATGCTCATTCTGATGATAAAGTTGTTTCTTGTGATAGTTATATTGTCAACTTTATTCAAAGTGCTACTAAAATTTATTATGAGAGAGGGAAACATGGTTTGATGCATCTCAATAATATTAAGTTTCCCCGCTTTACATTGAAAGCTTTGAAGTTGCATTTGTTTTGTCTTCCTATGCTAGCGTCCTTTTGTTTCAATAATTTGTTTTCTCATGAGACTCCCTTTCATAGGAAGTGGGTTAGACTCAAATGTGTTGGATATTTGCTTCTTGATGCTCTTTTTCACTTCAAATCCATATCTCCAATGTGAGCATCTTTGAAAATGTCAAGCCTAACTTAAAGGCATTAAAGAAAAGTACTTCTTAGGATAACCCAATAGTTTTATTGAGTCTTGGAAGTTATTACTTGTAATAACCTCTCCTTTTCCTTTTTGTTTTGGTTTTTGAGTCAAGATCAACCTCTTTTGAGAAGTAGGCGAGTTGTGAGAAGTTGCTCTGGAGGGACAGTTTTTTTGCTGCATTGTAAAAATTTGTGAAGGAGCTCAGTACATCGGATGGAGCTGTAATTTTCTGTGCTTGTTCCCCAGGTTGTTATCCAACTTTATTTAGTTTTGCACTTTTTGATTTGAGCAACATAAGTGTTTCGAAAAAAAACAATATTTACCTCCTGGTCTGTTTTGACAGATTTCTGCCATCATTTGCATTTGCCTCTTATATTGATTCCCTTTCAGACTCTTTTTGGGCTTTTGAAAGGATTTCTATAGTAGATTTTGTTTTGATGGATTTCAGTTGAAGTTTGAACCTAAAGGTTTATTGTTTTTTCACACACTAATGTTGCTAATAAAGATTGTGTGAGGCTTTGTATGAAAGGAACTTTTAAGTGTTGGAGAGAAGGAATCTGCAGAGTCCGTCTTTGAATAGGTAAAAGTGCTGCAAACAGAAGGTTCATGAAAACCTTATCTTTTTATATTTTTGATGTTTTTTATTACATATGGAAGGTTACGAGATGAAACAGAGGAGGAAACGGAGTGTAACACCCTCGCCTGATAAGGCTGAGTTCATGTGTATAGTGCCAATCCCTGGATCGGTTCACTGGCACACACAGTACAAAATGATACCAAATATAACTGTGCATCATAAACACAACGAATATGATGCAGAATTTACATTAATTATTCAAGTACACAGCGGAAAACGAATACAAGGTAGATCTCCATCCTTCAAATGTGCCACAGGCGAACAATTGTTGAGAGGAGTCTCGCGACCTATGAACGATCACTCAGATACGATATAACCTGCAACATGAAACGTTGCAGCCACGAATGGTCAATACATTGAATGTATGGAAAGTAGGCTAAAGTGGTTAACAACAGATCTATCAACTACATGCTTATTTGGCCAAGTGGACTTCAGGATTATTTGCATAAAGCAATACAACTTTTCCCTACTTTCAAAATACTTTTCTTTCTTCAAAAACAATCTTCTAAGGACATACCAGCATAAACCCATGTAGATACAAGACAGTTCAGCTTTCGTATGCTCCTAAACCCATGTTCATCCATCAAGTTTTAGTAATTAAGAAATTGGGATGAGTGAGAAATATCATAGCATCAGTATCAGGTCGCTCAAATTGTCCATAACCGGGGACACGGCTAAGCACTTAGTTTATACACCCTGCAGGGGTTAATACACTTTACCCATGTGACTTGGCCAACCCAGCTCGTACCACCACTCTCATATTGGGTGGTGATAGGGAGAAGTCCAAGAAGGAACCGTTCGGGAAGTAGCTCCCCAATCCCGACGCGCACCGGTCCAACCTACACTATCTACATCTCTGGATACGCGGGTTCGAGTTACCACAACCTACTGAGTTTAACCAACCGCCCATTTCATTATTGGCACATGGTTGCACACGAAAGCTACCAAACAAAGAAACCAATCATTTCTCAGTGTCCTGGGCGGCATTCCCCACCAAAATCCACACTCGATGACCCAATCAATGCCATTCCGCCTAGGTGGTTCATTAAAACATGTTGGTTTGTCATTTAGCAAAACATAATCCTTTCAAAACATATAACTTTTCATGATGTGATTCCCTTCCTCGTCTAAATAGCATAGCTAAGAAATCTACCAATACGATGGCTCATAAACAAGGAATACTAGGGAATAATATGGGATATAGCATAGCATATACACATCAATTCCTATAGATGCAATTATACAAAAGCATCTACAATGCATAGGAAAACAATAGGACATTTATGACCAAGATAGCACCACTTGCCTTTGTTGTAGATGTAGTCGATTAAATAATCCTCACAATTCTCATAGATATAATGGTGGCACTCGTCATAACCACAATACTTGCAATCATAGTAGTTGCAATCACAGTAGTTGCATCCTCGCAATCTAACGTTTGAAGCAAACACAATAAACACCATTCAAAACATTGCAAACATACAACAGTGCAACATTACAAGAAAACAATGATGAACATATGCATGCATGACGATTTAACGAGTCACAATGGTTGCATTTAGTGTTCCGAACATAGTTAGATTACATGATGCATGTGGAAAGTCATTTAATGCACTAAAGCTTTTATTACTAAAGTTGTATCCATTTAATATGGTGTATACCACTTTAATTGAACTAAATATTTTTATGTCATATTAAATTGTGAACTAGATGCTACTGGATAGATAATGCAATTTAGAGATAGTGGCAATTTGAATCACCTAAAAAGGAGTTATAGATATTTTCCTATGATTAAAACACTATTTCAATGGGTTTAAATATTTCTGAATGAATTTCTGTTTTAACAGTACCAAATAATTTGTCATGAAATTTCTCTGTATAGCTATTGTCAATACAAAACCATAGCACTTGGATTCACCCTAATCGGAGTTATAGATCTTTTTGTATGATTTAAATAGTGTTTAATGGTTTTAAATGATTCATATAGTTTAAATTTTCTAAAAATCAAACTAAAATTATATCTGTAATCTCCAGGGAATTGTGATTTTAGGGACATATTATTTGTAATTTTATGAATAATATTTATTTTCTTATGAATTTATTACTCTAAATAAGCCATTAACCTATTTAAATCTTCACGGCAAAACCTTACAGTAAAATGCTGAACTAATTACATATTGATGATCTACATGGAACCAGCTTTCCAACGGTATATCATTTATATTTTTGTGACAAGCAATTAATTTTTAATGAATTTAATGATTTATAAAGCCATTAAAACTAATTAAATTGCGACGGGTTAAATAATCTGCAAAGGCTAGATCCAACCAGATATTGTTAAAGTACATTACAGTAGCTTCAATTTGATATATTATTCATATTTTTCGGAGTTACAGATAATTTCTTATGAATTTATTAACCTAAAATACCATTAAACCTAATTAAATTACTGCAGTAACCACGTACAGTAAAAGTTGGATCTATTCCAATAAGATGATTCTACGTGAAATTATATTCAATTTGATATATTATACGCAATTTTTTGACATGGTATGAATTTCTAATGAATTTTACAAGTTAGATCTATAATATGCAATTTTAAATTCGAACGGAATATTCCAGGGAATATTCCGCTGACTGGACAGGTTGACTTTGCATGCTGACTGGGACTAGAAGTTGACCTTACGTTGACGTGGCGTTGATGAGGAAGATGACCGGGATGACGACATGACACACACCGGTTTGATTGGATCTCGACCGTCTGGATAGGATCCGGTGGCTAGAAGAAGAGATTGACCTGATTTTGGCTCAGAATAGACAAGAAATAGATCTGTGTTAGAGAGACAAATCCGTAGGTCAAATCGAAAAACTCAGAACATGAAAGTTGTGGGGAATCATTATTCCTACCTTCTCACCAAAGGAATTTGGATTTGAAGAAACGAGCGCGAGTACATCTTGGATTTACACCGTAAGATCTGAAATATTGCGATACGAAATTCTCCTGCTGTGGTGGATGAAAAGAGGTGAGGTTTGTCAGGATTGAAAGATTTCGACGATCCCTACAACTTTCGTTTTTTGACCGAAGCCAAACGACGAAGTCTAGATGGGTTAAAAGCGAAATAAGATTCGGGCATGTGTAGATTCGGGATTTCGAGGAGAGAAAGTCGTACAGCTATGGATCCATGAGTTTATATGGATGTTTGAGATGGTGTATAGATAGGCCTTGGAGTAGGGAACAAGTAGAAACAAACGTAAGTCAATTTGGAGTTGTAGATAAAAAGTTACAAGTGTTTGAGTAGAGATAGGTTTGTCAAAACCGATTTGCATTTAAAATTAAAGCACATGGGACAACCACGTCTGCTGTGCACTGGTCGGCTGGCTTGCTGGGCCGCCGGCTGGTTGGCCGGCCCATTTGTTTTTTTTCTTTTTCTTTTTCTATTTACTTGTTTCCTTCATATCTTTTGAATACGAACTCCAAATGATATGATTTTTGTTTCTAAAATTTTCTAAAATTGAATAGATCATTGTAGGATCAAATTTGTAATCTTTTTACTAGTTTGGAAGTAGTGGGTTTATAAATTCTTGTATATTCCATTTTATTTATATCTTTATGTGTTTGTATTTGTTCCATAACTTTTTCATACTAGCTCCAAATGAGCTCAATTTTGTTTCTAAAATTTTGTAGTATTAATTGGATCTCTTTAGGCTATAATTATCAATAATTTATGCCTTAGCATCAGTGGGTTTTAATAATTCAATTTAATTCCTTTAGGAACATTTGGGCGAATCAACTATAGGATTTAGATACTAGGATTTGGATTTAGTTTGTGAGATCTTTGCATGGATGAAATGCTTATGAATGATTCATGATTTTCATTTTGAAATCTTGCACACCAACTCTACAATCCAAAATCAATCCATTCCCTTTTGCCTATATGGCTACTTAGGTCATAACAAAAGAATATAAGATTTTGAATTCAAGGTTGAGAGGATTTTCTATTTAAAAGTTTCTTCTCTTTGAGAATTTTCAACAAAGTCAAACAATCAATCAATCTTATTTATTTATTTCACATTCCAAAATTAGAAGAATTTTGGGATATGATCACCACTTAAAAGAAATCTCGTCAGATTTGGGAAGGCTAGAAAGAAAGAAAGGTTCGGGATCCATTAGGACGCTACCACCCTTAAAATAAAATTGACTAGGTCATTTCTCGAGGATTCACTTGGCTTAATTGATTTTCATTGCACATTCTAATTCCATGATTGATAGTTTCTGAGAAAACTCTACTTGAACTAGCAAAACTCTCATGGTGGTCAATTAGGGGATGTTTACTTCACGGTACCCATTAATCATGGTTGAGATTCATCCTTACCGTATATTCCTACGCTTAGCACAGGGTGCTTTTAGAAGGGTGTAACAATATACCATTCTAGGGTTTAGGCTCAACGCTGACTCTCTGCTACGTTTGAAAAGGGCACTCAAGATTCGCAAAGCCAACAGTACAAGAGCTAATAATAAGAGTAGTAGGAATGGTGATCAATCCATCCTGCACCCAAATCATTACCTTGTATGAGGATAGGTGAATCACGTTTTTCTATCACTCGGGCATTCTCACTTGCCTTGAAGAATGTTTCCATGGGCACGAACTAATGCTCTATGTATACTCCCATGTATTCAATCAACAAAGCTACTACTAAATTAAACTATCGATACTTCAACTTTCAGGTTGCGTAATCTACTACATAACATCATTTGCAACACTTCATACTTCCACATTTTTTTTCCATTAGGTGAAGCATTCTATTTCCTAAATGCATTGTATTGTCAAACCTTCCACTTAACACATCATTATATCTCCAAGGGTTCAAGATAGGGAAGGATAGATTCTATAGGAAAGAAACGACTAAGAAAATAATCCTACCCATAACTATATGAAGCAATCAATGTCACAATCAAGAAAACAATCATAAGAAATCAACACACAAGCAAGCACTTGCATAGCAATAATACAGAGATCTAAATTTAGTAGTATATAACCACAAAATAGTTTGAAAGCATTGGGAACAATACTAGAGTAAAACATAGCAACATATAAGCACTAAACTAAATCTGTCAAAACAGTACATCAGGTTTCACGAATTTTTCTGACTAACTTAAGCTCGTCAGAAATTTTAGCCAATTTTTGTGCGTGTACTACAGGTAATTACGCTCCAGATCCTATTTTTTTAGATTTTTATGAGTTACCAATAAAATATGAAAAATCGCGCGGTACTACAGGTCATGCAGAAAACTGTAGCAGTAATTCCACGAATTTCAATCAATTCACACCATTAAAATAATTTTAAAACCACACGAAAACTCCAGCAACTTTAGAGTTTCAAAACAACGGATCCTAAACAAGGCATCACTCAATATGGCTCAATACAAACAAGCAAGCAACCTATATTGTCATACCACATAAGTTGGTAAGAACAATATGCTAACACGATAGCGACGATCTCCTAAAGAGATAAAATGTGGTGGTCCAGACCTAACCAAACTTGATGAGAAGTTTATTTATGTCATACTATTTGTTCTTTTACTTAGATAACTCTCATATAGGTATTATAAGAATGGACAACTATAAATTTTGAACAAGAAGAGGTTATAGAAAAGATAGATAAGGAATATAAGAACTCTAATAAGTATAAAATATGATAGTTCTCCTAATAGAGGTCTCCTATTGCTAATCCATTTCTAAGGTCACGATCCTACAGTCAACACACAGCTCTGATACCATCTTGTAACACCCTCGCCTGATAAGGCTGAGTTCATGTGTATAGTGCCAATCCCTGGATCGGTTCACTGGCACACACAGTACAAAATGATACCAAATATAACTGTGCATCATAAATACAACGAATATGATCCAGAATTTACATTATTTATTCAAGTACACAGCGGAAAACAAATACAAGGTAGATCTCCATCCTTCAAATTTGCCACAGTAACAATTGTTGAGTGGAGTCTCGACCTATGAACGATCACTCAGATACGATATAACCTGCAACATGAAACGTTGCAGCCACGAATGGTCAATACATTGAATGTATGGCAAGTAGGCTAAAGTGGTTAACAACAGATCTATCAACTACATGCTTATTTGGCCAAGTGGAGTTCAGGCTTATTTGCATAAAGCAATACAACTTTTCCCTACTTTCAAAATACTTTTCTTTCTTCAAAAATAATCTTCTAAGGACATACCAGCATAAACCCATGTAGATACAAGACAATTCAGCTTTCGTATGCTCCTAAACCCATGTTCATCCATCAATTTTTAGTAATTAAGAAATTGGGATGAGTGAGAAATATCATAGCATCGATCAGTCGCTCAAATTGTCCATAACCGGGACACGGCTAAGCACTTAGTTTATACACCTGTGAGGGTTAGTACACTTACCCATGTGACTTGGCCAACTCGTACCACCACTCTCATATTGGGTGGTGATAGGGAGAAGTCCAAGAAGGAACCGTTCAGGAAGTAGCTCCCCAATCCCGACGCGCACCGGTCCAACCTACACTATCTACATCTCTGGATACGCGGGTTCGAGTTACCACAACCTACTGAGTTTAACCAACCGCCCATTTCATTATTGGCACATGGTTGCACACAAAAGCTACCAAACAAAGAAACCAATCATTTCTCAGTGTCCTGGGCGGCATTCCCCACCAAAATCCACACTCGATGACCCAATCAATGCCATTCCGCCTAGGTGGTTCATTAAAACATGTTGGTTTGTCATTTAGCAAAACATAATCCTTTCAAAACATATAACTTTTCATGATGTGATTCCCCTCCTCGTCTAAATAGCATAGCTAAGCAATCTACCAATACGATGGCTCATAAACAAGGAATACTAGGGAATAATATGGGATATAGCATAGCATATACACATCAATTCCTATAGATGCAATTATACAAAAGCATCTACAATGCATAGGAAAACAATAGGACATTTATGACCAAGATAGCACCACTTGCCTTTGTTGTAGATGTAGTCGATTAAATAATCCTCACAATTCTCATAGATATAATGGTGGCACTCGTCATAACCACAATACTTGCAATCATAGTAGTTGCAATCACAGTAGTTGCACTCCTCGCAATCTAACGTTTGAAGCAAACACAATAAACACCATTCAAAACATTGCAAACATACAACAGTGCAACATTACAAGAAAACAATGATGAACATATGCATGCATGACGATTTAACGAGTCACAATGGTTGCATTTAGTGTTCCGAACATAGTTAGATTACATGATGCATGTGGAAAGTCATTTAATGCACTAAAGCTTTTATTACTAAAGTTGTATCGATTTAATATGGTGTATACCATTTTAATTGAACTAAATATTTTTATGTCATATTAAATTGTGAACTAGATGCTACTGGATAGATAATGCAATTTAGAGATAGTGGCAATTTGAATCACCTAAAAAGGAGTTATAGATATTTTCCTATAATTAAAACACTATTTCAATGGGTTTAAATATTTCTGTATGAATTTCTGTTTTAACAGTACCAAATAATTTTTCATGAAATTTCTCTGTATAGCTATTGTCAATACAAAACCATAGCACTTGGATTCACCCTAATCGGAGTTATAGATCTTTTTGTATGATTTAAATAGTGTTTAATGGTTTTAAATGATTCATATAGTTTATATTGTCTAAAAATCAAACTAAAATTATATCTGTAATCTCCAGGGAATTGTGATTTCAGGGACATATTATTTGTAATTTTATGAATAGTATTTATTTTCTTATGAATTTATTACTCTAAATAAGCCATTAACCTATTTAAATCTTCACGGCAAAACCTTACAGTAAAATGCTGAACTAATTGCATATTGATGATCTACATGGAACCAGCTTTCCAACGGTATATCATTTATATTTTTGTGACAAGCAATTAATTTTTAATGAATTTAATGATTTATAAAGCCATTAAAACTAATTAAATTGCGACGGGTTAAATAATATGCAAAGGCTAGATCCAACCAGATATTTTTAAAGTACATTACAGTAGCTTCAATTTGATATATTATTTATATTTTTCGGAGTTACAGATAATTTCTTATGAATTTATTAACCTAAAAGACCATTAAAACTAATTAAGTTACTGTAGTAACCACATACAGTAAAAGTTGGATCTATTTCAATAAGATGATTCTACGTGAAATTATCTTCAATTTGATATATTATACTCAATTTTTGGACATGGTATGAATTTCTAATTAATTTTACAAGTTAGATCTATAATATGCAATTTTAAATTCGAACGGAATATTCCACGATTTGACAGTTGACTTTGCATTTGGCGGGACTAGAAGTTGACCTTACGTTGACATGGCGTTGATGAGGAAGATGACCGGGATGACGACATGGCACGCACCGGTTTGATTGGATCTCGACCGTCTGGATAGGATCCGGTGGCTAGAAGAAGAGATTGACCTGATTTTGGCTCAGAATAGACAAGAAATAGATCTGTGTTAGAGAGATAAATCCGTAGGTCAAATCGAAAAACTCAGAACATGAAAGTTGTGGGGAATCATTATTCCTACCTTCTCACCAAAGGAATTTGGATTTGAAGAAACGAGCGCGAGTATATCTTGGATTTATACCGTAAGATCTGAAATATTGCGATACGAAATTCTCCGGCTGTGGTGGATGAAAAGAGGTGAGGTTTGTCGGGATTGAAAGATTTCGACGATCCCTACAACTTTCGTTTTTTGACCGAAGCCAAACGACGAAGTCTAGATGGGTTAAAAAGCGAAATAAGATTCGGGCATGTGTAGATTCGGGATTTCGAGGAGATAAACTCGTACAACTATGGATCCATGAGTTTATATGGAGGTTTGAGATGGTGTATAGATAGGCCTTGGAGTAGGGAACAAGTAGAAACAAATGGAAGTCAATTCGGAGTTGTAGATAAAAAGTTACAAGTGTTTGAGTAGAGATAGGTTTGTCAAAACCGATTTCGCACGGAAATTAAAGCACTGGGCAACCACGTGCACGTGTGCCTGGGTCGGCGGTTGGCTTATTGGCTGGCTGGTTAACTTCCCATTTGTTTTTTTTCTATTTCTTTTTCTATTTACTTGTTTCCCTCATATCTTTTGAATACGAACTCCAAATGATATGATTCTTGTTTCTAAAATTTTCTAAATTTGAATAGATCATTGTAGGATCAAATTTGTAATCTTTTTACTAGTTTGGAAGTAGTGGGTTTATAAATTCTTGTATATTCCATTTTATTTATATCTTTATGTGTTTGTATTTGTTCCATAACTTTTTCATACTAGCTCCAAATGAGCTCAATTTTGTTTCTAAAATTTTGTAGTATTAATTGGATCTCTTTAGGCTATAATTATCAATAATTTATGCCTTAGAATCAGTGGGTTTTAATAAGTCAATTTAATTCCTTTAGGAACATTTGGGCGAATCAACTATAGGATTTATATACCAGGATTTGGATTTAGTTTGTGAGATCTTTGCATGAATGAAATGCTTATGAATGATTCATGATTTTCATTTTTAAATCTTGCACACCAACTCTACAATCCAAAATCAATCCATGCCCTTTTGCCTATATGGCTACTTAGGTCATAACAAAAGAATATAAGATTTTGAATTCAAGGTTGAGAGGATTTTCTATTTAAAAGTTTCTTCTCTTTGAGAATTTTCAATAAAGTCAAACAATCAATCAATCTTATTTATTTATTTCACATTCCAAAATTAGAAGAATTTTGGGATATGACACGGAGCCCAGGTGGGCCACACCCACTAGTGGCGCGGGCCCCAGCTGGCCGCGCCACTAGGGGGTGTGACCCCCCTGAGTCCATCTCCACCTTGTTTTCGCACAGTACCTTCCTTATGAAGTAAAACTTTGGAATATATAACCCCCCGGATCCCCCGAGGTTTGTGTATTGTGTTATCATCGTGTTTTCGTTTCCATCTGTTTCTGTCAGGAAATTTTCTCAAGTATAGAGGCACCATGGTCTCCGCCAATGACAAGGGCAAGAATCCCGTGGAAGATGATCCTTAAAACCCCAAGGAGGGGGATAACTTGGTTGTGGATGAAGAAAACGTGAAGGAGGACGAGCATCCGGACACCCGCGCTACCGTTTCAAGCATTGGAGTGGCAAACCCTATCAAGCTCAGGAGGATAGCACAGACGTCTACAGGAGGGAAACCCCCGCGTCATTGCCTCGCTCCACGATCATTTCCTCCACGCACCAAGAACCCCTTCCATACTCTTATACATGAGCAACAATTCCAAAAGGTGCCCAAAGGGAAGTTGCCCTCTAGTTGGGATATGCCTCGTTCTAACCATGTAGGGAAGCAACACTCTAAGAAGGAAGAGCGGGGAAAGAATAACAAGGACTGGGATTCTCGGTTCGACATGATCATGAACTGCATTGAGCATAATTCGGAGTTGATTCGTAATCTGACCTTTTAGATAGAGGACTTGAGGAAGCTGGTTGAAAAGCTCATCAAGGGAACACCACCACCACCGAAGGAGTAATTCGTCATTAGGTTTGGCATCCCCTTGGCTTGTTCCAAGCTTGGGGGAGTGTCGCAGTATCACATCATTATCTTTTATCTTTTTACCTTTTTAGTAGATTCATATCTTGGGTAGAGAAGTTATCTTATAGGTTGGTTTGCATTGTGGAAGTATCTCTCCTTTAGTTGCTTATCTATGTATCCTTGGTGTGAGTGCCTTTATGGAATATTAATGAGAAGTTTCATCTTTTACTTTTTGCACTTCTTATTTTAGTTTGCAATCTCTACTATATGATTGATCTTGTTGATTAGTATTGGTATAACTTTGGGAGCATCAAGTGAATCTAAATCGGTTTTGGCAAACCGAGCTCTGGTCAGTAGCCACACTTTTTGAGGTTTGAATGGAAAAGAGAAAAGCACTTACAGGTATTTTATATCGTTTTATTTTCTTTCTTGATTGGCTCATAAGCTTAGTATTATTTATTTAAGATCTTTCGTGTCTTCAAGGAAGGTTGCATGTTTGACTTTATCACTTGTATGTTTGCTTGTTTCCTTCAACTCTTTTGCTTGCTACCCAGCCTTGCTAGCCAAAAACCTGTGCTGAGAGGGAATACTTATCATGCATCCAATCCCTTAAACCAAAACCTGTGCCATTTGTGTCCACCATATCTACCTATTAGCATTATTGCTATTCCAAGTAAATTCTCAAGCTTCATCTATCTTTCAAATTAAAAATTATTTTGTTATGTGAAAACTAGTTAGTAAATCTCTCACGAACTTGATGGCACACCTTATTTTCGTTCGCCTAATAAAATTGAACCATTGTGTCATCAAAGTTCTATATGCTTGCACCTATAAGTTGGGATTAGCAGAACCGTGCTGGCACGGGGAACGCTTTCAACACCTGTAAATATCTACCCCATTGATATCATGCTCTTTTCTTTATTGGATGTCGTCGGTGAAATAAAATGGGAGCTTGTAAGTCCATGGAGTTATGTATATGTGTTAGAGAAACTCTTGGACCGCTATCCTAAGCCATGCCTAATCATGGTGGAAACTTGCAACATCACCATAATGAGCAATCTATGAAGCTTTCTTCTTATATATAAAACAATAGAGAGACATATTGAAAAGAGGAAAGAGAGAAAAAGCACCATTTTCCCATGGTAAATAAGAGATTAGTGAGATGCTCATTGTCTTCTTGCCTTGTCATTTTGATATGGGATAGCTCCTGTATCATGTGCAAGGGGTACCCCGTTGGCGGTTCTCTATGATACACATGTACTTACTATGATAAGAACTTACCGGTAACTAAATTTGAGTATCATGAGGAGCGGCCCTCGTACTCAAGGGACATGAGATTGCCAACTTATATTTCGTCAAGCATATACTCCATCTTTGTTCACTTTAACCTTAATCACCTCAAGATTCTTATGATAGGGGCAATGAGATATCAAAGCTAGTAAGTACCATAATCTTTTGAAAGCACTTTATGAACTTGAAATCCCTGCTTCCCTCTATGAAGGGCCTTTCTTCTACTTCTAAGTTGAGTCTGTAAACCTATTCCTCTCTATCTCCAGCAAGCATTTGAGTTGTTGTGTTTCAAGCATTCATATGATGATTTATTCAATCATGTTCTTTATCTTCCTTGTTTGCACAAGACTCTTATCTAAATGAGTATTACTTTGAAAGCTATCATTGTGAAAAACCTTTTATGTTTGAGCAAAGAGTACTCCTGTTATAAACTTATTTACAAAAGCTTTACTTGAGAACTATTTGCCAACTGTTCTCTGACCAAGAATAAAGTTTGCCAATCCCAATTATGATTTATCTTTATGCATATTTATTGTGACTCCCATACTTGTTGCAAGCTAAGTTATATAATGGTGAGTTGATTTCTTCTATGAGTTGTGTATTGGTAAGTGTGATGCTTATTGTCCGTTTTCTTTTTATTGACACTTCACTCCATAAACCTGTGGACATGTTTACTGATCTTAGTTTTCGCTTGGGGACAAGCAAGGTCTAAGCTTGGGGGGAGTTGATACGTCCATTTTGCATCACCATTCTATATCATAATTTGCCTCTATTCATTGATATATTTCATATAAAGAGGTGTTACTTATGTTATTTCATTGTTTTTGCATGTTGGATGATTCTTGGAGGATGAACTGCCGGAGTCAGGATTCTGATGGAAAAAGCGGCGTTTTGATGCAATTTCGCGAAGATCAGAAAAATGCCATAGAAACTACAGAAAAATATATTGTCCCATAAGATGAAGGATGACCGAAGGGGAGGCGGAGTTGGGCCACAGGGGCCCACACCCCCAGGCGCGGGACACCCTAGGCCGCGCCTACTGGGGGTGTGGCCACCCTGGCCTACCTCGGGCTTCGCCCTCTCACCTATATCTTCTCCTCGAAACCCTAAAGTCGGGGGGAGCGACCATCAAAAGATTTCGCCGCCTCTGTGGGGCGGAAACCACCGAGAGAGAAAGAGCTCTCCAGCAAACAGATTTCTGCTGGGGAAATTCCTTCCCGGAGAGGGGAGATCGTCGCCATCAACACCGTCATCAAGCTAGACTTCATAGGGATCATCATCATCCACACCATCATCTCCACCAACACCATCATCACCACTCCATCCCGCTGTAATAATTGTGTTGAATCTTGCATAGTTCTTAGGGGAAACTTTCCCGGTGTTGATTACTATTGTAGTTGCTGCTTGTGAGTGGAACCATTGAATTATTGTTTTTGTTCAAATTGTTATTCATCATCATAGCATCTCTGATCTTGATCCATATGATGTCTCGTGAGTAGTTCGTTTAGTTCTTGAGGACATGGGATAAGTCATGTTGTTAGTAGTGGAATTGTGTTGAGGTATTATTCAATGGTTTAATATTTAAGTTGTGGTGCTATTCTTCTAGTGTGAACGTTGAATACATGATACTTCATCATTTATGGGCCTAGGGTAATGCATTGTGTATTTGGTTACTAATTGTGGGGTTGCCGGAGTGACAGAAACCTGAACCCCCATTAGGAAACCTTTGCACAAGGGAGTGTAGGATCTCAGAGTTTAATGTTATGGTTAGGTTTTTTATCTTAATTGCTTTCTTGTAGTTGCGGATGCTTGCAACGGATTTAATCACAAGTATGTATTAGTCAAAGTAAGGTCGGTACATTAGCATAGGTTCACCCACACAACACTTATAAAACCAAAGAAGATTAATCAGCTATATGAAACGAAAGCACTTGATAGTATTCCCATGTGTCCTCGAGAACGTTTGGTCCTCATTAGTATTTCCTCCGGCTTGTCCTTTGCTAAGAAAGGATTGGGCCAATTTCTGTAATTATTTCCTGTCTTTATTTACTTGCACTTTATTTCCTTGGTTTATCAAAAACCCCTAAAAATCCGTTTGCTAAGTATTACAGAGAACTCTTGAGCCAGTACTACAAGTCAGCACCTTATGCTCCTTGTTGGGATCGACACTCCTATTTATCGAAAGTACTACGATATGCCCCCTATACTTGTGGGTCATCACCTCAGCACGACGTGGGGTGGCCAGAATCGGCGGAGCTCGTCGGCGACTGCGAGGTCTAGGGTTAGGGTTTGCGCGCGGGAGAAGAGGAGAGTGGGGAATTGGTAGCTAGGGTTCTACGGAGGTGATGGGGGCGACTTTATAGACGACGGTGGGCGGCGACGCGCATCACAGCGCTTGGCGTGCATCGGGTGGCCGGCGGCGAGCCACCGAGCTGCTTCGGCAGCGGGAGGAAGACGAGATGGGCGAGGTGAAGCTGTACCAGGCCATGTCGGGCTACAGATGGGCCGGCTGCGAGCTGTGGTTGCACGCTCTGCATGATGGGGAGAGGATAGCAAGAGTTTGGCTCGGCCTAGGTTAGCTGCTACTGCTATTTTTTTCCTTTGAAATCCTTTTCTATTTCTGTTTTTCATTTCCCCTTTTATAAAACCATTTCAAAACTATTTTATGGCATTCCAAAATTACTAGAAGGTTTACAAAATATATAAAATACTCAGGGCCCTTTTATTCAGTTTGGGCTTCATCTAATTTGGATTTTCAAAATACAAAAACCATTTTGAATGAGTTTCAAAGAGGGAGAAAAGATTAGGGTTTTAGGATTTTAGTTGATCTGATTTTCTTACATGCATTTTAGATGATGATGATGCTCATAAATGCACAAAAAATCCTAGTTAGTATTTAATAAAACTAGGGTTGTTACAGTCAAGCCATTGTTGATGCACATATATCATAGTGCTACCACTAACGGTGAAATAGTGCCGCCACCCACCGAATAGTGTCGCCACTCATGGCATAGTGCGACCACCCACAACAAAGTGTCGCCACTCAGCCATGATATAGTGTCACCATCCACCGAATAGTGTCGCCACCAATGATTAAATAAATATAAACTCAGTCTCCAACCGGGACTAAAGATTGAGTAGAAAGTTTATAAATTAGAGCATAGTTTTTTATTTATGCAATAATAACATTTTTTCACTACTCTGCTTTGGTTTTAATGTGACGAAGTTGTATTAATTTGGTCACCTTTATATTCATGATGTTATGTAATAGTTTTTGGCATACTTATATAATGCAGATGCACCGACAATGGATGTATGATGATCGACACTCTGATGAGTTCATTCAAGGTCTGTATCATTTTCTCGATGTGTCCAAGGCAAATAAACAGAATGGTTTTGTGTGTTGTCCATGTGGTATCTTTAATAATAAGAATGATTACTCTTCCTCAAAAATCCTTCACAGCCACCCATTTCGTTCCGGTTTCATGTCCAGCTATAATTGTTGGACCAAGCACGGAGAAAGAGGGGTTATGGTGGAAGACAATAAATAAGAAGATGATGATGACAACTATCCTAGATTCCATTAATATGGTGATACTACAACGAGGGAAGGTAAAGAAGAGTCATCAGATGAACCCTCTGATGATCTTGGTTGGACCATTGTTGATGCATAGAGAGTCAACGAAAGTGAAAAGGAGAGGTTGAAGTTGGGGCGCATGTTAGAGAATCATAAAAAATTATTGTGCCCAAATTGCGAAGATGGCAAGAAAAAGCTGGGTAGCACACAGAAATTGCTGCAATGGAAGGCAGAGACTAGAATATCTGACAAGGGATTCGAAAAGTTGTTGAAAATTATAAACAACATGCTTCCAAAGGATAACGAATTGCCCTTCAGTACGTATGAATAAAATAAGATTATCTGCCATTTAGGATTAGATGTGCAGAAGATACGTGCATGCCCTAATGACTGCATCCTCTACCATGGGAGGGGTATGAGAATTTGAATGCATGGTTGGTATGCGGTGCATTGCGATATAAGATTAGCCGAGATGACACTGGTGATGTTGAGGGAGAGCGCCCCAAGAAGAGGGTTCCTGCCAAGGTGTTATGGTATGCTCATATAATAGCAGAGTTGAAACATTTGTTTAGAAACAAAGAGCATGCCAAGTTATTGCGATGGCACAAAAAAGACCGTCAGAAATACACGATGTTGAGACACCCCGCTGATGGGTCGCAGTGGATAAAAATCGGGAGTGAGTTCCCAAACTTTGTAGATGATGCAAGGAACTTAAAGTTTGGTCTAAGTACGGATGACATGAATACTTTTGGGGAGCAGAGATGCAGTCATAGCACCTGACCTGTGACTCTATGTATTTATAACCTTCATCCTTGGTTGTGCATGAAGCGGAAGTTCATTATGATATTAGTGCTCATTCAAGGCTCGAAGCAACGTGGCAACAACATCTATGTGTACCTAAGGACATTAGTTGAAGAAATTTTATAGTTGTGGCACGAACAAGGTGTACATGTGTAAGATGAGCACAAATAGGAGGAATTTGACCTCTGAGCATTGCTATTCGTAACCATCAATAATTGTCCTGATCTTAGTAACCTTTCAGGACATACAAACAAGGGATACCATGCATGCACATACTATTTTGGTGAGACTGAAAGTATATATTTGAAAAAATGTAAGAAGAATGTTCACCTGGGGAATCATCGCTTCCTTCCAGTTAGGCATCCCTTAAAAAAGAAAGGCAAGCATTTCAAAGGTGAGATAGATCATCAGAGGAAGCCTATCCACCCTACTGGTGATGATGTATTTGATATGGTCAAGGGTTTAAAAGTAATCTTTATAAACGGTCCTGGCAAACAATATGTTCTGAATGAAGATAACTGACATGTACCCATGTGGAAGAAGAAATCTATATTTTGGGATCTACCCTATTGGAAATTCTTAGAGGTCCACTCCTCAATCGACGTGCTGAACCTGACGAAGAATCTTTGTGTGAACCTGCTAGGCTTCTTGAGCATGTATGGGAAGTCAAAAGATACACCGGAAGCACAGCAGGACCAACAACGTATTGAAGAACAAGACGGCCTGCATCCAGAGCATTATCAAGGTCCTTCGACCTACGCTCTTACCAAAGAAGAGAAAGACATCCTTTTGAATGCCCGAGAAGTATCAAGGTTCCGTTTGGCTTCTCATCGAATATAAAGGGAATAATAAAAATGTTAGAGAAAAAATTCCAAATCCTAAAGTCTCATGACTACCACGTTCTTATGACGCAACTGCTTCCAATTGTATTGAGGGGAATTCTGCCAAAAAATGTCTGAGTACCCATTATGAAGCTATGTGTGTTCCTCAGTGCAATTTCTCATAAGGTAATCGATCTAGAAATTCTACAAAGGTTACATAATGATGTGGTCCAATGTCTTGTTAGTTGTGAGTTTGTGTTCCCACCATCCTTCTTCAATATTATGACACACCTCCTAGTTCACCTAGTTAAAGGGATTACCATTCTCGGTCCTGTATTTATACACAATATGTTTCCCTTTGAGAGGTTCATAGGAGTCTTAAAGAAATATTTCCATAACTGTGCAAGGCTAGAAGGAAGCATCTCCAAGGGCTATGGAATAGAGGAGGTCACTAAGTTTTGTGTTAACTTTAATCGTGACCTTAAGCCAATTGGTGTTCCTCAAACGTGACATGAGGGGAGACTGAGTGGAAAAGGTACG
This sequence comes from Avena longiglumis, assembly GCA_030063025.1. Taxonomy (NCBI): domain Eukaryota; kingdom Viridiplantae; phylum Streptophyta; class Magnoliopsida; order Poales; family Poaceae; genus Avena; species Avena longiglumis. Next base: position 474,987,949 of record CP125976.1, read on the forward strand.
CTAGGAAAGAAAGCAATAATAAGTATGGACGGGCATTATTTCCATCAAGCACACTACATAGTTCTATAAAATTCCACCTTGGTGGCTCCGTATATCGAGGAACACATGAATATTGTACACTCCAATAGCTCGCAGGAGTCTGACTCCTAGATTAAGCATGAACACATGGCGGCAACTTTCGGCTGTTGGTTGTAAACACATCTCATAAATAACACCACTGTTGGAGACCAGCTGTACTTATCGGCCATGTCACCATCTTCGACTATACTGACTTTCCAAGGGTACGAGATAAATGAGAATACATTTTACACGATAACCCAAGATAAAAAGAGCACCAACCAAAATGGTGGTGTCCACTATCTGCTTTGATGAAACAAACAACAATGGGAAAAGGACACATATTATGGTTACATAGAGGAGACATGGGAACTTGACTATGGACCTTCTTTTAAGGTCCTTTGTTTTGGTGCAAATGGGTAAAGCTGACAGGAGGCAGGGTAAAGGTAGACCAGAAGTACGGAATGACAGCAGTGGATCTCAACAATCTTGGGTACATATACAAACCATTTGTCATAGCCAATGATGTGGCTCAAGTTTTATATGTGAAGGACATGTTTGCCAAACTGAAAAAAAGAAAAGAAAAGCAAATGAATACATCATACGATGAGATAAAACGCCACATAGTTCTTTTAGGAAAAATAAACATCGTGGGAGTGGAGGACAAGATAGACATGGAAGAATATTATAATAAGTTTGATGAAATTATGCCCTTCACAGTGAACACTGACCCAAGCATCATGTTAAATGATGAAGATGATCCATGGATATGGCGCAATCACAAGCAAGGTACATACATGAACAAAAAAGTTTTATACCCAACACTAGATGGGGTGTTGGTGATGTGTAAGAATGTATTAAACCTTTTATGTAACCGTGGTGCGACGAAAAGGAAAACTACCTCCGCAACCCATGATGCACATTCGTGCACAATATGGGCACATTATCGCAAACTATGCCACGATTCTGGCCATAATACCTATGAGTGGACATTTTGTTCTTCTAAATAAACTTGTAATTAAAGTTGCTTAACAACGCATGATTTTTATGCCAAAACATATATCTCGTTTTTCTGAATATTTTGATTTAATTATACATATTTTTTTGACTTAAAATGAATTAGTTATGAATTTCTCCATATTTAATTCATTTTATATCATTTTAAATAAAGAAAAAAGTTTTAAATAAGGTGCATCGAATCTCCACATTTTATTTTACTTCAGATGTGAAATATTATATTTTTAATGGTTAGACTATATTTTGGTGATCATTTTGGTATATTGTATGTATTCTTATGATTTTTAAATAAGAAAATATGTTTTTTTATCATTTTCTTATTTTTCTGATGTTTTTTCAATAAGAATATTTGTTAAACAATAAATTATTTCATTTAAGTTGTATAATAGAGTATGATAATAGATATAAATTATAGATATTATTTTTTTGAATTTTTTGTTATATAATACATAATTTTCTGAATTATAGAATAATAGATATTGATTTTATAATATTTAATTATTTTTGGATTTTCTAAAAAACATATTCCAAAATCCCATTTAGTCCCGGTTGGAAATGCGAACTGGGACTAAAGGTTTGCCTCGCACGTGAATTCCAACGGACGGCCGAAAATACATTTAGTCCTGGTTGCAGCCACAAACCAAGAATAAAGGAGGGGTTCTTAAGTCCCAGTTGCAGGTTGGTGGCTGCAACCGGGAATAAAAGGGTGGGGGTATATATACCATGAACCCTCCTCGGTTGCAGCTAGCAACTAGGACTTGGGGAAATTGAGCGATTCGTTGCCGGCGAGATAAGAACCCTCCACGCTGCCGCCAGCAACCGCAAGGATTACTATTGCCTATCTATTTTTCTTTATAGTGGATGCAAATGTTTTGCTTACCCGTTATTTATAAGTCTCATAGTTTTCCCAATGACAAGTACAAATAATTGGAATATCTTGGATTGGAATATTAGGGGAATTAATTCTCAATACAGATGGAATGATATTAGGCAAAGAATAGATGAGTCTAATTACAACATTATCTTCCTCTAAGAAACAAAAAGAGAGAATTTTGATCAGGCCTATTTGAGAAATTTTTGCCCCAAGAATCTGAACCAATTTGCATATACTCCATCTGTTGGTAATTCTGGAGGAATTATTACAATATGGAATAGGAACCTTTTCAATGGTGCTCTCATCGGTCAAGACAGGCAACATATAACTATGAAATTCACATGCAATTACAGTGGAAGGGTTTAGTTTCTCACAAATATATATGGACCTACTCACAATGAAGAAAAAATGGATTTTATCACATGGATTGCTGAGTTGGACTCATCTCCCATGCAACTGTGGATGACTATGGGCGATTTCAATTTAATCAGAGGACCGGAAAACAGAAGAAGAGCAGGTGGGTATAGTAACAATATGATGAATTTCAATGCAATTATACAAGCCCATGATCTGGAGGAAATACCACTAAAAGGCTGGAATTTTACATGGAGCAACATGCAAGATTCACCCTTACTTGCAAGACTTGATTTGGTTTTCACCTCTCCTGAATTCCCTAATACTTTATCTTTTCCTCTTTCTAGACTTGGTTCTGATCATGTCCCTATTCATATCCAAATTGGAAATAATATTCCAAAATCAACTATATTCAGATTTGAAAACCATTGGTTGGATTTTGATGGTTTCTATGACACTGTGAAGCTTACATGGGAATCTTCTCCTATTATGTAGGATATTGGAAAAATGATCAATGCCAAGTTCAAAAAACTAGGTATGGTCTGAAGAAATGGAGCAAAAAAGTTTCTAATCTCAAGGAAATCATCAGTAATTTTTAGTATACTCTTGCACTTCTTGATGGTATTGAAGAACAAAGGAGTTTGTCAGTTGTTGAGAATTTTTTTAGAAAAATTGTGGAAATTCATACAAGAAAAATGCTGGAGGCCAAAAGGATTTATTGGAAATGTAGAGCCAAAATTAAATGGGTAAAACTTGGGGATGAGAATACCAAATTCTTTCACACTATTGCAACTCAGCAATATAGAAGAAACATTATCACCTCATTGAAATCCTCTGATGGAACTGATATATATATAATCATGATAATAAAGCCTCGATTATTTGGTCCTCTTTCAAAGACAGACTTGGAATATCATAGGAGTCCCCCATGCTCATGGATCTTAACATCATTATCCAGCCACATGATTTATCTCATCTGTACATTCCATTTACTGAGGAGAAAATTGCTAATGTTATCAAGGAAATGCCCATTGATAAAGCTCCTGGACCAGATGGTTTCAATGGAGAATTCCTCAAGAAATGTTGGAACCTTGTTAAAGAGGACTTCATGAAATTAGTCAATTATTTTATGAAGGCAACCTTAACTAGGAAAGCATCAATACTGCTTTTATTACACTTATTCCTAAGAACAATGATCCTTAGACCATGAATGATTTTAGGCCCATCTCCTTGGTTTGTCTCCCACTGAAATTTATTACCAATCTTATGGCAAACAGGCTCCAAAAAGATATTATCCCTATTCTTCATGAGAATAAATATGGATTCATTAAGGGAAAGTATATTCAAGACTTCTTGGGATGGACTTTTGAATATCTCCACATTTGTCACTCATCAAAGAAGCCAATTATTATATTTAAATTTGACTTTGAAAAAGCTTTTGATAAATTTGAATACAATGCCATTATCTCAATGCATGTTGCCATGGGTTTTGGACCTAAATGGATTGGTATGGTCAAGTCTATATTGCAATCTGCCTCCACTTCTGTCCTACTCAATGGCGTTCCTGGGAAAAAGATTTTATGCAAAACAGGAGTGAGACAGGGGGACCCACTATCCCCCTTCTCTTTTTAATACTGTTGATTTACTTCAAGCTGCTGTAAATGATGCCTGGCACAGAGGGTTGACTAATCTTCCCATTGACAATGAATTTGGGAAAAAATACCCAATTATCCAATATGTTGATGACACACTAATGATTATGCCAACTCATGTGCAGCAATTGATGCAACTAAAAAATATCCTCCAGATATTTAGCTCTTCCACTGGACTGAAGGTTAACTATCATAAAACCACTTTGGTACCAATAAAAATTGATAATGAACATGCCAAAGCTCTTGCAAATACATTTGAATGCAAAGTGGAAACCCTGCCGCAAGCACTTCTTCCTCCGTCGACTCTTTCGATGAGCCCATGTCGAGCTCGCATAGCGTTGCCGCCGTCGAGGAAGAAGACACGGTCGCAGCCCTAGAGCGCGGCTCGTGGCAAGGCTCAACCTTCACTCGGCAGGAGATCGAGTGGATTATCAAGACAAGCCGCATCCCCTCTGAGGTAAAATGTCGCATACCCGACCCAGAGTCCGCTCCCATTGTAGAGGTCGGAGAGTATGTAGTGTTTATGTTCTCATTTTGCTAGAGGGTTCGGTCTCCCCCTTAGTAATTTTGCTAAGGGGTTCCTAGAGTTCTCCGGCCTTCAACATCATCATCTCCAGGCTAATTCCATTGTGTCCCTCTCTGCTTATATCTCGGCCTGCGAGGGACACTTAGGCCTTTGGCCCTCCGTAGTTGTTTGGTCAAAGTTCTTTCAGATCCGATCCAACGTAGTGCCGGACAAGACTCTGTCCCCCTCTGAGAAATCCCTGACCCAATGTGGTGCAGCCTCGATTACACCCCAAAAAGGTCTGAGTTCCCCCAAGTCATAGGCCTTGAGTCCTGCAAGAAGTGGCACCGGTCTTTCTTCTATGTGAAGAACCGAGGCAAGGAAGAAAAGATTCGGATGCCGGCTTTCTCAGTCGGCACACTTTCCAGGCAAAACTGGAACTATAACCCAAAAAGGACTGACGCCCTCGCCGAAGCATTTGAGCTCCGACTCAAGGAGCTGACTCGGGCTGGACTTCATGGTGAAGATTTGATGGCTGCCTTTGTCAGCAGCCGAATCTACCCCCTGCAACAGTGGTCTCACAAGCTCTGCTATATGAGCGGTCCTCTTGACCCGAACCGGGTTTCCACTATCGAGCTCACCGACGAGCTCTGCTAATGTGTCCAGGCTTTCTTCAAGACGGAGATGGCTAAGGACTGGCAGTGGGGCATGAAGCCCTTTACTTGTGAGAATCCCCCTTCCCAGGTAACTTAATTTCAAGTCAGTTTGTCCGAATCATTCTTCAATGCCATTTTGTTGATTACTTAGGTAACTCTTTCTTGCTCTTCTGTACAAATTCTATGAACAAACTTTGGAGGACACCGAGGTGCTTTATCTTCCCTAGAGAAAAGACCATGATACTCCGAACAGCGAGGAGCCTGATTCGGAGGAATTCATCCCGAAGCCTGAGTTTGCTCCTATCCGTCCTCGCGGAAAGGCTTCCACCCATGCCGATGAAGGTGACTCGGATGAAGTCCAAGTTCTCGATGTAGTTGATGCGGTGCCTATCTCTTACGCATATCCGGCTCATATTTTCCTAGCTAACCCAGCTATTTAGGTGCACGAGGTTGACCCCCTCGCAACTGGAGGCCAAGTCTCGGTGAAGAATAGGCCCACTTCAATGGACACTTCTGATGAGGCTCCCAAGAAACGAGCCAAGAAATCTGCCCAGAAGCCTCCGAAGCGTAAGGTCATGCCCGGAGTTTCTGCATAAGTCGGCTTACTCGAACTAGCTTTGTATTTCTTGTTTATATCTTTCATTTTCTGACTTTGTTTTCTCTCTTTATCTCGGCAGTGCTCCACTCTCTTCTAATCCGAGTGGTCCGAGTATGACTTCTCAGATTACTCGGCCACCATAGCCACCACCCCAAGATGATGTCCAGGTCCCTAGCCCTGCTCGCGACAACCCTCCTCCCACGCCGACTAACAGTCCACCTCGGTAGGAGGGGGTTGAGGTTGAAGTTGGGGGCGGTGACGATACCGTTATGCCGAATCAACCAATTGATCCGGCAGTTTCTACTAAAGTTGCTAAGGATCCACTCGTCGGGTCAGCATCCGCCGAGGCACCTACTACCTCAGCTCATGTTCAAGATCCAATTCCTTATATGCAAGCATCTGCAACGGCGCCCTCTGCGCCTTCCAAGACCCGGCCAGAAGGCCAAACTCAACAGAAATCATGCTCTACCTCTCCTTCCGCAGCTTCAACCGCTGCTCCGAGTTCATCTCAACCAGCTAGAACGCAGCCAGTTGTCGAGGCTTCTGCCAAGGCCAATAAGGATGGAGCCACCAAGGCCAAGCCCGCTCAAAGGAAAGTTGTGCTGATCTCCTCTCAACGAATTATTGTTGATATGCTTCATAAGGGTGCCCCTGCTTCTAGATCCGGGTCTGCCTCTGCCGCCAGCACATAAATGGTGCTTCATAAGAGCAGGGTTTAATTGGGTTTTACAAAATAATCTTTATTTATGAATCCACCTTTCTTTTGAAAACCAATCTTTTATAAAAAGATTCCAAAATAGTAATTCCAAAATATTTTGTTTTCCTTTAAAATGTTTATCTTTTTAAATCCCTTTAGTATTTTATTTAATTTAAATAGGTTTGAAGTTCCAATTGATTTCAAAAAGTTTCTTCTGGCTCTGAAAATTAAACAAAGTTTTACTTTATTCATTTATTTTCACATTACAAGATTTGGAAATTCTTGGTATGTGACAGGCTACCACCCTTAAAATAAATCTCGTCCCGAGATTTGGGGAGGCTAGGGTTACAAGCAAGTTCAAAACAACTAGGGTACTACCACCCTTAAAATTTTTCAAACAAAAATTACATATTGTCCTTCTTGGGATTCTGGGGAAAATTTCTCATAGCAAACACTTGCATGGTTTCCTTGACTCATGGGCCAAGGTTGAGCTTCTCCATAGGCTTGTTCAACTTGTTCTTCATCTTTTCTGGGCAGTTGCTTGCATAGTGTCCTGGATTCTTGCAGTTGAAACAATGAATGTCCTTGAGTTCTTTACGTGGCTCTTGTGGACAAGTTGCCACATAGTGGCCCAACTCTTTGCAGTTGTTGCACCACACTTGGTCAAACTCTTTATTCTTCTTGTTCTCTGGGCATCCACTGGAGTAGTGTCCCATTTACTTACATTTACGACATTGTGCAAGGCTCATGTCTTGCTTTTGTTTCTTAGGTTTCTTTAGTCCTTTGAATTGGGTTGTCTTGTTTGGAGGTATGAGTGGTCCTTTTCCTTTGGTAGACTTGTATCCTTCTTGTTTCCTTTGTTCCACCATGGCATAGATGGGACATTGGTCAGGAGTATGATCACTTCCTTCACAAAGGTAACAAGTAGCTTGAGAGGTGGAACATTGTCCAATAGGATGTTCTTCTTCACAATTGGGGCATTGTCCTTCATGCTCCTTGGAAGTATGATCCTTGTATCCACAAATAATGCAAGCTGGGGCTCCATCTAGAATAACATTCTTGTCATCCTTGTTATCATAAACTCCTTTAGGATAGCTTTCTTCCTTTGCACATGGTGTAATCCTTGGCCCTGGGTAGGTTTTGTAGGGGTTCATAGCATGGAAAACAAAATTTTCTATCGCATACAAACAAACAAGCCAAGATCTATCTACTAGATTGTAGCAACGAGTCGATGGAATAACTTACCCTCGAAGATTCCAAAGCGGTTAACGAGAGCAGATTCTCGTGGGTGATGTAGTCGTACTCTTTCCGATCTCAAGATCGCGTAGACGATCCTTCGGTAGCTGCGTTCGGCGCTCCTTGATCGGTCACCGTTAAATTTTCGAGAAGACCTTCCTCTCCCTTGTTCCAGCAGGCAGCGGAGGTTGTAGTACTCTCCTCGCGATTCCGGCAGCACAACGGCGTGGTACCGGAAGTAGAGGGGAAATCCCGCAGGGCTTCGCCTTAAGCCGGAGCGAGTATGGTGGAGTATGAGAGAGAGCTATTAGTGGTCTAGAGATTAGACACGCCAATTAGAAGGCTCTAAACCGAAGGCTAGAGCAATTAGAAGCTCTAAACCAAAACGGCTCTAAACCGGAGATTAGAGGATAGGAACTTGTGTGTCTAGAGGAGGCCCTGCCTCCTTTTATAGGTGGGGGCGGCCAAGGGAGGAGTCCCTCCCAAGTCGGCCTGGTTGGTTGGCCCGGCTTGGAGGCTCCTCCCCAAGTCGGTTCAACCACCTCTTGCTTGTTTCCCACAGTTTCTGTTTTAGCCGTTTGACTTTTAAAGCGCCATTTGACTTTTCTGTTTTAGGATTCAATTTAATCCTTTATTTGGAACAACAAGAACACTTAGTACATGATTCAATCATTCAATATGTAATGACACATTCATGTACCCTCCCGAGTCTTGGGACATTCGAACCTTCTAGAACATTCCCGATGAAAACACCGGAATCATTCCCGAACTCCGAAACGGGACTTTCCTCATATGAATCTTATTCTCCGGACCATTCTGGATCACCTCATGATATCCCGGATCCCATCCGAGAAACCGAACAACATTCGGTCTCTTTCTCATAATACCATAACTACTCAAACAACGTCGAATCCTTAAGTGTGTCTCCCTACGGTTCGTGAATTATGCAGACATGATCGAGACACTTCTCCGAACAATAACCAATAGAGGAATCTGGAAATTCATATGGCTCCCACATATTTCTACGATTACTTTGCGATCGAATGAACCACTTACATACGATACCAATTTCCCTTTGTCTCACGATAGTTTACTTATCCGAGGTTATGATCGTCGGTATCTCTGCATACCTAGTTCAACCTCGTTACCGATAAGTACTCTTTTCTTGTTCCGTGATATGTGATCCCTTGTGAGTCACATGCTTGCAAGCTAATTGGATGACATTCCGAGAGGGCCCAGAGTATATCTATCCGTCATATGGATGGACAAATCCCACTCTTGATCCATGTGTTTCAACCAATACTTTCCGAACACTCAATGCCACCTTTATAGCCACCCAGTTACGGTGTGGTGTTTGATGTCATCAAAGCATCCATCCGGCAAAGGTGATATGCATGATCTCATGGTCGAAGGAATTAGGTTACTATGTATCAGAAAGCATATAGCAATTGAACTATTGAAATGACTTGATCTTTATGCTACGCTTATCTATAGGAGTATGTCCATCACATCATTCTCCTAATGATATGATCCTGTTGTTAATAACATCTCTATGTTCATGATCAGGAAACCATGATCATATATTAACTAACAAGCTAGTTTAACAAGAGGCTTTACTAGGGACTCTTATTTTAGTTTACAAATCACACAAGTATTAATGTTTCCGGTTAATACAATTATAGCATGGTATGTAAACATTTATCATAAGTGTGAAGATATGATAATAACCACTTTATTATTGCCTCTTGGGCATATCTCCAACAGTTTTTCCATCAAGTTGAAGTAGAAGAGGTATAGAGTTGAAACAAAATGGTTAAGGAAAGAGTTTACAAGTATTTTTGTAAATAAGTTTTGGATAAAACTGTAATTCCTATTTTTCTAAGGGTTTTTGTCCAATCCTAGGGTTTACAAATCCTACAGGCAACACAATGCTCTGATACCATCTGTAGAGGTCCCAACCTAATAAGGTAGATTCCTCCTGTGTTATACAATGCTAGTCCCTGGATCATTAGCTAGCATCCACAGTTAAGATGTAATATCAAGATACAAAGGTCATAATATAAATTTATAACCAGGAATAACATAAGTTTATTACATCAAACATAGCTCATTTGGCTATTACATTACATTGCAGCGGAATAACTATAGTCATGGGTCCTTCATCTTCAAAGTGCCACAGGCAGATGTTGGTTGTAGACTTTGTATTCCTAGTCAATCAAATAATCTTCATTTAAAAACAATCAACCTGCAACATTACAAGTTAGAGCCACAAGGGTCAATACATTTTGAATTGTATTGGCAAGCTTCACTTCTATGTATAATAAGAGTGGATCCTATCATATATATGCATATTTGGCTAAGTAGAGTTTAAGGCTTATTTGCATAAATAAATATTTTATCCTATCTTTTCAAAAAGGGTTTTAAGTCCTTTGTCAAATCTCTTTTCCAAGAATCCCTTGAACTCCTTGGTAGAAACTCAAGTGTTCAAGTCCTTGACAAAAATCTCTTGAGCCACTTGGTAACCCCAAGTGCAACAAGTTTTATGAAATCTCATGAGTTCCTTGGTAACCCCAAGTACATCATGCCCTTGAGCACCTTGGTAACACCAAGTGTAACAAGCTTTATGAAATCTCATGAGTTCCTTGGTAACCCCAAGTACATCATGCCCTTGAGCACCTTGGTAACCCCAAGTGCAACAAGCTTTAACAAAATCTCTTTGAATTCCTTGGTACCCCCAAGTGCATCAAGTTTTTATATTAGAAGTTGGAATGTCGAGATCTCCCATAGTTCAAACTTTAGTTGCTCAAGATTGTCCATAACGGGGACACGGCTAAGTACTTAGATTTTATTAACCTGCAGAAGGTACACTTTACCCACATGACACAATCCCATCTTGTTGACACCAGTGGCCCTCTTGGATTAGTGCTCACCAAGATGGAGTACCTGCGATCGAGAGTGTGTGAAGTCTTTCAAAATGTCCTCCCATACATCATTGCTAGCTTGTCTTTCCCCATGAAGCATTCAGATCCCCATGTCCGGTAACTAAAGACAATGTATGGGTCTTCCTAATGTAGTTGACTAAGACAGAGCCATAATAGCATGTGGTTGCACACGAAAGCCACAATTGGAGAAACATGTTCCATCTCTAAGTTTCCTAGGTGGTTTTCCTTTTGGAGCACAACACAAATTGATTCCCATAGACATGGTTCCTTTTGTTGCCACCTTCTCCAAAACTTAAAGTATCCCCCACCTAGGTGATTCATTGAGTCCTTGTTTTATTATGTAAAACACAAGTCCTTTTCTCAACCTTTGTAAAATTTCAACATGTATCTCTTTTCAAAACATAGTATGGCTAAGCATGTACAACTTCAATATTTTCACTAAGGAGTGTATAGGGAATCCTATTAGGATTTAGCATAGCATAAGTATAGAAATATCTTTTCATGCATGTTTTCAAAATCCACTAAGTATAATGAAAATAGTAGGACTTTAGATGATAGTGTAACTTGCCTTTTTGGTAGGGAATAAGGGTTTACTCCTTGGTCTTGCTAGTCTCACACTTTTCTAATTTCACTACAATCAATCAAACAAGCATAGTATCAAATAGCATTCCAAACCAATATTCAAACAACATTTCACACACACAAAGCAATGGACTCTAAGTTATGCATGGGGACATGCTTAAGATGGTTTTATTCACAAGGGAGGTCTCCACTAGGCTTATAACTTTGTAAGGTACAAATTGGTCATTTACAAAAATGGCATAGTCATTTGCAAAAGGCTTTAGTTCATAAACCATTTTTTTTAAATCCAACCATCATTTCATGTGGTGAAAAATATTTTTATCAAGGCAAAACTTTATGTTTTTCACCAAGTGGGTTGTCATTTGCAAGACTTGGTGTTTTGGGTCAGTAGGTTTGGTTCAACACATTTTCCCAAAGTTTTCTTGCAAAAACCATTTCCATAATAAACCTAATAATTTTATTTGGCTTGAAAATGGCTAAGTCAAATAATTCAACCCAAATTTTACAAAAATCATTTTTAGCACCAAAGGTTGGTTCCTAGGGTTAGTAAGGTCACAACAATTCATTTTGCAAAGGTTTTAACCTAAAAATCATTTTTAAACAATTTTTATACTCTAAACAATCACACAAAAGAATCTACAAAAACAAGCAACCTAACAGATACTATTTGCTAAACTAATTCCATAGTTTGCTAGGCCTTGATCTCCTGTATCCAACGACATAAAATTTTCAATTTTTGGACGTGTGGTTTGAAAGTTACAAAGGTTTGAAGTTTGCAAATAATTCTGATTCAAAAATCTGTTTTAACTCAAACTCTGGCCACGCGTCACGTTGTCATTCGCTGATAACGGTTCGGCCGGATCGCGTGGTTGCAACCATTGGATCTAATTGGATCGTGCGGCACAGGACGCGTACCTCTTCGCGGTAAGCGATCTAATCGCAGCGCTTGGATCTACATCCTACGGTGCATAGCACGCTAGCCATCGAGTGGCGGCGCTGCGCTGCGGTGGACGGCGGCGACGGTCGGTCAGTGGCGGCGCGGGCAGAACAGGAGGCGAGAGAGGAAGGGAGTAGGCTCACCGAGGTCGCAGTTGGCTGGGGAGGTTCAACGTGTGGTCGACGAGGCGTCGAGGACGGTGGCGATTGCTCGCCGAGACTTCGTCGGCGTCAGGATTCTGTCTGTGGTCGGAAGGCGGTTAGATCACTGGAGGCAAGACAGGAGTATGGTCGGTCGTAAAACCAAGGAAGATGTTCGCGTGATTGAGAAGCGGAGGCGGTCGGGTTTCACACGGGAACGCGCCGGAGTTGAAACAGACTCGGCGGTGCTCGGAGTTTGTCGAGGCGGTGTTCAGGCGCCAGCGTCGAGCGAAGAGCACATGGAGGATTTTCGGGAGTGGGAAGTTGTAAGTGTGCTCAGGAGGCTCGGGTGGTGTGCTGGCGAATCGGAGATAGGAGCTCGTCGAGCAGCGGTGATGCAGGAGTGATTGGCGGCCTAGGGCGAAGAGGGAGTGGTGCAGGGAAAAAGGAGGAGGAGACGCTGGGGTTTTAACGCGCATGGTCAAGGCGATTAATGGTGGCCGCATTAAGGCGTATTGAATCCGCGGAATCAAGTCCTACAACGGCCGGCGAGTGGGAAAAGGCGTGGTTCGCGGGTGGGGAAGAAGGGGGCGTGGTGTGGGGTCCTCTGGTCAGTGAAAAAGGGAGAAGGAGAGGGGTCCACACGTCATCGTCTGCGCGGGTTAGAAACGAGGTGCGAATCGTTTTCTTTCTGGGTGAGGAGCTGGGCTGGTTTGCTGGGCCTTAGTGGGCTGCTGGGTTGGGTCGATCCAATTCCATTTTTTTATTCTGTAACCTTTTCTTTTTCTATTTCTGATTTCTGTTTGAAATTTCTATCAAACAATCATGGTTCAAATAAATTCAAACAATTCTCACACTTTGTAATATTGAAATTAGTTCTGTTTAATGACCTGAACCAAAATCTAATTCAAATTAATAATTTTATTAATAGGGCCCATTAATAATTAAATATGATTGGACCTTGGTTATTTAAATCAAAACAGAGTTTGATTTTATTAATAACACCTTTATTGAACCCTAAATATTTTCAAACCCAAATCAGTAGGTTTTATTTGGAAAATATAGAATGCTTGGAAACTTGTTTTAAAACAAAATAGTCATTTTATTTTAGAGTCCACTATTAATTCAATAATATAGACTTTCATTATTAATTCAAATAGGATTTATTTTATTGAGATATTTATTTTGAAACCTAAAATAAAGCCCAAAATACTTTAGTAGGTTTTGTTTGTGAATATCAAATATTTGGGAAAACTTATTTTAAATAATTTAATAAGCTTTGATGTTTCAATTTAAAATGGCAAAACCTTTTATTTAAATAAGGTTGGATATTTAATTCCTTTTTAATTTATTTAAATAAACTTTTGCTAATTTTTATTTAAAATAAAATGTTTTAATTCCAAAGCTTGGCCAAGGTTTAATTGGGTTTTACAAAATAATCTTTATTTATGAATCCACCTTTCTTTTGAAAACCAATCTTTTATAAAAAGATTCCAAAATAGTAATTCCAAAATATTTTGTTTTCCTTTAAAATGTTTATATTTTTGAATCCCTTTAGTATTTTATTTAATTTAAATAGGTTTGAAGTTCCAATTGATTTCAAAAAGTTTCTTATGGCTCTAAAAATTAAACAAAGTTTTACTTTATTCATTTATTTTCACATTACAAGATTTGGAAAATCTTGGGATGTGATAAAAGAATACTTATAAGCCTTAAGAACTGAGTTTTCAATTTAGCTTCACCTAGAAATAGTCTTGCCCATAGTAGTTTATCAGTAGCAACAGTTTTGTAGTAACAATAGCAAAGCAACAACAGTAGTAAAACAAGTGCAATAGTAACAATAGTAGCAATTAGTAGGATATGAGTGCGGTAGGCATAGGGATGGATGGACGGGCGTTGCATGTACAAGTCTAAACATGTAACTTCAAGATCTAGGGCAATTTCAGATAAGTAAGATAAAGCATCCAAGTACTAAACAATCATAGGCATGTGCTCCATATATAGTCATACGTGCTCGCAATGAGAACTTGCACAACATCTTTTGTCCAGCCATCCCGTTGCAGCGGGGCCTCAAGGGAATCTACTGGAAATTAAGGTACTCCTTTTAATAGAGCACCGGAGCAAAGAATTAACACTCCATGAACACATGTGATCCTCATATCACAGCCATCCCCTCCAGCTTGTAGGGTTCGCAGATAGAAAACAAAAAATTTCCTATGAGGGGAACAACTATGTACCAAGATCTATCTAGTAGATACAAAAAACGGGCGGATGTATATCCGTAGAGAACATACCTTTGAAGACCGACAAAGCTTAACGAGTGAAACTCATGGTTGATGTATATGATCTCTTGTCGATCTCAAGACGTAGAGGAAGTCCTAGCATTGCAAATCAGCAGTGCATCCGTGCTCGCACACACGTACAAGACAACTAGAAACCTCCGCCTCCTCGCTCCAGCGATGCAGCGGAAGCACAACTATTTCTTGCTGAATAGCCACCGGGAACATGTATCTCGCTAGTCCGAGACCATGGGGGATAAATTCTAGAGGGGGAGAGAGATCCTTCATGAGGAGGTGTGAGTGAGAAGTGAGGAGGGGGTGCCTTTTATAGAGAGAGGGGGGCACCCAAGGGGCCATGCGCCCAGCCATGGGGCTGCCCCCTCCCCTCCTTTCATTCATGTGGGTGGACACTCCACTCACACAAAAGCCTTTCAATTTCCTCCACTCAAAATCCCACTCAAATTCCCATTAAATTTCCACCAAATTTAATGCAAACTCTCATTAAATAAAACTCCTTTTATTTATTCAGAATTTTGTCAATTACTTTAATGACAAACATTCACATATAACCCCTTGCTAGTATTTCATTTCACATGCAAAAACACTTTCTGCAATTTGACCCGAAAACCTGTTTTAGTATCTAGTGAAATAAATTCCTGCGCTTGTTATTCTTTCCGGCATGAAACTTTTGCTCCATTTGGATCTCAGTGTCTCTTAAGTGTGCCACCCTATGGTTCGTGCATAATGCGGACATGATCGAGACCCCTCTCCGATCAATAATCAGAAGCGGGATCTGGAGACCCATACTGACTCCCACACATTCAACGATGACTTTCTTATGATCGTCGGAACCTTTTATGCTAGTATCTTTATCCTTTTGTTTCGCGATATATTACATGTCCGAGATTCGATCATCGGTATCTCCATACCTAGTTTGATCTCGTTACTGACATGCAATATTTTCTTGTTCCCGTGATATAACATTCTAGTGATCAAATCACTTGCTTACAAGCTAACCAATGTGATACCACCGAGAGGGGCCAGAGTATATCTATCCATCATCGGGATGAACAAATTCCACTCTCGATCCATGGGACTCAACATAACACTTTAGTAGTTCTAAATCCATCTTTATAATCACCCAGTTACGGTGTGACGTTTGATGTTATCAAGAAACTCTTACGGTGTTAGTGATTGACATGATCTCATGGTATAAGGATTAGGATCACTTCGTAAGTTGTTATAGCAATATAAACTCAATGACTTTGATCGTAATGCTATGCTTCGGATGAATGTTCATCACACCATTACACTAATGTTGTGACCTCGTTATTAACAACATCCAATGTCTATGATCAGGAAACTTTGATCATCTTGTTAATCAACGAGCTAGTTTATGAGAGAGGCATAACTAGGAACTTTCTGTTTGTTTATTAAACACACATGTATTAATGTTTCCGTATTAATACAATTATATCATGCAAAATAAACATCTATCATATACTTGGAATACACATAATAAACACTTTACTATTTCCTCTCAGGGCATATTCCCTTCACGGCTGTCCCAATTTCTGTCACTTAGGGGCACTTGGATCCGGACAATGATATGTGTACAAAACTTGCAGATAAGATCGCAAACAATACTATCATCATGAATCAATAATAAGTTCAGATCTGAGATCATGGCACTCAGGCCCTAGTGACAAGCATTAAGCACAACAAGCTGCAACAAAGTCAAATAGCACTAATAGAGATACTAGGCACCATGCCCTAACAATCTTATTCCATTACATGATAGAACTCATCCAATCCCTACCATCCCCATAGCCTACAACGGGGGATTACTCACTCATGGATGGGGGAAACATGGATGGTTAATGGAGAGGCGTTGGTGATTATGATGGCGATGATCCTCTCCAAATTCCCCGTCCCGACAGGGTGCCAGAATAGAATTTCTTGTTCCGAATCGCGGTTTCTGGTGGTGGCGGCGCAGCGGAACTCTTTCTGGAAAAACATCGACCCCCCCCTGAGTTTTTACGTCAGAAGGCAACTTATAGGCAAAGAGGGAGGCCGAGGGGGTGCCTGAGGTGGCCACACCCCCTCTAGGCGCGACCAGGCCTAGCCAGCGCGACAAGGGGTGTGGGCCACTTAGATCCCCCACTCCGTCTTGTATTCTTGCTCCGTGAGTCTTCTGGTGAAATAGGATTTTGGCATATTTTCCAGGATTTTTCCTGATAGTTGATTTTATGCACAAAAACTATACACCAAGGCACTTCTGCTGAAAACAGCGTCAGTCCGTGTTAGTTGTATCCAAATCACACAAGTTTAGAGGCGAAACAATAGCAAAAGTGTTCGGGAAAGTAGATACATTTTGGACGTATCAACTCCCCAAAGCTTAGATTATTGCTTGTCCTCAAGCAATTTAGTTGGAAACTGAGTGCGATAAAAGAACTTTCACGAACACATTTGCTTCATACGATGTAAATATTCTCAACACAAGAATAGATACTTAGACAATTCATAATAAGGAGTATGCAACTAAGTCTACTCAATAGTCATTGCAAGCTATGAAGAGATTCCAACTCAATAATAATAAGTAGCATGAAACATAAACATAAGCAACATTGCAATGCTCATAAGAAGGTATGATAGAGTGGTATCTCGCTTGCCTTTGATTGAAGAGCACAACATAAATTCCAAGGAACCTCTGAAGTTCAAGTGAAGACTAGAAGTAAAGATATCAGAGATACAAGCATCAAAGTCATGACATAATTAACCAAGTTGAGACAAGCACATTAAACTAAGAATGACAACTATGCTCTCAAGAAGGTGCTCATAGAATAAGTGGGGACTTAACAAGGAACTGAAAAGGTTTTGAAAAGTTTGAAAGTCTTCCAAATGCTGAAAGTATGTTACTCATTAGCTTTGATCTCTCATTGCCCCTATCATAGGCATCTTTAAATGGTTAAGGTGAAAGTGAGGTCCAATATGAGTTATATGCTTGACAGACCATAAACTGGAAATCTCATGTCCCTTGAGTACGAGGGCCGCTCCTCATGCTACTCAACTTTAGTTACCGGTAAGTACTTGTCGTAGTAAACACATGCGTATCATAGAGAACCGCCAACGGGGTATCCCTTGCACATGATACAGGAGCTATCCCATAATCAAAATGACAAGGCAAGTAGAAAATGAGCATCTTAGCAATCTTCTTATTTACCATGGGAAAATGGTGCTTTTTTCTCTCTTTCCTCTTTTCAATATGTCTCTTTTTTTCTTTTTCTCAATATCTATCTCTTTTTTATAAGAAGAATGCTCACTATGGTTATGCTGCAAGTTTCCACCATGATTAGGCATGGCTTAGGCTAGCGTCCTAGGCGTTTCTCTAACACATACACATAACTCCATGGACTTAAAAGCTCCCCTTTTATTTCACACCGACGACATTCGCAAACAAAAGAGCATGATATCAACCGGGTATATATTTACAGGTGTTGAAAGCGTTCCCCGTGACAGCACGGTTCTGCTAACTTCCAGCCTATAATTTGCAAGCATATAACTTTCATGGACAGTCACAATGGTTCAGGTTTATTAGGTGCAAGAAATAAAGTGTGTCATCAAGTTTGTGAGACCTTTACTAACTAACTTTCTCATAACAAACAAACATTTTATTTGGAAGAAAACAAAGCATAATGAATATGCACAGAATATCAAATGATGCTAGTAGGTAGGTATGGTGGATACTTTTGACAATATTGGTTTTGGGGAGTTGGAAACATGAGTAGATATCATACTCAGTGCAAGTGAAGGCTACAAATAGAAAGGGATCGACAAATGAGAGAGCAATAACTGTCATAATCACGCTTGCAACAAAACATGACTAATTATGGCATGAAAGTGATACAAGAACTCTGAGGCAAAATAAATCATCGAGGCTTACTGACTATTGTTCATTCATATGCATGCGTGAGCATGTGCCAAGTCGATTCAAATGAAACATTCAGAGGAGGATACAACAATATCATAACAAGTTATGAGTAGAACAATGCAAGCAAACATTCATATGACATGCTACAAACTATTAGCAAGATGGATCTAATCATAAGAGAGCAAGAACTACTAAGCATCTATAAATAACATACACCTTACATGAATAGACTAAGCATGCCCACAATGATGAGTATATGTACAAAAATGAAAACAAATAGAGTTTGTTACCAGCCTCTTACCATACCTCACGTTGTATTAATCTTCATTATTGCCCTTCACTTGTGTGGCTTGAATAATAACATGAAACTAAACTCCACCGAGGACTGCTGAACACTGCAAATAACTTCACAAAACCAAAGAAGAACAAGAATTTTTTTTGGTGTTTTCGATTTTTAAAGCAAGCACACAAAGCAAAAACAAATAAAGCAAAATCTTTTTGGATTTTTCTTTAAGTCAAACCAAAGCTAAAAAACAAAGAAACAAACCAAAATAAACAACGAAAATATTTTTGGTCTTTTTGTGTTTTGAGAAAGCATAAAAAAAATAAAGTGAAACATGGATATACAAAGAACCGACGAAACATGATATATAGATGAGTGTGATGTCGGTGTAGCTCCCCCCAAGCTTAGGATTTTGGCCTAAGTGGGGCTCAATAGCGCGCGTAGTAACCCCAAGCTGGTGGGTCATCATAGGAATGATCATAATCAGGCCCTCGCAATGAAGAAGACGTGCTCCAATCATAGGAGGGCTGCTGGTATAAAGACTCCCCCATGTTGGAGGGCTGAACCGAATCATCTTCGTCATCCTCTCCAACATTCTCCTCTTGCTAGGAGAACTCCGCCATGTATGTGTCAAACTCTTCCTCCATGAGTGACCATCCTTCCCACTTTCCTTTGAGAAGTCGCAACCTTGGCAAATTTCAGCATATAAATCCATAAGCGGCTTAGGCCTCTCTCTGATCTTCTCGCAAGAGCCCCATTGTGGCACTCTGTTGGGAATATGCCCTAGAGGCAATCATGTATGATGAGATTTCCCATTGTATTCATAAAGATATTAAGTTGTCCTTGTATAAACATCTGATGTATATCATTGAATATGTGATTTGGTTGTGGAACTATACATTCATGTTGTTTTTACTAAATATCCTTGGTCATCGAGGTTGTGCTGGACTGTCACATCCCAAAATTTTCCAAATTTTGTAATGTAAAAAAATAAATAAACAAAATAAATAATTGTTGAAATTTAGGGTGAAAAGAAACTTTTTATTTCTAAATATAAACATCAAAAACCCAACTTGAACAAACTTTTAATGAAAAGTGAATCCAACTAAATTCAAATCAAGTGAAATGCATTCTTCATAAATGCATCTTGAAATTTAAACACTTGGAAAATAAACCAAAATTCTAAAACCCTAAATGGAATAAAATTATTTCCAAGATATCTCTAAGACTATGGATTTGATCCATATAAATATTTATCAACAAACATTTATAAATGATCAAAATGACAAACAAAAATATTGTGAAACCATAGGCATTGGTTTCACTTAATTTGGAGCCATGGATAAAAACTTATGAGTTTAATATGGCAAAAGGAAATATTTCCAAAGCTAATAAAGATCCTATCTAAAATCCATACCAAATTGTGAACAAATAATCCTAAAGGAATTTAAATGGATAAACAAATATTTTACAAATTGGAATCACCAATTTTGGATCTATAAATAAAAAGATATGGATTTTATAGGGCAAAGAAATAAATAAATAAATAAATAAATAAATAGGGAATATTTTAAAAGCCAAATTAAAACTTGACCAAATCCATAAGCAAATGGAATAAATATAATCCAAATCCAAATAAGGTAAAATGATAAAGAATATTCAAATAAAATTATATGGCATTAACCAAATTCCATTCTATTAAATAAAGACAAAATCTCTAATATAAATGATTAATTAAATCATGGGAAAATAATAAATGGAATTTTCCCAAGTGGAATAAAAGTTATTTAAATTAAATTTAATGAAATAAAAGAATCATTTAAGTAAAATTGATGAATATTATTTGAATTAAGGGAAATACCCAATTTAAATGATTATAAATTATATTAAAATAATTCAAAAAGAATTATTTAACACCCTATTAAATAAATAAAACCTACTGAAAAAGGTTTGATGAAAATTAGAATTCAAATAAAGAGTTTGAAAATATAATTAAATCTTGTTTGAATAAAAACAATTGTCTATTTAAATAAATAACAAACCATGTGAAAATGAAATATTTATTCTAAAAATGGACATTAAATACATGTCTAAAACAGTGTAGAAAACTTACAGAAAGTTTGGTAAAAATATGAATTTAAATGGTTGATTGAATTGTTTGAACAAATTCAAAACAGAAAAGAAAAAGGAAAAAGAAACAGAAGAAAAAAATGGAGAAGAAGCAGCCCAGCGCAGCTAAGCCCAGCAGACCCAGCAACCAGCCCACTCCCTCCTCTCCACGCGAAACTTTTTCCTACTCGTACTCGCACCTTCACAGTCGCTAACGCCCAGACCCCACCATGGCCACCTCATCGTCGTCCCCGCGGAGACCACGCCCTGATTTCTCCTCTGGCCATTTCTCTGCCGATGAATGCCGACGATTAATTCACATCAATGCCATGCTAAAACCTCGCCGCGGCCACGCAAGTTAAAGTGCCTAGGTCTCCTCCTCATTTCCCCTCGCTCACCCATCTCTCTCGGCCATAGGGCTGCCTCAATTTCGCGCTTGAACATCCTCTGCTTCGACGAGCTGCAGCACAGATTCCAGCGAGCCCAGTCATTCCCCGGCCCCCTAGACCGCACTAGCTTGCTCGCCTTAGCCGTGCGCACCTGCCAGCATCACCAGCTTGCTCGCACGCACCTAGAACGTTGGAGCCGTCTTTGCCCGAGCGCCGACGAACTACTCGACTCGCGACCTCTCCTCAGAAGTTCGATCACCTCTCCCCCTCGTTGACACTCGTGTAATCAGTGTTCACCTGCGCTTCTAACAAACCCTTCGCCTTGCCTTTCTGAGCCTTGTAGCCTCATCTCCGTCGATGAAAGAGCATGCCCGAAAAGAAGCGCAACTCCGGCGAGCGATTCAGGATGAACCTGTGCGCCCCCTGTCTCCCCACGAGCATGTTGAGCGTCAGCAATCTTCAGCAATTCTGGTGAGCTTCTCCCCTCCTCCTCTCGCCTCCTGCATCACCGGCAACCTCACCGCTAGAGCCGCGCCGCCGCTAGCGCCGCCCAGCTTTGGTCAGGCTTGTGTACGCCGTTCGATCTCGATCCTAGAACTACGATAGAATCACTTATTGAAGGGGTACATAGTACTCTGTGCCGCACGATCCACTTTAAATCCAACGCTCCACGTTGATCGATCCTGCCGAACCGGTATCAGCAAATCAGAACAAGACACGTGGCCTGTAGTTTGTTTTAAAAACAGAAAAATGTCTATTAGATATTTGAATTTGTAAATTGCATAAATTTTAATCTAAACGTCCAAATTTTGCAAATTTTATATCAATGGAATCAGAAAAAATTACTTTCCAGCCATGCACTTTGTTTAATGAATTGCTTCTAGAAAATTAGTTGTTTTTGCGGAAACTTGTGTAGGCATATTTTATGTATAAAATTTATTCTAAAATTATTTTTAAGGTAAAATCTTTGGTAAATGGTTTGATTTGAAACTACTGACCATAGAAACCAACTTATGGATTTAAAAGTGTATTTTGTGAAGCTAAAGAATAAATATTTGAATAAAAGAATTTATAGTTAAATAAAAATATTGTTTATGTTTTAAAAATTCTTTTTGAGTAAAACCTTTGGAAAATGATTTGAATTAAACTCTCTGACCCTAAACACCAAGTTGTGGGATTTAAAAATATATTTGAGGAACCCTATAAAATTATTACTTTGCTAAAAGGCATTTCCAACAAAATAAAATATTGCTTTGGTATAAAAATGGTTTATAGGTGAAACCTTTTGCAAATGGTTTTAATATTAAACACTTGACCATAAAACACTAACATTTGTGTTAAAAATATATTTGGCAAACACTAGAAAATCTTCCTTGGATTTAAATCATTTCAAACAAAACAAAAATGATTTAAAGTGGCCATTTTAACTAACTCGATATCAAATGGTTTTGCCACATTTATAAATGACCAATAGGTGTTTTTAAAATGTTTTATAACCTATTAGAAACCACTTTTAAAAATAAAACAATCATTGGCATGCTTGCATGCATTGCTTTATTTTTATTATTCTATGTGATGATTGCTTGAATGGTAGATTGAATATTTGCTTGCTTGATTGAATTGTAGTGGAATTTGAAGAGTGTGACTATTGCAATATCAAGGAGTGAACTTATATTCTCTACCAAAAAGGAAAGTGGTGCTTCATACTTTTGTCCCATTATTTTCACTATGCATTAGTGATATTTTGAGTAGGACTTGCATGGAATTTTACTAAGTATGCTATGCCATGGGAAATCCTAGTAGATGATGCCTTAGTAGAATTTTCCTAAGTTAAGATCCCTACTACTATCATGCTTAGATTATCTAGTATAAAACAAAGGTGGATTATATTCATGCTATGAGATATTTCTAAGTCAAAGAGTTGTCTTTTGTTTAATAAAACAACTATGTGAATGAATCACCTGGGTGGAATGGTGAGAATGGTTTGTGTTGAGTGGTTACTCAGGGCCCATTTCAATGGAATACCCTAGTGTATCACACTTGTGGAAAGCCACCCAGGAACAAAGAGATTTGAGATGTCAAATGTTGAGAAGCTTCAAGTGCAGCCACTTGGCATTATGGGCTCTGCCTGGATCATATAGGTTACAATAACTTAGCCAAATGGACAGTTGGTGGTAGGGGATGATAGGTTGGAACGCGTTCATTTTGGTCTAAGGGAAGGCTTCTGAAAGATCTTGTCTCTATGCATGTCGAGTCTTGTGGGGAAAGTGCACCACCTCTCGAGAGAGTAAAATCTAAGTACTTAGCCGTGTCCCCGGCAATGGATAATTTGAGCATCAAGACATGGAAGCTATCAAGAATCTCCTCATCCCAATTTCTAAGTTAAAAACTTATGGTTGAAAAAGGGTTAAGGATCTTCAATCAATGATTGGTAGATGCCTTGGGTGATTTTGATAAACAAAAACTTAGTGTTTTCAAATGATAAGGAAAATCTATTTTGAGCAAAGAAAGCCTAAGCTCCACTTAGCCAAATGCATATAGATGATAGACTCCACTATACTACCATATTATCACTTGCCAATACAATTCAAATGTATTGACCCTTGTGTAACATCCCAAAAATCTTAAACTAGAATCATCAAACTCTAATCATCAAATTTAGGGTTAACAAAAACCTTTCTAAAATAAAATGAGAAAGCATTCATGTGTGTATGCATTCCATTGAATTCTTTTGAATTTCCTTGTTTATGTGTTGCTTTGCCTGCAAAAGGATTCTTAGGTGAAATAAACATCATCTAAACAATTCCCAAAGTTTTCCCATAGACAAATAAATCAAAACAAACAAAATGAGTGAATGGTCATTCTTTCAGAACTTAACAGAAAATTGTTTGGATCTTCACACACCTTGATAGTACTCATAACAAAGTATCAAGGCCCACTCTGTGATCATCCAGAAACATTCAAATGCATAGTTTAAAGGACAATTCAAAATTGAATCTTTATCATATGGGAAGATCCCACTTTTTCAAAAACCACTAAACAAGCTCAACTTCCAAAACCCAAGCATCCACAGAATCACCAGCACCTACCTAGCACACCCACCAAAAATCTTTTCAAAATTCAAAACTTGAATTCTTGCGGCCATTTCATCAAACACCTTGCTGTTTCAAATCAAATAAAATCTAAACACTATTGTGAGCAGTGATTGGAGCCTAACTTGTTCCCACTCTAGCTCATAGCAACCTCAGTAGATCATCTAGCAAACTAAACCAAGCACTAGCCCCACTGTAAGCTTGGAAATGCCATCAATGGTGAATAGCCGAAGCTCACCATGTCACCCCAGTGTGGACAGCAAGCTAGGAGAAGATTTAGCAGTGCCAACCTTGTCTATGAGGCAGCCCACCGTCCACCGCCACTCCATGTCCCAGCCGTGAGCATTGCCAACCCCTGGACCACACGCACGGACCGTGCCCAGCTCACCAGCAACCATGTCGAGCATGCGCCAGAGCGCCGCCCTCGACACACGCCCACAGACCGCGCGCTGTCCTCACCGCGTGCATAAGCGATCACCACCGACCCAGGAGACCGCCAAACATCCCCGTTCGCCGCCCCAGGCCTCACAGCCACCGCTCGCCGTCGAAGACGCCGCCTCTACCGCGCAGAGCATCACGTGTTCCAGACCGTTTGCCACTGCCCCTACGCGCGAATTAAAGCCGTAGAGCATCGCCAGGAGACCACCAAGCGATCGCCACCGCCGGCCATGCCTCTAGCAGCCCGTAACCATGTCGCCACCATCGCCTGCCCATCCCGTTCGGTCTCGTCGTCGAGACTATAAAAGGAGACGACCCCCGGCCGAATTGAGCACACCATCTCACTCCCCTCTCCTCACTGATCGTTCCACCCTGTTCCCGGAGCAAGGCGAGCAGCACTTCGCCAGAATTTCATCGGAGCCCGCCGCTGCTGGAGAAGAAGGGGGCCAGCGATTGGAGCCGCCCCATGAGAAGCTGTCGGTACTAGGAGGTTCGCCGTTGTCGACTTCGTCGTTCGCCCGCCTCGCCGACCCTCGCCTGAGCCCCGGTGAGCCCCGACGACCCCCACCTGCCGCGTTAGGTTTCTGTCTCGCCGGCGCTGCCCGACGTGGACGATGAACCAGGACCGTTAGATTAGAACAAGATCCCACGACTCACATTGCCCGTATCACGCACCCCTCGTCTCACCGGCGTGGGGACAACAACAACCAGCCAGCGTGGTACTGTAGAAGGCCGACCAATATCGTTTCCTCGGACCTCTTTTGAATTCAACCTTTTCCCTTTTAATTCAAACACAGTTCTATACCTAGTTTCAAAAATCAACCCAACTCGATTCAGTGAACCAAATTGAATGAAACCAATTTTGTTAGAAAGGTCTTGAAATGCTGAATCCAAGCCCGTTGGATTTAAATCATTTGGATCTGTAGATCACCCTTGGTAAAAATAACAAGGCAGAACCTTTTCTGCATTCAAACTTTTTTCAAATTTAAACCATAAAAGATTTTGAGTTGATTCCAACTCTCAAAAATCACATTTGATCATACCTTTCAGAAATTATAAAAATATATTGGTTTACTTACAGAAATAATGTCCAAGTAATAAAAGAATGAAACATAGGCATTTCTAGTCACTTATTTTTAATTAAAATAAAAAGGTTAAACCTTATTAAATTGTGACACCACTCTAAATCACATTACCATGAACTGAAATATGTGGTGATGACATGTGTCAACATGATCCCATGTTTGGTTTGGAGAATATTAAATCTTAAGTAGTTTTTCAATGAGTAGAAATTACTTTTCTAAAAATAAAAGGAATTAAACCAAGCTTTAATCTTGTAATGTTAGTGATGATGCTAGATCATCTATAGGACCCTTTTGTGTGATGATTTCAAGTAGTTAAGTATTGTTTGGTGATTGTGTACATCGTATTTATTTATAGACGCTAGTACCGACCAAGGATACGAGGAGGAAGGAGGATACTACGAAGAAGAAGTCGAGGAGAACTTCAACCTTTGCTGCACAAGGCAAGCCTAATACTACTAGTTGAATGTGCAAGCTTATACTAATGATTGCAAGCCTTACTAATCAAGTTGACCTATGCAAGCTAACACTTGCAAGATACTCTACTGATGCAAACAAATACTTACTTGTTACCATGACAACTATATGCCTTAAGCATATATGATCAAAACCACTTGATAAACCAATCCTAGTTTTACTTGCAAGCTTTCTACTTTATTTCTTTACCAAAGCTACTTCCTTAGAATGTACTTAAGTGACTTGTAGATTCTAGAAAGATCATTGAAGGTTGCATAAAGAGCATAAAATTTGGCCTAAGCTAGATAATCTTGATGTCATCCTAAGGCATAAGATTGAACTTAGTTGAAACTCCACTAGATTACCACTCCTCATTAGTACTCACCCCCACTTGTAGATGCTAGTGCTAAGCATAAAACTTGATCAACTTTAGATGGGATTACTTGGTGAAAATGGTTATGAAAACCTTAGAATGATGGATCATTCTATTGAAATGTTTTGACATGTGTTTCCGAACACCAGATGATTTGGATGATGAAAATGTTGAGTCATGAGCCTTAGCCCTTTATAAAACTGATGGTTGTCTGGATGCGATACCATTCCAATTTTACCGTACAACCACAATACCCGAAGATTGGGTAGGGCTTGACTGGAAACTTATATACCTTAGTATTGGTTCCCTCACGACCAAGGTCTGAGCTGAGGCTACCTTGTGAAGATTGTCCACCTGTGCAGTACCCAAGATGACAGTTGGTCATGGTTGGGAGGCCAAACTCACAGGAGAGGTACTTATACTAGGGCGTGTAATTGAAAGGTTAGGATTGATTATCCGCATACTGAGTATGGTGAATTCAGGATTTGTTCCTGACGGATGTATCGAATGTTGTGGTGAAAGTGTACAATCTCTGCAGAGTGTCAAACTATTCGAATAGTCGCGTCCACGGTTATGGACAGTTGGAGTGGCCATACTGTTCCCCTGTCAGATGTTTTCAAAATGACTTGTGAAATGAATTGAGACTTTGACTTGACCACAACAGGGTTGTTAAATGAAATGCAAGTTCCCACTTAGGTGATATAAAATCTGCAACTAGCATTCTTTGCTTCAGAACTTTGTATAGGTAAATCTGGCTTTTGCAAAACAACCCTAGAGCTTAGTGTCCTATTACAAACCCCCCCTTCACTTGTTAGTATTAGTTTGCGAGTACTTAAAGGGTACTCATGGCTTTGTCCCTGGCTATTCCCGTGGCTAGACTATGAAGAGGAGTACCTGGAGGATGGACCCCAGGAAGGTTACGAAAACTAGAATCATCTCCCATCATCATTGCCTGTGACCCGAAGATGGAGCTTCCCTCTTCACGTTATTATTACGTATTTCCACTGCTGGTGTTGTATTAAGAACTAGATCATGAGATCCTTATTTGTGTAAGACCTTATGTATGGTTTGTAATGGATGATGTACTGTGGTATCCAATTCTATTATCTCTCGCAAAAATGGTATTCCTGGGATTGCGATGTATGGCATAACAGGCATCTGGGATTAAAAATCCGGGTGTTGACACCTTGTGGCTGTAACTTGTTATGTTGCAGGTTTGTTTGATGTTAGTGAAGTGTGTTGATTAGGATTACAAGTCTATAACCAACTTGTTTGCCTGTGGCACTTTGAAGATGAAGGACTCCATGCTATATAGTTATTTCTGCTGCATTGTAATGAGATAGCCAAATGAGCTATGTAAGATGTAATGAATTATTCTATTCCTAGTTATAAAGTTGTATTATGACCTTTGTTTCTTGATATTACATCTTAACTGTGGATGCTAGCTATTGATCTAGGGACTAGCATTGTAAACACAGGGATCTCTACCTTATTAAAGGTTGGGACCTCTACAGATAGTATCAGAGCACTATGTTGCCTACAGGATTGTAACCCTAGGATTGGACAAAACCCCTTAGAAAAATAGGAGTTGTATTTGTTCCAAAACTTATTTACAAACAATCTTGTATACTCTTTCCTCAACCTTTTTGTTTTGAATCTACATCTCTTCCTTTTCAACTTGTTGGACAAAAACCTCAACATGAGGAAAGACTTCAACTGTAGTTTCACCAAGGACTTCAACTTGGACATCACTAAGGACTACAAGTGAGACAAGAACAAATACTCAAGACTTGAAAACTAGCAAAACATAACTTAGAAGGAACCATCATCACCTTTGAAATTTGTGACCAAGATCAATAATTTTTCCAATGGAACCATGAACTCATTCATAAAGAAACAACTAAGGAGAATGGAATGACCTCAAGAAAATCATATAGTTGGACCACCATATTAGTGTTAGTTTAAATCAAATACACCAACTTATGTGGTGTAACAAAAATATTTTGTTGCCTAAGAATGTGCTTAAAATTTGTTGCTTGAGTGGAATGGTGTTTGTGATTGCTTGCACATTGCTTGTGTGAATTGTTGTGTGATCAGAATTCTCTCCTAGAAATATTTTTCCTATTCTAATCCCAATCCAACCCAAACAGATGACTTTCCCAAGAGACTTCAACATCAAGAATGGTGACAACAACAACAACCAAGAGATGCACATGAGAGAAAAACTACTAGCAAACCACACCCAGTTGAATCAGATGACAACTTAGTTTTTAGCCAACAACAATGAGTTAGACCTAGCCATGCAAAAGTTTTTGGAAATCCAATCCCAATTGTTGCAAGGGATGACCACTCAAATGATCAACATGAAAGACAACCTTTTCCAAGGAGATTGTGAAAACATTGATATCAAGGATGATATTATAGAAGGAACTCAAGCTTGCAATATTTGTGGAGACATGGATCACACTTCCAAGGAGCATGAAGATCAATGCCCTAATTGTGAAGAGAAACATCCAACTAAACAATGCCCCACATCTCAAGTGACTTGTTTCCTATGTGAAAGAAATAATCATGTTCCTATCCAATGCCCCATCTATCCTATTGTTCAACAAGTGAAACAAGGTGGAATGCATCAAGGGTATGGAAAACCCCATGAGGAAACAACTTCTATCAAGAAGGATGAAAGCAAAGGAAAATCTCATATTGCACCTCCATACACTAGGAATCACTTTGATGGACAAAAGAGGAAACATAGGTACTACCCAAGGAATCGTTCAACGAACCGAGGAGACTTTCCCACCTTTGAGGTGATATATGAAGAACATGAACTAGAGGAACTCCTAGCTTTGGACAAACCCAAGAAGAAGAAGAATAAGGAAATTATCCAAGTGTGGTGCAACAACTGCAAAGAGCTAGGCCATTATATATCAACTTGTCCATAGAAGATACGTGAAGAACTCAACCTTGTCACATGTTACAATTGTGGTGACCAAGGACATTATGCAAGCAATTGTCCAGAAAAGATGAGGTACAAGACAAGCAAGCCTATGAGGTATCTCATCCTTCTCACATGTTTCAAGTGTGGAAACAAAGGACACTATGCAGATGTCTGTCCAGAAAAGTTTCATCAAGATCCCAAGTAAGCCAAGATGTGATCTAGTTAAAAACCTTTTTAAGGGTGGTAGTACCCTAGTTGCCTTGTAGCCAACTTGTAACCTATAACCATCCCAAATCTCGGGACGAGATTTCTTTTAAGGGTGGTAGCCCGTCACATCCCAAAATTTTCCAAATTTTGTAATGTAAAAAAATAAATAATCAAAATAAATAATTGTTGAAATTTAGGGTGAAAAGAAACTTTTTATTTCTAAATAGAAACATCAAAAACCCAATGAAAGGATATGGATGTCGCCTAGAGGGGGGGGTGAATAGGAGATTAAAACTTTTCCTAGAGTGGCTCAACAAAGGCGGAATAAAACTAGAACTAGTGTTTACTTTGTAAAGCACAACCTAGAACAACTAAGGTTCACCTATGTGCACCAACAACTTATGCTAAGCAATACAAGCAACAAAGTGATAGAAAGATATATATTACTTCAAGCACGAAGGCTATCACAATGTAAAGTGCATAAGTAAAGAGCTCGGGTATAGAGATAACCGAGGCACGCGGGGACAATGATATTTTACCGAGTTCCTCCCAACATGGAGTACGTCTCGTTTGGATAGGGGTGGTATCAAACCACCAACGCCACAAAAGACCTCCCTTATTCTCCGGTGAATCTCACCCCAATAGGATCGATCCACGCTTCCACTATCGGTGCTCTTGTCGGTGGCAACCGGAACCTCCACAAGGTTGGGACACTTCTCCACAACTTAATTGGAGGCTCCCAACAAACGCCACCAAGGCCTCAACCTGCAACACAACAAACCGTCTAGGGTTCCAAGAACCCAAGAGTAAAAAGCTTCTCACCTTTCACTCAAACGAATCCTCACCGAGAACTCAAACCGATGCACCAAATGCAATGGCAAGAACACGAGAAGTGCTCAAATCCTTCTCTCCCAAATTCCACCAAAGCTACAAAAGCTTGTGGGGGAATAAGAGAGGAAGAAAAATGGAGGAAATCCACAAAAGACTCCAAGATCTAGATCCCAAGATATTCCCCTCACTTAGAGGAGAGATGGATTGGTGGGATTGTAGATCTAGATCTCCTCTTTCAAATCCCTAAAGTATATGCAAGAATCAAGGGAGGGATTGAAGGGGGAGCAAGATCAAGAGGGTCAAGAATGGAGGAGAAAGCCTATAAAACTTGAGCAGTTGCATTTGGGAAGAAGGGCCCCTTTTTATAGGCCCACAAATTTCTGACCGTTTTCTGCCCGTTGGGGAAAAGTCACACCAAAGACTGTGGTCTACACCGGAGACTCCGGTCTACACCGAAGATTCTGGCCCAACCACCGGACCAGCCTCCGGACCGCCCATCTGAATGACCTGGGCCGTCCAAGACCCAACAAGACCGGAGACTCCGGTCATCCAACACCGGAGACTCCAGGGTAGCCTCCGGACCTTGCTCCGGACCCCCATACAGTATGTCCCAGCCCTGATTCTAAAGTCACCACCGGAGACACATCCGGAAACTCCGGACTACACCGAAGACTCCGGTCCACACAGACCGGAGACTCCGGTCAGGACCAAATAAGAGACAAACTTCAAATGGCGATATCTAGAGTTTGGAAACTCCGATTGACCCGAAACCAATTTTGTTGAAAATATTGGATACCACCAAGAGAGAACATTTCATGTATTATAATGTGAGATACCTATTTTGGTGAGAAACCGTAAAACCTTAAATATCAAAAACGCAATATGTTATAAAAGGGGAAATACGTTTTTGATGAACTAGAGCTTGTTATGAATATTACCACAAGCTCTAGAACCTCACATGGATAAGATCCAAATAACAACCAATAAAGGATGATGCTAAGTATGCAAAGGTTTGAGCTCTCTCTGAAAGATATGATCGAGTTACTCACTTGAGAGCCCCTCTTGATAGAACGGTTGTCTATCCTATAAACTGGTCTCCCCAACTAACACCACGAGACCGGTAAGAAAGAAACCCTATCAATATCATACCTTTGCCTTGCGAATTTTCCACTTGATCTTGATGTATACGATCTTGTCCTTCTCAAGATGGAACACCTTTATTGATTGCTCTTGCACGCACTCTCTTGATGAAGACTTGCAAGTTTCTCCCCCATACAACTTGGGGAAACCTTTACTTTGACCTTGTCTTCATCGATCCATGATCATTGAGGATGGAAAGCTTCAAGCATGAGATCTTCTAGATATTGCACATCTTTAGCTTGCACATGATTTCTTCTTTTCTTCATTATGTTGATGCCTTGAAGGTGCACCACAGATATTACTCCATCTTATTCTTCAAGACATACTTGCCATAGGTTTAACTCACACATGATCAATCTGTGGATCACTCTTTGAACACCTTGGACACCACTTGATCTTCTTCACTTTCTTCTTCTCCAAACCTTGAAGCCAACATATGGTTCAAGCATTGCCTATGGACAATTCCTACAAGTACACTTTGATACAAGCATTAGTCCATAGAGATTTTCATTAATTACCAAAACCACACATGGGGGACCACATGTTCTTTCACCCAACTTGAACAAACTTTGAATGAAATGTGAATCCAACTAAATTCAAATCAAGTGAAATGCATTCTTCATAAATGCATCTTGAAATTTAAACACTTGGAAAATAAACCAAAACTCTAAAACCCTAAATGGAATAAAATTATTTCCAAGATATCTCTAAGACTATGGATTTGATCCATATAAAGATTTATCAACAAACATTTATAAATGATCAAAATGACAAACAAAAATATTCTGAAACCATAGGAATTGGTTTCACTTAATTTGGAGCCATCGATAAAAACTTATGAGTTTAATATGGCAAAAGGAAATATTTCCAAAGCTAATAAAGCTCCTATCTAAAATCAATACCAAATTGTGAACAAATAATCCTAAAGGAATTATGGATAAACAAATATTTTACAAATTGGAATCACCAATTTTGGATCTATAAATAAAAAGATATGGATTTTATAGGGCAAAGAAAGAAATAAATAGGGAATATTTTAAAAGCCAAATTAAAACTTGACCAAATCCATAAGCAAATGGAATAAATATAATCCAAATCCAAATAAGGTAAAAGGATAAAGAATATTCAAATAAAATTATATGGCATTAACCAAATTCCATTCTATTAAATAAAGACAAAATCTCTAATAGAAATGATTAATTAAATTATGGGAAAATAATAAATGGAATTTGCCCAAGTGGAGTAAAAGTTATTTAAATTAACTTTAATGAAATAAAAGAATCATTTAAGTAAAATTTATATGGATTTAAAACCATGTTGAATATTATTTGAATTAAGGGAAATACCCAATTTAATTGATTAATAAAACATATCAAAATAATTCAAAAAGAATTATTTAACACCCTATTAAATAAATAAAACTTACTGAAAAAGGTTTGATGAAAATTAGAATTCAAATAAAGAGTTTGAAAATATAATTAAATATTGTTTGAATAAAAACAATTGTCTATTTAAATAAATAACAAACCATGTGAAAATTAAATATTTATTCTGAAAATGGACATTAAATACATGCACCCTCACAGTCGCTGACGCCCAGACCCCACCATCGCCACCTCATCGTCGTCCCCGCGGAGACCATGCCCTGATTTCTCCTCTGGCCGTTTCTCTGCCGATGAATGCTGACGATTAATTCGCATCAATGCCATGCTAAAACCTTGCTGCGACCACGCAAGTTAAAGCGCCCAGGTCTCCTCCCCATTTCCCCTTGCTCACCATTCTCTCTCTCTCAGCCACAGGGCTGCCTCGATTTCACGCTTGAACATCCTCTGCTCCGACGAGCTGCAACACAGATTCTAGCAAGCCCAGTCATTCCCCGGCCCCCTAG
Organism: Avena longiglumis; assembly: GCA_030063025.1. Taxonomy (NCBI): domain Eukaryota; kingdom Viridiplantae; phylum Streptophyta; class Magnoliopsida; order Poales; family Poaceae; genus Avena; species Avena longiglumis. The sequence continues at coordinate 475,021,632 of CP125976.1, forward strand.
CCCGCACTAGCTTGCTCGCCTTAGCCGTGTGCACCTTCCAGCATCACCAGCTTGCTCGCCAAGACCTTGCACCGCCCGTCTTTGCCCGAGCGCCACCACGAACTACTCTGACTCCGGCGACCTCTCCCTGTAAGTTCTGACCGCACCTCTCCCCCTCGTTGATAATCCTGTAATAATTGTTCACCTGCGCGTCTAACAAACCCTTCGCCTTGCCTTTCCGAGCCTTGTAGCCTCGTCTCCGTCGACAACATAGCGTGCCCGAGGAGAAGCGCTACTCTGGCGAGCGATTCAGGATGAACCCGTGCGCCCCTCTCTCCCCACGAGAACGTTGAGCATTAGCAATCTTCAACGATTCTGGTGAGCTTCTCCCCTCCTACTCTCGCCTCTTGCATCACCGGCAACCTCACTCACAGAGCGCCACACGACAAATGCTTAGTGCCGCCTAGCTTTGGTCAAAGCTTCAGACGTGCTCGATATGGATCGTAGAGCTACGATAGAATCACTTATCGAAGGGGTACGTAGTACTCTGTGCCGCACGATCCACTTTAAATCCAACACTCCACATTGATCGATCCTACCGAACCGGTATCAGCAAATCACAACAAGATACGTGGCTTGTAGTTTGTTTTAAAAACATAAAAATGTCTATTAGATATTTGAATTTGTAAATTGCATAACTTTTAATCTACAAGTCCAAATTTTGCAAATTTTATATCAATGGAACCAGCAAAACAAGTACTTTCCAACCATGCACTTTGTTTAATGAATTGTTTCTGGTAAATTAGTTGTTTTTGCAGAAACTTGTGTAGGCATATTTTGTGTATAAAATTTATTCTAAAATTATTTTTAAGGTAAAATATTTGGTAAATGGTTTGATTTGAACCTACTGACCATAGAAACCAACTTATGGATTTAAAAGTGTATTTTGTGAAGCTAAAGAATAAATCTTTGAATAAAAGCATTTCTAGTTAAATAAAAATATTGTTTATGTTTTAAAAATGCTTTTTGAGTAAAACCTTTGGAAAATTATTTGAATTAAACTCTCTGACCCTAAACACCAAGTTGTGGGATTTAAAAATATATTTTATGAACCCTATAAAATTATTACTTTGCTAAAAGGCATTTCCAACAAAATAAAATATTGCTTTGGTATAAAAATGGTTTATAGGTGAAACCTTTTGCAAATGGTTTTAATATTAAACACTTTACCATAAAACAATAAAATTTGTGTTAAAAATATATTTGGCAAACAATAGAAAATCTTCCTTGGATTTAAATCATTTCAAAAAAAACAAAAATGATTTAAAGTGGCCATTTTCACTAACTTGATATCAAATGATTTTGCCACATTTATAAATGACCAATAGGTGTTTTTAAAATGTTTTATAACCTATTAAAAACCACTTTTACAAATAAAACAATCATTGGCATGCTTGCATGCATTGCATTGTTTTTATTATTCTATGTGATGATTGCTTGAATGGTAGATTGAATATTTGCTTGCTTGATTGAATTGTAGTGGAATTTGAAGAGTGTGACTATTGCAAGATCAAGGAGTGAACTTATATTCTCTACCAAAAAGGCAAGTGGTGCTTCATACTTTTGTCCCATTATTTTTACTATGCATTTGTGATATTTTGAGTAGGACTTGCATGGAATTTTACTAAGTATGCTATGCCATGGGAAATCCTAGTAGATGATGCCTTAGTAGAATTTTCCTAAGTTAAGATCCCTACTACTATCATGCTTAGCTTAGCTAGTAGAAAAAAGGGTGGATTATATTAATGCTATGAGATATTTCTAAGTCAAGGACTTGTGTTTTGTTTAATAAAACAACTATGTGAATGAATCACCTGGGTGGAATGGTGAGAATGGTTTGTGTTGAGTGGTTACTCAGGGCCCATTTCAATGGACTACCCTGGTGTATCACACTTGTGGAAAGCTACCCAGGAACAAAGAGATTTGAGATGTCAAATGTTGAGAAGCTTCAAGTGCAAACACTTGGCATTATGGGCTCTACCTGGATCATATAGGTTGCAATAACTTAGCCAAATGGACAGTTGGTGGTAGGGGATGATAGGTTGAAACACATCCATTTTGGTCTAAGGGAAGGCTTCTGAAAGATCTTGTCTTGATGCATGTCGAGTCTTGTGGGGAAAGTGCACCACCTCTCGAGAGAGTAAAATCTAAGTACTTAGCCGTGTCCTCGGCAATGGATAATTTGAGCATCAAGACATGGAAGCTATCAAGAATCTCCTCATCCCAATTTCTAAGTTAAAAACTTGTGGTTGAATAAGGGTTAAGGATCTTCAATCAATGACTGATAGATGCCTTGGGTGATTTTGATAAACCAAAAACTTAGTGTTTTCAAATGATAAGGAAAATCTATTTTGAGCAAAGAAAGCCTAATCTCCACTTAGCGAAATGCATATAGATGATAGACTCCACTATACTACCATAGTATCACTTGCCAATACAATTCAAATGTATTGACCCTTGTGGCTGTAACTTGTTATGTTGCAGGTTTGTTTGATGTTAGTGAAGTGTGTTGATTAGGATTACAATTCTACAACCAACATGTTTGCCTGTGGCACTTTGAAGATGAAGGACTCCATGCTATATAGTTATTTCTGCTGCATTGTAATGAGATAGCCAAATAAGCTATGTAAGATGTAATGAATTATTCTATTCCTGGTTATAAAGTTGTATTATGACCTTCGTTTCTTGATATTACATCTTAACTATGGATGCTAGATATTGATCCAGGGACTAGGCATTGTAAACACAGGGATCTCTACCTTTTTAAAGGTTGGGACCTCTACATGGACACACAACTTAGACCAATGTGAAAGTCGGCTTAATGACTCGGTTCCACTTGTCATGAGTATGGAGATGCTATTCCGACTTACACATATTCGGCTAAAGAGTTTAGCGAGTCGGATTGACCCATATTGTGTACAACGAACAAGTTGTCATTTGTATATCTCAATCAATGTAATCCTTAGACATGAGGTTATTGCATAGTCCGAGTTGATGATCACCGACTTAGGTTCTATCAAACGTTGATCCGTAACTGGGCATTTATAAAGGCAGAGTTCAGGTCGACTGATAATCAAGATGCATGATGTCAATAACTAAGATGGGATTTTGCCCCTCCACTCAGAGAGATATTCTCTGGGCCCTCTCGGATGATATGATTCGGAAAGCATGGCCATGCACGACTCGGTTAAGTGTTAACCGAGGCGATCGACTAAGAGTTAGTCAGGTGAATCACTTATCTCGGATCGATAAGAGAGTCAGACTATTTAAGGGATGAAAATTATTCGCCTATAGTCTGACAAGGCATATCGTGAGGCAAAAGGGACTCGGACGTAAGTCGCATTGGAAAGGCAAGTCGTCATGACTCTTTGGTACTTGGGAGTCGGCACATTATGCTAGGAGCCGCTACCGACTGATCGATTGAGAGTCGGACTTTAATCGTGTCCAAGTAGCCATGAGCCTGCGGGGTCACACACTTAAGAGCGGGAGCAAGTTTGGATTGGATCTGAACCGGAAATCTGGTTGGGTTGGACCCAAGACGGATTAGGACTGAGTCAGTGATTCGGACGCACGTGACTAGTATTATATGGGCTTTAGTGAATGGGCCGCGAGAGTGGAGCCCACGTTCACTCCCTATATATAGTGGAGTGAAGTAACCCAGAGAGATGTTAATCGTTGATCGGTTAGGTCATTTCATGTGTTGGAAACCCTAGCTCCACAGCAGTCCTGCCGTCGTTACGAACCTAGCAGTTTGTCGCTGGTGCTCCTCCTTGTACGTGTGGATACCAGCAGAGGTGTTGTATGATCAACCAGGACGATTGGATCGTGAGGACTGCACTGCATCAACTGACGTGCTTCATCAGTAATCCGCAATTGCGTGTCTAGTGTGGCCTTCTACCTTAGCTAGATCTTGGGATCACCATGTTTGAGGGAAAAGTTTTATTTTATCTCTACGTGGCCCAACAGTGTTATCATAGTGATAGCTTCTGGTTTTAGGCTCGAGATCTCGCATATGTGATATGCGGTTGGCTGTAGATGAGATCTATGTGTTCTTTGGTGGTCGATATATGAGATAGATCGGTTTTGTACGAGGTTGATTTGATCAACTGTACTCGGGGAATGGTAGATCTGATTTCCGTGGTCATACTGCTGAGGTCGTGGAACGACATACCTCTACCGGTCGGATTCCGGCATCGGGGTAGACTGTGACACGTAAATCCAGAAGCGGTGATCGAATTGGAATGATGGTCGGAATCCATGTTCGGATCGTAGATGAGATCTACGTTTTCGGAATCCAGAAGCGGTGATTGAATCAGAACGATGGTCGGTCGCCCTGTCGTAGCGCCTTAGATGTCGTTGAGAGTTTCACCACGTCGGTAGATATTGTATCTATGTATAACTTGTTTTTGCAGGAAGTTGTGAATCGTATAGTTCATGTGCATGTGATGTATGTGTGTAATCCATACGTGATCTGTGAATCACGGTTTTGTCAGCCGGCTGGAGCCTAGGTGCTGTCATTTTATTGTATAACGACCTGCGTGTCGGATTCTCCATGTAATTTACTTCACTAAGCTAGTGTAGCTATATGGAGAACCCGGATAGCTTGCAAAGCGATGTACATGTCTGTGACATGGAGTAAGACGACAAGTGACAAGAGTTGGCACGAGTCGGATTACAGTCTTTGTGGAGATGGAGATCGCCATGAAGAGAGCCATACCATTTCACATTATAATTGCTTTATTATGTGATTTTATTATGTCTCTGTTTTACCTCTATTAGATAGTCGGTAAAATTTAATCCCTCAAAGAAGGTCTGGTCGGTTTTCCCGCCAGTGTTTGAACCATCACAAGTCGAACATTTTTGGTTGTGGGCTCATAAAATTGAGGTGCTGCCAATTCTTTCCGACTAGGTGGGTTCGAGTCGGACTCTTACTACAGAAACACTCGGTAAGATAGACGGGTCTATCACAACGGTTATGGGGCTCGGGGAAAATTCGGATGGGAGACGGGGCATGTGATGCCACCCGTCCAACAGGAGTCGTATGAGATACGATTGACAAGGAGTTTTCTACCTAGATCACTTGGCGGCTAGCGGTGATGCTAAAGCTCACTAGCCGACTTGCTTATTTAGGATCCTGAATCACTAAGTAACCATCGAAGGGGTGTTGGTTCTAGAGCATAAAATATTAAAATGTTTAATATGCTTGCTCTTTTATGAATACATGTATTAAGTGTTTTGCATATTTTCTGTTGTAGATCATGGCACCAAGTAGCTTCCTTCAAAGTATGGCGAGTAGCGCAGCGCCTGAAGTTGTTCCGGAGTGGGCTCCACCTATTGAAGAGGGAACTAATGATAATGATCATGAAACTCCGAAAGAGAGTACTACCGAACCTCGCAGGTCAAGCAGGACTCGTGCAGCTCCCGAGATGTACGGAAATCCTGCCATGAATTTCATGGTTGATGAAAATGATGACCCTGCGACGTATGAAGAAGCGATGATGAGCCCGGATTCCAACAAATGGTTAGAAGCCATGAAATACGAGATGGAATCCATGTATGAAAATCAAGTTTGGAACTTGGTGGAATTACCTCACGACCGAAAGGCCGTGGAGAACAAATGGATTTTCAAAAGGAAAACTGATGCTGATGGTAATGTGACCGTCCATAAAGCTCGACTTGTCGCAAAGGGGTTTCGACAAATTCAAGGAGTTGACTACGATGAGACAGTCTCTCTTGTAGCGATGCTAAAGTCAGTTAGGATTATGTTAGCAATTGCTGCATATTTCGATTATGAGATATGGCAGATGGATGTCAAAACCACGTTTCTCAATGGTAATATTTAAGAAGAGTTGTATATGATACAACCAAAGGGTTTTGTCGATCCTAAGGATGCTAACAAGGCGTGCAAGCTTCAGCGATCCATTCTATGGATTGAAGCAAGTATCACGAAGTTGGAATCTCCACTTTGATGAGGTGATCAAAGAGTTTGGATTTGTCCAAACTTATGGAGAAGCTTGTATTTACAAGAAAGTGAGTGGGAGAAATGTGGCATTTCTGATATTATATGTGGATGACATATTATTGATCGGAAATGATATAGATCTTTTAAACAGTGTTAAAAGTTATCTAAACAGCAAATTTTCAATGAAGGACCTAGGTGAAGCGTCATACATATTAGGCATAAAGATCTATAGAGATAGATCAAGGCGCATAATAGGGCTATCGCAAAGTACATACCTTGATAAGATTTTAAAGAAGTTTAAAATGGACGGAAGTAAGAAGGGTTTCTTACCTATGTTGCAAGGAAAGACATTGAGTAAGACTCAAAGTCCGGCTTCGGCGGAAGAAAGAGAGATAATGGAAAAAGTCCCCTATGCTTCAGCCATAGGCTCTATAATGTACGCCATGCTATGTACAAGACCGGATGTGGCGCATGCTATAAGTTTGACTAGTAGGTACTAATCGGATCCAGGTTCGGAACACTAGATAGCGGTCAAGAATATCCTTAAGTACTTACGAAGAACTAAGGATATGTTTCTTGTATACGGAGGTGAAGAAGAGCTCGTCGCTAAGTGTTATGTTGACGCTAGCTTTGACACCGATCCGGATGACTCTAAGTCTCAATCCGGATACGTATTTCTCATGAATGGCGGAGCGGTTAGTTGGAGGAGCTCCAAACAACCTGTGGTAGCGGGATCAACAACGGAGGCCGAATATGTTGCTGCTTCAGAAGCGGCTCAGGAAGCAGTTTGGATGAAGGAGTTCATATCCGAACTAGGATTGGTTGCAAACGCGTTGGACCCAATGGTGATCTATTGTGACAACAATGGTGCCATTGCCAATGCCAAAGAACCAAGGTCTCACAAGCATTCCAAGCATATTAAGCGCCGGTTTCACTCCATCCGCGAGCATGTCAAGGATGGAGATACAAATATTTGTAAAGTACATACGGATCTCAATGTAGCAGATCCGTTGACTAAAACTCTCCCTAGAGAAAAACATGATCAACACCAGAACTCAATGGGTGTTATATTTATCACTATGTAACTAGATTATTGTCTCTAGTGCAAGTGGGAGACTGAAGGGAATATGCCCTGAGAGGCAATAATAAAGTGTTTATTATGTGTATTCCAAATATATCATAGATGTTTATTTTGCATGCTATAATTGTATTAATACGGAAAAATTAATACATGTGTGTTTAATAAACAAACAGAAAGTTCCTAGTTATGCCTCTCTCATAAACTAGCTCGTTGATTAACAAGATGATCAAGGTTTCCTGATCATGGACATTGAATGTTGTTAATAACGGGATCACAACATTAGTGTAATGGTGTGATGAACATTCATCCAAAGTATAGCATTACGATCAAAGTCATTGAGTTTATATTGCTATAACAACTTACGAAGTGATCCTAATCCTTAGACCATGAGATCATGTCAATCACTAACACCGGAAGAGTTTCTTGATAACATCAAATGTCACACTGTAATAGTGTGATTATAAAGATGGATTCAGAACTAACAAAGTGTTATGTTGAGGCTCATGGAACGAGAGTGGAATTTGTTCATCCCGATGACGGATAGATATACTCTGGGACCTCTCGGTGATATCACATTGATTAGTTTGCAAGCAAGTGATTTGATCACTAGAATGTTATATCACGGGAACGAGAAAAGAGTGCATGTCAGTAACGAGATCAAACTAGGTATGGAGATACCGATGATCGAATCTCGGACATGTAATATATCGTGAAACAAAGGGATTAAGATACTAGCGTAAAAGGTTCCGACGATCACAAAGAAAGTCATCGTTGAATGTGTGGGAGTCAGTATGGGTCTCTAGATCCCGCTTCTGATTATTGATCCGAGAGGGGTCTCGATCATGTCCGCATTATTCCTGAACCGTAGGGTGACACACTTAAGAGACACCGACATCCAATTGGAGCAAAAGTTTCATGCCGAAAGAATGAACAAGCGTGAATTTATTTCACTAGATACCAAAAAGGTTTCGGTGAAATTGCATAAAGTGGTTATGCATGTGAAATAGAATTCTAGCAAGGGGTTATTTGTGAATGTTTGTCATTAAAGTAATTGACAAAATTCTGAATAAAATAAAAGAGTTTTATTTAATGAGAGTTTGCATTAAATTTGATGGAAATTTAATGGAAAGTTTGCGTGGGATTTTGAGTGGAGGCATATGAATGGATTTTTGTGAGGAGTGTCCACCCACATGAAGAGGGGAGGGAAAGGCAGCCCCATGCGCGGCCCACCCCTTGGGGTTCCCCTCCTCCTATAAAAGGAGCCCTCCTCACTTCTCACTCACACCTCCTCGTGAAGGATCTCTCTCCCCCTCTAGAATTTATTCCCCATGGTCTCGGACTAGCGAGATACATGTTCCTGGTGGCTATTCGGCAAGAAAGAGTTGTGCTTCCGCTGCATCGCTGGAGCGAGGAGGCGGAGGTTGCTCGTTGCCTCGAACGTGTGTGCGAGCACGGATGTGCTGCTGATTTGCGGCGCTAGGACTTCCTCTCGATCTTGAGATCGGCAAGAGATCGTATACATCAACCACGAGTTGAACTCGTTAAGCTTTGTCGGTCTTCAAGGGTATGATCTCTATGGATATACATCCGCCCGTTGTTTGTATCTAATAGATAGATCTTGGTACATAGTTCACATCGTAGGAAAAAAAAATTCTATGCCGCGAACCCTGCAATAGCATCATTCAAAGTAATTTGCAAAAATAAAGGTTTCATCCACTCACAAAACTTGTTGTAGTGTTCTTACTCCTTTGTCTTGTGTTTCTTATTGGGAAAAGGCATAGGTTTCTACACCCAAGGTTCTCTTTCACTACCAAGTTTTTTAGCTATAGAATCTTCCTTTGTGTACCTAGTGTTCTTAGTGTGCTTCTCAGGTTCTTCCTCAACTTCCTCCTTATCAGGAGCATCATTTTTATCATTACCACTCTTAGTTTCAGCATCACGGACATATATACTATTAGGACCTACAACAGGTTCAGGTGGTTCCTCAACTGTTTTATGTTTCTTTTTCTTTCTCTTATGAGGACTACCACTATTTTCAGTTTGTTGATTATCCTGCTCAATTCTTTTAGGGTGTCCTTCAGGATATAAAGGATCTTGAGTAGTTGCACCACTCCTAGTTCTAATTCCATAAGCATGTTTATCTCTAGAAGCATTAACTAGCATATCTTTTTGCACCTTAACAAGTTGATCAATTTGGGTTTGAACCATTTGAAAGTGTTTACAAAGAATTTTAACATCATTAGCAGTTCTTTCCACAATATCTTTCAACTCATTAATAGCTCTAGAGTTTTCCAATAAATGATTCTGAACTTGTTTATTAAAATTACCTTGTTTAACAATAAAAATGTCAAGTTCCTCTAAGCATTGATCTGGAGGTTTACCATAGGTAATATCACCTTCATCAAAGTGTTGGAGAGAGTGTACCTCAATAGTGGATGAGTGGGGAATTGGCTTACATAATTCTTCTATAGGAGGTAAATTCTTCACATCTTCAGATCTAATACCCCTCTCCTTAAGACATTTCTTAGCTTCCTTCATCACTTCATCATTTAATGAATCACTCCCCTCTTCTTTGGTGTTTGTGTTGGAGTTGGTTCAGGCACAACTGGTTCAGAAGTAATAGGCTCAGGTGTATTTAGCTCAGTTGAAGTCCAATCATCATAATTCTTGCTTATTTTAGCCATTAATTCTTCAAGATCAGGAGTTCTTTTCCTGAAAACATAATCAGCAAAACTATCTAGGTATGTCCTAGAATCATCGCTAGTCCATTATAATAAATATCAAGAAGCTCATTTTAGGTAATGGACATCTCGGATGTGCATGGATCAAGGCACAGAACCTTGTCCATGACTCAGGCAATTTCTCTTCTTCTCCCTGTTTAAAATCAAAAAATTTCTACAAAGCAGCATGTCTAGCACTGGGAGGAAAATATTTATGGAAGAAAGAAGAAATCAAGCAATCAGGGCTATCAATGGATCCAGGAGGTAATCTTTTAAACCAAGCTTTATCTTCTCCTTTTAGTGAAAAGGGGAAGATCTTTGTAACAAAGTACTTGCGCATCTTAAAATCATCATAGAATAAGGCACTCATAGTGGAAATCTCATTCATCTGAGCTATAACACTTTCATTTTCATTCCCACAAAAAGGTTCTTTCTCAACAATGTCTATATAGGATAAATCAAGAGAAAAATCATAATCTTTATCTTTAATTGGGAGAAGTGGCAAACTTAGCATCAGAAGACAGTTTAGGAATAATGGTACGTCTCTCAAGGAGATTCCTAATAGCACTAGCACCACGTGTGTTTTGGTACTCTTCAATAAATTCATCAGTCATTTCAATGTAACCATCATTAATATCATGTCTCTCTCTAGACTCAGGTGAGCTAACAGGTGTAATAGTGTCTTCACCAGGAGTTTCAGTGTTTCCTAAAATAGTTCTAGCAATTGTAGCATCTAGGAAAGGACCCAATGAACCACTTGTATCAAGCACAATATAAGTAACATCATTAGTATCAGAAGCAATTTCAGATTCAGCAGTAGTAGCAGTGTGTGTAGCATGTGTATGTGGTGGTGGTGTAACAAGCTTACTTACAATAGACGGTGAATCAAGAGTAGCAGACGTGTTTATGACTGTACCTCTTCTTGTAGTGGATGGTACAATAGGAAACTTTCCATCATGAGACTTCCGCATGATGAAAGAATAGCAGCGAACAATAATAGATCCAAGTGAACTTACAAATAAAGCTATGCTCCCCGGCAACGGCACCAGAAAATAGTCTTGATGACCCACAAGTATAGGGGATCGCAACAGTCTTCGAGGGTAGTATTACCCAATTTATTGATTCGACACAAGGGGAGCCAAATAATACTTATAAGCCTTAACAACTGAGTTGTCAATTCAGCTACACCTAGAAATAGTCTTGCTCATAGTAGTTTATCAGTAGCAACAGTTTTGTAGAAGCAATAGCAAAGCAACAACAGCAGTAAAACAAGAACAATAGTAATAGTAGTAGCAAACCGTAGGATATGAGTGCAGTAGGCATAGGGATGGATGGACTGGCATTGCATGGACAAGTCTAAACATGTAACTTCAAGATCTAGGGAAATTGCAGATAAGTAATATAAGGCATCCAAGTACTAAACAATCATAGGCATGTGCTCCATATATAGTCATACGTTCTCGCAATGAGAACTTGCACAACATCTTTTGTCCAGCCAGCTAATGGGCCTCAAGGGAATCTATCGCAATTAAGGTATTCCTTTTAATAGAGCACCGAGTAAAGCATTAACACTCCGTGAACACATGTGATCCTCATATCACGCCCATCCTCCTCCGTCCCAATTTCATCGCTACTGAGGCCTTTGGGTCCGGACAATGATATGTGTACACAACTTGCAGATAAGATCACAAACAATACTATCATCATGAATCAATAATAAGTTCAGATCTGAGATCATGGCACTCGGGGCCTAGTGACAAGCATTAAGCATAACAAGTTGCAACAAAGTCAAATAGCACTAATAGAGATACTAGGCACCATGCCCTAACAATCTTATTCGATTACATGATAGAACTCATCCAATCCCTACCATCCCCATAGCCTACAGAGAGGGATTACTCACTCATGGATGGGGGAAACATGGATGGTTGATTGAGAGGCGTTGGTGATGATGATGGCGATGATCCTCTCCAAATTCCACGTCCCGGCAGGGTGCCAGAACGGAGTTTTTGGTTCCGATCGCGGTTTCTGGTGGAGGCGCAGCGGAAATCTTCCTGGAAAAACGTCGAACCCCCTAAGTTTTTAGGTCAGAAGGCAACTTATAGGCGAAGAGGGATGCCGAGGGGGTGCCTAAGGCGGCCATACCCCCACCAGGCGCGGCCAGGCCCAGCCCGCGCGGCAGGTGTGTGTGGGCCCTTCAGAGCCCCACTCCGTCTTGTATTCTAGCTCTGTGAGTCTTCTGGTGAAATAGGATTTTTGGCATATTTTCTGGGATTTTTCATGATAGTTGATTTTATGCACAAAAACTAGACACCAAGGCAATTCTGTTGAAAACAGCATCATTCCATGTTAGTTCTATCCAAATCACACAAGTTTAGAGGAGAAACAATAGCAAATGTGTTCGGGAAAGTAGATACGTTTTGGATGTATCAGCCACCTAGATCCGAGTCAAGTGTTACTTGGCTTGGATCTTTAGATTTAGCTTCGAATATCTAGCCATCTAGATCCGAGTTAAGTTTACTTAATTATGATCTTTAGACTTAGCTTCGAATATCCGGCCACCTAGATCCGAGTTAAATTTACTCAATTCAAATCTTTAGATTTAGCTTCAAATATCTTTCCCCGTATAATGCTCTGTGTCTTTAAGTTGCTCATAATCGGCGCATGGCCGAGTTCCAGAAATTGCTCTTCTCTCGCAGGAAACTGTTGACGAAGTATGAGAAGATGGTGCCCATCTTGAAGAAAACAGGTGTGCTAATTGATGTATTCTTTGGAATTCTTTCCCTGATTTTTGTTTCCGAGTTAATTTTTGGTTCATCTTTGTTCATCCACTATTGAGAACCAGAATACGACACTCAAGGTGAAGGTTGTCGAACTTGAAGGTGAGTCGGCCATGTTTTTTCCAGTCATTTCCTCCTCTCATCCATGCTTTTGTGAAGTATCTTATAATATTTTTGACTCAGCTCAGCCAAATTACAAAGCCTTACAACATCGCATCAAGATTGCATTTCCATGCCTGATATGATGCTGCATTTTTTAGAACAAGCATGAGCTAATTCGGCTAAGCTGAAAGAGAAGGATGACGAAATAGATCGGCTTCGTGCCGAGGTTGATTCCTTGACGCAGGCCCAGAAAACCGAGTTGGAGAAGATTGATCAGGAATTCTCTGAGGAGAAGGATAGCGTTAACTCTTCAACTTCAGAAAAATAAGGAGCGTCTTGACGCAGCCGAGTCAACAAACAAATCCCTTCAAGATGACATCACTCGGTTTGAAAAGAAAAGGGTCTTTTGGGCCGACGATCTTCACAAAATGTTGCGATATATCCATCATAAGTTCTCTCTTTTTATCTCATGTCCTGTGGCTGAATCACATTTGATGACCGCTTGTATTGACTTATGTTTTGTTTTGTCAATAGATTATTTCCTGGAGTCCAAGCCTGTGAGTAGCAAAGTCGTGGTGGATTCTCGGGCTCACCAAGGTGTCCCCAACAACCCGGATCAAGAGTAATTCATGGGGGATTATTTGATCAGTGTTGCTGCTACCATCAAGCCCATGAAGACCTTTGGCAAAGACCTGGTGGACGCGACTATCCGAGTACTCCCTGTGCTTTGGCCGAATGAGCCGAAGATTACTAAGGTCGAAGTGCTTGCAGAGAATTTGATGGATTTCCAGACTCAGCTAAGTCTCTAGAGAGAATCCGCAGGACGAGCCGAGGCTGACATGGCGCTTATAGTCGTACTGTCATGGTAAAAAAACATTTCTCTTGACATCTTGATGAATCTGTGCACTCGATCCCCTTGGATTAGTGATCCAAATCATATTGCTCGTATCCAAGCTTGAGCCTACCAACTCATTGAATATGCCGACATGCATCAATGGAATGAAGGGTCGAGCTTCCTTCAAATCGAGGCCGATGAAAATGTCGAGGAAATACAAGATGATGAATTCGAGGAAGACTCCAGGGATGAGGAAGATGCCGAAGAAGAGTCCGGGAGTTCAGATAAACAAGGAGATGACTCGGATCAGGAGGCTGAGGCCCAGTCTTCCTCCAAGGGGACTGAGTCTTCTCAAGCTCAAGACGAGGTGTCTCGCAAAGGAAGCGATGCTCAAGATGTCGAGCCCGCTCCTGGAGAGGCCTAAGTATCTTCTGCAGAAGCTCAGGTGACCCCGGAGATCCCTGCTCCCGAAGTTGTTTCTCCAACTAAAGCCGAGGTTCCTCTGGCAGTAACCAAGGCTACCACTTCGGAGGCCCCTGATCCTGAGGTTACCATTCTTCCGTCTACTGATGACCCGAAAGCAACCATCGCCTGAATCTAGAGACTTCAAAATTTGTTAAGTCCCCGGTATGCCGGCTGTATGGTGTAGAAAACAGTTTCCGTTCTTTTGCTACTTATGTGGTTTGTATAACTTAGATCTTTTTGGATGTTGTGGTTAATTTCATGTTGTTTGTTATTCCGAGTCAATTATTCGGCCCATGTCTACCATTTGCGGCGTTCAACTTACGGGTCTGAGATAAGTAGACCGAATTAGCCATACTTAGAAATTATAAACAATAGCTCAAGACAAATTCATAGAACAATAAAATACAGAAAGTAAAGGGGTTAGAAAATGGTAAAATATGAGTCGGCTCGCATATAATACTTTCCTTAGTCGCTTTTCATGTGTTTGGCCTTCGCCAGATTTTATCTTGCTTACCATGAAGCCCATTTTTGGACAGTAGTAAGTCGAAGAGTCGGCCTTTGCTGCCAACACACTACTAACTCGGCTTAAGAATTAGACATATAAGGCAGCCGACATATAAAAAATGCATAAGACAAGAACTAGTAAGACAAGGCAGTCCCCGAGTTACAGATCGAGGTGCCGAAGTTTCATTGACTAGTTCACTTCTGACATACAATCCGACATATGATAATACAAGATACAATACACTTCCTCTAAGTGTAGAAAGGACAAAGTAAAGCTACATTCCATGGCCTTTTTGACTCATCTCCTGACTTGTCTGCCTTATTATTCTCTGGTGCTTGAGCATCTATGAGATAGTATGCGTCATTCTGCAGTGATTTTCTCACAAAGCCGAAGCATAGAGGTGACAATTTATGCATGCCGGCTGTGCGCTGCATAAGCCGAAGCATGAGATATCCCTCTTGAAAGACTCAGGGATTCACTTTCTTGCTATGATAGCGTCTGAGATCTTGTTGATATATGGCTGATCTGGACAATGCCAATTCTCTTGCCTATTATAATAAATCAACATCGTCTTGCCGAGATATTTCATTCACTTCGGCGTCTATGTATTGGGTGAATCTAGGTGAGTCATGCATCATGTCGGCTGGTAACACAGCTTCTACCCCATATACAAGAAAGAATGGCGTATATCCTGTTGATCTATTCGGAGTTGTACTTAGGCTCCATAACACGGCCGGGAGTTCCTCAATCCAACACCCTATTGACCTTTGCGGCGGTTCCATGATCCGGGGTTTTATCCCAGACAATACAATTCCATTGGATCTTTCAACTTGCCCGTTCGATGCGGGATGTGCGACTGATGCCACATCGAGTCTTATGTGTTTATCTCGGCAGAAACGAGCAAAAGCTCCCTCGGCAAAATTGGTGCTGTTATCCGTAATGATACTGTGTGGGTATCCGTATCTTAAGATGATATATTTAAGGAATTTCACAGCTGTGGTCCCATCATATTTTCTTATAGGCTTCACCTCGATCCATTTTGTGAACTTATTCACCATTACCAAGATATGATTCATGCCACCACGATCCGGCTTAAATGGTCCGACCATGTCCACGCACCATACATCAAATGGCCAAGTGATGGGTACTGTTTTTAATTCGAACAAAGGCATGTGAATTTTGTTGGCATACCTCTGGCAACTATTGCATTTCTTTACCAACTCTAGTGCATCTTTTAGTGCACTGGGCCAATAAAACCCATGTCAGAATGCTTTGGCCTCTAAGGCTATGGATGAAGCATGATGCCCGCATTCACCTTGATGTATATCTAAAAGGATTTCTTGCCCCTATGCCAGGGTAACACACCTTTGCAGCACACTTGTGACACTTCTATTATATAGTTCTTTGTTTATTATGGTGTAGGTCTTTGCCCTTCTCACAATTTGCCTAGCGACGACCTCGTCACTCGGCAATATCTCATCTCGGAGGAACGTAAATATTGGTCGTGCCCACTCAGGTACCTCGTGCGCCGGGGTAACTGTTTCATCAATTTCCATTGCTTATCCCGACATAACCTCTACCGAATTATTCTGACCAGTCCCTGAGTTCTGAAAGGCAGTCCCCGGGTTACTCGCTTTATTCCTCTTTTCTATCTCCATTGGGACTACTTCAGATCGTTGATCTACCGAGAGATGGATTGACTCGGACTCTGGTGAGGGTGTGATTGATGGCTTTCTCAAATGCTCTAAGGCATTACAAGGTGGAATCGATTGCCGGGTCGAACCAAGTTTTGACAAGGTATCCGCCGCCTCATTTTCCGCCTGGGGTATATGATGAAATTCACATCCATCAAAATAAACACTAATCTTTTGCACATGGAATCTGTATAAGGCCATGTTTGCATCCAGTGCATCCCAGTGGCCAGATACTTGTTGGACTACTAGGTTCGAATCACCAAAACATAAAATACGACGTATGCTAATTTCCTTTACCATTTTAGGCCGTGCACAAGTGCTTCATATTTGGCTATATTGTTTGATGCATCAAAGTGTATTTGCAGTGCATACTTCATTTGGTCTTTCTTGGGTGGGGTTAGCACTATCCCGGCTCCTAACCCATTTCTCAATTTGGATCCATCAAAATGCATCGTCCAATAATTCGCACCGGGCAATGGCGGTTCATATTGCATTTCGGCCCAATCGAAAAAAAAGTCGGCCACATCCTGAGATTTGATCGCATCTCATCTATCAAATTGAGGCGCATAGGGGGATAATTCAATTGCCCATTTTTCTATTCGACCGCTAGCATCCTTATTGCTCATTATCTCAGCTATTGGTTCCTCACAAATCACCTTGATAGGGTGTTATTCAAAATAATGTTTTAGCTTTTTAGCCAACATATACACACCATATGCCATTTTCTGGTAGTGCGGATAATTTGCTCCGAGGCAAACAGTACCTCACTTAGGTAATAGACCGGCCTCTGCACTGACTTTCCTTCCTCATCACGCTCTACCACTATCACGGCACTTACGACTCGTTTATTCGCTGCTATGTAGAGCAACATGGGATCTTTGGATAGTGGTGAGGCTAAGATTGGTGGAGAGGCTATCATTCTTTTTAACTCATGAAAAGCGCTATCGGCCTGGGATGTCCAGATAAATTTATCCAACTTTTTCATCAATTGATATAAGAGCGATGCCTTTTCCCCCAGCCAACTTACGAACCGACTTAGGAACGCCAGGCACCCGGTAAATTTCTGTACATCATTGAGGCACTTTGGCAGCTCCATTCTTTCCACAGCCCGAATTTTAGTCGGATTTGCTTCTACACCTCGGCTAGATACGAGGAAATCGAGTAATTTGTCACTGGTACACCAAAGGTACATTTTCTGGGTTAAGCTTCATTCGGAATCTTCTGAGATTCGCGAATGTTTGCCGGATATCATCTTGGAGTTTATGGCTCTCTTTAGTTTTTATTACCACATCATCAACATATACTTGGAAATTTTTTCCAATTTGATCATGTAGGCATTTTTGAATACCCCTCTGATATGTTTCCCCTGCATTATGTAAGCCGAATGACATGGTACGATATCAATAAGCCCCATACGGGGTGATAAACGCAGTATTTATTTGATCAGCCGGGTTTAACGGTATCTGGTGGAAACCAGAGTATGCGTCTACAAATGATAAGAGTTCACAATCCGTGGTCGAATCAATAACTTGGTCTATCCTCGGCAAGGGAAAGGGATCTTTAGGACATGCCTTATTCAAGTTCATGTAATCGATACACATGCGCCATACGAATGCTACATTCGGATCATCCTTCTTCTTTTCAACCAACACCGGATTAGATAGCCAATCTGGGTTAAGCACTTCCATAATTAACCCGACTGCAAGGAGATGAGCTATCTCATCCCCAATTATCTTTCTCTGGTCTTCGGCGAAGCGGTGGAGAGGTTGCTTCACCGGCCTTGCTCCTGGTCTCACGTGCAAAGACTGCTCAGCCAACTCGCTTGGCGCACCTTGCAGATCTTATGTAGACCATGCAAATATATCCCGATTCTCACGGAGGAAGTTGGTGAGCACGCTTTCCTATGTCACTCAGGCCGGCACCAATTGTGATGGTGCACTCTGGGAATTGGATCTTCTTTGTGTCCTTAGTCAGCTGGAAGGATACACTTCCATGTGGGTTAGCAAGTGCCGGCATATTGAGCTGTGCCGACTAAGCTAGAGCTGCGACCTCCTGAATTCTCCTCTTCTCCCTTGCAATTACCAAAGACTCGGCCAGATTTGATTCGATCGAGGCACACTCCATCGATCTCCTATAATCTTCTACAATAGTGATTATTCCCTGTTGTCTGGGCATCTTCATATTCAAGTAGCTAATGTGACAACTTGTGATGAACTTAAAAAAAGCGGGTCGTCCAAGTAACGCATGGTAACAACTTTCCAGATCCACCACTTCAAACTCTAAGTTTTCAGCCCTGCAATTCTCCCTCATGCCGAATAACACATCTACTCAAACTTTCCCAATTGGCTCGCAGGACAATCCCAGCACAATGCCATGGAAAGTGGTTTTGGTCGAATGAAGCATGTTCTGAGTAATGCCAAGTTTGTGCATTGTGTCCTAGTACATGATGTTGATGCTGCTGCCATTATCTATTAGCACCTTTGAGAACTTTACATTGATACTCGGCCCGACAAATGTTGGATCAAGCACCAAAGCATATGACTCGGGGTTTGGCATGATCTTGGGATGATCCCTAATACTTCAAGTTATTTCTTGATCCGTCTAGTCCATATACCTCGAATCTGCCGGCATAACCGCATTCACCTCCATATGACGGCGTTGGATGCTCTATTTATCATGCTGCTTTGTGATGAACATGCAGTATGACTGATGGTGCTCTCTATACTCATTGCGCCCATTATTGCCGAGGTTTCCTATGTTTCCCTAATCCTGATTCGCTACATGGTGAACAACATCCCTTCGTTCATAGTTCTCATACCTCGGAGGCGGCGGAGGCAACATCGGCTGCTAAGCATTTCCCCCATAAGTTGTGGCTGTTGCGGCTGTTGTGGATATTGTGGTGCTTGAGGTGGTCCTCTGTTTACCATTGCATGTTTCATCCATGCACACTGACGAGTCGTGTGGTTAGCCGGCTTTGTCGGGTTTGGTGTGTGAAATTTGCATGGCTGATCCAGCATTGACTCATATGTGTACTTTGGCCTCTCTTGCCACTGTTTCTTTTGCTCTAGAGTCCACTGCTTCTTGCCCTCATTCCTCGGTGTCCACTATTGGGAGCTATTCTTCTGACATTGGTTACTCCCTGCATTTGGCTAATCTTGAGACACTGCTGCTACTTTACTTGAATTATACCGGTAATTCGGCCTGTCTTCTCTTCTTCTACCACATAATTCATTTCTCAGGCATAATGTTCATGCTACTCATGTTGTTCTGCCGACATAAGCTTAGGTTGAGTCGGATCACCTAGATCATATGAGTCAGCTATTCTGATTTTCTCGGCCAACATAGTTGCATGTCTCTTTGCAGCCTCTGCCATAACACGCTCCCATACCTGCAACCTTGTGCAAACCAAGATATTGCATGTGACTCAATCACTCCTTCACAGGAATTCCTGAGGTTACACCATCGAGTTAGGAATTCTCTATCGGTCTCATTCGGTCTCTGCTTTCACATGGCAAGATATTGAGGTATATTAGGCCTCTTATACGTGATGGTGAAGTTACTAACAAACATTTCTTCAAAGTCCAACCAGAAGTTGATACTGCCTGCTGACAATTTTTTCAACCATACTCTCGCCGGCCCCTCCAACATCTGGGGTACATATCTTACTGCCCATCTTAGGTCACCCTCGGCAATTTTTACTACAGTGGCATAGTAAATTAACCAATCATGTGGCTTGGTACTACCGTTGTATGTCTTTGAGCCCCTTGGCAAATGAAAGTTCGGAACGGGTGGTTCTCTCATGATTCGGGGTCCAAAACATGCCGGACCAGGAGGACCTTGTTCCTCCAATAACTTGGACCTGTATAATCTATCCAGCTTCAAGCTCACATCATCCGGATGCAGGCCTCTGTATGCCACGCTTTCTTCCTCCCCATGGTGATTGGGCCTAGAAAACCCGGCATTCTCCACCTCCGAATAACCATCATTATATCTATTTTGCGTCGGGTTATGCGGAACTGGTCCTGTATCCCTTCCTTGTCGAGGTTCATACCTCGGATGGTGATCTTGTGGAGGGTATTGCCTTGCTTCTACTGGGTTATTTTCATCGGGGTTTTCTCGCCCGTGATTTCCCTGAGCTCTGTGGCCACGATCCGGGTTTGTTTCCCTGCGGTTACCTTGGCTTCCATTGCCTTGGTTTTCATTTTCTTTACCATCCACTGTCAGATCATATGGGACCATCTGTTTGTCCCTTCTCCCCGAAGTTACTGCTTTATCCTTCCTTGATTCCCCACCGGTTGAAGATTCCAAGCCAACTGATAGTGTCAGAGCATCTCCAGCCTAATGAACCAAACGTGAACCTCCAGGCTTTGCCGGGTTATTCCGGAGTATTTCCTCATTTTGCTGGTTCGCTATGCGTACCAGCTCATTCACTCTTTCCTGCTTCTTTTGTCGGGCTTCGCCGGTCAAGCCCTCTAACTTAGAAGCTGCGACATTTGCCGCCCTGAGGTTCTTTTCCGGTGTACTATATCTCGGCAGCCTAGGTTGACTGAATCACCTTGCCTAGATTCATGTTCTTTGTTGATATCACTAAGGAGGTTCTTTTCCCTTATCCTTACACCATCTATCCTAGTCGGGCTAGTATCTAGCTTGTTTTCCCTTGCATACTCACGCGAAGTTTGGTTAAGTGACTCCTGCAGTGCAGCTACCCTCTTAGCCTCTTCTAACATTTTCAACTGAGTTTCCTCTAGCTCGGCCTATGCATTAGCTGGGTTTGCATCGGGATCTACAGGGGTAGTTAAGTTGTCTATAGCTGCCTGCAAGATATTCTTTGGCCTTTCTAAAGGTGGCCATCTAACTCGGGCCGCCTTGGGGGTTACATCCCGAACCTTGGGCGCTTCTACTGCTGCCGGATCTGCTGCCTGCTTTGATGCTGCCGGCTTTGCTGTCTCCGGATCTACTATTGTCGGGTTCTTTCTTAGCCTGGATCCTGCGCCTGCTGCGGGTGCGGGCATGGTCATAATCACCTCGACGCTTCCTGTGGGGAGAGTGGTACACGGACCGCTAGCAGCGCTGAGGGTAGACTCTCTCGCGAGGATGACTCGCCGCGGGTAGACACGCGATGTGTCGACACCGATGTAGATCTTGTGGGTGCCAAGGTTGACAAAGATGCCGTTGCGCGGGGGCGGCCATGCTCCGAAGGTTCCCACGTTGTCGCTGACGTAGTCCTAGAGGTCGAATCTCTGGACTAAGCCAGAGATGATGCGCTCGCCAGTGTTGATGAAGTTTCCTGTCCAGATCTTGACTCCATCTAGCACCGCTGCTAGCCCCACGACAGGCGCCAACTGTCATGGTGGTGGCACGGCAGATGCCATGGGTAGGCTTAAGTGTTGGAGATATTCCCTAGAGGCAATAATAAAAGTGGTTATTATTATATCTTTGTGTTTATGATAAATGTTTACATTCATGCTATAACAGTATTAACCGGAAACATTAATACTTGTGTGATTTGTAAACTTAATTTGAAGTCCCTAGTATAGCCTCTTTATAATACTAGCTTGTTGGTTAATAGATGATCGTTGTTTCTCGATCATGAACATTGAGATGTTATTAACAACGAGATCATATCATTAGGAGAATGATGTGATGGACATACTCCTATAGATAAGCGTAGCATAAAGATCAAGTCATTTCAATAGTTCGTTTGCTATAAGCTTTCTGATACATAGTAACCTAATTCCTTCGACCATGAGATCATGCTAATCACCATCACTGAAAGAATGCTTTGATGACATCAAACACCACACCGTAACTGGGTGGCTATAAAGGTGGCATTGAGTGTTCGGAAAGTATGGGTTGAGGCACATGGGTCAAGAGTGGGATTTGTCCATCCATATGACGGATAGATATACTCTGGGCCCTCTCGGTGGAATGTCATCCAATTAGCTTGCAAGCATGTGACTGGATCACAAGGGATCACATATCACGGGAACGAGAAAAGAGTACTTATCAGTAACGAGGTTGAACTAGGTATGCAAAGATACCGACGATCAAAATCGTGGATAAGTAAACTATCGTGAGACAAAGGGAAATTGGTATAATATGTAAGTGGTTCATTCGATCGCAAAGTAATCATAGAAATATGCGGGAGCCATATGAATTTCCAGATTCCTCTATTGGTTATTGATTGGAGAAGTGTCTTGGTCATGTCCGCATAATTCGCGAACCGTAGGGAGACATGTTTAGTAGATATGGAATGTTAGTAGGGATACCGAATGTTGTTCGGAGTCTCGGATGGGATCCGGTATATCATGAGGAGATCCGGAATGGTCCGAAGAATAAGATTCATATAAGGAAAGTCCGATTTCGGATTTCGGGAAACATTCCGATGTTTTCATCGGAGAGGTTCTAGAAGGTTCACCGGTCCGGAACGGGAATGGTCCATGAATGTGTCATGGGTAAGTGGAATGATTGGATCATATCTTAGGTCACTTGGTGTGGACATTTGTGAGAGAGAATTAAAGCTCTAAATTGAAAAGTCAAATGGGAGGTTTGAAAAGTCAAACTGGAACAATGGTTTCCTAGTGGAAGAAGGAAAGAGTCCTTCCAACTTGGGTTTGGAAGTGGTTTCAAACTCCCCTCCCTCAAGGCTGCCGCCCTCTCATAAATAGAGGGGGAGGGCTTCCCCAACACCACAAGCCCTAGCCCTCCCCGCCAGCCCATGTGCCACGCCGCCGCCATTGCCGCCCTTGTCGGCGCCAAGACTAGCCGCCGACACCTCCTCCTCCTCCCGGTTTCTAAACCGTAGATCACCAGGAAACCCTAGATCCACCATAACTCGCACCGGCTTAGGTGAATCCCTGCGGGATCTTCCCTCTACTTCCGACACCACGCTGTCGTGCTGCCGGAATCGCGAGGGGAGAACTACAACCTCCGCTTCATGTTGGAACAAGGGAGAGGAAGGTCTTCATCGAGTACCGAACGTGTGACCAACTGCGGACGTGATGCCGGAACGCAGCGCCGGAAGGATCGTCTACGCGATCTTGAGATCGGCAAGTGTAGGACTACATCACCCGCGAGAATCTGCTCTCGTTAACCGCTTTAGAATCTTCGAGGATGATTGCTTCTATCGACTCGTTGCTACAATCTAGTAGATAGATCTTGGCTTTTTTGTGTGCATGCGGTAGAATTTTTTTGTTTTCCATGCTACGAACCCCGACAGTGGTATCAAAGTCGTGTCTATATGTAGATCTGTTGCATGAGTATAACACAATGGTCATTGTGGGCGGTGGTGTTTTTATTATCAATTGCTTTTTGTGTACTTTGCATCTTGCGGTATGATGGGATGAAGCGGCCAGGGCTAACCTTACATGACATCGTTCATGAGACTTTCTCCACGCTTAACATGCAACTTGTATTGCATAAGTGGCTTTGCGGGTGTTTGTCTCTCGCATCATAGTATAGATTCAATTTACAATGGGAACTTGATAGTTCAAGCATCAACGTTGTGGTTCTTGTTCGTAAGTTAGAACAACACTTATTGAAAGCCCCAAACCACGTAAAACATGCAAAGAAAATTAGAGGCGTCTAACTTTGTTTTGCAGGGGTGTGCTGTGATGTGATATGGCCATGATTGTGATTATATATGATGCATGGAATGTTCCTTATTGTAAGTTGGCAACCGGCAGGAGCCATATGGTTGTCTTTTAAATTCTGTTAAGGCCTGCGTGTCTATTCAAAGTAGTTGTAATAGTTGATGCTGGTGGACGACAACCATGAAGCGGCGCCATTGACCTTGACGCCTTACCGGTGATGATGGATATCATGTTCGTGCTCAAAGATGGAGATCGGAAGCACAAGAAGAAAGGCCATATCATATCACATATTATGAATTGCATGTGATGTTAATCCTTTTATGCATCTTGTATTGCTTAGTTCGCGACGGTAGCATTATAAGATGACCCCTCCAGCACAAAATTTCAAGTTTTAAAGTGTTCATCCTTAGTAAGCACCGTTACTACAGCTCGTTGTTTCGAAGCACCACGTGATGATCGGGTGTGTTAGATTCTATGAGTGTATACAACATGACCAAGCCAGATTTGCTCATGCGGAAGCTAAGGTTTGATCTTGACAAGCCTAGCATGTACAGACATGGTCTCGGAACACGGATCACCGAAAGGTAAAGCATGAGTCATATAGTATATATGATGAACATGTTGATTGTTCGCCATTGAAGCTAACTCTCGTGATGATCGGTTTTGATGTGGTGAATTTGGTTTGTGTGATCACTAAAACAATGTGAGGGATATTTTTTTGAGTGGGAGTTCACCTAGATTAATTAAACTATTAATTCGAACTCAATTTGTCATAAACTTAGTCTAAACTATTGCAAATATGTTGTAGATCAATGGCGGCCCCTACCATCAATTTTAATGCGTTCCTAGAGAAAGAAAAGTTGAAAAACAATGGAAGCAACTTCGCGGATTGGTTCCGCAATTTGAGGATTGTCCTCAATGCTGGTAATTTGACCTATGTGCTGGATGCACCGCTGGGTAACCTGCCTACAGATGATGCTACCGATGAGGTAAAGAATGTTTTCCTCGCTCGGAAGAATCATTACTCCACAGCTCAGTGTGCTATCTTATATGGTTTGGAATCGGAGCTTCAAAAAAGGTTTGAGAACCATGACCCACATGATATTGTATGTGAACTCAAAATGATATTTGAGGCTCACGCGGCAGTTGAGAGTTATGAGGCTTCTGAAAAGTTCTTTAACTGCAAGATGGAAGAGGGCAACTCCGTTAGTGAGCACGTGCTTAAGATGTCTAGGCACGCAAGCAAGCTTCAAAGCTTAGGTATAGTTATTCCTAATGCTTTGGGGATTCACCGTGTCCTCCAATCACTACCACCAAGTTACAAGAACTTTGTGATGAACTACAATATGCAAAACATGGACAAGTCGTTGCTCGAACTCTTCTCCATGTTGAAGTCTGCAGAAGTGGAGATCTAGAAAGAGCACCAACTGTTGTTGGTCAATAAGACCACCAAATTCAAGAAGAAAGGCAAGTCTAAGAAAAAGGGAAACTTCAAGAAGGGCGGTAAGAAAGTTACTGCGCCGACGAAGAAGGCCAAGGCTGGGCCTAAGCCTGATACTGAGTGCTTTTACTGCAAGGGAGAGGGTCACTGGAAGCGGAATTGCCCTAAGTACTTGGCGGATTTGAAGAATGGAAACATCAAGAATAAAGGTATATCCGATATACATGTTATTGATGTGTATCTCACTAGTACTCGTAGTAGTGCCTGGGTATTTGATACTGGTTCGGTTGCTCATATTTGTAACTCGAAACAGGTGCTGCAGAATAAACGGAAGCTAGCGAAGAACAAGGTGACAATGCGCGTTGGAAATGGATCAAAGGTTGATGTGATCGCGGTCGGCACGCTACCTCTTCATCTACCATCAGGATTAGTTTTATACTTAAATAATTGTTATTTGGTGCCTGTGTTAAGAATGAACATTATATCCTAATCATGTTTATTGCGAGACGGTTACTTTTTTAAGTCCGAGAATAATGGTTGTTCGATTTATATGAGTAATATGTTTTATGCACATGCACCTTTGATAGATGGTCTATTCTTATTGAATCTCGATTGTAGTAATACACACATTAATTGAGTGATAACTCAACCTATATGTGGCACTATCATCTTGGTCATATTGGAGTGAAGCGTATGAAGAAACTCCATTCAGATGGACTTAATTGAATCACTTGATTTAGAATCACTTGAAAGATGCGAAGCATGTCTGATGGGTAAAATGACTAAGACTCCATTTTTTGGTATGATGGAGCGAGCTACGGACTTGTTGGAAATCATAGATACCGATTTGTGTGGTCCAATGAGTGTATCATCGTGCGGTGGTTATCGCTATATTCTTACCTTCACGGATGACTTGAGTAGATATGGGTATATCTATTTCATGAAACATAAGTCCGAAACTTTCGAGAAGTTTAAAGAATTTCAAAGTGAGGTAGAGAATCAACGTAACAAGAAGATTAAATTTTTACGACCTGATCGTGAAGGTGAATATCGAAGTTACGAGTTTGGCGAGCATTTGAAGAAGTGTGGAATACTTTCACAATTGACACCGCCGGGAACACCACAACGTATTGGTATGTCCGAACATCGTAATCGAATTCAATTAGATATGGTCCATTCTATGATATCACTTATAGATTTACCGCTATCATTTTGGGGTTATGCATTAAAAACAGCCGCATTCACTTTAAATAGGGCACCATATAAATCCGTTGAAACGACACCGTATGAATTATGGTTTGGGAAGAAACCTAAATTGTCGTTCCTTAAAGTTTGGGGTTGCGAAGCTTATGTAAAGAAGTTACAGCCAGACAAGCTTGAACCCAAAGCGGATAAATGCGTCTTCATAGGGTACCCAAAGGAAACTATTGGGTATATACCTTCTATCATAGATCCGAGGGCAAAATCTTCGTTGCCAAGAATGGATCCTTTCTAGAGAAGGAGTTTCTCTCGAAAGAAGTGACTCGAAGGAAAGTAGAACTCGACGAGGTTGTTGAACTTTCTCTCGAACTTGCGAGTATCACATCACCGGAAGTAGTTCCTATGGCGCCTACACCAATAAGAGAGGAAGCTAATGATGTCGATCATGAAACTTTGGTTGAAGTAACTACAGAACCTCGCAGGTCAACGAGAGTTCGTACCACTCCTGATTGGTATGATCTCGTTATGAGTGTCATGTTGGTGGACACCACCGATGACCCTGCGACATATGAGGAAGCGATGATGAGCCCAGATTCCAATAAATGGCAAGAAGCCATGAAATTCGAGATTGGATCCATGTACGAAAACCAAGTATGGACTTTGGTGGACTTACCGGATGGCAGGAAGGCTATCGAGAACAAATGGATTTTCAAGAAGAAAACAGATGTTGATGGTAATGTTACTGTCTATAAAGCTCGACTTGTTGCCAAAGGGTTTCGACAAATTCAAGGAGTTGACTACGATGAGACTTTCTCACCTGTAGTGAAGCTAAAGTATATGAGGATTATGTTATCAATCGCTGCATATTATGATTATGAGATATGGCAGATGGATGTCGAAACGGCGTTCCTCAATGGAGACATTGATGAAGAGTTGTATATGGTACAACCCAAAGGTTTTGTCGATCCTAAATATGCTAACAAGGTATGCAAACTTCAATGGTCCATTTATGGATTGAAGCAAGCATCCCGGAGTTGGAATCAACGTTTTGATAAGGTGATCAAAAGCTTTGGTTTTATACAAAATTATGGAGAAGCTTATATTTACAAGAAAGTGAGTGGGAGCTCTGTAGCCTTCCTAATACTATATGTAGATGACATATTGTTGATTGGGAATGATGTAGACCTTCTTAATAGTGTCAGGGATTATTTGAATAATAGTTTTTCAATGAAAGATCTTGGCGAAGAAGCTTACGTATTAGGCATAAATATTTATAGAGATAGATCGAGACGCCTAATATCATTGTCACAGAGTACATATTTGGACAAAGTTCTAAAGAGGTTTGGAATGGAATATAGCAAGAAAGGGTTCTTGCCCATGTTGCCCAATACGACCTTGAGTAAAACTCAAAGTCCTACAATGACAGGAGATAGAGAAAGGCTTAGTAAGACTACCTATGCCTCAGCCATAGGATCTCTTATGTATGCCATGCTATGTACTAGACCCGACATTGTATATGTTGTTAGTTTGAATAGCAGATATCAAAGTGATCCAGGAGTGGATCATTGGACAGCGGTCAAAAACATACTTAAGTACTTGAGAAGAACTAAGGATATGGTTCTTTCTTATGGAGGTGATGAACAGCTCGTTGTTAATGGTTACACCGATGCTAGTTGGAACACTGATCCGGATGATTCTAAATCACAATCTGGATACGTATTTACTTTGAATGGTGCAGTAGTTAGCTAGAGGAGTGCAAAGCAAAGCATTGTGGCGAGATCTTCAACTGAATCAGAATACATAGCTGCTTCGGAGGCTTCACAAGAGGCGATATGGATGAAGGAGTTCATTACAGAGCTTGGTGTGGTTCCAAGTGCGCTGGACCCAATGTCTATCTATTGTGATAACATGGGCGCCATAGCCAATGTGCAAGAACCAAGGTCACACAAGAAGCTAAAGCATATCAAGCTACGTTTTCACGCTATTCGAGAGCATGTCCAAGATGGTGACATAAATATTTGCAAAGTACACACAGATCTGAATGTGGCGGATCCGTTGACTAAACCTCTCCCGAGGGAAAAACATGACCAGCACCAAACCGCCATGGGTGTTCGGTATATTACCATGTAATGTAGATTAGTTGACTCTAGTGCAAGTGGGAGACTGTTGGAGATATGCCCTAGAGGCAATAATAAAAGTGGTTATTATTATACCTCTGTGTTTATGATAAATGTTTACATTCATTCTATAATAGTATTAACCGGAAACATTAATACTTGTGTGATTTGTAAACTAAATTAGAGTCCCTAGTAAAGCCTCTTTATACTACTAGCTTGTTGGTTAATAGATGATCATGGTTTCTCGATCATGAACATTGAGATGTTATTAACAACGAGATCATATCATTAGGAGAATGGTGTGATGGACATACTCCTATAGATAAGCGTAGCATAAAGATCAAGTCATTTCAATAGTTTGTTTGCTATAAGCTTTCTGATACATAGTAACCTAATTCCTTCGACCATGAGATCATGCTAATCACCATCACCGAAAGGATGCTTTGATGACATCAAACACCACATCGTAACTGGGTGGCTATAAAGGTGGCATTGAGTGTTCGTAAAGTATGGGTTGAGGCACATGGATCAAGAGTGGGATTTGTCCATCCATATGACGGATAGATATACTCTGGGCCCTCTCGGTGGAATGTCATCCAATTAGCTTGCAAGCATGTGACTGGCTCACAAGGGATCACATATCACGGGAACGACAAAAGAGTACTTATCAGTAACGAGGTTGAACTAGGTATGCAGAGATACCGACGATCAAAACCTCGGATAAGTAAGCTATCGTGAGACAAAGGGAAATTGGTATCGTATGTAAGTGGTTCATTCGATCACAAAGAAATCGTAGAAATATGTGGGAGCCATATGAATTTCCAGATTCCTCTATTGATTATTTGTAACAGCCCAAGTTTGTAATATATGTAAATAGTACTTAAGCATTGCATGCATCTGTTTAAATCAACAAAATGCATGCACAAGTTCAAGTGTGTGGTTTAAGAATGCAAACTCAAAACGCTAATTTTATTCCCTCTCCTTGAAACCACATTCAAATAGTTTGAATTTTTAAAATGACAAAATGTTTGGAGCCCAATTGGACTAAAGGGCCCCATAGTATCTTGAATGTTTGCCAAAACCCCTCTGGTATTTTCAAATCACTCAAAACAGATTTGAAATAAAAATTTCAAACAGAAATAGTAAAACAGAAAAGGAAAAGGATTTGTTAAAAAAATATAGCCAGAGCAAGCTAGGCGGCAGCCCAGCCAACTCCCTCACCTCTCTCCCTCTCCCGCGGGCCAGCTAGGCCGCCCTCCCGCAGCCCATACCGGTTCGGCCTGTTCTTTCATGTCGTCGTCTTCGACGGCGACGAGCAAGCTGCTCGCTGGCGCAGCGCCCGCCGTCCGCCGTCGCCGCGATGCCCGCCCGCGTCGGGATCCATGCTACCAACCATCTCCGCGTCTACAAGATCCCCTGTTGCCGCCAGGACGAACCCTATCTTCTTCTTCTCCCAAATTTCTCCTCCGGCTAAACCCTAGCTCTCAGGCTCCGCCACGTCCCGTCGTCTCCGGCCGCCCCATGCACCGTGGAGTGGCCTGGGAGAAGCGCAACATCGCCATTGTCGTCTCTGACAAGCCATGCAAGCTGGAAGGACGCCGCCTGGCCGAAATCGAGCTCGACCTCAACGCCGCCGCAGCAAGCCATCGATTCCTCCTCCGCCTCCCTTGCTTCATTGACCTCACCGTCGTGACCGTGGTGATCCGGTCCTCCCGACCTCTCCGTTCCTCCCTCTCGCGTTGTACCGGCCCGACGAGCACCGACGCCGCCGGGCTGCTTGTCGCCGTAGCTCCGCATATACCGAGGCGGCTCGCCACTATAACGCTCGGCCTCCTCTTTCAACGCAGCCAGCACGCATCAGCGCCACGGTATCGAGAGATCCGTGCTCGACTGGCTTCCCATTGATGACGCCACCAGGCCATGTCAAGGCCATAATTCGTTTCTTTTGTTTTTGTTATTTCCTGTAAATCATTTCTGTAATAAATAAAATGCTGATAGGTGGGCCCTGTCTGTCAGGGTTTTAACATTTTTGGTAAATCATTTCTAAAATTAATAAAAGTCTGACATGTGGGCCCAAATTAGAAAATAATTTAAATATTCCAAAGATAATTAAAATGAATTAAAAGTTGAGAAATTCATAACTAATTCATTTTAAATCGGAAAAATACAAATAATATATCAAAATGTTCAGAAAAATGAGAACTATCTAATAGATCTATAATCATGCATTGTTAAGCAACTTACATGACAAGTTTAATTAGAATAACATAATAACCCCTCACAGGTGATTCCGGAGTTTCCCCGATTTAGGGTTTTCACCCCTCGGAACCCTGTTTAAGCTGTCAAGTATGCCTTAGGGTTTCATTTCAATGCAATTTAACTTTTCATATCATCATCCTTGTTTGAGCATTGCATTGATGCCATGTCTTGATTGTTGCCTTTCTTTCCGGTGTTGGTTCTTCGCGATAGGATCCGAGCCCGAAGCTGAAGTCAACAACACTGAAGATCAATACTTGTCTACTGACGGACAAGGCAAGCGTAGCCTCTCATTCTGAACCTACTTTTACAAAGTATATTACTTTCTCGCTATAATGCACATGATTCCAATGTGGTCTTTTGTCAGTAGTTAGGGTTACCTATCTGCTGCATAGTTTCCCTATTGTAGCCTTATACTCCTGATCCATTGCTCCTAGCATACCTAGGTTTGGCATCTGAGCATTGTTAGAGCTTCTGAGATCGACAGCTTAGCCATGCATAGTATCAATGTCTGATCTATTCGAACAATGAATCGGAGGTGCCGGAGAATCTAGAAAGGTAGGAGTCGGTGACATTCTCGAAGGAGTTAACTAAATATGCTAAGGCTTGTATGGGAGGCCACGTTGGGTGTGGTTTTTGTAGTCCCATGCTCGCCACCATTAGGAACTGAGTTCTTACCTTTGGAACCAAGAAGAGCGTGCAACCACACGGGGCCTGTACAACCTCATGACTGACTAACTTGCCTAGTAGATTCCATGAGTCACATAGTTCAGGCGTTCCATTCGACATATGCATAGAAAATATTTTGAAAGATTTGCCGGGTGAAGTTGGTGCATTCATAACAGGTAGGTAAGCGTGGCCTAGGTTGCTTGGGGTAGATAGTGCCCCTGGTAAATCAACCTCGCCTCACATCTTTAAGTACCGGCTTTGGGATTTGACCCGTTACGACGGAATCATACTTATTGCGTGACTCATGGTCTCGGCGAAATCAAGGTAAAGGTCGTGGTCAACCACCCTCTGTCGGCCTTCCAAGGAAGAGGGCTAATAATTTTGGCATTAAGCGTCGGTTGGTACGTGTGGGTAAAGTTGTACACCCCTGTAGGGTTAAATATTTTCAAAAAGCCGTGTTCACGGTTATGAACTACTTGGAGACCGGACTTAAGATCATAGATAACATTAACCACTATAAAACTTGCTGATCCACGTGTGCTTAAGGATGCTTCCTCTGGGTCGAGGGGGTGATCCTACATAGGAGGTTCTGATGAAGCTGGTGGTTATCAAAATGTGATGAACAAGATGAAGAAGTCACTATCTTGTCCCTTTTAAAAGATTCTGAATAGACGAGCCTCTTCTCTCTCTTGTTTACAAATAAACATTGCTTTCCGCAAAATAAAATCCAAAGAAAGATTTTCTATCCAGAGCATGTAGATACTAGGTTATCTAAGTCTTGCGGAGTACATTCTCATACTCAGCCTTGCGCCATTGTTGTTTTTCTACAGAGGATCTGGTTGCAACTGAAGGTGGCTTCTACGTTGACATCGACGAGTAGTTGGGGGTCCCAGGTAGTAGCCTGTGGACTATGGGATGGACGTCGCTTTTGTTTATGGACTCTTAGGCCTTTTTCTAAGTATGTTGTGTATAACAACATAATTTTCTTTCGCTGTGTGATGTATTATTGGGTCTATGACCTCTGGTTTGTAATAACTCTACTATCTCACTCTGCTAAGAGTTTAAACTTATGCTGTTGAATCCCTGTGTTCTGTAATGTTACCGAATCATACTGTGATCTTCCTTGTTCAGGAGTTGAACTTATCTTAGATGGTGATCTGAGGTTAGTTTACCCTGACCCTGGGGGGTGCTACATTATTGATCGGAGAAGTGTCTCGGTCATGTCCGCATAATTCACGAACCGTAGGGAGACACACTTAAGGATTCGATGTTGTTTAGTAGATATGGAATGTTATTAGGTATACCGAATGTTGTTCGGAGTCTCGGATGGGATCCGGGATATCACGAGGAGATCCGTAATGGCCCGGAGAATAAGATTCATATAAGGAAAGTCTGATTCCGGAGTTCGGGAAACGTGTCGATGTTTCCATCGGAGAGGTTCTAGAAGGTTCTAGAAGGTTCACCGGTCCGGAAGGGGAATGGTCCATGAATGTGTCATGGGTAAGTGGAATGATTGGATCATATCTTAGGTCACTTGGTGTGTACATTTGTGAGAGAGAATTAAAGCTCTAAATTGAAAAGTCAAACGGGAGGTTTAAAAAGTCAAACTGAAACAATGGTTTCCTAGTGGAAGAAGGAAAGAGTCCTTCCAACTTGGGTTTGGAAGTGGTTTCAAACTCCCCTCCCTCAAGGCTACCCCCTCTCATAAATAGAGGGGGAGGGCTGCCCCAACACCACAAGCCCTAGCCCTCCCCGCGCCAAGCTGCCGCTGCGCCGCTGCCAGCCGTCGCCGACACCTCCTCCTCCTCCCGGTATTATAAACCCTAGATCACCAGGAAATCGTAGATCCACCATAACTCGCACCGGCTTAGGCGAAGCCCTGCAGGATCTTCCCTCTACTTCCAACACCACGCCGTCGTGCTGCCGGAATCGCAAGGGGAGAACTACAACCTCCGCTGCCTGCTGGAACAAGGGAGAGGAAGGTCTTCATCGAGTACCGAACATGTGACCGACTGCGGAAGCGCTGCCGGAACGCAGTGCCGGAAGGATCATCTACGCGATCTTGAGATCGGCAAGTGTATGACTACATCACCCACGAGAATCTGCTCTCGTTAACCGCTTTGGAATCTTCAAGGGTGAGTGCTTCTATCGACTCGTTGCTACAATATAGTAGATAGATATTGGCTTGTTTGTGTGCATGCGGGAGAATTTTTTTTTTCCATGCTACGAACCCCTACATGAAGTTGGGGCCAATGTGTACTAGTGGGATCCAGGGAGGGAAGATATCGTGATTTCTACACACAGAATACAAGAACTCGATCCTTACTTAACTCAACAGATGCTACAGTTGCTCCTCGAGATATATGAGCGAGAGGAAGATGAAAGTATCAGCTAGTTCTAAGTGAAAAATGAATCGATCCCCCCTCAGGAGACCTTGGATCATCTGGGTGGTTAGGTTACAGCTAGGACTGACGTGGACATCATATTCGTGGAATATGCTTGTCCCGAAATAGTAACTTGGAGGAAGCCTTTCCGTGTCTCCCTTCTATCGGCGGCAATAACCCAGAGCCCACGACATGTGAGCCTCAGGCTCGGGGACTATCACCTCCATGACCCTCTTCTCCTTCTCTGTCCCTCTGGCTCTTGTCCGTAGCGCTTAGCACTATACAGATTCCTATAGGAGAGATAGTGCGCAGTGTTGACTTCGGGGTTCGCCCTCTCCTTCCCGAGCAAGCTTCCCCATGACTCGGCCTTGCCTCGTAAGACTCGGCCAAGCCCTAACCTGCAGATACAAAGAGTAATACTTGTACGCCAACATAACCCATATGTCGGCCGAGTCAGGTCTTAGTTACCTGATTCGGGTTAGGCCGGGCCTTATTCGGCCAGCTTCCACTAGTGCACACGTACCCCTCTAACACCGGTTTGGAGGACCCTCTAACAGCGGTTCCACAACCGCTGTTGAGGGTTCGGTGTTAGAGGGGGGGCCCCTTTAACACCGGTTCCTATACGAACCGGTGTTAAAGGGTGGCGCGTAAGCTGCCAGCTCAGTTCCCTTTAACACCGGTTCGTATCTGGAACCGGTGTTAAGAATTCCTTGGCGAGATTTGAAATTTTCTGCCCGGCAGAACTCGCTGGCAGAAAACGGCCTAAATCTGCCGCAGCATTCTGCCCGTTAAGGCGTATTTCTGAGGAGGGAGGCGAAATCGATCGGGAGCCGTATACTTATAAATCGTCACGGTACATACGAGTACATGAATAATTAAGCAACTATTATTATACACAAACATCGCCATCGGCACATACATCGCCATCGCACATACATCGCCACATACATCTACATCGCCGAGGTGGATATCTAAAGAGTTCTCCGCCAGCGTGACGACCTCATCAAGTATGAACCCCGCCAATTCCTCTTGAATGGCTCGTATGCGTTCAAATGGTAGGAGTTGGTCCCATCCGCTCGATCTGAATATATATGAAGAATGGGTCAATATATATATAAGAATAAAACTCAACACAATTGATGGTAATAAAATAATGTTGTGGACTTTGTTTACTTACTCTAAGTTGTTCTAGTGCGGCTTGGCCTCGCACATATCGTGTTGCGAATGAATTCGCAAACATAGTACCCACATAAGTTATTGCCGTGTCCTTGATGCGCGCACTTTACGAGAATAGAGTTCAATCAAAATAATAATCAATAAAGCATGATATAATGGAA
The DNA here is from genome assembly GCA_030063025.1 of Avena longiglumis. Lineage (NCBI taxonomy): Eukaryota > Viridiplantae > Streptophyta > Magnoliopsida > Poales > Poaceae > Avena > Avena longiglumis. Next base: position 475,056,811 of record CP125976.1, read on the forward strand.
TTGGAAGCTAGCTAGTATTACTTACATTTTGGTCTACAAATTTTAGTTCTTGACCATTCACCCACGGCCCTGCCGTGAACATTTTCCAAACCTGTCCGACAAAGAAAATGGATAAAGGAGTAATTAATTACTTATTGTCACGAAAGTTGCCGATCTAGTGCGATAATATGATTGAAATTACCTCTGAGCATCTCTCTAAAGTTTGCCCATAGCTCTTTTCTTTTAAATCGAGTCCATGACAAGGACTTTTCTGAGTCGGGTTGAATGACTAGCGAATAAAGTGGAACCTCACGCATAACTCATCATCGATTACACTTAACATCGAGTAAGCGAAGCAGAATGTGTACAAGAGAGAGGTAACAGTACTCACGAGAAGTTGTAAGGCAATAGTATTTCCCTTTTGGTTTGTTGTCTCGGTAAAGACTTTGCAAGTAATCTTCTGTTTGCCGGGTTTTCTCTTACCACTTCTTCATGAACTCTATTTGGGTCAACGAACCCAATGTCAAAAGGGCCTCCTTTCCCGCATTCCATAACCTTTTTCCTGCATAATAGTATATACATATATGGTGAGCATATATATATACATGCAATTAATGAAGTGAATGAGTTGAGATAAAAATTACGAAATAGTACTTACACACAATAAAGGCTGATGGCAGATTTGTCGAGTTCCTTCGATTGAATAGAAAATGCAAGTCTTGAATGTTGAAGTCGATCGTCGTCTCCACAAGAAAATCTCATCTCTTATATGTCGTGATCCATTCTTCTTTTCTCGTCTTGCAGAAATGAAGGTACCACTTGTGCAATTTTCGCATCTTTGTTGGTAGATTTTGAGCTCCTCTTTCTTGACTAGATTCTTCCCATACTTCCATGGCTGTATGGGGTTGACATCATTTGGGCAAGTTGTCTCCCATGACGTTCAAGTATGCAATGTAAGTCATCCCCATCTCATTGGCCTTTCTTTGTAGCTCGCCTCGTAATCATCTACGGAGGAGGCGTCCCGTTGTCAAACATTTGAGCGGGCGCATGATTGGTTTTCCTGCTCTCCGAGCATGGGAACTGTTTTGTGGGTGCCTCACGACTGCTACTTTCAGTCTCCCTCGGCCTTGCATCCGCCTTCAAAATCTGGCTCGTAGTCCGGCACAAGTGGGGTTTCAGGTTTCAAAAGATTTTGTAAAACTTCTCCACCACCACGGATCTATTTTCTCCTTTGGCTCGGCCCGTCTAGGTGCAAAGAATTTCTTGACCTGTTCTCCGAGATCCTATTGGTCTCCTCGTCGCTGCGATTCCACGGTAAAACCGGCAATGGCTTGGCGGAAGGCTGCGGGCGTAGTTTTTGAACTCTTTGGCGTACGGTTTCTGCGGATTTCTTTGTGGCGATCTCTTGATGCTCCTCGTGGCGTGCTCTTCCGCTTCTGTTGAGGAGATGGCTGAAGCACCGGAGATGGTCGACGGGCGGAGATGGCTGCAGCAGAGATGGTGACAGGCGGAGATGGTGACGGGCGGAGATGGGCTGCGGAGAGATGGGACGGGCGGAGATGGCTGCAGCAGAGATGGCTGAGCGGCTCGGGCTGCGGAGGCAGCGGGGTGCAGTGACCTCAATTTGGAAGCACAATGTGTTCCTTCTTCCAAAGAATGGTTGTTTTCACCGCAAATTTGAGTTGAGTTTCCCCTTCACCGTAGCATGGTCAAGTGTGCTTCCTCATATTCCTTCACAACCTCATCCACCCCGACAATAGCATAGCCATCTGAATCGGTCGGTGGTAAGTTCCACCAGCTACATGAGGTAAGGCATAGCCGATACCACCTTAATGGATAAGCCCATTAATCTCACATGCAGCTCAGCGTGTTCGCTCTCCGTGATCTCATCAGCGGGTATCGAGGACCCGTCATTTCAAGCGTTGGCTGCACGTTCTCCGTGGAAGCCACTGCTTTTCCGTGAGTCTGGGCGCGGGCAGCTTCCAATGCAGGCTCTTCATGCCGCTGAGATGGGCGGTAGCTTGATGGCTCATTGTGCATTCACTTGCGTCTGCGGCGCCGCAAGTGCATGTTCTATCTGTGTCATCCGATCATGCGCTCTTTTTCTTTTCTGCGCGCCATCATGAAGAGTCGCTCGATCGGCAAACCCATCCTTCCACGTCATACCCCTGTGCCTCGTGCATGTCCAGAGTGTTCTTTTTACCGATGGCGCGTGTGAGCTGGTCATTCTCTCTGTCGGGATGGAAGGTCGGCGGATGTTTCCTCGTATGCCGTGATGAGTTCGTGTGGGTTTGGCAAGGATGGTTGGGAAGATACACAATCTTTACGGGTCCAACCTTGCCCGATTCCGTAGAACCAAGTCTTTGCACGTAGGTCCCACTCATCTGCTGGGTGTGATCCTCTCTCGCAGGCCTCTCAGCTTCCTCCCACTTAGGCCTCTCGAGATATGTAGCCACGACCCGTCCTCTGGTGATATTCCTTCTTGGGGCATTAAGCGTATTGGTTTCGACCTCTTTTTAGCTATAGCACTTTTTATATGTCTTAAATTCGGGCGATGAGGTCTTATCTTCGCATAATATCGTCTTGAAATTTGGAGTCTCGCCACTTTGACAAATTTGTTCAATTTTGTCTTCGATTCTGGAAAGCATCAGCCATCTTCTTTAGAGTCCACTCTTTGACCTTGTTCTCTATAATGGGTTGTTTTCATCCTCCTCTGGTGGAAGGGTGAAATGTACCAACAATGAATTCCAAAGCGTTTCTTTGGATCTATCATCGACAAAGGTACCGTCGCCCTTCTTTGGCTTATTCCAATTTTCAATTGTGATTGGGATTTGCTCCCTAACAAGAACTCGACTGACGTATAAATTTGTCTGCGGCCTTCTTGGGCTCCATCGGCTGCCATCAACACGATTGCTTGATCGTGAACTTTGCACGATCTTTCAACCGCTCGCGCCTCGCTTGCTCTTTTCGTAGAAGAAGATGGTTGGCTGGTCGATCCGAGGGCTAAAAAGAAGAAAGAAGCGTTAATTAATACATGTAGAAGAAGATTGTTGGTGGAAGTCAGTGAGGCTTAATAAATGCATATACCTCGGACTTTGTAACCATTAAATTGCGTTCACGGAGTCTTCATCTTCTCCATGACTAGTACTTGAGCTGTCGTCATGTCCCTCAAGTTCAGATATTGTGAGGTGTCCTCATCAATAATGTTCTCCATTATTTCTTCTTCTTCAAGGTTTCTACTAAGTGGATCCATAGTTTCTAAAACAATAATATTATCACACAAATATCAAGAATACATCTATTGAAATGCTCAAGCAAGGGCGATGATATGACATAAAAGTATTGAAATGTAACCTAATACATGCTTGGTCATTTCAAACCCTAATTCGAGAAACCCAGTTCATATGAGAGGTACATTTACTTCTTCTAATTAACTTGTCATCAAAGTTGATTAACATAGCATGGTTATTATAATGCTATATTGACAACGAGAGGTGGCGGCGCTAGAGGCGAGGCGGAGTGCGTGGGGGTGCGTTCGAACCGACGACGTGATGGTCTACCTAAAATGGGCGACACACCCTCGGCGTGTGTAGGCTCAGCGAGGACATAGGAGGTCGTGGCATAATGGTGGCGGTGGTCGTCGGCGTGGCACAAAATATACACATGCATATACAATACACATACAATACAATATTTCCTATAGGAATCCTATAGGAATCAATCCTACAAATCAAACAACCACCATAGGAAAATTTCCTATAGGATTTAATCCTACAAATTTCCTATACAAATCCTTTGAATCAAACATGCCCTTACTTATATCCCGCGGGATGGCGACGGCGAGGGCGACAACGAGGGTGGTGTGGGCGAGGGCGACGGCGAGGCAGACACGTGGCGCTCACCGGTGGGGTGACGTTGGTCTCGTCGGGCGGCGGTGCTCGTCGGACGGATGCGGCGGTGCTAGCGGCGTTTAGGCGTGGCCTATGAGCTCCGAAGCGGCGGCGGCGAGACGCTCCTGCACGGGGAAGAGAGCGAGGTGGTCAGTTAGGGTTTAGGCGTGGCCTATTATAATATCTTTGCTATAAGCTATTTTATTTTTACTCCACATGCTTCTAATTCACATGTGCAAGGATTAAGGCCTAGATCGTCGGAGTCGATGTCATCTCTACACTTTTCTCTCCCTGTCAACTGGACCCCACCCGTCATCCCTAACCTACGACCATCCATCTGAGCAAGCTCACACGCGAGAGGGAGGCTCGCCACCGCCTGAACCGAGCTCGCCGCCCCTGAACCGATCCCCGCCGCTAGGACCTCCCTCGCCCTCGCGTCCCCGCTCGCCCCGCTCCTCGCCCTCGCTCACGGGATCCCCTCCTGCGGCCGCTCCCCGCCGCCAAGGCCATCCCCACCTTCCTCCTCGACCACCTCCTGGGCCGCTTCCCTGCCGGCGCCAGCTCGCCCTCCTCCGGCAGAGCTCCTCCCCGGCAAGCCGAGCCGTCTCCCGCACACCGACCGCGTCCAGGCCTCCCGGCTTTGACCCGCCGCCGGATCTTGACCATCCTCCCGCATCGGCCTGCCCAAGACCGTTGCCTCGGGCAGCCGGGCCTTCTCCAGCGCCCCCGCAGAGCACTTCCGCCGTTTCCGACCCTCTGCAGCCACCCCTCGCGCTCGCGATGCACGCTACACCACCGCGTGGCCCTGCCTCTGCGCGACCGTCGTTTCCGCCTCTGTGGATGGCAGCCCAGGTGTGGGCGGCAACTTCGGCGCGGCGTGGGGTTCAGCGCCTCGTGCCGCGATGACGGGTAGCTCCCTGCCGCCATGAGCGCTGGGCCTCAGCCGTCGCCAAGTCGCCTTGCCGCCTCATACGCCCACCGTCGTTCCCGCCTCGCCGATGGCCAGCCCGGCGAGTGGGCGGCAACCGCTGCCGCGTGAGGCGGCCGGCCGGCAGCGCGCCGAACGGCGAGGAAGAGAGGTGGGCGGCGAACCTCGAGCGGCGGGCGGCGGCGAGGCGGGCGTCGGCGGCGAGACGGCGTCGGCGAAGGCGAACGGGCGGCGTCGAGCGGGCGACGCGGCTGGGCGGCGTAGCGGCGGCAGCGTCGGCGGAGTCGGCGGCGCTGTCGATCGATCTGGCTGTGGAGGAAGGAGGAAGGTGAAATAATAACCCCTTTAACACCGGTTCGTGGCGAACCGTGTTAAAGGGCGCTTCAGCAAGATTACCCTTTAACACGGTTCCAGCCACGAACCGGTGTTAAAGAATATCATCTTTTTAACACCGCCCAAACGAACCGTGTTAAAGCGTGTCACAAGAGCATTTATTTACCTTTAACACCGGTTCGTGGAACCGTGTTAAAGATTTAACAGGGCTTTTTTAATTCAGGGCTTTTTAATTCAGGGCTTTTTAATTCGGGGCTTTTTAATTCAGGGCTTTTTAATTCAGGGGGCTTTTTAATTCAGGGGCTTTTTAATTCAAAATATGAATAATATATCATAATTTTTAAAAATAATATCTATCCATTCATGTAAATCATTTTATATTTACTTTACATGAAATTTTTAAAATAAATAAACACTTATTTCATGCATTAAAGGGGCTTTTTAATTCAAAAATATGATATGAATTTAGAAAATTCATATCTTTTCATTTCAACTTCGAAAAATATGAATAATATATCATAATTTTCAGAAAAATAATATCTAACCATTCATGTAAATGATTTTTATATTTACTTTACATGAAATTTTTAAAATAAATAAACACTTATTTCATGCATTAAAGGGGCTTTTTAATTCAAAAATATGATATGAATTTAGAAAATTCATATCTTTTCATTTCAACTCGAAAAATATGAATAATATATCATAATTTTCATAAAATAATATCTATCCATTCATGTAAATGATTTTTATATTTACTTTACATGAAATTTTCTAAAATAAATAAACACTTATTTCATGCATTAAAGGTGCTTTTTAAGATATATAAAAGAACTAAAATTAAGATACATGGCCGATTAAGTAACAATCGGAATCGAAAATTAAGATACATAAAAGAACTGAAAATCAAGATACATGGCCGATTAAGTAACAATCACGAACTTGTTTCGAATGTTGGAGTGATTTAGTCATGCTCGCCTACACCTGTAATACTCGCCACCTGTAGTCGCCAGATTTCGCCGTCATCGCCGTCGGGGTCACCGTAATTGAACCTCACGGAGAGTACGCGTGGGCTGGACTTGAGGGTAGCGCGGCTGGACTTGAGGGTAGCGCAGACGGGGTTAGAGTCGGCAGCGTCATTACAGGCCATGACGCTGGAGAGTCCGACCGCCACCATAGCCGACGGCCTCGTTGAAGTTAGGAGGAGGTGGGCCGTCCTCTCGTGCTCCAGCGCCCTCTCATGCCGATCCATGAAGAAGGCTTCCCAAGTAGAGAAATAGTCGGGATGCCATCTGGATTCCTCCATTGCCCGGCGTGAGCTCAAGTAGTAGTGGTTCGTGATGGCCATCCGCGCGCCACACCTAGAGGGACAGGAGGAACCGGCACACCTCGACGCCAAAGATCCACCGACGGGGACACAAGAGTCTGGCGAGGTGGTTCGAGGCAAAGCGCCTCCGCCTCCCTGGGGTTAGTGCTACGGTGGAAGCCATGGGAAAGAGTGATGAGGTTGCGATATGAGTCTAGAGATGTGCAATGACAATGGAGGCCAACCCCTACATATATATATAGTGAACTAGCGGGAAGAATCTGGAGGGAAGAATCTGGCGGGAAGAAAAATGGCGGGAAGAAAATGGCGGGAAGAATCAAGGGAAGAAAAATGGCGGGAAGAAAAATGGCGGGAAAAATGGCGGGATGAACCTTTAGTCGGTTGGAGACACCAACCGGGACTAAAGATGAATGCTAGTCCCGGTTGGAGACACCAACCGACAAAAACACAGTCGACTAATAATAGAGGTGAGTGCATGTCGACATTATGTCGTGGCGTGTACCTTGTCCGGATGGTGTCACCAACGGACTAAAGATGAATTTTAGTCGGTTGGAGACACCAACCGGGACAAAACACGATCAGCACTAATAATAGAGGTGAGTGCATGTCGACATTATGTCGTATGGCGTGTTTTGTCCGGATGGTGTCACCAACCGGGACTAAAGATGAACTTAGTCGGTTGGAGACACCAACCGACTAATAATAGGGTGAGTGTCGACATTATTTTGTAAGTGTCAACACTATGTCGAGCTGCTTGTACTATAAATAGGCATCCTTGTGAGTCAGTCCTCCAGCTTTGAGTGGGACACCACTACGGCCAGTTTCGGGGAGATGCCGATCCTCCGGCATCTCCGAGAAATGGTCATAGAGGCACTCCTAATATGTGAAATTAGTTAGCTCCTGGTGTATTGATCTAGTTAGACAAGTTACAAAGCTGCAAGATGGTTTTCGAGAGGTGGACACCACTACGCCAGCCAGGAGATGCCGACGAGCCAGCCTCCGGCATCTCCGAGAACTGGTCATAGAGGCACTCCTAATATGTGAAATTAGTTAGCTCCTGGTGTATTGATCTAGTTAGACAAGTTACAAAGCTGCAAGATGGTTTTAGAGCAGGACACCACTACGGTTTCGGGGAGATGCCGACGCGAGCCTCCTCCCAAGATCTCCGAGAAACTGGTCATAGAGGCACTCCTAATATGTGACAGCGCGCTTGGAGATCGATCTTAATGGTAAGTACGAATCGGGACAACTTCTTCTCATACTCCGGTCCATCCACAAAACATGACTAACACTCAAGACATGTATTAAAAACATGAACTAGAGTTACATAATATGAGCATGAACTTCTTGGCATATGCCCTTCCTTATGATCGCTTGATCGTAACCATGGAGCATCTTATTTACTTAACGGAATGCTTGGGTTTTCCTTTGTGAAGGGCGGAATTTCATCAAACTTATTATAATCTTGACATGTCCATCTTGTCCTCGATTCCCACGATGTTTCTTTTCCCCGAAAGAACTATGTGACGCTTTGGCTCATCATATGATGTATTCGTTTGCATATTTTTTCTTTTTTTGGTCTGGAGGACATGTCCTTCACATAGAAAACCTGAGCCACATCATTGGCTAGGACGAATGGTTCGTCTAAGTTCTTCATAAGATTGTTGAGATCCACGTTGTCATTCCGTACTTCTTGTCTACCTCAACCCCTCCTCCTGTTAGCTTGACCCATTTGCATCGAAACAAGGGGACCTTAAAATTAGGTCCATAGTCAAGTTCCCATATCTCCTCTATGAACCCATAATACGTGGTCTTTTGCCCATTGTCTTCTGCATCGAAGCGGACACCACTGCTTTGGTTGGTGCTCTTTTATCTTGGCCTATCGTGTAAAATGTATTCCCATTTATCTCGCCCTTGGAAAGTACATACAATCGAAGACGGTGTCCTCGCCAACAAGTACATTGATCCCTAACAGTGGTGTTATTCGTGAGAAGTCTTTGCAAACCGCCAAAACTCGCCATGTGTTCACTTATAATCCATTCATCGACCGCCGGTGTTTGAGGCGTATTAAATTCTTGTGTTCATTGATATACGGGCAACCAAGATAGATCTTTGTAAAACCGTGTAGTGTGCTTGATTGAGAGAATGCCCCCCTACATATCATTGCTTTACATCCTAGGGTGCCTTTTCCACGCAGTCTCCCTCATGTCGTGATTACGGAACACCAATCGCCTTAAGGTCGGGAATAAAATCAACACGAACTCAATGACCTCCTCTGTTACATAGCCCTTGGAGATGCTTCCTTCGCCTAGCACGGTTATGAACATATTTCTTTAAGACTCCATGTACCTCTCAAAGGGGAACATATTGTGTAGAAATACAGACCGAGAATGGCAATCTCTTCTACTAGGTGAACCAGGAGATGCGTCATAATATTGAAGAAGGATGGTGGGAACACCAACTCAAAGTCGACAAGACATTGGGCCACATCTGTTTGTAACCTGGTAGGCTTTCGGATCGATTACCTTACGAGATATTGCATTGAGGAATGCACATAGCTTCACAATGGGTACTCGAACATTTTCGTAGAAGCCCCTCAATGCAATCGGAAGCAATTGTGTCATAATCACGTGGCGATCATGAGACTTCAGGTTTTGGAATTTTTCTCTGCCATATTTATTATTCCCTTTATATTCGACGAAGCCGACGGGACCTTGATACGCTCGGACATTCAAAAAGATTTCCTTCTCTTTGGTAAGAGCGTAGGCGGTGAGTTAAGTGGCATCGTTTACCTTCTCGTTCTCGGGATGCATAGGCTCTTGAGGGCCTTGACGTTGCTGGTCTGTCGTGCTTCTGTATCTTTTGTCTTCCCATACACTCCTAGAAAGCCTAGCAGGTTCACGCAAACATTCTTCGTCACGTGCATCACGTCGATTGAAGAGCGGACCTCTAAGACTTTCCAATAGGGTAGGTCCCAAAATATAGATTTCTTCTTCCACATGGGAGCGTGTCCGCATCGTCATTCGAACAGATAGACGCCAGGACCTTTTCCAAAGATTACTTCTAGGTCCTTGACCATACCAAATACCTCCTCACCGCACGGAGGACAGGCTTCCTCCGGGTTCGCCAGACGTTTGAAATGCTTGCCTTTCTTTCTTCTTGGATGCGAGTTCGGAAGAAATCGGCGATACCCTAGGTACACAACCTTCTTACATTTATCCAAATATACACTTTCAGTATCATCTAAACAGTGTGTGCATGCATTGTATCCCTTGTTTGTCTGCCTGAAATGTTACTAAGAGCAGGCCAATCATTGATGGTTCAAAAGCAATGCTCGTAGGTCAAATGGCTCCCTTTGTGCTCATCCCACATCGTACACCTGGTTTGGCCCACAGCTGTAAAAGTTCTTCAACTAATGGCCTTAGGTACACATCAATGTCGTTGCGGGTTGCCTCGGGCCTTGGATGAGCACCGGCATCATAATGAACTTCCTCTTCATACACAACCAAGAAGGAAGGTTATAGATACATAGGGTCACGAGCCAGGTCTGTGACTGCTCTGCTCACCAAAAGGATTCATGCCGTGCGTACTTAGACCAAACCTTAAGTTCCTTGCGTCACGCGTGCAAAGTCCGGTACTCGCCGACTTTTCTCCACTGTGACCCATCAGCGGGTGTCTCAACATCGCGTCTTTCTTACGGTCTTCCATGTGCCATCGCAACAACTTGGCATGCTCTTTATTTCAAGAGACGTTTTAACCGTGGTATTATAGGAGCATACCACATAACCTTGGCGGAACCTTCTTCCTAGGGGCCTCGCCCTCAACATCGCCGAGATCGTCTAAATGCGATCTTATACCGCAGGTGCATACCGGGCATGCATCCAAATTCTCGTACTTCTCACCGCGGTAGAGGATGCAGTCATTAATGCAGGCATGTATCTTCTGCGTCTAATCCTAGAGGCGACAACCTTCTTTGCTTGGTATGTACTGTCAGCAACTCATTATTTCTTGGAAGAAGATTCTTCATTTTTACCAACAACTTTGAAAATGCGCTGTCAGTCACACCATTCTCTGCCTTCCATTGCAGCAAATCCAGTGTGGCACCTAGCTTTTTGTGGCCATCTTCGCAAGTTGGATACAACAATGTTTTGTGATTCTTTAACATCTGCTCCAGCTTCTCCTTCTCCTTTTCAGTTTCACATTCTTCCTTTGCATCAGTAATGGCCCGACCAAGATCGTCATCAGCGGCCCATCTGCTCCCTCTTGATCTTCATTATCTACCTCCGTTGCATTATCATCATATTCAGGATACATATTATGATAGTTTTCATCATCCTCTTCTTCTTCGTTGTCTTCCATCACAACCCCTTTTTCTCCGTGCTTGGTCCAACAATTATAGCTGGGCATGAAACCAGATCAAGCGGTGGGCGTGAATGGTTCTGGTATTTGAGTAGTCTTTCTTGTTCGACGGTGAACACACGGACAGCACATAAAACCATTGTGACCACGGTTTGCATTAGCCACAACGATGAAATTTTGGAGGCCGTAATGTACTCGGAAGTCTGGCGGTCACCGTACATCCATTGCCGATTCATCTGCATTAATATGTAGTATATATCAAAAAATAATAGGGAGATGACCATTTATATATACAGTACATCAATGACACATGAAACTATAGTTGCCGACCTCGACCGAGACGGAAAGAGCAACAAGAAAGCTTATTTTGAGCTCTCGGGCATTTCACCGAACACCTCTAGTGCATATGAAAAAACACAAACTAGCACTCTTCACATCCTCTTGCTAGGCTCCAAAATGTGAAAGAATGGAAGAGTGGGGTGTGTGGGCTGGGGTGGTGTCTTATAGCCCCCTTTAACACGTTCGTGCCACGAACCGGTGTTAAAGAAATGCGCTGGCCATCAGTGTAGGACCTTTAACACGGTTCGTGGCACGAACCGGTGTTAAAGGGGCTCTTTAATGCCGCAGAGGCCACGCTGGTACGGCCCCCCCTTTAACACCGGTTCGTAGAAGAACCGGTGTTAAAGCCCATTTTCGGGATCAACAAAAGCCCGCGTTTCCACTAGTGTTCTACATAATTCGGCCGGATCATTCTTTGACCCGGTCTAGACCCTTGAGGAATTTGCCCTTTTACCTTGGCTTGACCCTACCCGGGATCATCCCCCAACAGTTGTATGATCCTAAACGAAGGGAAAGGTTGCACGGATGGTCGCATATCCATGTCGCAGGCAAGACGCGCCCATAGACATGCAGGGCCAGAAGGATCTACCAAGTGCTGATGTTACTAAACCGCTGGCTTGGAAGGGTGCGGGTAGTAGCACAGAACCTGTACAAGGCCAACTGCCAGTGGACCAGAGGCCATAGGCACCAACACATCAATCTACTATGTTCGTAGCTATCCATCTAAACCTTGTCAAGTACATGCAGCGGGCGACACCAAGCTATGGAAGTCATAACTCCGGTAGGCCTTGGAGTAGCGAGATTCCTGCCATACATACGCTGTTCACCTTGATGATTTCGCTAAAGCACCGAGGACACGCCAATGGGAATTGCTGACTCCGTCCTAGGGAAACTAACAGCTGAGGAGGAAGAAATCGAGGGCAGGCTCCTTGATCTGTCCCTTGGTCAAGTCTATGACAGGCAGCAAGGTGCGCAGTCAAAGAAAGGCAAGCAGGACAATATTGGCGAAGCAATAGGCACAAGCACGGTGCACGGGAGAGGCACTGAATGGAGAGGACGAGGCTGGGCAGCTGGACTGGGGACTACTGGTAAACAGGCGAGGCCAAATGTTCGGTCTCGCCGGGATCAATGAATTGCTTATGTTGGAACTGCGGGGACGTTGGAGGGGCTCCTACAGTTTGAGAGTTAATGTATCTCTCCAAGTCTTTGCTTCCTAAGTTAGTTTTTTTCTTTGTGAAACTATAAAAAATAGAAATAAAATTCGTCGTCTTCGTCATAGGTTAGGGCTTAAGGGTTTTGCTGGTTCTAGTAGTATTGGACAAAGTGGTGGACTAACCATGCTTTGGCATGAGAGTCTGAGTGTTGAGATTAAGGATATTAATGAAAGATATATTGATGCTTATATCCGTGTTTCCCCTACCTACCCTCAAGGGCGTTTAACCTGCATATACGGGGAACCACAGGCTGAAACCCGTCATCCTATGTGGGAAAAACTCCGTAATTTGAAGAATTTTTCAAACTTACCTTGGGCAATCATGGGGGATTTTAATGAGACTATGTGGAAAGAATAACACCTCTCTCTCACACCCCGATCAGAGCAACCAGTGGAAGCTTTTCGTGATACAATTACATACTGTGAGCTTACGGATCTTGGATTTTCAGGTGCACCTTATAAATATGATAACAAACGAAGTGGGTGCGCCAATGTCAAAGTCCGGCTAGACAGAGTGCTGGCCAACTCAGACTGGAGAGACCTCTTCATGAACACCATGGTCAAACATCTTTCATCTCCTTGTTCTGACCATTGTCCTTTACATGTTTTCATTGAACGGGAAGAGAAGGCAGCGAGGAGGCCTCCTAGATGCCACTATGAGATTATGTAGGAGAGGTCGACGGAGCTTGCTGAATGGATCGAACGTGCCTGTGAAATTGCAGGAGAAGAATCTAATCTTGGTGAGGTACGGCAAGGCTTGGACATACTGATGATTGAACTGCAATCTTGGGCTAAGATGAAGTTTGGCAACATACGGAAGGAATTAAAAAAAGTCATGTAAGAAACTGGAACGCTACAACAGACGAATGCTGACCAAAAAGAAATCCACCAGCTCTCTGACCAGATGAACGAACTGTTGTATAAAGAGGAGATGTTGTAGCTCTAGCTGTCGCACATCACTTGGCTTAAAGAAGGTGACCTTAATATGAAATATTTCCACCATCGAGCAGTTGTGACACCCCCGGGATCAGGGCTAAACAAATCCCTCCGTCTGACATAAGCTTAACCTTGAGCTCGAGGATATCAAGTGAAGAATTAATAACACAACAGTAACCCTACGACACAAAATTATTACAATAAGATCATAACTGAGCAAGAACAAAATTAATACAAGTAAAGGTCACTGACCACAAACATCAAACAATGGAAGGCAAATTATGCTACTAATATAGAAAACTTAACAAATGTCCTAAGAGGCCTGAAGCATAATGGTGATGCCCCAACCCATAAATTCCAGGCTGCCGGCCGGGAACCCCAAGCTACTCGTCGGTGTTGATGTAGTACCAAACTGATCTTCCGGGAACACTTACTCTGCCAAAAGTATCAACAAAGCAAGGGTGAGTACAGGGTGTACTCCGCAAGACTTATGGCTGGAGTAGTTATTTTGCATAATGTCAGCTTTGATTATAAAACAAAAGAGAGAAAAAGATCGTCTATTCAGAATATTTTAAAAGGGGATAAGAGAGCGACATCTCTGAAATATTGATCATCATCTTTCGATATCCACCAAGTCATCATCACCTAAACTAGGATCACCCCTCGTAACCATGAGGAAGCATCCTTAAGCACACGTTGATCAACAAGTTTTATAGTGGTTAAAGTTATCGATGATCTTGAGTCCGGTCACCAAGTCGTTCTGTAACATCCCAAAAATACTAAACTTGGATCATCAAACTCTAATCATCAAATTTAGGGTTAACAAAGACTTTGCTAAAATAAAAAAAATATGAAAGCATGCTTGGTGTATGCATTTCATTTGGAATTCTTTTTAACCAACTTGTTTGTGTGTTCCTTTGCTTGTAAATGGATGCTTAGGTGAAATAAACATCATCTAAACAATTCCCAAACTTTTCTCAAAGAAAAATAAATCAAAACAAAGATAAATGAGTGAATGGTCATTCTGACCAATTTAACTCCCATGCCTACTTTGGCTGTCTCAAACTTTCAGAACTTAACAGAAACTTTTCTTGATCTTTGCACCCCTTGATTGTACTCATAACAAAGTATCAAGGCCCACTTTGTGATCATCCAGAAACATTCAAATGCATAGTTTAAAGGACAGTTCAAAATTGAATCTTTATCATATGAGAAAATCCCACTTTTTCAAAAACCACTCAAACAAGCTCAACTTTCAAAACCCAAGCATCTGCAGACTCACCAGCACCAACCTAGCACACCCACCAAAAATCTTTTCAAAATTCAAAACTTAAATTCTTGCGGCCATTTCATCAAACACTTGGCAGAAACAAATCAAACTGGAACTTCACTGTTTGGAGCAGTAATTTGGCTAAGCAATGTTCACCATTGATCACCCTTGTCTCCCCTAGTGCCAACCAGTGCTTGGACAAACCCTAGCCCTACACTTTGCCCCATGCCATGCCAACCCGAGCATCACCTTGCTAGCCGACAATGGCTAGATAGCCAGAGCAAGCACCAAGCCTAAACAACATGTCTAGGAGGCAGCCAACACCACGCCACTGTCCACATCAGCCGAACCCAGCCCTTTGGACCACACGCACGAACCATGCCAAGCTCGCCAGCAACCATGCCGAGAGCACGCCTAGAGCGCCACACTCGACCGACGCCCACAGACCGCGCGCCGCCCTCGCAGCGTGCATACGTGATCACCACCGTCCCAGTAACCCCGCAGACACGCTCGTTACCGCCACGGACCACGCTGTGCGCCATTAAATCTTCCGTCGGGCACGCGCAGAGCACCGTCGTGTTCCGACCAAACCACACCGCCCCACGTCTCGCCACCTTGTCGATGAGCATCGCCAGGGAGCACTGCACCGCCCCCTACCGTCGCCCACGCCGATAGCCGTCTGTACTGTCGACCATGATGAGCTCACCTTGCGCCCCATCGGTCCCCTCTCGCCACTATAAATAGAGGCCACCCCCAGCCGAATTGAGCATACCATCTCACTCCCCTCTCCTCACTGATCGTGCCACCCCGTTCCCGGAGCAAGACGAGCAGCACTTTGCCGTAATTTCGCCGGAGTTCCGCGCTTTGGAGAAGAAGGGGTCGCAATTGAGCCCGGAGAAGCTGCCGTACCGGAGGTTCGCCGTCTTCGACTTGTCGTTGCTCCTCGCCGACCTCGCCTTGAACCCTGGTGAGCCCCACGACCCCACCGCGCTAGGTTTCGCTCGCGGCGTTGCCCAACGTCGACGATGACCCTCACCGTTGGATTAGAATCGATCGAACGCACCACATCGCCCCATACCGCACCTCGGTCTCACCGGCGTGGGGACAGCCACTTAACCAGCCAGCGTAAGTGCTTAGCAGCCGCCCAAGATCGCTTCCCGCGCAGCCCAGTTATTTGAATTTAACCTTTTCCATTTTATTCCAAACACACTTTTGTACCCAGTTTCAAAAATCAACCCAGGTCGATTCAGTGAACCAAAATGAATGAAACCAATTTTGTTAGAAATCTGGGAATGCTGAATCCTAGCCCGTTGGATTCAAGTCATTTGGATCTGTAGATCATCCATGGTAAAAATAACAAGGCAGAAGCTTTTCTGCATTCAAACATTTTTCAAATTTAAACCATAATAGCTTTTGAGTTGATTCCAAATCTCAAAACTCACATTTAACCATACCTTTCAGAATATATAAAAATATATACTTACACAAATAATGTTCAAGTAATAAAAGAGTGCTACATAGGCATTTCTAGTCACTTTATTAAATTAAAATAAAAGGGTAAAACCTTATTAAATTGTGACACCACTTTAAATCACATTCCCATGGACTAAAATATGTGGTGATGACATGTTTCAACATGATCCCATGTTTGGTTTGGAGAATATTAAATCTTAAGTAGTTTTCAATGAGTAGAAATTACTTTTCTAAAAATAAAAGGAATTAAACCATGCTTTAATCTTGTAATGTTAGTGATGAGGCTAGATCATCTATAGGACCTTTGTGTGTGATGAATGCTAGTACCGACCAAGGATACGAGGAGTAAGGAGGATACTACGAAGAAGAAGCCGAGGAGAACTTCAACCACTGCTCTGCACAAGGCAAGCTTTACTAACCAAGTGGACCAATGCAAGCTGATACTATACCTATGCAAGCTAACACTTGCAATTATGAGAGTTAAATAACCTATGCAATGCACTAAGCATGCTTGGTTAGATACATTTGATGACACCCAATCCTAGTTTACTTGCAAGCTTATTACTTTATTTCTTTATCAAAGCTCTTACTTAGAGTTTACTGGAATAAATGGTATATACTAGAAGGATAATTGAAGGTTGTATAAAGAGCATAAAATTTGGCCTAAGCTAGATAATCTTGATGTCATCCCAAGGCATGAGATTGAACTTAGTTGAAACTCCAGTAGTTTACCACCCCTCATTAGTACTTACCCCCAATTGTAGATGCTAGTGCTAAGCATAAAACTTGATCAACTTTAGATGGGAATACTTGGTGAAAATGGTTATGAAAACCTTGGAATGATGGATCGTTATATTGAAATGTTTTTGACATGTGTTTCCGAGCACCAGATGATTTTGGTGATGAAAATGATGAGGCATGAGCCTTAGCCCTTTATAAAACTGATGGTTGTCTGGATGCGATACCATTCCAATTTTATCGTACAACCACAATACCCGAAGATTGGGTAGGGCTTGACTGGAAACTTATATACCTTAGTATTAGTTCCCTCACGGCCAAGGTCTGAGCTAAGGCTACCTTGTGAAGATTGTCCACTGCGCAGCACCCAAGATGACAGTTGGTCATGGTTGGGAGGCCAAACTCACAGAGAGGTGCTTATACTAGGCGTGTAATTGGAAGGTTAGGATTGATTATCCGCATCGAGTATGGTGAATTCAGGATTTGTTCTGACGTATGTATCGAATGTTGTGGTGAAAGTGTACAATCTCTGCAGAGTGTCAAACAATTCGAATAATCGCGTCCGCGGTTATGGACGATTGAGTGGCCATAATTGCTTCCCCGTCGGATGTTTTCAAAAGACTTGTGAAATGAATTGAGACTTTGACTTGACCATAACAGGGTTGTGATATGAAATACAAGTTCCTACTTAGGAGTTATAAAATTGTGACTAGCTTCTCTTGCTTATCAGCTTAGTAGAAATAAATCTGGCTTTTGCAAAACAACCCTAGAGACTAGTGTCCTATTATCAAAAAACCCCTTCACCTGTTAGTATTAGTTTGCGAGTACTTAAAGAGTACTCATGGCTTTGTCCCTGGCTATTCCCGTGGCCAGACTATGAAGAGGAGTACCTGGAGGATGGACCCGTGAAGGTTACGACAACTAGGATCATCTCCCATCGTCAGCATTGCCTGTGACCCCGAAGATGGTGCTTCGCCTACGCTACCGTTATTATTACGTATTCCGCTGCTTGAAGTTGTATTAAGAAATGGATCAATGAGATCCCTATTTGTGTAAGACATTATGAATGGTTTGTAATGGATGATGTACTGTGGTATCCAATTTTGTTATGTCTCGCAAAAATGGTAATCTTGGGATTGCGATGTATGGCATAACAGGCATCTGTGATTAAAAATCCGGGTGTTGACAAGTTGGTATCAGAGCCATCCTGACCATAGGAGACCCTAGTTAGACTGGACGTTTGAATCAAAAACTTAGTTTCAAAACCAAAGAAAACAAATATTTACAAAAACTTATTCTCATTCTTATCCCTTTGATTATTTCATGAAAATTCATGTTCCTCAAAAACTCTTGCAAAATACATAAAATTTGACACACTTGATCACTCTACTAACTTACTCATCCTATATTCTTATAGATGGACATGAAGTACAACAAGTTTTATCAGTTGGGGAATGGAGGAGACCTTATCTTTGAGAGGGATTTGGACCAGCTTTCGGAACTTCTGGAGCGTCCGCACCCCGAGTTCTTCGGAGCTCAGCTCAATGATCAAGGAGGAGAAGATCTGCAGTGGCTGATTGTTGCAAGTCTCCGAGGAAAGATTGAACCTCCCACTGCTGAGGGAATTCAGTTTACCTTAAGAGAGAACAACTAGCTCGATGGACTTGCCAGGGCAATGCAGGAAGCTCTTTCCCGTCTATGTGGGCAAAGCATCAATCAGATCGAGGGAACCCGCTTTGAGTTTTGCCCAAGGCGTGATGCAAATGGACAACCACTGGAAGCCCCATACCACCCTGAGCTGAAGACCCAATTGGACCACCTTAGCTTCATGATGTACGATTGTCAGCAGGAGTTGGATAACTGCCGTGACTACTCCAACCACAAGTCTTCCATCATCAAGACGAAGGACCAAACCATCGCCATGCTAGCCAAGGATCGCAAGTCTCGCCGCCGTCAGCTCGACAAGAAGGAGCGCATCATTGATCGTCTTTGCCACCATATCTCATCTTTGGAGGGGACCATCCACGAGAGAGACATGCAGTTGGAAGAAAGGGAGAATGCAGGAGAGGATCTTCGTGGAGACCCTTACTCCTATCTCTGTGATGATGATGATTTTCTGGAGGATCAGCCTATGGACTTCTTCACCGATGAGGATGATTTCGCCTTCATCGATGAGGATGAGGATGAGGAAGCCACCGACTCCGAGGAGTAGTAGCACTTGAGCACTAGCGTAGTGAGTAGTATTCGGTCCCACTGTATCGTAGTTTCCAGAATGGTTCTTAAAACCATCTGTTTTTCTTTGTTATGGTGTGTGTTATATCGTGTGCTATGAATGAAAAGCGAGTTGCTAGAAAAATCTGAGTCAAACTTAAAAAACTTTTCAAAATCCCAGAACCTTAGAAATTTCCCTCTTTTCTCATGATCTATCTCAATCTCCAGATGCCACGTAAAGGAAGTGGTTCATCCCCGGACCCGATGTTGCAGATTCTGCAAATTTTGACTTCTGACCGCGAAGCTGAAAGAGCGGAACGTCAAGCCAACCTAGCCACCCTGCAGCAGATAGATCAGCTAGCCCACAATAACCAAGGCCACGGAAATCAGGACAACCATGGATCTAAGCTCAAGAAGTTCTAGAACACCAACCCACCCGTTTTCACTAAGTCGGAAGAGCCCTTAGACGCCGATGATTGGCTGCAAACCATGGAAAATAACCTAGAAGTCGCAGGAGTGGAAGCCAACGAGAAAGTTCTATTCGCCACCCACTATCTAGCCGGAGATGCGAGGGCATGGTGGAACAGTGTTCGCGCAATGACCGGAGGCCAGATGATGACCTGGGAGGAATTCAAGGTCAAGTTTAGCAGAATCCATGTGCCACCGGGTTTGATCAAGAGGATGAGAGACGAATTCAGAGAGCTAAAGCAAGGAAGGATGACCGTAGTGGAATACCGTGACAAATTCTTGTCATTAGCTAGGTATGCCCCGGATGAGATCGACACCGAAGCCAAGAAGAAAGAAAGATTCCTGAATGGTCTGCACGATGAGATGCAGACAGTGTTAGTCAATATCCCCTTTGCTGATATTGAAGCCCTTGTCGACTCTGCTATCCAGATGGAAGGAAATATCAACTAAGACAATGAGAACCGCAAGCGTCGCATGATGCATCAGCCAGGAACCCATCAGACCTCAAAGTATCGCCCTAACCCATCTCCCGGATTTGCCCCAAGAACCAACAGACCCCGATGAACCGTCCGACCTATCCCAACCGTGGAAACCCTAGGCCCGGAGGGAATCACAACAACCCCGGCAACGCTAGAAATTTAAACTGTGCCCCACCCAAGTTCAACAACAACAATGCTACCACCAACACCAACAGCCCGAGGATCGAAGCAATGCAAAGGTCAGCAAGAAAGGACAAGTCGCAGGTGACTTGTTATGACTGTGGAAATAAGGGTCACTACTCCAACGAGTGCCCCAACAAGAAGAATGCCGCAGCCCCCAATGCCAATATCCCAGCTCAGCAACAACGTCGTGTTCAGCCAGGAAGAAGGTTTGTCCCAGGGAATTCACTCAACCGCAATGGCCGTCTTTTTCTCATGCATGCTCAAGAAGCTCGAGAGCGCCCGGCGTCTCTTGGGTATGTTTTATGTTAATTCAAGACTTGCACGAGTGTTGTTTGATTCGGTGCATCGCACTCATTTGTCACCGAAGAATTTGCATGCACTAGTAAAATTCAACCAACCAAACTGAAGCATGTTATGATTGTTTAAATTCCCGGATCAACCACCAAGGCTAGGCAAATTTGCAAAGCCGTCCCTATCCGAATCCATGGCATAGATTTTTATGCAAATCTGATAGTACTCGGAACTAAAGGTTTGTAAGTAGTACAAGGAATGGATTGGATGTCCAAACATAAAGGATTGATAGACTGTGCCAAGAAAGCCATAACCATGACCGATCACTTGAATATCACGAGCATATATCTGAAACCTTACCTCGCCAATTCAAGTGCAACAAGAGTATAGCGCAACCTACCATTGACCAAGTCTGGATAGTCTGTGAATACCCCGATCTATTTCCAGATGTTTTGCCCGGTATGCCCCCAGATCGGGATATCGAGTTTATCATTGAACTAATCCCCAGAACTGGACCCATAGCCCAGATACCATATAGTATGAACCCGTCTGAGCTTGCAGAACTGAAGAAGCAACTGGAATCCATGTTGGAAATTGGATTGATCCAACCAAGTGTGTCACCATGGAGATCACCTGTCTTGTTTGTGGACAAGAAAGATGGAGGTAACCGTTTGTGTAAGGATTATCGGAAGTTGAATGATGTCACAATCAAGAACAAGTACCCATTGCCCAAGATAGAAGATTTGTTTGATCAGTTGACCGGTGCCAAAGTATTTTCTAAGATTGATCTTAGAACCGGCTATCATCAACTCAAGATTCGTGCAGAGGATATTCCCAAGACTGCCTTTACTACCAGATATGGATTATATGAGTATACCGTCATGTCTTTTGGATTAACCAATGCCCCCGCTTATTTCATGAATCTCATGAATAAGATTTTTATGGACTTCCTGGATAAGTTTGTCGTTGTTTTCATCGATGACATTCTGATTTATTCCAAATAAAAAGAAGAACATGAGCTACACCTAAGGACCATTCTTGGAACCCTTAGAGAGCATCAGCTGTATGCAAAGTTTAGCAAATGTGAATTCTGGTTACAGGAGGTAGGATTCCTCGGTCACATTGTATCAGCCGGAGGAATTGTCGTTGACCCTGCAAAAGTAAAACATGTCGAGGATTGGCAAGCCCCAACCACTCAAACCCAAGTTCGTGCATTTCTCGGATTGGCGGGATATTACCGCAATTTCGTAGAAGGATTCTCGAGTATCGCCAGACCCATGACCCAATTGCTGAAGAAGGACAAGAAGTTTGAATGGACCGACAAATGTGAAGCGAGTTTTCAAGAACTCAAGAGGAGATTGATTTCAGCCCCAATCTTAATCATGCCAGATATCACGAAGCCCTTCGATGTGTATTGTGATGCATCCAAGATCGGTCTCGGATGTGTGCTAATGCAAGAAGGCAGAGTCATATCTTATCTATCTCGACAACTGAAGCAACATGAGCAAAATTACCCAACCCATGACCTAGAACTCGCAGCCGTAGTTCTAGCCTTAAAGACATGGAGGCATTATCTGATGGGAAACCGTTGTGAGATTTATTCGGATCACAAGAGCCTGAAGTATATATTCACTCAGAAGGAGCTGAATATGAGACAGAGAAGATGGATTGAGCTAATCAAGGATTACAATCTGGACATTCACTATCACCCTGGTAAAGCCAATGTGGTAGCCGATACCCTTAGCAGATTGCCGTGCCGCTTGAACTCCATGATTTTGAAGGAGCAACCAAGTTTGCACAAAGAGATGGAAGATTTTTGAATGGAATTAGTGAGTGAAGGATTTTTGGCTAGCATAGAACTTCAGCCCACTTTGATCAGTTAGATTAAAGAGGCGCAGAAGGGAAATGCTAGTATTTACGGAATCAAGCATTGTATCGGTACATCCAAAGTACCTGGATTCACCGAAGATGAAGAAGTAGTTTTGTGGTACAAAGGACGCCTTTGTGTACCAGCAGATTCTGAGTTAAAAGAAGTGATTCTAAAGGAGGCTCAGGATACTCTTTATTCTATCCATCCCGGAGGAACTAAGATGTATCAAGATTTAAAAGAGCAATTTTGGTGGCATAAGATGAAGAGAGAAATCGGAAGCTATATCGCCAAGTGTGATATATGTCAGCGAGTCAAGGCAGGACATCAAAGACCCGCTGGATTGTTGCAACCCTTGCAGATTCCGGAATGGAAATGGGATTCCGTTGGAATGGACTTTATCACTGTAACATCCCATATTTTATATTAGTACCATGCATCATCCTTGCATCATTGCATCCTACAATAAAAATTTGCAACCAAATCCTAACACCTAAACCTATCAAAACCCTAATAAAGATTTCTTTATGTAGGCATTATTGTTGTAGTCAAGCTTGATCCTTCTAAAAACTTTGTAAAACATTAAACTATGGTCCTATGATGACCACCTTCTTTTTACAAAAATTTAGAAGTTGGTTTCATCACTTTTTGACTTTATATGCAAAAGTTATTTAAGTTTTAGTAAAACAGAAATTAATAAAAAAACATAGTAAAAAAAGCTAACTAACCTAAACGGGCCAGTTAAGCCGGCCCGTGAGCTACCTACCGCCACCAGCCGGACCGCGTCGCCAGCAGCCTAGCTAGCCAGCGCCCGCGCCAGCCCACACCGCCCGCCTGCACTGACACGCGGGACCCACCCTCGTCTTCTACCTCGAGCAGGAGTCCTCCGCCTGCACGAGTTCGAACCGAATCCGGTAGGATTCGCGGAGATTTGAGCCCCCTCGCCCAAGTATCCACCCCCATATAAACCCCGCCACCCTCGGCTCACCTCGTTCGATTTTTCTACTCGCGAAAACCGTACCCATCGACGACTCGCATCGCCGCCGTCGGGTCAACCTCACCGAGACGGTTCGGGACCCCCTCTCGCTCCTTCCTTCCTCTAAATCTTTTCCTCGTTCACCACTGATTCACCCCGTGCACTTTTCCCTCTCTCCACTGCAGCAGATCATTGGGAATTTCTCGCCGACGCGTCGCCGGAGACAGGGAGGATCGGCGGGGCCTTGCCAACAAAAGAGGAAGCGAGGAGCGCAGACGAAGCCACGAGCGTGACCGCAAGGACCAGACGTGCCCCGTCGACCACACCGCCACCTCGGGGAGCCACCAGAGCGCCGCCGACCATCTCCACCGACGCCTCCACCACTCATCGCCGCCGTCGCCACCACGGTGAGTCGCCGCGCCCCTCTCGTCCGTCCGATTTGCCACCTGCGGCTTAGATTAGAAGTTATACCGAAGGGGTATCAGCGAGTAGCGGCGTGCCACGTGGCCGCACGCGTCAGCGGTGCGTCGTCTAGCTGGAGCCAATCGGGCTCTGCCACTTGGCAAGTTTTTGATTTACGTTTAGATCTGTTTGGCAGAAATTGAATTAAAACTTGCGAAAATCATAGAAAAATAAATACTTGGCCAATTTTAGCTTATAATATACCGTTGGATTCATAATTTTATGTATAACACAGATCTGCAATGAAATTCCACGTTTACAGTAGGGTTATTGGTGTAGATTTTAATTATTAGATTGAAGTATTTAATTCATAGAAAAATAATTAGAACTCTGTTTTAGTTGATTTTTGTTGCGTTGGTTTTGTTTCCGCAATACCTACTGAACAAAATTATAAAACTTTGCTTAAGATCATTAGATCTAATTTGGGGATAATTAGATGGTTGGATCTCCTATTTATCCTATGAATAATATTGGTGACCCAAATTGTGTTAAACCTATGGGGAATCAATCCTAGTAACACCCTTAACACTATTGCAACCCAATTATGCTACTTTGGTCAATTTAGAAAACCAATCTTGCTTAAAATACCATGTTGCATGCATACATGTTATTTCTGTGGCATATTTGGTGCAAGTTGTGATCAGATCTATGTTTGTGACTCGTTAGATTGTTCGGAGTGCGCCTAGGAGTGCTATTGCGTAGAGTGCTACTCGGATCAAGGCAAGTTACACCACTTGTTCATAACTTTTGTCCCAGTTTTGATTCTATGCATGTGATCTTCAAAATTCTGTAGTATGCATGTGTAGGATGTTCTAGTAGAATTTTTCCTTAGTATTATTTTGAAAGTGCGATGATTTTGTAGTACGCCATGAGTAGCTCTATACTTAGGATTTACCCTCCTAATAGGTTCCCCTGTTTTTGCTAAGTATTGCTTGCTATGCTATATATACAAAGTACCTTTGGGGGGTTCGAAAGACAAAGAATTTTTCTAAGTATAAAGGCTCTCTAGAGCAAACTTTTCTTCTCAAATCCACTTCAAAATAAAACTAAGTTTTCTTCTGGGAGGAATGGTTGTCGGGACAACGAGTGAGATTTTGGTGGAGGACGGCCGCCCAGGAATCAAAGAAGTCTGCCATGTTTCAGAATTCAGAAGCTTCTAGTGCAACCACAATACATTATGAGCTCTGTCTTGGCCTAGTACTTAGTGGGAAACCTCACCTGGGTACCAACATTTGGAGGTTCTTGGCACGGTTGGATCCAGAAGGTAGAGGGGCTACTAAGGGAAAGCCTCGCCATGGTCTTGTCTGTAAAAAGGACTTGATCGTGGATTATGGGTAAAGTTCACAAACTCTCGAGAGTATTGCAATCTGATCGATCAGCCGTTTTCACGGAAATAGAACAACATTGAGAATCTGAAGGATGGAGCCTCTGAAGGATCTTCCTCTCTCTTTTCTAAACAAAGTTTTGAAACCCCATGGTGTGAGTAATATCGCCAATGGGTGGGATTTTGGGAACTTGGTGCGTAATATCCAAGTGTCACTTGGTGAGTAATATCCAAGTGTTTGGTTGTTTGGACACTTGGTGAGTAATATCCTCGTGTGCCATTCGACCCTATTTTATCTAAGCGGATGTTTACAAAGTAGGGAAAAATCCTCTCTTCTTCTCTCTACTTAAGAAAACTAGCCTTGAGCAAATGAACTCTACAGCCTAAACTAGCCTTGCATGTAGAGATAGTATTTTCTCTCCTTGGTGTAATTTGCCAATACATTCAAAGTATTGACCCAACTTGTTGGCTGCACGTTTTATGTGCAGAATCCGAAGATTGAAAGGTGCGTAGGGATCGCGAGTCTACACTCGACAAGCCTGGGGCGTTGATGGACTCAAGCTGCTTTTATGTTTCCGCTGTTATTTGATCTAGCCTTATCCTAAGCAAATTTGTAATAAATTTATACTCTGGATTTCCCGTGTAATAAATACTATGTGTTTTACATGATATTTCATCGACTGTGAGTGCTAGCTATTGATCCAGGGACTAGCATGTTAATCACAGGGACTTAGGATCCTCAACGATCTGAGGTCACTACAGATAGTATCAGAGCACATCGTTGCCTGTAGGACGTGACCCTAGGATTGGAACCACCTCTAACTTATGTGCCTTACATGCTTTTCTACTAAGTTATTTTCTGCACTTCTAGTATCTGCTTCCCTCTACTTGTTTAAGTATCTAATTTTCATTCTTCTAACTTAAAGATGACAAGCTTCATCTACGACACCGTCGCGGACATCGAGCCCCTTCGCTTTGGTGGATGCCTCATGGACCTACTCACACGTTTGGACCTTCCCCTCCCAACAATCTAGGGGAGCACAATGAAGAAGCTCCACAAGGACGGCTGTTGGGGAGTCAAAGTCATCCAGCCAGGAAAAGAGCGAGGCAAGAACCCGGAGGAAGACATAGAAATCCACATTGTTAGCGATTCCAAGGAGAAAGCCCTTAGCATCATCTTGCAGCAACTCATTGGTCGCCTATGTGGACGTCATCATGAAGCTCTCCAAGGACACTGCGGCGGCCTCTTTGGAAGACGAGATGAGGAAGGAATTCCCATGGAGTTAACCTTTGAGGAAAGAACTTCTACCAAGCGCCGAAGGACCCAATATCAAGATTTGGAGTGCCACATCTTTCCCACAAGTCTAGTAGTTCTAGAATCACAAGGATTAGACATAATCTTGGGCATGAATTGGATGACCGGATATGAAGGAGTCATAGATTGTGCAAAAAGAACTGTCACGCTCACAACACCGGAAGGGAAAAAGATTCGCATCAAGTCGAATTTCGCACTTAAGGAAGTCATGGTAAACTCTCTTAAGGGGGTTAGCTTGGAGGAGGTACCTATTGTAAAGGAACACCCAGATGTTTTCCCAGAAGAGCTACCTGGAATGCCACCCGACCGTGATATCGAGTTCCTCATTGACTTGATGCCAGGCACGGGGCCGATAGCTAAGAGACCATACAAGATGGATGTGGACGAGTTAAAGGAACTCAAGAAACAGCTTAGGGAACAATTGGACAAGGGATTCATCCAACCCAGCGCGTCATCTTGGGGAGCGCCTGTCCTATTTGTGGAAAAGAAGGATAAAACCAAGAGGCTGGTTGTGGACAACCGCTCGTTGAACAAAGTGACGATTAAGAATAAGTATCCTCTGCCCAACATCAATGACTTGTTTGACCAGTTAAAGGGAGCAAGTGTGTTCTCAAAGATCGATCTGCGATCAGGCTATTTTCAGCTAGAGATTCGAGAACAGGATGTGCCCAAAACAACATTCACCACAAGATACGGATTGTATGAGTATACCGTGATGTCTTTTGGTCTAACCAATGCCCCAGCATACTTCATGACCATGATGAACAAGGTGTTCATGGAATATTTGTACAATTTTATCGTGGTATTCATAGATGATATACTCATATACTCTAAGGATGAGAAGGAACATCAGAAACATCTACGCCTTATTATGGAGAAACTAAGAGAACACAAGTTGTATGCCAAATTCAGCAAGTGCGAGTTCTGGTTAAAGGAAGTGGGATTCCTTGGTCATGTTGTGTCAGCAAAAGGAGTTGCCGTAGATCCTGGTAAGGTAGCTTCCGTGATAGAATGGGAGTCACCCAAGAATCTGGGGGATATTAGGAGTTTCTTGGGCCTCGCAGGATATTACCGGAGGTTCATTGAAAACTTTTCCAAAATAGCAAAACCCATGACGGAACTATTGAATAAGGAAAAGAAATTCCTATGGACCGAGGCATGTGAAGCAAGTTTTCAAGAGTTGAAGAAACGCCTTGTAACGGCGCCAGTCCTGTGTCTGCCTGATATCCAAAAGGATTTTCATGTCTATTGTGACGCTTCTCGACAAGGACTTGGAAGTGTATTGATGCAGGATGCGAAAGTGGTATCCTATGCCTCCCATCAACTTAAGAACCACGAACACAACTACCCCACACATGATCTGGAACTTGCGTCTGTGGTTCGTGCTCTCAAGGTATGGAGACACTACCTCATGGGCAAACATTGTGATGTGTTCACAGATCACAAGAGTTTGAAGTACATCTTCACCCAAAAGGAGTTGAATATGAGACAAAGAAGATGGCTTGAGCTAATTAAGGATTATGACTTGGATTTATAGTACCATCCCGGAAAGGCAATAGTGGTGGCTGATGCCTTAAGTCGTAAGGTGTATGTGAATGGACTTACCTCAGGGGAACTTCCAGAGGATCTATGCAAGCAATTCAAGGATCTCAGGCTAGAAATAGTTCCGAAAGGACACGTAGCAACTATGGAAATAGTGTCCACCTTCCAAGAAAGGATCCAGGAAGCACAAAAGGGAGATAAAGAGTTGGAAGAAATAAGAGTCAGGATAAGCGAAGGAAAAACAAAAGAATTTCGTCTGGACGAACAAGGAACCCTCTGGTATGGGAAGCATTTGTGCGTTCCCAATGACCCCGATATCAGGAAGATGATTTTACAAGAAGCTCATGATTCTCCATACTCAATTCATCCAGGTAACACGAAGATGTAGATGGATGTGAAGGATAGATTTTGGTGGAATATCCTAAAGAGAGAAATTGCAGAATATATTTCTCTCTGTGATGTATGCAATAGAGTTAAAGCCGAGCATCAGAAACCGGCAGGACTACTTCAACCACTACCTATACCCGACTGGAAGTGGGACAAGGTAGGCATGGATTTCATCACGGGATTGCCCCGGACTCGTTCTGGATTTGATTCTATCTGGGTAGTGGTGGACCACTTCACCAAGGTGGCTCACTTCATCCCCGTAAAGACCACGTATACAAGTGCTAAGCTTGCTAAGATATACATGTCAAGAATTGTAAGTCTGCATGGTGTTCCCAAGGGAATTGTGTCAGATAGAGGCACCCAGTTCACTTCAAAGTTTTGGCGACAGCTACATGAGTCTCTTGGAACCCGACTAGAATTCAGTACTGCCTTCCACCCGCAAACGGATGGCCAAACAGAAAGAGTGAACCAGATTCTGGAAGATATATTGAGAGCTTGCGCATTAGACTATGGGTCTAGTTGGGATGACAATCTGCCGTATGCTGAGTTCTCGTACAACAACAGCTACCAGACAAGTATCAAGATGGGTCCGTTTGAAGTTCTATATGGCAGGAAATGTAGGACTCCGTTGCTATGGAATGGAGTTGGTGAACGCAGTCTTTTTGGACCTGAATTGATAAAGGATGCCGAAGAAAAGGTACGACAGATTCAGGATAGGCTAAAGGTAGCCCAATCTCGACAGAAGAGTTACGCTGATTCCAAGCGCAGAGATGTGGCTTATAAAATAGGGGACCGTGCGTATCTCCGAGTTTCACCCCTATGAGGAGTTAAGAGGTTCGGAATCAAGGGCAAGTTAGCCCCATGATTCATAGGACCATATAAGGTTTTGGCCCATAGAGGAGAAGTTGCTTATCAGTTGGAGATACCGGAAGGACTGACTGTTCATGATGTGTTTCATGTGTCGCAACTAAATAAGTGTCACCCGGAGATGGCCGAAACACCATTAAGAGACATCGTTCCCCTAGATGAGGTTCAATTGGAAAATGACCTTACCTATGAGGAAAAACCCATCAAAATACTGGAAACAGCCGAAAGGATTACCCGCACCAAGACTATAAGATTCTGCAAAGTACAGTGGAACCACCACTCCGAGGAAGAAGCTACGTGGGAGCGTGAAGAAGACATGAAGGCAGAACACCCACACCTATTTGCTAGCCAATCCGAATATCGAGGACAAGATTCTTCTTAAGGGGGGTAGGTTTGTAACATCCCAGATTTTATATTAGGGTGTTATTAGTACCATGCATCATCCTTGCATCATTGCATCCTACAATAAAAATTTGCAACCAAATCCTAACACCTAAACCTATCAAAACCCTAATAAAGATTTCTTTATGTAGGCATTATTGTTGTAGTCAAGCTTGATCCTTCCAAAAACTTTGTAAAACATTAAACTATGGCCCTATGATGACCACCTTCTTTTTACAAAAATTTAGAAGTTGGTTTCATCACTTTTTGACTTTATATGCAAAAGTTATTTAAGTTTTAGTAAAATAGAAATTAATAAAAAAACATAGTAAAAAAAAGCTAACTAACCTAAACGGGCCAGTTAAGCTGGCCCGTGAGCTACCTACCGCCACCAGCCGCAGCAGCCGCACCGCGTCGCCAGGGGCCCATCTAGCCAGCGCCCGCGCCAGCCCACACAACCCGCCTCCACTAACACGTGGGACCCACCCTCATCTTCTACCTCGAGCAGGAGTCCTCCACCTACACGAGTTCGAACCTAATCCGGTAGGATTCGTGGCGATTCGAGCCCCCTCGTCCAAGTCTCCACCCCCATATAAACCCCGCCACCCTCAGCTCACCTCGTTCGATTTTTCTACTTGCGAAAACCCTAGCCCATCGACGACTCGCATCGCCGCCGTCGGGTCAACCTCACCGAGACGGTTCGGGACCCCCTCTCGCTCCTTCCTTCCTCTAAAGCTTTTCCTCGTTCACCAATGATTCGCCCCGTGCACTTTTCCCTCTCTCCACTGCAGCAGATCATCGGCAATTTCTCGCCGACGCGTCGCCGGAGACGGGGAGGACCGGCGGGGCCTTGCCAACGGAAGAGGAAGCGAGGAGCGCAGACGAAGCCACGAGCGTGACCGCAAGGACCAGAAGCGCCCCGTCGACCACACCGCCACCTCAGGGAGCCACCAGAGCGCCGCCGACCATCTCCACCGACGCCGCCACCACTCATCGCCGCCGACGCCACCACTGTGAGTCGCCGCGCCCCTCTCGTCCGTCCGATTTGCCACCAGCGGCTTAGATTAGAAGTTATACCGAAGGGGTATCGGCGAGTAGCGGCGTGCCACGTGGCCGCACGCGTCAGTGCGCACGCGACAGCGTTGCGTCGTCTAGCTGGAGCCAATCGGGCTCTGCCACTTGGCAAGTTTTTTATTTAGGTTTAGATCTGTTTGGCAGAAATTGAATTAAAACTTACGAAAATCATAGAAAAATAAATACTTGGCCAATTTTATCTTATAATATACCGTTGGATTCATAATTTTATGTAGAACACAGATCTGCAATAAAATTCCACGTTTACAGTAGGGTTTTTGGTGTAGATTTTAATTATTAGATTGAAGTATTTAATTCATAGAAAAATAATTAGAACTCTATTTTAGTTGATTTTTGTTGCGTTGGTTTTGTTTCCTCAATACCTACTGAACAAAATTATAAAACTTTGCTTAAGATAATTAGATCTAATTTGGGGCTAATTAGATGGTTGGATCTCCTATTTATCCTATGAATAATATTAGTGACCCAAATTGTGTTAAACCTATGGGAAATCAATCCTAGTAACACCCTTAACACTATTGCAACCAAATTATGCTACTTTGGTCTATTTAGAAAACCAATATTGCATCAAATACCATGTTGCATGCATACATGTTATCTCTATGGCATATTTGGTGCAAGTTGTGATCAGATCTATGTTTGTGATTCGTTAGATTGTTCAGAGTGCGCCCAGGAGTGCTATTGCGTAGAGTGCTGCTCGGATCAAGGCAAGTTACACCACTTGTTCATAACTTTTGTCCCAGTTTTGATTCTATGCATGTGATCTTCAAAATTCTGTAGTATGCATGTGTAGGATGTTCTAGTAGAATTTTTCCTTAGTATTATTTTGAAAGTGCGATGATTTTGTAGTATGCCATGAGTAGCTCTATACTTAGGATTTACCCTCCTAATAGGTTCCCCTGTTTTTGCTAAGTATTGCTTGCTATACTATATATACAAAAATGCTGGGGGGTTCGAAAGACAAAGAATTTTTCTAAGTATAAAGGCTCTCTAGAGCAAACTTTTCTTCTCAAATCCACTTCAAAATAAAACTAAGTTTCCTTCTGGGCGGAATGGTTGTCGGGACAACAAGTGAGATTTTGGTGGAGGACGGCCAGAATCAAAGAAGTCTCGCCATGTTTGAATTGAAGCTTCCAAGGCAACCACAATACATTATGGGCTCTGTCTTGGCCTAGTACTTAGTGGGAAACCTCACCTGGGTACCAACATTTGGAGGTTCTTGGCACGGTTGGATCCAGAAGGTAGAGGGGCTACTAAGGGAAAGCCTCGCCATGGTCTTGTCTGTAAAAAGGACTTGATCATGGATTGTGGGTAAAGTGCACAAACTCTCGAGAGTATTGCAATCTGATCGACCAGCCGTGTTCACGGAAATAGAACAACATTGAGAATCTGAAGGATGGAGCCTCTAAAGGATCTTCCTCTCTCTTTTCTAAACAAAGTTTTGAAACCCCATGGCGTGAGTAATATCGCCAATGGGTGGGATTTTGGGAACTTGGTGCGTAAAATCCAAGTGTCACTTGGTGAGTAATATCCAAGTGTTTGGTTGTTTGGACACTTGGTGAGTAATATCCTCGTGTTCCATTCGACCCTATTTTATCTAAGCGGATGTTTACAAAGTACGGAAAAATGTTCTCTTGTTCTCTCTACTTAAGAAAACTAGCCTTGAGCAAATGAACTCTACAGCCTAAACTAGCCTTGCATCTAGAGATAGTATTTTCTCTCCTTGGTGTAATTTGCCAATACATTCAAAGTATTGACCCAACTTGTTGGCTGCACGTTTTATGTGCAGAATCCGAAGATTGAAAGGTGTGTAGGGATCGTGAGTCTACACTCGACAAGCCTGGGGCGTTGATGGACTCAAGCTGCTTTTATGTTTCCGCTGTTATTTGAGCTAGCCTTATGCTAAGCAAATTTGTAATAAATTTACACTCTGGATTTCCCGTGTAATAAAGACTATGTGTTTTACATGATATTTTATCGACTGTGAGTGCTAGCTATTGATCTAGGGACTAGCATGTTAATCATAGGGACTTAGGATCCTCACCGATCCGTGGTCACTACAATTAGTGGACTGCCTACTTCTAGTAGGGGAAATGACTCTATCTGGGTCATAGTGGACCGATTGTCCAAAGTCGCCCATTTCTTGCCCGTCAAGACCACATATCAGAGTTCGAAGCTAGCGGAGTTGTACATCGCTAGAATAGTTAGTTTGCATGGAGTACCCAAGAACATCGTATCGGATCGAGGAACTCAGTTTACCTCGAGATTCTGGAAGAAAGTTCAAGAAGGTTTAGGAACCCGCCTAGATTTTAGCACCGCGTATCACCCTCAGACCGATGGACAAACGGAGCGAGTAAACCAAATACTCGACGATATGCTGAGAGCATGTGTGTTAGAATATGGATCTAAGTGGGAAGACCGTCTGCCGTTTGCAGAATTCTCATACAATAATAGTTATCAAGCTAGTTTACAAATGGCGCCATTTGAATTCATGTACGGAAGGAAGTGTCGCACCCCTTTGAACTGGTCGGAAGTAGGAGAAAGTCAGATTTTCGGACCCGGCATCCTACGAGAAGCAGAAGAGAAGGTTCACAAGATTCGTGAGCACCTCAAGACAGCCCAGTCAAGAGAGAAGAGTTACACCGACAAGAGACGTAGAGACCTCGCCTTCAACATAGGAGATTTTGTATATCTGAAAGTGTCACCATTGAAGGGAATGCAGCATTTCCAACTCAAGGGAAAGTTAGCCCCCAGATATATCGGACCCTTCGAGATTCTGAACTGTCGAGAAGAAGTGTCGTATCAATTAGAACTACCCGAAGATATGTCAGTTGTGCACAATGTGTTCCATATCTCGTTACTTCGCAAGTGTCTCAAAGTCCCAGAGAACAACGAAGTGTTTAAGAATATCGACCACCGGACCATAGAGATCAACAATGACCTGACCTATCCCGAAGTACCATCCATATTTTGGAAGAAGCTTTCAGAACTACCCGAACCCGAAGCAACAAGTTTCTCAAAATTCAGTGGAGCAACCACACAGAAGAGGAAGCTACCTGGGAGCGCGAAGATCACATCAGGACAGAGTTTCCCGATCTCTTCAAATCCTAGGTAATCTTTTCGTCCTTTTTCAAATCTCGGGACGAGATTTTGTTTAAGGGGGGAAGGTTTGTAACATCCCAAAAATACTAAACTTGGATCATCAAACTCTAATCATCAAATTTAGGGTTAACAAAAACTTTGCTAAACTAAAAAATATATGAAAGCATGCATGGTGTATGCATTTCATTTGGAATTCTTTTGAACCAACTTGTTTGTGTGTTCCTTTGCTTGTAAATGGATGCTTAGGTGAAATAAACATCATCTAAACAATTCCCAAACTTTTCTCAAAGACAAATAAATCAAAACAAAGATAAATGAGTGAATGGTCATTCTGACCAATTTAACTCCCATGCCTACTTTGGCTGTCTCAAACTTTCAGAACTTAACAGAAACTTTTCTTGATCTTTGCACCCCTTGATTGTACTCATAACAAAGTATCAAGGCCCACTTTGTGATCATCCAGAAACATTCAAATGCATAGTTTAAAGGACAGTTCAAAATTGAATCTTTATCATATGAGAAAATCCCACTTTTTCAAAAACCACTCAAACAAGCTCAACTTTCAAAACCCAAGCATCTGCAGACTCACCAGCACCAACCTAGCACACCCACCAAAAATCTTTTCAAAATTCAAAACTTAAATTCTTGCGGCCATTTCATCAAACACTTGGCAGAAACAAATCAAACTGGAACTTCACTGTTTGGAGCAGTAATTTGGCTAAGCAATGTTCACCATTGATCACCATTGTCTCCCCTAGTGCCAACCAGTGCTTGGACAAACCCTAGCCCCTACACTTTGCCCCATGCCATGCCAACCCGAGCATCACCTTGCCAGCCGACAATGGCTAGCTAGCCAGAGCAAGCACCAAGCCTAAACAACATGTCTAGGAGGCAGCCAACACCCCGCCACTCCCTCGGCCAAATAACCGCCACCCATCGGACCACACGCACGAACCATGCCAAGTCACAAGAACCATGCCGAGAGCACGCCTAGAGCGCCACACTGACCGACGCCACAGACGCCGCCCGCCGCGCGTGCATACGTGATCACCACCGTCCCAAAGAACCCCAGACACGCTCGCCGCTGCCGCGCGGACCACGCAGCGTTGCGCCATTAAATATTCCGTCGCACGCTGAGCACGTCGTGTTCCGACCAAACCACACCGCCCCACGTCGCCACTGTCGTTGAGCATCGCCAGAGCACCGCATCGCCTCACCGCCGCCCACCGATAGCCATCTATACCGTCGACCACGACGAGCTCACCTTGCGCCCCGTCGGTCCCCTCTCACCACTATAAATAGAGGCCACCCCCAGCCGAATTAAGCATACCATCTCACTCCCCTCTCCTCACTGATCGTGCCACCCCGTTCCCGGAGCAAGGCGAGCAGCACTTCACCGGAATTTCACCGGAGTCTGCCCTGCCGGAGAAGAAGGGGGCCAGCGATTGGAGCCGCCCCAGAAGAAGCTACCGATACCAGGAGGTTCACCGTCGTCGACTTCGTCGTTCGCCCGCCTCGCCGACCCTCGCCTGAACCCCGGTGAGCCCCCAATGACCCCATCGCCGCGCTTAGGTTTCGTCCATGCGTTGCCCAACGTCGACGATGACCCTCAGCCGTTAGATTAGAATCAGATTGAACGCACCACATCGCCCCATACCGCTTCGCACCCCCCGGTCTCACTGACGTGTGGGAACAGCCACTTAACCAGCCCGTGTAAGCGCTGTGCTTATCAGGCCAGCCCAGTATCGCTTCCCGCGTAGCCCAGTTATTTGAATTTAACCTTTTCCATTTTATTTCAAACACACTTCTGTACCCAGTTTCAAAAATCAACCCAGGTCGATTCCGTGAACCAAATTGAATGGAACCAATTTTGTTAGAAAGGACTGGGAATGCTGAATCCAAGACCATTGGATTCAAGTCATTTGGATCTGTAGATCATCCATGGTAAAAATAACAAGGCAGAAGCTTTTCTACATTCAAACATTTTTCAAATTTAAACCATAATATCTTTTGAGTTGATTCCAACTCTCAAAAATCACATTTAACCATACCTTTCAGAATATATAAAAATATATAGGTTTGCTTACAGAAATAATGTTCAAGTAATAAAAGAGTGCTACATAGGCATTTCTAGTCACTTTATTTAATTAAAATAAAAGGGTAAAACCTTATTAAATTGTGACACCACTTTAAATCACATTCCCATGGACTAAAATATGTGGTGATGGCATGTGTCAACATGATCCCATGTTTGGTTTGGAGAATATTAAATCTTAAGCAGTTTTTCAATGAGTAGAAATTACTTTTCTAAAAATAAAAGGAATTAAACCAAGCTTTAATCTTGTAATGTTAGTGATGAGGCAGATCATCTATAGGACCTTTGTGTGTGATGAATGCAAGTAGTTAAGTATTGTTTGGTGATTATGTACCTCGTATTTATTCATAGACGCTAGTACCGACCAAGGATACGAGGAGGAAGGAGGATACTACGAAGTAGAAGCCGAGGAGAACTTCAACCACTGCTCTGCACAAGGCAAGCTTTACTAACCAAGTGGGCCAATGCAAGCTGATAATATACCTATGCAAGCTAACACTTGCAATTATGAGAGTTAAATAACCTATGCAAAGCATGCTTGGTTAGATACATTTGATGACACCCAATCCTAGTTTACTTGCAAGCTTATTACTTTATTTCTTTATCAAAGCTCTTACTTAGAGTTTATGGAATAAATGGTAGATACTAGAAGGATAATTGAAGGTTGCATAAAGAGCATAAAATTTGGCATAAGCTAGATAATCTTGATGTCATCCCAAGGAATGAGATTGAACTTAGTTGAAACTCCACTAGTTTACCACCCCTCATTAGTACTTACCCCCAATTGTAGATGCTAGTGCTAAGCATAAAACTTGATCAACTTTAGATGGGAATACTTGGTGAAAATGGTTATGAAAACCTTGGAATGATGGATCATTCTATTGAAACGTTTTTGACATGTGTTTTCGAGCACCAGATGATTTTGGTGATAAAAATGTTGAGGCGTGAGCCTTAGCCCTTTATAAAACTGATGGTTGTCTGGATGCGATACCATTCCAATTTTATCGTACAACCACAATACCCGAAGATTGGGTAGGGCTTGGCTTGAAACTTTTATACCTTAGTATTAGTTCCCTCACGGCCAAGGTCTGAGCTGAGGCTACCTTGTGAAGATTGTCCACCATGCAAGACTCCAAGATAATGTTGGTCATGGTTGGGAGGCAAAACTCATAGGAGAGGTGCTTATACTAGGGCGTGTAATTGAAAGGTTAGGATTGATTATCCGACATGAGTATGGTGAATTCAGGATTTGTTCTCGGATGTATCGAATGTTGTGGTGAAAGTGTACAATCTCAGAGTGTCAAACTATTCGAATAGTCAGCGTCATTATGGACGATTAGATGGCCATACTGTTTCCCCCGTCAGATGTTTTCAAAAGACTTGTGAAATGAATTGATACTTTGACTTGACCACAACAGGGTTGTGATATGAAATAAAAGTTCCTACTTAGGAGTTATAAAATTGTGACTAGCTTCTCTTGCTTCTCAGCTTAGTAGAAATAAATCTGGCTTTTGCAAAACAACCCTAGAGCCTAGTGTCCTATTATCAAAAAAACCCCATTCACCTGTTAGTATTAGTTTGCGAGTACTTAAAGAGTATTCATGGCTTTGTCCTGCTATTCCGTGGCGGACTATGAAGAGGAGTACGGAGGATGGACCCGTGAAGGTTACGACAACTAGGATGATCTCCCATCGCGACATTGCCTGTGACCCGAAGATGGAGCTTACGCCACCGCTATTATTACGTATTCCGCTTGAAGTTGTATTAAGAACGGATCAATGAGATCCCTATTTCGTAAGACATTATGAATGGTTTGTAATGGATGATGTATCGGTATCCAATTCTATGTCTCGCAAAATGGTAATCCCAGGATTGCGATGTATGGCATAACAGCATCCGGGATTAAAATCCGTGTTGACACGTTCATAACCGTGAACACGGCTTTAAAATATTATTACCTGCAGGGTGTACAACTTTACCCACACGTACTAACCTTCTCTTAATGCCACTAGATAAGCCCTCTTCCTTGGAAGGCCGGCAGAGGGTGGTTAGACACGACCTTTACCTTGATTTCGCCGAGACCATGAGTCACGCCCTAAGGATGGTTCCGCCATAACGGGTTGCGGTGACCCAGCATACCACTGCATGATGTAGTACACTATAGTCGTTCACATAACACCAATGAAACACTGTTCACTAGTATTACATCCCTTAGAGTGGTACAAAATAAACACAGCAGGTTAAAGAGAGATAAAGAAACTTCTTACAAAGAAGAATCAGAAATAAACAACTCAAAAACTATCATACTATTAAGACTAGTTTCTAAACTAATGAGGCTTGCATTGCTGTTATTGCAATATGCTACAGAAATGGGTTCTATGGCTAGAGATTGTATTCCTATCTAATCAATAACTTCGTCTTCACTTGAGTTTGATGTATATGTTTACTTCATTAAAGAACTTTAGCTTCTGATGATGATTCCTGGAGCATAACTTGATGTAGACATCGTCTGTACTGGCTTTAGAACCTAGAAAGGGTTAAGAAGATACTTTGAGTACGAGCGTACTCAGCAAGTTCACTAGAAAAGGAGTGTTTGATGCACTATATCTACAGCCACAGACCATAGGTCGTAGGCAATGCAAGTTTTCGTGAACATTTCTTCAAAGGTTGCTTTTATTCTGAAAAGCTATGTTCGTCAGCCTTCACGGGTTTACTAGAACTTTCATGGAGTTCCTTTCCCGCCGCGTTCACATCTCCTTCCCGGAACACGGAGTAACAAGTTACTGTTCTTATAATCTGTAGAGGTGCGTCACTTTACACATGAGAGATCTTAAGCTTTGTTGCACGTCCGGGAGTATGTTCCCGTTCAAACTTCCATGGTTTCAGGTCCAACCTAAGATCCAAGCCAATCACTGACCTCTCCGTGACCTCATATGTCTGCACGATCCTTCGGGGCTATCTCACCTTTGTTAAGCCCCCTTTCGGGCAGGCTAAAACCCTGATGAGTTCCTGAAGACTCTATGATCTAGTGATGCCCGGATTAGTACCATTTTCATAGAATATCTCCCTAAACACCATTCATAGATAATCTAGACACCAAAAGTGTGGGGCGTAAGGGTGCCCACCCATATGTTGGATCCGCACAAGGAATCACAATGTCACGTTCAGGTCGTCTTGCCTCTATACGAGAGGAAAAGGATACAGTTGACTTCTTCGTCCCATTCCAAATCTCATGGTCAACGCGTAATATACGGCGCAAGAATCACTGGCGACATTGGTTGTTAAGTCCTAGAGGATATATTCTTGAGCAGTGGTATTCCAAATGCCAGATTTAATAGATTAGCTGATCACCCTGGACCAGTAACCAATAGTTCACATTATTATCAAAAATAGTGTTTTCTGACCTTTTTGGAATGCAGGTGATGACAACACTTGATTTGCAAAATAATTTACAGAAAATAATCAAAGGACATGAGCAAGTGTGAACTTGCCTTGTGTGATTGCAAGATTATGCACTCACGGTCTTCGAGAGAATATAAAAGATCCAATATTTGAAATCAGCATCATTGGTCCGGTAAGGACTAATGTTTAAAGAAGCAAGATTCTTTTATGCAAAAGTAATGTAATGCAAGTTGAAAAACTCAAATCCCGGGGATAACGTTGATCTAGGTCTTGGAAACTGGAAATGACTTCTTTGGAATGTGTTGCCCTATTAGATTAAGATTCACACTTATGCTTCTTATTAAGGCTGGTGAGTGTGTGTGAAACAGCATGTATTTATACAACAATAAGATACACACATATGGAATGCTACTCTAGATTGTTTACAATATAATTATTTATCTTCAAATTGTGCTCTACAAGTAATGTTACTTATAAAGAACTAAAGTGTTATCAATCCTAGGTATACAAGTAAATCATAAAGTACTATGATTGTTATTAATTGTCATCTGTTGTTTGAAGTGGCAAAAAGAATAACATTTGAAAAAAATACTTCTTTACTATGGTTTAAACCATCCTGATAGCTTTTACAATATGATTGATAAAAAGATGATTGATGTTGTTTATGCTTG
The DNA here is from genome assembly GCA_030063025.1 of Avena longiglumis. NCBI lineage: Eukaryota > Viridiplantae > Streptophyta > Magnoliopsida > Poales > Poaceae > Avena > Avena longiglumis. The sequence goes on from CP125976.1 coordinate 475,096,714, forward strand.
CTTTAATACTAGACTTGATGTTTTAGGTCTTAATTAAAATTGACCATAGTTAATTATAAAACATATAACAAAATCTTTAGCATAGTATTTAAAGTATTATAGACTAAAGTTAACTATAAAGACATAAATGGAATTAGGGTATATTGGTTATGTTATTTGTATCTTGTTTACTTCATAAGGTTTCCCTAACGATACTTTAAGAGTGGTAACACTTCTGTTTGAATAGTGGTTTCCTAATCTTATAAATGTATAAAAGGATTTATCTCCTTTTAAGGATATGGTTATGGCTTGTATCTAAGGAATAATATTACTTAATTACTTATGAATTTACTATAGGGTTTTGGTATATTGATAAACTTGTGGTTAAAGTAAAGGAATAGGTTTTTTTTCACTACAAATTATTCTTGGAGATTTTATATTAAATAAGAACCCCTTTTATAAATAATCTACACTTAAGGTTGAAGGATAATTCAATCAAATTGCATTTAAAATGTGTTGAACCATTTTGACTTCATATTAACAATATTTTAAGACTATTACAATTTATTAGGCTCAATTGGCTAATTTTAGAAGTATTAGTATTTTTTATTTACCCTTATCTTAATTATCAATTAAGGAAATGGGTTTAAATTCAAGTTGTTAAAGTGTTTGAATTTATTATTTAACTCAGAAGTAGGATATTATATTTTTAATACGTAGGTATTATTTTTGTGATTATTTTGGTATAATACATTTATTTTTATGATTCATAAATATAAGATATGATTTTTACAATGTTTAATACTTTATAAACACTTAATAAATATTAAATATTTAATTAAGTGAAATAATAATGCATGATTATAGTTTTAAATTATAGTTCTTATTTTTATAAGTTTTTTGGTATTTTATTTATATTTTTTAACATTTACTAATATTAAAATATGATTTATCAAAGTATTAAAACTTATAAAATCTTTATTAAATAATAATTATTTGAATTGTTAACATAATAATGTTTGATACTAGTTTTAAGTTATAGATTTTATTTTTCTACAAATTTTCATATATTATACACATTTTTTTGAATTATAAATCAAAAGTTATTAATTAAACAAGTTTTGTTGCCTTTATTAAATTTCATAAAATATTAATATTTATATTTGAATTAATATTGTTTTACCAATTTTATAAACAGACACAGAACTTTTTACACCTAGACTAAACCTACTCAAGTCACGGACTAGTGGGCCAGTTGGCACATGGCATACCTCAGATTAGTAATTGCATTTGCTACCGGCCCTATTCCTACTCCCACCCAATGACAGATGGGCCATGGACCACGTCACACGCCACCTCAGTGAAGCAGGGCCCACCAGGGTTTGACTGGCTTATACATGGTGGTGGTCAATCGACGCCGGCGACCCTACGGTGGTGGCGCTACGATGCATGCGGCGATGAGTTCCTGCACGATTCGGAAGCTCTTATTCCTAGGCTACCTAAAAACGGCGGCGCAGAGTTCTGGGGCGGTCTATAACCTCACCGACAACGACGAAGGAACAAGCACGACCGCACTCGGTGACAGGTCGGTACAAAGTATGAGGAGGGCCAGGAGAGGGTTCTTTCGAACCAGGAGCTTACCCTAATTCTTGTACGATGATCATTGAGGCCTGGTGTGGTCGGATGCGGACTCTCCGGCGAGAAGTCCGACAAAGGCCGATGAAAGGGAACGGCAAAATTCGATCGCCCCCGATCTCCCCTTGATGTTGCGTTCCTCACAGATGATCTACGCATGCTGGCGCTTCTCCTCGACCACCCCACGGACTCCAGGACGAACTCTACTGACGATGGCGGTGGCTAGGGTTTCGGTTGCCGCAAGAAACTTGAGAGGAAGAAAGGGATAGAGGAAAGAGTGGCGAGCAGGCTTTCTCCACGCGACGTTGTGACCTTCTTATAGAGCCCCTAGAGCGGCGGCGCGCACCTTGACGCCCGTCAGCGCGGCGGAGCTCGACAGCGAGTTGCTTCCCGCATCCGTCGACGGAGACGACGACGAATAGAAAGAGCGAAGGGGTACTGGGCTGCTGTTGGACTGTGGCGAAATGAGTATAGGAAGAAGGGTGCTGCTACTGGGCGGTAGATAGGTAGGGAGAGAAATGGGCCTCGGCCAAGAAATGGGCTAATCCATTTCTTTTCCTTTTCTTTTACATTTTCAATATTATGTTTTCATTTTAGATTTGAATTAGATCATTTGATTTAAATTTACTTATAGGGTTTATTTGCTGAATACTTGCAATAGCAAATAATATTTATTGAAATTTATTTTGTGAATCTTTATAATTTATTTTCTTTATTCCATTCATGGGAGTTAATATTTAATTAATGTTTTGTCAGGGCTTTTATTATTAAATTTTTCTTTCAGTAATAAACCATGAATTTTATTATGGAATATTTCCTTATCTATTTACAAATTTTATTTTTAACGAATTTTTAGTTTGGAGATAAGTTTGATGTAATGATCCTATACCATTATTTAATGCATGATATACTAAGGATTTAATATGGTTAATATCATTCCCATGAATCTAATAAATACCAAGGTTTATATTTTGTTATAACTAGCCTAAGAGTTAGGGTGTGAATTGTAATTGCTTACCCTAGGATTTAGGGTTCTTAATATACTTGTTCATCCTTTTTTTATATGAATAAAGATTATTGGTTAAGACAGATTGTCCTTATGTTGGTGTTCAAGAATGACTTCACCTTTTAGAAAAGAAAGTTATTTCCTGGAATGTCTTATGAAACGGATTTGATAAAGATAACTCCTAAGCACATTTAATGATGATAACTAGGAATGACAAAGATGTGCTTAAGTGATTTGTTATAGGAAATATTCCTATAAAGCTTTGTGGAAATAAGATGATTTATCAATCAGATGAAATGGAGATTATGTTTGGTTAAAGATTTAGGGTTTAGGTTTTATCCAGAATTCCTATCTTTCATAATTCAGAATTCTTGACTTCTACTTAAGGAATTCCTTTCCTGGATACTCTACTCTTTCATAATCATCCACTACTAATATCACTTTAGTAGATGTGTTATAATTGGATATACATCAAATCCTACTTCACCTCAAGTTCTTAGTATTTCCAAAGAGGAAAATACTACTTCTTTAATCCAATGTTACTCTAGCATCATCTTGATCCTACTCCCTTGTCTCAACTTAACTCCAGTATCTCATACTCCAACCTCACATTATATTAATGTGACTTGTCATGTATAACCTAGGACAATATATTTAGACTAGGGTTTAATCATGTTCTACCCACCAATGTCACTTATACGGGATATAAGAATTCAATCTTGGTGAATAGGGCATGATCATTATAATCCTTTGATCATTTATGGCTTAAGTTTCCAGTTGGCTAATCAAGGCTTCCATCCATACAACATTACAGTTGTCTTATAATTATCTTCTATTTAGCTCTATTGGATTAAGAGATATAATTCATTGACTATACCTACTTGATCCAATAAGACTACTCCTGGCAACTATCTCTAGTATTCATCCTGGGAATCCTCTTTTTTACCACATATATCTTATTTCAAATAACCCTTCTATCCATTCAGGAGTGAGTTAACTCCATCAATTAGCATATAGATGATATCTAAGGCTAGCATTACTATTTACCTCTTCTTACTTCCTTCTCTAAAGGATTTAAAGTGATTGTTATGATAAGAACATGAGTTGATAGATCAATAGTTAATAAGCTAAGAATTGGTGAATCAATAGTTGATTACTCACTATTGATGAACAACAGATATTAAGATAGGATTCCATAGGGATTGATATGGAAAGAAGGATATGTGGTGAATGGTCTTGAATTGCTTTCCTTCCTACTTAATCTCACTAAAGAAGTAGGGTTAGGTATTACCAAGATACTCATGGTATAAGTAGATGAGATTAAGATAGATCAAGAATTAGTGTTTAAGAAATACCATGATTCTCATGGTATGAATGGATAAGAATAATATAGGTCAAGACTTAGTTATTGAATTCTTGTTACTTGGGTTAGTATTAACTTGGTATTCATGAGTTGTGTAATGAATACTATGATATGATCTTTTCAGGATCAAATATTAATCATTAAGTCATGCATTATGGTTTAATTTTATTACATTTGATCTACCCTTAGATAAAATCTTCCTTACCCAAAATAAGGTTTTAACAAAGTTCATATTGAAACTTATCGTAGTCAACTCGATGATCTACTTCAATTCCATCAAGTTAAGAGAAGCTTCCATCACTTCGACAAGTTTTGTTCAAAAGCGCGAAAATTATTTGGATTTTCTATGCATGAATGCAATGCGCACATCCGTGTTCAGCTTATTTCTAAGCTCCAATGCTGGGATGTTACACGGGTCAAATTCCGAAGCCGGTCCCCAAAGATGTGAGGTGAGGTTGGTTTACCAGGGGCTCCATTGACCCCAAGCAACCTCAGCCACGCTTACCTACCTGTTATGATGCACCTTCACCCACCAAATCTTTCAAAAGGTTTTCAATGCGTATGTCAAATGGAATGCCCGAACTATGTGATTCATGGAATCTACTAGGCAAGTTAGTCCGTGAGGTTTTCCAGGACCCGTGTGGTTGTACGCTCGTCTTGGTTCCAAAGGCAAGAACTCAGGTCCTAGTGGTGGCGAGCATGGGAATAGAAAACCACATCCCACCGTGGCCTCCCATACAAGCCTTGGCATGTTTAATCTCATATCACTGATCTCATCTCATCATGTTCTCCTATCATACTAGATTCTCTGCATCTGATACATCATCTGGATGAACCAGAACTGATAGCTATGCATGGCTAAGCAGACACATATAATAGCTCTAGCAGTGCACACAAGCCAAACCTAGTTATGCTAGGAGTAGTGGATCAGGTAATATAATCTCAAAGGGAGTATGCAACAGATAGGATACTCTATCTATCGATAAAAGACCACAGTAGAATCGTATGCATCATGGAAAGAATTGAAATGCTTTCGAAATCATACGATAATATCATGGTGGGGCTATGCTTGCCTTTGCTAGTTGATAACCAATAAACAGATCTTCGGATGCCTTGTACTTTACTTTATTACAATTGGTCAAGTATTTGTCTTCGAGCTTCGACGGTGTTGATCTCTGGCTTCGATCTCGATCTTGAATTCTACCGGAAAGAACCAAACGCCCGAAAGAGAGGGAAAAAATCAACACATGGCATTGATGCAATGGTCAAACAAGTATGATGATATGACAAGTTAATTTGTATTGAAATAAACCCCTAAAGCATGATCGACAACTTAATCGGGGTTCCGAGGGGTGCAAACCCTAACTCGGGGAAACTCCAGAATTACCTGTGATGGGTTACTAGGTTGTTCTAATTAAACTTGCTATGAAAGTTGTTGAACAATGCATGATTATATCTTAGATAGGTACTTCTCATTTTTCTGAACATTTTGATATATTATACATATTTTTCTGACTTACAAATAATTAGAATATGAATTTTACAAGATTACAACATTTTAAATCATTAAAAAGGTTTATTGCATCAGCATGACGCATGGCTGACATCATCAGACCGAACAGATACTTTTAACACAGCAGCAGAGGCTACTCACAGTGACTGACTGATGGGCCCTAGGCCACATCAGCAGCCACGTGGGCAAAAGGGACCCACAACAAGTTGACCACCTTGACCACGCGTCGGCTGACGTCATGATGACGTTGGTATGACATCATCTCGGTGGTTGCTCTCAGTTCGACGACGGGGAGGACTTCTGGGTGCGCTGAGACAAGCGGGAGCGGTCGAGGCTGGCTCGGTATGACGCAAGCGATCATTTAGTGGTCGCGCCGCTGGATTTTGACCACAGGAGGAGCTTCGGCGACCCTGTCCGCGGTGGCGGGCGGCAGTTGCACGACGGGGGAGCGACAAAGAGCGTGAGGGAGGGAAAGGAGGGGTACCTGAGCACCAGCATCTCACCACGAGCGTGACGGTGGTGACGGGAAGGGGGGAGAGGTCGGAAAGAGGCTAATCGACGGCGGTGAGCCTCGTCGGGGTCGGGGGAGAAGCGGTTGATGGAGCTCGATTCCACGCTCCCCTCTCTGATTATTTTGGCAGGGCAGCAGAGGGAGTCAAAGAGGAGCATGTGGCGTCGTCTGCGAGGCTCGATGAAGCTTCAAATGGCGGCGAACGTCGGTAACTGGCGGGGCTAGGGTTCGGGTCCACTGGGTAGAGGAAGAGAGGCGCGCGCGAGGGGGAAGATAAGACCAGGGGAGGAGAGACGTGCACAGCGCGGCGGATCCTTATCCTCATTCCAGGCGGCGGCGGGGATCGTGGCTCTGCAGGCGTCATCAGGTAGTAGAGGCGGTGACAGGCGGCTGCTTCACTGTGGTGACCCAGCATACCACTGCATGTGTAGTATACTATAGTCGTTGACATGACATCCATAGAACACCGTTCTGTAAATATCACATCTCTCAGAGTGGTACAACAGAAACATTGCGGGTCCATATTACAAATATACACACCTTATTATTATTACAATACCTAAAGTTCAAGACTTCCAAAAGGTTAAACTTACAAACCAAAATATAAAGTGTTTCAGTGGAATTTAAAAGTAACAACTCCGACTAGAAGTTGAGATCAACAGCTTATTCTATAAAGTTCATGTCGCTCGGCTCTGTTGGTTACTACTAACTAGAGATACGTAGTTGGACTCGTTATCATTGACACCATGGCGGATTTCGTAATCCACTCCTTCAACACCTCTAGACAGATCAGGTTCTTCGTAGAACACATCTTCTTGGCATTCGGCTGCATACATTGGCACGTCTTCGGGATCCTCAGAGTCTAAGCAATGCATCAAAGGAAAGAATGAGTAACGGCGTTACCCAACAAGTTCATTATATGCAAGGTGGGAAGTTTGATGCTCTAACTACCACCTCGGATTATAAATCCTTGGCACTATGTAGGTTTCGTAAATCTTTCTTCAAAGATTGATTTTATTATGAAGAACTATGACCATCAGCCTTCACAGGTTGACCAAAACTTTCATGGAGTTCCTTTCCTGCCGCGTTCGTAGCTCCTTCCCGGAACAGGGAGTAACAAGTTATAGTTCTTACACTCGGCAGAGGTGCGTTACTTTACCCATGAGAGATCAACTCCTTGTTGCAACCAGGCGTACTTCCCCATCCACAATTCCATGATGTCGGGCCCAATAGTTGGTCCAAGCCAATCACTGCCCCCTTCGCGACCTCGCATGCCTCCTTGGTGTACACCATGCCCACATAATGAATTACGGCAATGGTTTGTACAAACCGTTAGATGCCAGAACTATCGTGGGATGATGAGGGTTCCCACCCATATGTTGCATATCCTCTACGAATTACCAATTAATATGCACGCTACGAGGATAACAGCCACGACCTGCACATCCGGCTTCATGCGAGAGGAAGAAGATACAGCTGACTTCTCTGTCCCATTCCAAATCTCATGGCTAACGCGTAATATTCGGCGCTAGAATCACTGATGTCAGGGGTTATTAAGTCCCTAATTGATTATCATTATTTGCAATTAGAACCCTAAGTTCTATTGCTCCATTATATCATCACTTAGGATGATATCTATGATTTCTTTATTTGTGAAAATAATATTTTCTTTCTTTTATAGCATATATGATAACACACAATTTGCAAATACTTTGATAAAGATTCTTCAAAGGACATGAGCAAGTGATGAACTTGCCTTGTGATGGCAAGGTAGTGAAATCTGATGCTTACACTGGACCTTAAGCTTCTATGTCTACAAAACATCATTATTGCCCGGTAAGGACAATATCTAAAGAAGCAAAATGGATATGCAAGTAATGTAATGCATCATTTAGTTTGATCTGCATTTCCCCCATTATTAATAAAATTCATTTTAATAATAAAGGATTTATAAATATTAATTTTTTTAATATTTATAATTTATATTGAACTATTTTATTTTATTTTTTCTTTATTTGACTTTTATTGTTTAATAATTCTTTTTAGGAATTATCACTTAAATATCAAAAATTGTTATTAAATATTTATTTATTATTTTTCAAAAATACTAAAATATTAATATATAATGAAAGTGATTTTTATTTATTTTTATTTATTTTTATCATCTTTTAATACTTTTGTAAAATTCCATAAGGAATATATAATTTACAAAATTCTTAATAAGATGTATATGTCAAAAAATTTATATTTCAATTTATTTGGATAGTTTGGATTTTTGTAAATCCAAAAATATTTTATTTATAATTTTTGGATTTTTATTTTATTTTCTAGAATTTTTATTGAGTTTAGGGGCATTTTGGTCTTTTCCTATTTATTAAAACAGATTTTAATTGACTTGGGCTGGCCATTTGGGCTTATTGGGCCCTTGTGGCCCAATAGGTGGTCAAAATCATCACCCCAAGGGTTTCGGCCCACCCAACCCATTCACTTTATTTCTTCTTCGTTCTTACCTCTCTCCTCGACCCTCAGGTTCAAGGCCATGGCGATGGCCGCCGTGGCTTCCCCCGGCCGCCTGTGGTATAGGGCAAGGTTTGACACGCCTGCTCATCCGTCCATTCGATTTCACTCCGGGCTTCCCGTGCGGGCTTCACCTGCTCGAACCCTAGGGTTTGGGAGTGCCGCCACCGCCAGCTCCTCCCGCGGTGGTGTCTGGTCAGCCGCTTTGGCCATCGTCGTGGCTAGTGCAGGTTGCAGCGCCCTCTGGGTGCTCCCTATGCCTTTGCGGGCTCGTCGGCCAATCTGCTTCCTCTTCAATTCGTCAGCGAGGACCCCGGGTAAGTTACCTCTATGGATCTTGTTCATCCTATCACCATGAATCTCTCTGTGTGTATCTAGTGGATACTCATGCCTAGTGACCATGTTCTGATTAGGGTTCACCTCCTAATTAGGGTTCTTGTCCTGATTAGGGTTCATAAACCCCTGTTGATCATATCCATGATGCTTTAGATCTAGTGGTGATCATCCTTGAGCATGAGGAATGATTGTTTGCTGTGGATCATTATTTGTAGTTGGCTTTGGTGATGCTAGTGGCTTGTCAGACTTATTCCAGTGGTAATTTACTATGATCCTATGTTAGTGTTTCTATGGAATCCCTAATTGGAAATGTTGTTGATCTGAGAACCTTCCACTGTCAAGATGTTTATACTGACAGTAGGTCTCTCAGTAATTGCTTACTGCAATTATAATGGTGGGCTTACTGTTATCTGGTTACTGCAATTATAATGGTGGATATGCTTTTGAATTTTGAAACTTACTGTTATCTGGTTACTTTTACCTTGCTGGTGAAATTTGCCCCTCTTGGCTGTCATTTGACTTCTGGCTTAAAATTTATGAAAGATAAATTCTTTCATATTGGTGAAACTTGCCCCTTTTTAATAATTTCTCAATGATGAACTTGTTCAGTGCACCTCACTGACATGTCTGAGAGAAAAAAACAATTCTAACACTAACCTTTTATTTAGTTTCTGTTTGTTTTGCAGGTACAGATTTAAAGTGAAGATTGTAGTTTAGGTTTTCTTTTATAGAATAGTTATAAAATAATCCAATGTAATCTTCTTATTCTTTTGTAATTTTCATTTTATTATTTTGTAATCTTCATTTTATTCTTCTGTAATAAAGATTATATAATTTTCAATAAAGAAATATTCTTATCCTTTATTCATTTGTTATTGTGAAGTTTGGAAATGATTTCAATAAGTTACATTTTTGTAACTTGTTTATATATTGATAATATGGAATAAGTTTTCATATTCTTTATTGTTTTTCTTTAAATAGAATTTAAGTTGTAATAGTTAACTCATAATTAAATTAAGATTCAAAACTTATTCGTAATTCATTTGAATTATAATTCAAACTCTCAAGTTTAAAATTCAAATTCACTTTTCAAACACTTAATTCCTCAAAGATCATATCAAAGTCTATAGCAATCATCCCTTAAGACTAAACCTAATCTCAAAGTATGAAAGAAACCTTGATCACTTTAGGGTTTTATTTGGCGAAAATTTTACCCACATTTTCATGGATGAATGCATGCAACATTCCAAATTCCTAAATCTACCCTTCGTTAGTTCCTAAACGCTGGGATGTTACATACTTCCCCCCTTAAATTAAACTTCTTCCCGATGTTTGTGGAGATGTACCTGAATAGTTCTGGATAGGCTTTTCTTAAATCCTCTTCTTTCTCCCATGTGGCTTCCCTTTCAAGGTGATGTTCCCACTGTACCTTGCAGTATTCGATTTCTCTGTTCCTCAATCTTTTCTAGTTTTCTTCCAGAATCTTACAGGGCTTTTCAATATAGGCCAGGTCTGCTTGTAGTTTTATCTCCTGGTGTGTGATTGCATCATCTGGAACTTTCAAACATTTACGAAGTTGTGACACATGGAAAACATGATGCACTTGAGCCAATCTTGATGGTAACTCTAATGCATAAGCTATAGTTTTGTTTTGACTCAGTATCTTGAATGGTCCGATGTATCTTGGACTTAATTTTTCCTTTAACTCTGAATCTTTTCACCCCTTTCATTGGACTTACTTTCAAATAGACCATATCTCCCACTTCTGGATGCCATGATCTTTGACTTTGATCCGCATAACTTTTCTGCCTGCTCTGGGCTATTTTCAATCTATCCCTAATCTTATCAATGATATCTTGTCTTTCCTTGATATAATCTGGCGCAAATTCTTTGCTTCTTCCAGGCTCATACCAACATATTGGTGATCTACACTTCCTTCCATACAAAACTTGGTATGGGGCTGCCTTTAGACTACTTCTCGGCATTATATTTTTGATTCACCGGAATAAAATGTGCACTCTTAGTAAGTTTGTCCATAATTACCCATATCATATCCTTCCTTTTTGGTTTCATGGGCAATCCTGTGATGAATTCCATACCTATTTCCTCCCACTTCCGTTCAGGAATTTCCAAGGGTTGTAATGGTCCTGCTGGACTTTGATGTTCAGCCTTCACCCTTTGACAAGTATGGCATTCAGATACATATTTTGCAATGTCTCTTTTCATGTTATTCCACCAGAATAGTTCTTTCAAATCCATATACCTCTTAGTACTCCCTGGATGTATAGAATATGGTGTTTCATGTGCTTCTCTGAGTATGATATCACGAATCTCAGTCACATCTGGAACACAAAGACGGTCTTGAAACCATAAAGACCCATAATCCCCAAGGCGAAAAACTAATTTTTGCCCTTGAGATATCCTCCGAATTTCCTCAACAATAAAAGGATCTTTTGCTTGATGTCTAAAAATTTCTTGCTTAAGATCACTGTCCTGCTCTGCAACTACCTGCATAGTAGCTAATCCTCCAAGAACCTCTATTCTAATAAATTGAAGTTCTAATCTTTCTAAGTCCATTTGTAACTCCTTTGGTAACTCCCGATTACTAGGCTGAATATCTGCACTCTTTCTACTTAAAGCATCTGCTACAAAATTTGCTTTCCCTGGGGTGTAGTTGATTGTTAAATCATAATCCTTGATTAGCTCCAACCAACGCTTCTGTCTCATATTCAATTCCTTTTGAGTGAAGAAATATTTGAGGCTTTTATGGTCGGTGTATAACTCACATCTGGCTCCATAAAGAAAATGCCTCCATCCTTTCAGCGCAAAAACTACTACTGCTAGCTCTAAATCATGAGTTGTATAGTTGACTTCATGTGGTTTCAGTTGTCTTGAACCATAAGCAATCACTTTCCAATCTTGCATTAATACACAACCCAAACCTTCTTTAGACGCATCACAGTATACGGTGAAATCCTTCCCTATTTCAGGAACTGCTAAGATTGGAGCTATGGTTAATATAGTCTTCAACTCTTGAAAACTTGCTTCACATTTCTCATCCCACTTGAATGGTGTATTCTTCCTTAATAGTTTGTTCATTGGTCCGGCTATTTTCGAGAAACCTTCAATGAATCTCTGATAATAACCAGTCATTCCTAAGAAACCTCAAATTTGCTTCACATTGGTCGGTGCAGTCCACTCTAGTACTGACTGAACCTTAGATGGATTTACAGCAATTCCATCTTTACTGATCACATGACGAGGAATTCTACCTCATCAAGCTAAAATTCACACTTAATGAATTTAGCATAAAGTTTGTGTTCTCTTAAAGTCTGCAATGCTATTCTCAAATGATCAGCATGCTCTTCCTTATCCTTGGAATATATCAAAATATCATCAATAAAGACTATGACGGACTTGTCCAAATATGGCATGAAGATCTTGTTCATCAGATTCATGAATATTGCTGGTGCATTGGTCAAACCAAATGGTACTACCAGATACTCATGGTGCCCATATCTTGAGACAAATACTGTCTTTGGAACATCTTCCGGTTTGATTTTTATTTGATTGTATCCAGATCTTAAATCGATCTTTGAAAATACTCCAGCTCCTTTCACTTGATCAAATAAATCTTGAATTCTTGGTAAAGGATACTTATTCTTGATAGTAACATTGTTTAGATTTCTATAATCTCCACACATTCTTCTTCCACCATCTCTCTTATCCACAAAGATTACTGGTGTTCCCCATGGAGATACACTTTCCTGAATAAATCCTTTTCTGGCTAACTCATCAATTTTCTCTTTGAGTTCTTTCAACTCTTTGGGTCCCATCTTATATGGTGCTTGAACTATTGGTGATGTACCAGGAATTAGGTCAATAGTGAACTCTATCTCCCGGTCTGGTGGCATTCCCGGTAGCTCTGCTGGAAAAACATCTTGGAATTCATTAACTATAGGAATCTCTTCCAATTTGACCTCTTTCATTGAGTTTAACTGCAGATCCACCATGATATGACTGTGCTTATCTGCTTAGTAAACTATCCTTGCTCCACTTGGAGTTTTGATTGTGACAGTTTTCTCCTCACAATTTATCTGAGCTCTGTGTTCCATCATCCAATGCATTCCCAGCACTACTGTAATTCCCTTCAAAGGAATCACATAAAGGTCTGCAAAATATGTACAACCACAAATCGAGATAACTTGATCTTGTTTTATGTGGCATACAATCACATTCCCTCTTGCCGTAACTACGGTCATAGGACTTTCTAACGTTGCCCTTCTAATCCCAAACTTATCAAAAAATTCTTCACAAATGAATGAAGTAGTTGCACTAGTATCAAATAGAACTTTGCCTAGATTGGTAAGGATATTGAGCGTACCTATCACTGCATGCTCCGAATTATCCACCTCCTCGAGGGTTGCACAGTTCCGTTTCCCGGTAGGTCGGTTCCTCTTGCCATTGTTGTTCTTGCCATTATTTCCTCCTTTATTGGGATGTCCATTTCCTCCACTGGCTTGTCCTCCTCCCTTGGTAGGCCAACCTCCAAGTGGTTTGCTCGGACAATCGGGCTTGATATGTCCCTTCTGACCACAACCGTAACAGATCACTACAGGCTTTTTGCATTCCCTTTGAAAATGCCCTGGAATTCCACAATTGTTACAAATAACATTCCTTCTCGGATTGGATTGATTTCCACCACTGTCCTTGGTACTGTTATTGTTATTGTTGCCATAATTCCTGTTTCGAGGTTTGAACTCCAGGTTAGGTTTAGGTTTGCTTGCTTGTATCCTCTTGGTTTCCTTTTTGGCTCTGTTCCTCCTATCCTCTTGGACATTCTTGTAGTCATCTTCAAAAGTAATGGCTGCATCCAACAGCTGCTGATAAGTTTGCTTGTTGGCTAACCTTAGTTGCATCTCCACAAATGGATTTAATCCACGCAGGAAACGCTTCTTCTGCTTCTCTTCAGTGTTGACATCCTCCTCAGCATAACGAGACATTTGACTAAACTCCCGGATGTACTTCATGACACTCGTATATCCTTGCTAAAGCACCTCAAATTCTCTCCACTTCAACTCCATAACACTTTATGGAACATGATATTCACGGAATCTCTGCTTGAACTCTTCCTAGGTAAACTCCCTTCCTGGTTGTTGCATGGCCAACTGATTTTCCCACCATGATGCTGCAGGTCCAGTCAGCAGATGAGTTGCATACCTCAATTTCTCCTCATCATTGCAGCCTACAGTTTTCAGCTTCCTTTCAGTATCTGCTATCCAGTATTCTGCATCCATTGGTTTAGGAGCTGATGCAAAAGGTAACGGTCTTGCATTCTGGAAATCAGATAGACTCACTCCTCCACCTTCAGGTGCCCTCTGATTTTGTCGTCCCAGCAACTCTTCCATGAACTTGTTCTGGTTCTCTTGCATCATTTGCATATACTGCATAAAGTTCTGCTCCATTAACGTCCTCATTGGTGGTGGTAATGTTCCTTGATTTGCTGCATCTGCATCGGCCTTCTCCTTGGCCTCTCGCTCCATCCGTTGCTACTCACTTTACATTTCTACACCCATATCCATGACCCTCTAGTCCTGCAACATAAAGCGAATACCCATAATTACATCATGCACATGTGTTCTAAGCTCGACTTTACGCATAGAACTAGTCACACAATGAATATCCAAAGAAAAATCCAAATATGCATTTCACAATATTTTACATATATCATAATGATACAAAGTTTTTATATAATATACCATATAGGTATAATCACAAAACTACCTTATTACTTGGAGTACAATACACGATACTTGATATCACTATCTAATTGCCTTCTTCTAGTAGTAACTACGCTCATCATACATGCCTGATGTCCAACCGTGATGATGTGTTGTTCGTCGCACAGTTTGTGGAACATATGTCCTTCCAGAAGGAACATACTATGTATCTGAAGTGTCAGGACTTGAGTCATTACTCAACTCGGCGCATTGACTCTCCTCATTTCGGAAAAGTCTTCAGAAACATATTCAACATTATCTCCAGCCTGCATCTCATGAGCTTCATTCCTCGAGTTGTCAACAGGATACGCAGATCCTGCTGCTTCCCAGGTGCTCTCTTGGGCAAGGTAATTAAACACTGGAT
Source organism: Avena longiglumis (assembly GCA_030063025.1). Taxonomy (NCBI): domain Eukaryota; kingdom Viridiplantae; phylum Streptophyta; class Magnoliopsida; order Poales; family Poaceae; genus Avena; species Avena longiglumis. The sequence goes on from CP125976.1 coordinate 475,111,718, forward strand.
AATGTATATTCCCTGGGTTTTGAGAAGATGTTGATGATTTAAACACTCTCTCCTCCGGATCTTCTTCTTCATCCTGACTATCTATTGACATGGTATTTCTACTACTATTATTAGGGTTCATTCTTGCACCCATCCAACTAGATTGTCCAACATTCCTGTCGGAACCATCTGTGGACATCTGGTGTTCATGAGATCCATTATATGATCCCATTCTCCAACCATCCGAATTCTCAATAGTAAGTTCTGAGTCAGAACCATCCTCTGAGCCTTGTGGTACTACATACCTCATATCCATAGTAGGATCATGTATAGGTTCAGGTCTTGGTGAATAAGGATATGGTATAAAAGATTCAGGATATATATGTATATCCTTAAATATAGGTGTTGCACAACTACTTGCTTCCTTCTCTAACTGGAATGCTAGCTGCTTCCTCCTTTCCGGATCAGTTAAATCCTCTAACATATCATTTTTATCTTCGACAATCACTTGATGTGTCTTATAAAAAGACGCAACGAGTGTTCGATATCTATCCATAAACTTGGAAGCTAACTTAGGATGCTTCTTAACCAAAGTAAGATGATCCGGTATAGGCTCCGAGTCTATAGAATCATGAGGTATCACAGAGAATGTGCTACCTTCTAGCTCCTTGGTTTTCTGCTCTCGAATATTAGCTATCGCCTCCACAAAAGCAACATGATATGCTGCTAAATGACTCCTACCTTCCCCTATAGGTATATCATGATATAATCCAAGCTTCTCTGGAAGTTGGATACTCACACGATACTTGGATAACATCCGGCCATCAAGGTAAGTGATAGTGTTCACTGGAATTCTAGTTGGACAACTAAAGAGCTTTAAAAGTTGACGAAGTTGGTCTGTGAATGATCCTTGATAATCATCAAGAGTCTCCTCTTTCCTTACCAAAGTCTGTTTTGGAAACTTTGGTGCCATATCTCTGTATATCAGAAAAAATAATTTTGATTAGTATCCAATGATTTATTGCATCATAACAAAGAATTATTGCACTAAAATATATAACAGAATATTCTCATTTGAATACCCATTACATTACTTTTAGAGAAATCTTTATCGTTGCTAATTTTCCTACAGGTAATACCCTTTACTAGGTTTCCGACCTAAGGTCAAAGCAATTTCCTCTGATACCAACTGCGGTGACCCAGCATACCACTGCATGTGTAGTATACTATAGTCGTTGACATGACATCCACAGAACACCGTTCTGTAAATATCACATCTCTCAGAGTGGTACAATAGAAACATTGCGGGTCCATATTACAAATATACACACCTTATTATTATTACAATACCGGAAGTTCAAGACTTCCAAAAGGTTCAACTTACAAACCAAAATATAAAGTGTTTCAGCGGAATTTAAAACTAACAACTCTGACTAGAAGTTGAGCTCAACAGCTTATTCTATAGAGTTCATGCTTCTCGGCTCCGTTGGTTACTACTAACTAGGGATACTTAGTTGGACTCGTTATCATCGACACCATGGCGGATTTCGTAATCCACTCCTTCAACACCTCCGGACAGATCAGGTTCTTCGTAGAACACATATTCTTGGCATTCGACTGCATACATTGGCTCATCTTTGGGATCCTCAGAGTCTAAGAAAGGGATCAAAGGAAAGAATGAGTAACAGCGTTACCCAACAAGTTCATTATATCCAAGGTGGGAAGTTTGATGCTCTAACTACCACCTCACATTATAAATCCTTGGCACTATGAAGTTTTCGTAAATCTTTCTTCAAAGATTGATTTTATTATGAAGAACTATGACCATCATCCTTCACAGGTTGACCAAAAATTTCATGGAGTTCCTTTCCTGCCGCGTTCGTAGCTCCTTCCCAGAACAGGGAGTAAAAAGTTACAGTTCTTACACTCTGCAGAGGTGCATTACTTTACCCATGAGAGATCAACTCCTTGTTGCAACCGGGCATACTTTCCCGTCCACAATTCCATGATGTGGGGCGCAGTAGTTGGTCCAAGCCAATCACTTCCCCTCGCCAAGATGCCTCCTTGGTGTACACCATGCCCACATAATGAATTACGGCAATGGTTTGTACAAACCGTTAGATGCCAGAACTATCGTGGGACGATGAGGGTTCCCACCCATATGCTGCATATCCTCTATGAATTACCAATTAATATGCATGCTACGAGGATAACATCCATGACCTGCACATCCGTCTTCATGCGAGAGGAAGAAGATACAGCTGACTTCTCTGTCCCATTCCAAATCTCATGGCTAACGCGTAATATATGGCGCTAGAATCACCGATGTCAGGGGTTATTAAGTCCCTACTTGATTATCATTGTTTGCAACTAGAACCCTAAGTTCTATTGCTCCATTATATCATTACTTAGGATGATATCTATGATTTCTTTATTTGTGAAAATAATATTTTCTTTCTTTTATAGCATATATGATAACACACAATTTGCAAATACTTTGATAAAGACTCTTCAAAGGACATGAGAAAGTGATGAACTTGCCTTGTGATGGAAAGGTAGTGAAGTCTGATGCTTACACTGGACCTTGAGCTTCTATGTCTAAAAAACATCATTATTGCCCGATAAGGACAATATTTAAAGAAACAAAATGGTTATGCAAGTAATGTAATGCATCATTTAGTTTGATTTGCATTTCCCCCATTATTAATAAAATTCATTTTAATAATAAAGGATTTATAAATATTAATTTTTTAATATTTATAATTTATATTGAACTATTTTATTTTATTTTTTCTTTATTTGACTTTTATTGTTGAATAATTCTTTTTAGGAATTATCACTTAAATATCAAAAATTGATATTAAATATTTATTTAGTATTTTTCAAAAATACTACAATATTAATATATAATGAAAGTGATTTTTATTTATTTTTATCATCTTTCAATAATTTTGTAAAATTCCATAAGGAATATATAATTTACAAAATTCTTAATAAAATTTAAATGTCAAAAATTTTATATTTCAATTTATTTGGATAGTTTGGATTTTTCTAAATCCAATAGGGCAGGGTTAAAATCATCACCCCGAGGGTTTCGGCCCACCCAGCCCATTCACTCTGTTTCTTCTTCGTTCTTACCTCTCTCCTCTACCCTCGGTTCGGCCACGCCATTGGCGATGGTCACGACGTGGCTTCCCCTCACCGCTGCCGTGGTGCAGGGCGAGGTTTGCAACTACGCTCGTTCATCTGGTCCAATTCGATTTGACTCCGGGGCTTCCTTGTGGCCAGGTTCACCCGTTCCCGAACCCTAGGGTTTGGGGAAAGTGCTACCGCCGCCGCAGTTCCTCCTGTGGTGGTGTGCTGTGTTCGTGTACTGTTGTGGCTGTCGCCGTGGCTGGTGCAGGCTGCAGCGCCCTCTGGGTGCTCCCTGTGCCGCCGCGGGCTCGTCGGCCAATCTGCTTCCTCTTCAATTCGTCAGCGAGGACCCCGGGTAAGTTACCTCTATGGATCTTGTTCATCCTATCACCATGAATCTCTCTGTGTGTATCTAGTGGCTAATCGTGCCTAGTGATTACATTCTGATTAGGGTTCACCTCCTAATTAGGGTTCTTGTCCTGATTAGGGTTCATAACCCCCTGTTGATCATATCCATGATGCTTTAGAGCTAGTGGTGATCATCCTTGAGCATGAGGAATGATTGTTTGTTGTGGATCATTATTTGTAGTTGGCTTTGGTGATGCTAGTGGCTTGTCAGACTTATTCCAGTGGTAATTTACTATGATCCTATGTTAGTGTTTCTATGGAATCCCTAATTGGAAATGTTGTTGATCTGAGAACCTTCAACTGTCAAGATGTTTATACTGACAGTAGGTCTCTCAGTGATTGATTACTGCAGTTATAATGGTGGGCTTGTATGAGAATATACATACTGAATATAATCATTACATGTTAATGATTTTCTGTGGATATATAGATAAATTTGATGTTGATTCCTGGCATTTGGCTTCAGGAAGATGATATTTGTTGGCTTGTCCCTTTTATTTGTGAAATCTAAGTAAAGATTGGGATTAGCTCATTAGAACTTGTCCTTGTGATACCATTATAATGTGGCACACAAGTGATTGAGTTTTACTCCTGATCTTAGCTCTGACAATACTAGTGATTAATACTGGCAAGATAAAATGAAAGCTTCTCTTAACTCTCCTGCCTATGATGTTGGTCTGAGGCTTTAGGATTTTAGGTCCTGGTTAGTTGAGAAATAGTTTGTTTGTAACTTGTAATATTAGAGGTGCTACTCCCTCTGGGAGATGTGCCCTGGTCTGATAAGAACAATTGAAGAATTATTTAAGTTGCATATGCTAACACCAAACTCTGTGAGGCTGGTCTGAGAGATTGGTGCTTTTGGCTTAGTTTAATTTCTGATCTTTATACTTGAAATCTCTAGGATAGATTCACCTCACTTGGATGATTATTGAGAGATTGTTTCATAAAACAACACATGCTTTTGTCTAGATACTATGATTAGATCATGTGATGGTTTTATGATACTCACCACAAAATCTGATGATTGTGGAGTAAGGTGGTGATGTTGATCTTGTTTTGCTGAGCTCCTGAGCTTGACCATGAGCTAGCCTGCTCCTCCTAGCTCCTGGAATTGATCTTGTTGTCCAACTGATCTTTCCCCCTCCTTATATCACCATCATGGTGATGAGATCTTGGCTTTGGTTGGTTTGGTTGCTGGCCGTTGTGCTTGATTAGCTGTTGCCTAAGCTAGTTGTTCTTGTGTGCAAGCAGTGGAGAGATGCACTAGTGCCTCTCCACGGCTGTGTTGATGGTTTTGTGAGTTTGGGGCTGTGCTGTGAAGCTGGCAGCACATCACATGCGGTTAGTTGTGTGTCCTGCTTGTGTGCTTGCTGTGCACTTGTGGATATGCTTTGGAATTTTGAAAATTACTTTATCTGGTTACTTTTACCTGGCTGGTGAAATTTGCCCCTCTTGGCTATCATTTGACTTCTGGCTTAAAATTTATGAAAGATAAATTCTTTCATATTGGTGAAACTTGCCCCTTTTTAATAATTTCTCAATGATGAACTTGTTCAGTGCACCTCACTAACATGTCTGAGAGAGAAAAATTCTATCACTAACCTTTTATTTAGTTTCTGTTTGTTTTGCGGGTACAGATTTAAAGTGAAGATTGTAGTTTAGGTTTTCTTTTATTGAATAGTTATAGAATAATCCAATGTAATCTTCTTATTCTTTTGTAATTTTCATTTTATTATTTTGTAATCTTCATTTTATTCTTCTGTAATAAAGATAATATAATTTTCAATAAAGAAATATTCTTATCCTTTATTCATTTGTTATTGTGAAGTTTGGAATGATTTCAATAAGTTACATTTTTGTAACTTGTTTATATATTGATAATATGGAATAAGTTTTCATATTCTTTATTGTTTTTCTTTAAATAGAATTTAAGTTGTAATAGTTAACTCTTAATTAAATTAAGATTCAAAACTTATTCCTAATTCATTTGAATTATAATTCAAACTCTCAAGTTTAAAATTCAAATTCACTTTTCAAACACTTAATTCCTCAAAGATCATATCAAAGTCTATAGAAATCATCCTTTAAGACTAAACCTAATCTGAAAGTATGAAAGAAACCTTGATCACTTTAGGTTTTTATTTGGCAAAAATTTTACCCATATTTTCATAGATGAATGCATGCAACATTCCAAATTCCTAAATCTACCCTTTGTTAGTTCCTAAATGCTGGGATGTTACAGACTTCCCCCCTAAAATTAAACTTCTTCCCGGAGTTTGTGGAGATGTACCTGAATAGTTCTGGATAGGCTTTTCTTAAATCCTCTTCTTTCTCCGATGTGGCTTCCCTTTCAGGGTGATGTTCCCACTGTACCTTGCAGTATTTGATTGCTCTGTTCCTCAATCTTTTCTCGTTTTCTTCCAGAATCTTACAGGGCTTTTCAATATAGGTCAAGTCTGCTTGTAGTTCTATCTCCTGGTGTGTGATTGCATCATCTGGAACTTCCAAACATTTACGAAGTTGTGACACATGGAAAACATTATGCACTTGAGCCAATCTTGATGGTAACTCTAATGCATAAGCTATAGTTCTATTTTGACTCAGTATCTTGAATGGTCCGATGTATCTTGGACTTAATTTTCCTTTAACTCCGAATCTTTTCACCCCTTTCATTGGACTTACTTTCAAATAGACCATATCTCCCACTTCTGGATCCCATGATCTTCGACTTTGATCCGCATTACTTTTCTGCCTGCTCTGGGCTATTTTCAGTCTATCCCTGATCTTATCAATGATATCTTGTCTTTCCTTGATATAATATGTCGCAAATTCTTTGGTGCTTCCAATATCATACCAACATATTAGTGATCTACACTTCCTTCCAAACAAAACTTGGTATGTGGCTGCCTTTAGACTACTCTGATAGCTATTGTTATAAGAAAATTCTGCCAATGGTAGATGATCTTCCCATGTTCTCCAAAATCTAGTGCACAAGCTCTTAACATGTCTTCTAGTATTTGATTTGTTCTTTCAGTTTGACCTCTTGTCTCAGGATGATATGATGTGCTGAAATCTAACTTTGAACCAAGTGCTTCATGCAATTGCTTCCAAAATGCGGAAGTAAACACTGATCCCCTATCAGTTACGATCTTTTTGGGTACTTCATGCTTACTTACTATCTCTTTGACATATACCTCAACTAACTTATCGGCATTATCTTTTTGATTCACCAGAATAAAATGTGCACTCTTAGTAAGTTTGTCCACAATTACCCATATCATATCCTTCATTTTTGGTGTCATGGGCAATCCTGTGATGAAGTCCATACCTATTTCCTCCCACTTCCATTAAGGAATTTCCAAGGGTTGTAATGGTCCTGCTGGACTTTGATGTTCAGCCTTCACCCTTTGACAAGTATGGCATTCAGATACATATTTTGCAATGTCTCTTTTCATGTTATTCCACCAGAATAGTTCTTTCAAATCCATATACATCTTAGTACTCCCTGGATGTATAGAATATGGTGTTTCATGTGCTTCTCTGAGTATGATATCACGAATCTCAGTCACATCTGGAACACAAACACGGTCTTGAAACCATAAAGACCCATAATCCCCAAGGCAAAAAACTAATTTTTGCCCTTGAGATATCCTCCGAATTTCCTCAACAATAAAAGGATCTTCTGCTTGATGTCTAAAAATTTCTTGCTTAAGATCACTGTCCTGCTCTGCAACTACATGCATAGTAGCTAATCCTCCAAGAACCTCTGTTCTAATAAATTGAAGTTCTAATTTTTCCAAGTCCATTTGTAACTCCTTTGGTAACTCCCGATTACTAGGCTGAATATCTGCACTCTTTCTGCTTAAAGCATCTGCTACAACATTTGCTTTCCCTGGGGTGTAGTTGATTGTTAAATCATAATCCTTGATTAGCTCCAACCAACGCTTCTGTCTCATATTCAATTCCTTTTGAGTGAAGAAATATTTGAGGCTTTTATGGTCGGTGTATAACTGTAGAGGTCCCAATCTTTAATAAGATAGAGCCCCATGTGTTTACAATGCTAGTCCCTGGATCAATAGCTAGCATCCACAGTTTAAGATGAAATATCAAGATACAGAGGTCATAACATAACTTTATAACCAGGAATAACATAATTTTATTAAATCTTACATAGCTCATTTGGCTATTACATTACATTGCAGCGGAATAACTATACTCATGGGTCCTTCATCTTCAAAGTGCCACAGGCAAATGCTGGTTGTAGACTTTGTAATCCTAGTCAATCAAACTTCACTAAAATCAATCAAACCTGCAACATTACAAGTTACAGCCACAAGGGTCAATACATTTGAATTGTATTGGCAAGTTTCACTGTTATGTATAATATAAGTGGATCCTATCATTACATGCAAAATTTGGCTAAGTATATTTTTAGGCTCATTTGCATAAAGCAATATTTTATCTTATCTTTTCAAAAGGGTTTTGGTCCTTTGTCAAATCTCTTTTCCAAGTTCCTTGAACTCCTTGGTACAAACTCAAGTGTTCAAGTCCTTGTCAAAATTTCTTGAGCACCTTGGTAACCCCAAGTGCAACAAGCCTTATCAAAATCTCATGAGTTCCTTGGTAACCCCAAGTACATCAAGTGTTTAAGCAAAATCTCTTGAGCACCTTGGTAACCCCAAGTGCATCAAGCTTAACAAAATCTCTTTGAATTCCTTGGTAGACACACAAGGGCATCAAGTTTTTATTTTAGAAGTTGGAATGTCGAGATCTCCCATAGTTCAAACTTTAGTTGCTCAGTATTGTCCATAACCGGGGACACGGCTAAGTACTTAGATTTTATTAACTTCTGCAGAAGGAGTACACTTTACCCACATGTCACAATCCCACCCTTATGCCACCAGCGGCCTACTGGATTAGTGCTCACCAAGATGGAGTACTGGCAGACTGAGAATGTGACGAAGTCTTTCCAAAAGGTCCTCACATACATCATTGCTAGCTTGTCTTCAGCCCCCATGAAGCATTCCAGATCCCCATGTCCGGTAACTAAAGACAATGTATGGGTCTTCCTAATGTAGTTGACTAAGCCAGAGCCATAATAGCATGTGGTTGCACACGAAAGCCACAATTGGAGAAACATGTTCAATCTCTAAGTTTCCTAGGTGGTTTTCTTTTGGAGCACAACACAAAGTGATTCCCATAGACATGGTTCCTTTTGTTGCCACCTTCTCCAAGACTTAAAGTATCCACCACCTAGGTGGTTCATTGAGTCCTTGTTTTATTATGTAAAACACAAGTCCTTTTCTCAACCTTTGTAAAATCTCAACATGTATCTCTTTTCAAAATATAGCATGGCTAAGCATGTATCAACTACAATATTTCACTAAGGAGTGTATAGGGAATCCTATTAGGATTTAGCATAGCATAAGTATAAAGATATCTTTTTCATGCATGTTTTCATAATCCACTAAGTATAATGAAAATAGTAGGACTTTTGTATGATAGTGTAACTTGCCTTTTTGGTAGGGAATGGTGGTTCACTCCTTGATCTTGCTAGTCTCACACTTCACTAACTTCACTATAAGTCAATCAAGTAAACACCAAATCAGCTAACATTCCAAACCACAACCACTCAAACAAAATTACACACACAAGACAAAAGGAAACTAAGTCATGCATAAGTATGCAAGGATGGTTCTATTGCAAGGATGGTCTTCACTAGGTTTATAAACTTTTTAAGGTCCAAATTGGTCATTTACCAAAATGGCAAAGTCATTGGTTAGAGGGTTTTGCCCAAAAACTATTTTAAAATCCATTCAACATTTTATGTGGTGGAAAATGGTTTTATCAAATCAAAAATCTTTAAGTTTCTCACCAAAACTTTCTAATTCTCAAGACTCGGTGTTTTGGGTCAGTAGCTTTGAATCAAAATATTTTCCCAAAGTTTTTATTCCAAAATCCTTTTTCATAATAAAACCAATATCTTTTACTTAGCTAGAAATAGACTAATTCAATTAATACATTTTAAATTCTTCTAATTTCATTTTCAAAACCATGGGTTGGTTCCTAGGGTCAGTAAGGTCACAACAAACCATTTTGCAAAAGTTTTAACCCTAAAATCAATTTTAAACAATTTTTCTACTCTAAACAAGCTCACAAAAGAATCTACAAAAACAAGCAAGCTAACAAATACTATTTTCTAAACCAAGGGCATGGTTGGCTAGGTCTTGTTCCACTGAATCCATTGATATAAAATTTGTAATTTTTGAACGTGTGTTTGAAAGTTACTGGGTTTGAAGTTTGCAAATAAATGATTCAAATCTGTTTTTAGTTCTAATATCGCCACGCTGTCATTGTTTCATTGGTCGATACCGTTCGGTTGGATCGACAACATGGACCGCAGGATTTAGTTTGATCGCACAGTATGCGCACCTCTTCGCGGCTTAAGTGATCTATCGAGGCGTTGGATTAAGATACTACGGATGCTACTACTTCGGTCACAGATGGCGCTGACTACGGCGACGGCGGGACAAAGTGATCGCGGTGGTTCTAGGAAGCAAGGAAGATGGAGGTGGCGCTTACGTGTTCGCGAGGACGAGGTGGTGCTTGACGGTGGTCTATGTGGCAAGGCGACGGGTCGTGGAATCTCTCGCCGGAGTTCGTTCTGGCGGCGGGTGGCTCTGGTTGAGGTCGAGGACGTTGCTGCAGATCGCCCTAAGGCAAAACGAAGGCGCGGTCAGATGCGCAGGATCAAGACAATGCTGTGTGCATGAACGAGAAGTGAAGGGGCGGTCTGGTTCACCTGGAAAACGTCGTCGGAGAAGAAACAGACGGTGGCGCTGTCGGAGCTTGTCAAAGCCGACGCTCCGGGGCGCCCGCGGTTGAATGAAGGGCACGGGGAGAAGCGTCTGGGAGTGGGGAAGCTGCAGCGTGCTCGGGGAGGCTCGGGGTGGTGTGGCTTGGAATCGGTCGGAGACGTGGTCGAGCTGGGAGTGTCGAGTCAAATTGGGGCAGCCTCGGGCGAGAGGGAATGGCGGCAGGAAAGGAGGGAAGATGCAGCGCTTAATATCGTGCCACGGCGAGATTAACACGCTGCATTATTGTCAATTGAACGGCATTCAAAGGCAACGGCAGCGAGGTTTGGGGTGACAGGTCGCGGGTGTGGACGATGAGCGAGAGGTGGGGTCCACCGTCGGTGGGAAAAGAAATGAGAGTGAGGTCCACCGTGGGTCTAAGCGCGGTCGATACGAGGTAAACGTTTTCTTATGGGTGAGAAACCGGCTGGTTCCTCGGCTGTTGGCTTTGGGTTGGGTCGGCTTAAATCTTTTTTCTTTTTTTTCTGTTTCTGATTCTTTTTCTTTTTCTATTTCTATATTCTGTCTTCAATTTCAAACAATTTCCAAGCAATCAAAACAATTCAAATCTTCACCCAATTTTGTAACTCTGAATTTAGTTCTGTTTAGTAACCTGAACCAAATTCTAAAGTCAAGATAATAATTTTATTTTTAGGTACATTATTAATTAATAACATGGATCATGATTTATTAATCAAATAGGATTTGATTTTATTAATAAAATCTTCATTTGAAATCCAATTATTTTCAAAACCAAATCAGTAGGTTGTATTTGAAAATAAGGAATATTTAGAAAGTTTGTTTAAAATAAATAACATTTTTGTTATGGTGTCCATTTATAATTAAATAATATGGGCCTTAGTTATTAAATCAATTAGGATTGGTTTTATTTGAATCCTTTATTTTGAAATCTAAAATAGTACCAAACCATTTAGTAGGTTTTATTTGAAAATATAAAACACTTGGGAAACTTATTTTAGACAAGTCTTGATGGTTTAGCAATAATAGAACCTTTATTAATAAAACTTGGATATCAAATCCTTTTAGTTTTATGTTAAATAAACCTCTGTTATTTTAATCAAAGTAAAACCCTTTTGTTTCAAAGTCCTGGCCAAGGTTTAATTGGCTTTTACAAAATGTCCTTCATTTATAAATCTACCCTTTTCTTTTGGGAAATCACAACTCTTTATTTAAAGATTCAAAATTGTATTTTCAGAATATTTATTTTCCCTTATTAATTGTTTTAACTTTTTAAATCCTTTTTAGGATTTTTATTTAATCCCAATAGGTTGAAGTTCCATTTAAATTCAAAAATTTTCTTCTGGCTCTGAAAATCAAACAAAGTTTTATTTTATTCATTTATTTTCACATTATAAGATTTGGAAAATCTTGGGATGTGACAATAACTCACATCTGGCTCCATAAAGAAAATTCCTCCATCCTTTCAGCGCAAAAACTACTGCTGCTAGCTCTAAATCATGAGTTGGATAGTTGACTTCATGTGGTTTCAGTTGTCTTGAACCATAAGCAATTACTTTCCGATCTTGCATTAATACAGAACCCAAACCTTCTTTAGACGCATCACAGTATACGGTGAAATCCTTCTCTGTTTCAGGAACTGCTAAGATTGGATCTATGGTTAATATAGTCTTCAACTCTTGAAAACTTGCTTCACATTTCTCATCCCACTTGAATGGTGTATTCTTCCTTAATAGTTTGGTCATTGGTCTGGCTATTTTGGAGAAACCTTCAATGAATCTCCGATCATAACCAACCATTCCTAAGAAACCTCGAATTTGCTTCACATTGGTCGGTGTAGTCCACTCTAGTACTGACTGAACCTTAGATGGATTTATAGCAATTCCATCTTTACTGATCACATGACCGAGTAATTCTACCTCATCAAGCCAAAATTCACACTTACTAAATTTAGCATAAAGCTTGTGTTCTCTTAAAGTCTGCAATGTTATTCTCAAATGATTAGCATGCTCTTCCTTATCCTTCGAATATATCAGAATATCATCAATAAAGACTATGACGAACTTGTCCAAATATGGCATGAAGATCTTGTTCATCAGATTCATGAATATTGTTGGTGCATTGGTCAAACCAAATGGTACTACCAGATACTCATGGTGTCCATATCTTGAGACAAATGTTGTCTTTGGAACATCTTCCGGTTTGATTTTTATTTGATGGTATCCAGATCTTAAATCGATCTTTGAAAATACTCCAGCTCCTTTCACTTGATCAAACAAATCTTGAATTCTTGGTAAAGGATACTTATTCTTGATAGTAACATTGTTTATATTTCTATAATCTTCACACATTCTTCTTCCACCATCTCTCTTATCCACAAAGATTACTGGTGTTCCCCATGGAGATACACTTTCCTGAATAAATCTTTTTCTGGCTAACTCATCAATTTGCTCTTTGAGTTCTTTCAACTCTTTGGGTCCCATCTTATATGGTGCTTGAGCTATTGGTGCTTTACCAGGAATTAGGTCAATAGTGAACTCTATCTCCCGGTCTGGTGGCATTCCCGGTAGCTTTGATGGAAAAACATCTTGGAATTCATTAACTATAGGAATCTCTTCCAATTTGACCTCTTTCATTGAGTTTAACTGCAGATCCACCATGATATGACTGTGCTTATCTGCTTGGTAAACTATCCTTGCTCCACTTGGAGTTTTGATTAAGACAGTTTTCTCCTCACAATTTATCTGAGCTCATGTTCCATCATCCAATCCATTCTCAAAGACTACTGCAATTCCCTTCAAAGGAATCACATAAAGGTCTGCGAAATATGTACAACCACAGATCGAGATAACTTGATCTTGTTTTATGTGGCGTACAATCACATTCCCTCCTGCCGTAACTACGGTCATAGGACTTTCTAACGTTGCCCTTCTAATCCCGAACTTATCACAAAATTCTTCAGAAATGAATGAAGTAGTTGCACCAGTATCAAATAGAACTTTTCTGGGATTGGTAAGGATATTGAGCGTACCTATCACTGCATGCTCTGAATTATCCACCTCCTCGAGGGTTGCACAGTTCAGGTTTCCCGGTAAGTCGGTTCCTCTTGCCATTGTTGTTCTCGCCATTATTTCCTCCTTTATTGGGTTGTCCATTTCCTCCACTAGCTTGTCCTCCTCCCTTGGTAGGCCAACCTCCTGGTGGTTTGCTCGGACAATCAGGCTTGATATGTCCCTTCTTACCACAACCGTAATAGATCACTACAGGCTTTTTGCATTCCCTCTGGAAATGCCCTGGAATTCAACAATTGTCACAAATAACATTCCTTCTCGGATTGGATTGATTTCCACCACTGTCCTTGGTATTGTTATTGTTATTGTTGCCATAATTCCTGTTTCGAGGTTTGAACTCCAGGTTAGGTTTAGGTTTGCTTGCCTGTATCCTCTTGGTTTCCTTTTTGTCTCTCTCCCTCCTATCCTCTTGGACATTCTTGTAGTCATCTTCAAAAGTAATGGCTGCATCCAACAGCTGCTGATAAGTTTGCTTGTTGGCTAACCTTAGTTGCATCTCCACAAATGGATTACACGCAGGAAACGCTTCTTCCGCTTCTCTTCAGTGTTGACATCCTCCTCAGCATAACGAGACAGTTGACTAAACTCCCGGATGTACTTCATGACACTCGTATATCCTTGCTAAAGCTCCTCAAATTCTCTCCGCTTCAACTCCATAACACTTTCCGGAACATGATATTCACGGAATCTCTACTTGAACTCTTCCCAGGTAAACTCCCTTCCTGGTTGTTGCATGGCCAACTGATTTTCCCACCATGATGCTGCAGGTCCAGTCAGCACATGAGTTGCATACCTCAATTTCTCCTCATCATTGCAACCTACAGTTTTCAGCTTCCTTTCAAGATTCACTAGCCTTCTGCATCCATTGGTTCAGGAGTTGATGCAAAAGGTAACGGTCTTGCATTCTGGAAATCAGATAGACTCACTCCTCCACCTTCAGGTGCCCTCTGATTTGCTCGTCCCAGCAACTCTTCCATGAACTTGTTCTGGTTCTCTTGCATCATTTGCATATACTGCATAAAGTTCTGCTCCATTAACGGCCTCATTGGTGGTGGTGGTAATGTTCCTTGATTTGCTGCATCTGCATCGGCCTTCTCCTTGGCCTATCGCTCCATCCGTTGCTGCTCACTTTCCATTTCTACACCCATATACATGACCCTCTAGTCCTGCAACATAAAGCGAATACTCATAATTACATCATGCACATGTGTTCTGAGCTCGACTTTACGCACAGAACTAGTCACACAATGAATATCCAAAGAAAAATCCAAATATGCATTTCACATATTTTACATATATCATAATGATACAAAGTTTTTATATAATATACCATATAGGTATAATCACAAAACTACCTTATTACTTGGAGTACACTACACGATACTTGATATCACTATCTAATTGCCTTCTTCTAGTAGTAACTACGCTCTACATGCCTGATGTCCAACCGTGATGACATGTTGTTCGTCGCACAGTTTGTGGAACATATGGCCTTCCAGAAGGAACATACTCTGTATCTGAAGTGTCAGGACTTGAGTCATTACTCAACCTGAGTGCATTAACTCCCTCCAGCTCAGCTGAAAAGTCTTCAGAAACATATTCAATATTATCTCTAGCTTGCATCTCCTGAGCTTCATTCCTCGAGTTGTCAAAAGGATACGCAGATCCTGCTGCTTCCCAGGTGCTCTCTTGGGCAAGGTAATGAAACACTGGATAATGTATATTCCCTGGGTTTTGAGAAGATGTTGATGATTCAAACACTCTCTCCTCCGGATATTCTTATTCATCCTGACTATCTATTGACATGGTATTTATACTACTATTATTAGGGTTCATTCTTGCACCCATCCAACTAGATTGTCCAATATTCCTGTCGGAACCATCTGTGGACATCTGGTGTTCATGAGATCCATTATATGATCCCATTCTCCAACCATCTGAATTCTCAATAGGAATTTCTGAGTCAGAACCATCCTCTGAGCCTTATGGTACTACATACCTCATATCCATAGTAGGATCATGTATATGTTCAGGTCTTGGTGAATAAGGATATGGTATAAAAGATTCAGGATCTATAGGTATATCCTTAAATATAGGTGTTGCACAACTACTTGCTTCCTTCTCTAACTGGAATGCTAACTGCTTCCTCCTTTCCGGATCAGTTAAATCCTCTAACATATCATTTTTATCTTCGACAATCACTTGATGTGTCTTATAAAAAGACGCAACGAGTGTAACACCCTCAGTATCGGCCCTATGCAAGTTTTAGCGAAACTCGCCAAACCCGCATAGAAACGATTCGAAGGTGCCCACCAGGCACTTTCGTGCGGGTGGAAAGCAAAGTAATAACATTACACAACAGTCCTCGATGGGACCCACGTAGAGATATCTATACAACAGCGACTCAAAGAGTCAAGAATACAAATATACGTACAAAGATCCAAATCACCTTGAAAACGATGGCGTCCGACTACGGACAAGATGCAAATGGGGCTAAGAGCCCCAAGAATAACCAATGGCGTCCATAACCTGCCCAAAGCCAAGCGGAAGGGTAACCCCGCTAACGGTGTCGATCTCAAAACCTGCTTAAACAAAAGGTGCCGACAAAGGGCAAAAGAAAGAAGGAGCGTCGATCGAGGCCAAGACAGCGAGGCTAGAATTCGCGGTCCTCGCCTACATAGGTATGGTGGATCGAAAGCGGCAAGCATGCACTAAACAACCTATAGAGACTCGATACAATCGCGGCTATCGAGAGGGTAAGAAAAAACCTATTCGTTCCAACTCAAACTAACACCAAACAAACCCATCCTCGGTGTTTCCTCGAGACCAAACGAGGAAGTCAACCGAGGAGCTCACATACATTGGCGCTTACTTATTCAGTTATAGTTGCGGCACTTTACTAGTCAGGTTTAGATAATCATCCTGATAAAGTAAGCAGTGGGCACTTTTAGTTAACCATTCCATGGTAGTTGCAACACTTACTAGTCAGATACAATTAGCATGAGATAACCCCAAAACCCAGCATTTTGTTGGTACTTTTACTTAGCCATTCCGTTGTGGTGAAGCTGATTACTAGTCATATCGGAAACAAGTCAATTTAAAACAATAAACTTTAGTTATAGTTGTCTATGATCACATCGCGTCTAAGTCCGTCCATAACCGCGGACACGGCTTCTCGAAAAGATTAAACCTGAGGGTGCACCAAAGTATCCAGCACTTCGACCCTTTTGCGGATCGCTAACATACACCCATCGGTATGTCGGCGAGGCCTAAGTCACGACGCTCCTAGACCCAAAGCAAGCACGGGGCCACCCCACTAAGTACACCAACGAAGTCGGCGGTCTCCGACGGACTTAGGGTTTGACAATGGCTATAAACGACAGAGATCCCCAATCGGGACCGCCGATACCGCTGAAACATTCCCTTCCTAAACAAAGACAAATGCTCCTCACAAAACGTAAATACATAAGTAGCATGGCATAAGTACAGGATAGTAAAAACACCTCAAACTAGTTGTGGCCCCAAAGACAATACTTTGAAATCAGGTAATAATCGATGGGGGCCCATATCTCCCCAATTGTGGTTAGCGCTCGATCTCGGAACAGTGTTAAGAACTCGGTCCCCTACGGGACACAAGTGGGCGTTCGGAAACCAAATCTTACCTATCACCCACCGATGCCTCTGCTTAATTCAATTTTAGTTGTTAAACAGGAATTAAAGTGAACAATAAGTAAACCATGATCATCTCCAACGTCAACAAGCGGCAATCCTCCAACAATTGTGGTACTTGACGACAAGCAAAACACTAGAGCAAGCGACTACGACACGCGGGTCCAACTATCTACCAATCAACAGGTACTAGGGTGTGTCCAAGGCTATATATGGCTGCAAGGGATATCACGGGTACGAAATCTAGAGCATCGCAACACAGATAGCAAAGATCAACAGGAGGGAATAAATACTAGCAAAGTAAGATAGGTAGAAAGGGGGAGATGCTCGCCTGAAAACATTGCCGAAGGTTCATCCGAAGGTCGGGGCTAAGCTCACATCAACTCAACGGCCTTATCCGCGAAGAAGCAAAACACTAGAAGAAACACCGGATGCAATATTCAATACACGGCAGAAGATCGGCATGATCCATGTATGATGTATGACATGGCAAAGGTGCGATGCGATTAGGTCAATATTAAGTGGACTCGGGGTCCCGACATTAATTAATTGGTTCAAGTTGTTTACCTACCCCGCAAATTAAATGTTGTTTAGCAAGACAACAGATGGAACCGGTTCGCTACACATGTTTAAATGAGGCCAATATAAGGCTAGATTTGCCCGCATATGGCCCCATATTTAATTATTAGGTGAATCGGCATAAGGCCCCCAAACCACATATATGCATGCGAGTATGACAATTCAATATGCAACAAGTTATATTATGTTATAAAATAGGGTTTCGGAAAAGGGTTCACACATTTAGGGTTCGGCGAACTTGGGTTTCCGGGGTTCGGGGTCCGACAGGGTCCAGGGTCCGGTCTCGGGTCGTGGTTCGACGGATCGACGAGGTTCGACGGAAGCGTTCTCGGACTCCGGGGTCGTTCTCGGTAGCGGGGCAGATCTTGTCGCATCGGGGTCTCGATGTCCGGGAACAAAACTTGGGTCGGTGTCGGGGCGCATCGGCTTCTCCTGGTCGCTGTCGTTCTTGTCGTCGTGCAGATCTTGTCGGGTCCGCGTGTCGGGTCGGACTTGGCGTTCCTTTCGGTTCGGGTTTGGCGTCCGAGGAAGATCTTGTCGTTCGAGGGTTCGGCCTTCGGATCCATGAAGGGGAACTTGGCGTCTCGCGAGTGGTCGGACTTGGTACTCTGCAGATCCTGCCGGTCGGCCAAGGTTCGGCAACTCGTGGTAGCTCGCATGCTTCTCAAAGCCGGAGATGACCAAACTCCATTGTGCAAACACGCACACAAGCACACAAAGCGGCGACCCAGGCGAGCAGCGGTGGCGGCCGAGGCGAGACCACCGGCGCGAGGCTGCGCGGAGGAGGGTCGGAGGAGGGCTGCATGGAGGCGTCATGGGGCAGCGACGAGCCGCAGTGAGGGCGAGCTGGCTCGGGCCGCCAACAGGAATGACGGCGCAGGCGCGAGGCGGAGGCCAGCGTGAGCGGAGCTCAGGCTTGGCCGGGCGGAGGCACGAGGCGGAGGAGGAGCTTGCGGAGGAGGCTGCGAGAGGGAGGCGGCTCAAGGCCTCGAGCTCATGAGCTCAGCCGAGTGCAGCCGGCTCGGAGGGAGGGCGCGACGAGGTCGGGCAAGGCGTGAGGGAGGAGGCGCAGAGGCGCAGGAGGCCAGCGGGTGAGGCGGGCTCGGCCTCACACGCGGCGCATGGGCGGCACAAGGCGCTGCAGCGGCAGGCGGGAGGCGAAGGGCGGCCAGTGAGTGCGTGGCCCTGAGAGGAGGGAGGAGAGTGAGGGGCCACGGGTGGGTCCCAGCGTGCAAGGTCTTGCCGTGAGTTGTGTGGGGGCAGGGTGAGAGGAGAGAGAGAGGGTGAGCCAAGTGGCAGCTCATGGTTGGCTGGGGGGTTGGGCAGGGTGACGTGGCGGCCTAGGATAGGTGGGGGTGAGGTGGCCAGGGGGTGTGGGTAGGTTCCCGGGTAGCCTTAGGATTTAGAGGGCTGGTTTGGGGTGGACCGATTTGAAAACCTGGGGGTGGTCGTCCGGGTCGATCTGGCCCGTTCGACTGCCCCCACTAAAACAATTAAACCTTTTTATTTATTTTAACGGGCCATATGCAGACCGATAGCGGCCAAAACAAAATAATCCGGGGACCCGGGTTTGCGTGTTGAACGAAGACGAGGCGTTTGGAAAACAAAAATAGGTTTTCGAAATTAGTTTTAGGCAAACAATGCATGATGATGACGATGCAATGCACAAATTCAACGCGATTTTCTAGTAGTGGTTTTGCGGGATGCCACAACGAGTGTTCGATATCTATCCATAAACTTGGAAGCTAACTTAGGATGCTTCTTAACCAAAGTAAGATGATCCGGTATAGGCTCCGAGTCTATAGAATCATGAGGTATCATAGAGAATGTGCTACCTTCTAGCTCCTTGGTTTTCTGCTCCCGGATATTAGCTATCGCCTCCACAACAGCAACATGATATGCTGCTAAATGACTCCTACCTTCCCCTATAGGTAGATCGTGATATAATCCAAGCTTCTATGGAATTTGGATACTCATAGGATACTTGGATAACATCCGGCCATCAAGGTAAGTGATAGTGTTCACTCGAATTCTAGTTGGACAACTAAAGAGGTTTAAAAGTTGATGAAGTTGGTCTATGAATGATCTTTGATAATCATCAAGAGTCTCCTCTTTCCTTACCAAAGTCTGTTTTGGAAACTTTAGTGCCATATCTCTGTATATCAGAAAAAATAATTTTGATTAGTATCCAATGATTTATTGCATCATAACAAAGAATTATCGCACTAAAATATATAATGGAATATTCTCATTTGAATACCCATTATATTACTTTTAGAGAATTCTTTATCGTTGCTAATTTTCCTACATGTAATACCCTTTACTAGGTTTCCGACCTAAGGTCAAAGCAATTTGCTCTGACACCAACTGCAGTGACCCAGCATACCACTGCATGTGTAGTATACTATAGTCGTTGACATGACATCCACAGAACACCGTTCTGTAAATATCACATCTCTCAGAGTGGTACAGCAGAAACATTGCGGGTCCATATTACAAATATACACACCTTATTATTATTACAATACCGGAAGTTCAAGACTTCCAAAAGGTTCAACTTACAAACCAAAATATAAAGTGTTTCAGCAGAATTTAAAAGTAACAACTCTGACTAGGAGTTGAGCTCAACAGCTTATTCTATAGAGTTCATGCTGCTCGGCTCCGTTGGTTACTACTAACTAGGGATACTTAGTTGGACTCGTTATCATCGACACCATGGCGGATTTCGTAATCCACTCCTTCAACACCTCCGGACATATCAGGTTCTTCGTAGAACACATCTTCTTGGCATTCGGCTGCATACATTGGCACGTCTTCGGGATCCTCAGAGTCTAAGCAAGGGATCAGGAAAGAATGAGTAACAACGTTACCCAACAATTTCATTATATGCAAGGTGGGAAGTTTGATGCTCTAACTACCACCTCGGATTATAAATCCTTGGCACTATGCAGTTTTCGTAAATCTTTCTTCAAAGATTAATTTTATTATGAAGAACTATGACCATCAGCCTTCACAGGTTGACCAGAACTTTCATGGAGTTCCTTTCCTGTCGTGTTCGTAGCTCCTTCCCGGAACAGGGAGTAACAAGTTACAGTTCTTACACTCGGCACAGGTGCGTTACTTTACCCATGAGAGATCAACTCCTTGTTGCAACCGGGCGTACTTTCCCGTCCACAATTCCATGATGTGGGGCCCAGTAGTTGGTCCAAGCCAATCACTGCCCCCTTCATGACCTCGCATGCCTCCTTGGTGTACACCATGCCCACATAATGAATTACGGCAATGGTTTGTACTAACCGTTAGATGCCACAACTATCGTGGGACCATGAGGGTTCCCACCCATATGATGCATATCCTCTATGAATTACCAATTAATATGAACGCTACGAGGATAACAGCCACGACCTGCACATCCGGCTTCATGCGAGAGGAATAAGATACAGCTGACTTCTCTGTCCCATTCCAAATCTCATGGCTAACACGTAATATACGGCGCTAGAATCACTGATGTCAGGGGTTATTAAGTCCCTACTTGATTATCATTGTTTGCAACTAGAACCCTAAGTTCTATTGCTCCATTATATCATCACATAGGATGATATCTATGATTTCTTTATTTGTGAAAATAATATTTTCTTTCTTTTATAGCATATATGATAACACACAATTTGCAAATACTTTGATAAAGACTCATCAAAGGACATGAGCAAGTGATGAACTTGCCTTGTGATGGCAAGGTAGTGAAGTCTGATGGCAAGTAATGTAATGCATCATTTAGTTTGATCTGCATTTCCCCCATTATTAATAAAATTCATTTTAATAATAAAGGATTTATAAATATTAATTTTTTTAATATTTATAATTTATATTGAACTATTTTATTTTATTTTTTCTTTATTTGACTTTTATTGTTTAATAATTCTTTTTAGGAATTATCACTTAAATATCAAAAATTCTTATTAAATATTTATTTAGTATTTTTCAAAAATACTACAATATTAATATATAATGAAAGTGATTTTTATTTATTTTTATCATCTTTCAATAATTTTGTAAAATTCCATAAGGAATATATAATTTACAAAATTCTTAATAAAATTTATATGTCAAAAAAGTTTATAGTTCAATTTATTTGGATAATTTGGATTTTTGTAAATCCAAAAATATTTTATTTATAATTTTTTGGATTTTTATTTTATTTTCTAGAATTTTTATTGAGTTTAGGGGCATTTTGGTCTTTTCCTATTTATTAAAACAGATTTTAATTGACTTGGGCTGACCATTTGGGCTTATTGGGCCCTTGTGGCCCAATAGGGTAGGGTCAAAATCATCACCCCGAGGGTTTCGGCCCACCTAGCCCATTCACTTTGTTTCTTCTTCGTTCTTACCTCTCCTCTCCCTCGACCACTGGGTTTGGCCCAGTGGCTTCCCAGGTCAGTCGTGGTGCAGGGCGAGGTTTGCGACTATGCTCGTTCATCTGGTCCAATTCGATTTGACTCCGGGCCTTCCCCATGGCTAGGTTCACCCGTTCTTGAACCTTAGGGTTTGGGGAAAGTGATGCCGCCGCCGCAGTTCCTCCTGTGGTGGTGTGATGTGTTCGTGTGCTGCTATGGCCCTCGCCGTGGCTGGTGCAGTCTTAGCCCTCTGGTGCTCCTGCCGCATGAGCTCGTTAACCAACTGCTTCCTCTTCAATTCGTCAGCGAGGACCCCGGGTAAGTTACCTCTATGGATCTTGTTCATCCTATCACCATGAATCTCTCTGTGTGTATCTAGTGGCTACTCGTGCCTAGTGACCATGTTCTGATTAGGGTTCACCTCCTAATTAGGGTTCTTGTCCTGATTAGGGTTCATAAACACCTGTTGATCATATCCATGATGCTTTAGATCTAGTGGTGATCATCCTTGTGTTGGAGATATGCCCAAGAGGCAATAATAAAGTGGTTATTATCATATCTTCACACTTGTGATAAATGTTTACATACCATGCTATAATTGTATTAACCGGAAACATTAATACTTGTGTGGTTTGTAAACTAAAAGAAGAGTCCCTATAAAAGCCTCTTGTTAAACTAGCTTGTTGGTTAATATATGATCATGGTTTCCTGATCATGAACATAGAGATGTTATTAACAACATGATCATATCGTTAGGAGAATGATATGGTGGACATACTCCTATAGATAAGCGTAGCATAAAGATCAAGTCATTTCAATAGTTCAATTGCTATATGCTTTCTGATACATAGTAACCTAATTCCTTCGACCATGAGATCATGCATATCACCTTTACCGGATGGATGCTTTGATGACATCAAACACCACACCGTAACTGGGTGGCTATAAAGGTGGCATTGAGTGTTCGAAAGTATTGGTTGAAACACATGGATCAAGAGTGGGATTTGTCCATCCATATGACGGATAGATATACTCGGGCCCTCTCGGTGGAATGTCATCCAATTATCTTGCAAGCATGTGACAGGGTCACAAGGGATCACATATCACGAACGAGAAAAGAGTACTTATCGACGAGGTTGAACTAGGTATGCAGAGATACCGACGATCATAACCTCGGATAAGTAAACTATCGTGAGACAAAGGGAAATTGGTATCGTATGTAAGTGGTTCATTCGATCGCAAAGTAATCTTAGAAATATGTGGGAGCCATATGAATTTCCAGATTCCTCTATTGGTTATTGTTCGGAGAAGTGTCTCGATCATGTCCGCATAATTCACGAACCGTAGGGAGACACACTTAAGGATTCGACGTTGTTTGAGTAGTTATGGTATTATGATAAAGAGACCGAATGTTGTTCGGAGTCTCGGATGGGATCCGGGATATCACAAGGTGATCCGGAATGGTCCGGAGAATAAGATTCATATAAGGAAAGTCCCGTTTCGGAGTTCGGGAATGATTCCGGTGTTTTCATCGGGAATGTTCTAGAAGGTTCGGATTGTCCGCCAACTCTGGGAGGTACATGAGTGTGTCATTGAATGATTGCATCATGTACTAAGTGTTCTTGCTGTTCCAAAAACATGAAAGTCAAATTGCCAGTTTGAAAGTCAAACGGCTAAAACAGGAAACTGTGGGAAACAGGAAACTGTGGGAAACAAGCAAGAGGAGGTTGAAACCAACTTGGAGGAGGAGTTCCTCTCCTCCTTGGCCGGTGCTCAGCCCTAGGCCAAGTTGGGGAGGGACTCCTCCTCCTGGCCGCGCCTAGCCCCTCCACCTATAAAAGGAGGGGCAGGGCTCCTCCTTGAGACACACAAGTTTCTACCTCTAATCTCAGGTTTAGAGCCGTTTGGTTTTAGAGCTTCTAATTGCTTTAGCCTGCGGTTTAGAGCCTTCTAATTGGTGTGTCTAATATCTAGACCACTAATAGCCCTCTCTCATACTCCACCATACCGCTCCGCTTAAGGCGAAGCCTCAGATTTCCTCTACTTCCTAGAGCACGCCTTGTCTTAGGAATCGCGAGGAGAGTGCTACAACCTCCAGCTGTTGGAACAAGGAGAGGAAGGTATTCACAGTACGGCGTGTGGCCTGGAAGCGCTTGCCGAACGCAGCGGAAGGATCGTCTACATGATCTTGAGATCGGAAAGAGTACGACTACATCACCCACGAGAATCTGCTCTCGTTAAACACTTTGGAATCTTCGAGGGTAAGTTATTCCATCGACTCGTTGCTACAATCTAGTAGATAGATCTTGGCTTGTTTGTTTGTATGCGATAGAAAATTTTTGTTTTCCATGCTACGAACCCCTACAGTGGTATCAGAGCCGTGTCTATATGTAGATCTGTTGCACGAGTAGAACACAATGGTCATTGTGGGCGTTGATGGTTTTATTGTCAATTTCTTTTTGTGTACTTTGCATCTTGCGGTATGTTGGGATGAAGCGGCCCGGGCTAACCTTACATGACATCGTTCATGAGACTTGCTCCACGCTTGACATGCAACTTGTATTGCATAAGTGGCTTTGCGGGTGCCTGTTTCTCCTAGCACAGTTAAGATTCAATTTACAACCGGTGATTGACAATACTAGTATCAATGTTGTGGTTCTTGTTCGTAAGTTAGAACGACACTTATTGAATTCCCCAAACCACGTAAAACATGCAAAGAAAATTAGAGGCGTCTAACTTTGTTTTGCAAGGGTGTGTTGTGATGTGATATGGCCATGATTGTGATTATATATGATGTATGCAATGTTCCTTATTGTAAGTTAGCAACCGGCAGGAGCCATAATGGTTGTCTTTAATTTATGTTAAGACCCGCGTGTCTATTCAAAGTAGTTGTAATAGTTGAAGCCGGTGGACGACAATCATGGATAAGCATCATTGACCTTGATGCAATGTCGGTGATGATGGAGATCATGTTCGTGCTTGAAGATGGAGATCGGAAGCACAAAGAAGAAAGGCCATATCATATCACATATTATGAATTGCATGTGATGTTAATCCTTTATGCATCTTGTATTGCTTAGTAGACGACGATAGAATTATAAGATGATCCCTCATGCACATGAATTTCAAGTCATAAAGTGTTCACCCTTAGTTAGCACCGTTGCTAAAGCTTGTTGTTTCGAAGCACCACGTGATGATCGGGTGTGTTAGATTCTACAAGTGTATACAACGTGAGCAAGCCAGATTTGCTCATGCGGAAACTAAGGTTTGATCTTGACGAGCCTAGCATGTACAGACATGGCCTCAGGAACGCGGATTACCGAAAGGTAGAGCATGAGTCATATAGTAGATATGATGAACATGTTGATTGTTCCCCATTGAAGCTATATCAACTCTCGTGATGATCGGTTTTGATGTGGTGGATTTGGTTCGTGTGATCACTAAAACAATGTGAGGGATATTGTTTTGAGTGGGAATTCACCTAGATTAATTTAATTATTAATTAGAGCTCAATTTATCATAAACTAAATCAAAGTGAATTTGCATAGTTGTTGTAGTCATTGGCATCCGCTACCACCTTGCGCTTAGTTATAATTGAGATGATAGAACTATAGAATTCTGTTTAGTTACTTTACTGTTGGTATCGTATTGTTTTGAAGTGTTAATCTAAAGTTTAAAAGTCCTATTGCAAACTTTCAGTAAGTTCCGGTTACTCCATGAAGTTTAATAATTAGTATTAAATCATGAGTAAAAATTCCAAGTGTTAGTATATAACTATCATGTTTGTCTCCATGATTCTTGATATTCAAAGGATTATCCTAATATCAAGGTTATCTAAGGATCTGAAAGAGTTGTTTCAGAAACCATGATTTGTGGAAGATATTGTGATATCTGAAACGAAGTTTTGGTTGCAACATGATAGAGTATAATATGGCTAAAGTCATGTTCTCATATTTGATGAGAATTTGCAAAAGGTTGGAGACACTAGTTGTCCTAAACCTCCAAAAGTTTTTGGGAGAGCAACATTATACTCACGATTCACCGTTACAAGCTAATAGTAGCTTGATCATGGATAATTCCATGATAAGGGTGAATATTTGATGTAGGTAAAATATTTACTACACCAAGAGATTACTAAAGAAAGGAATTTGAAAGAACACCAAACATTTTATGATGGTGATCTACTTCAAAGTGCAAGTCCAAAGACATTGGTATTTAACTATACACGCTTTGGACTATGTGTCATATGAATGACTCCACTAATTGATGTTGATAGATTCTTTCAAAGTAAAAGGAAATCTTTGAAAGAGAATCTCATAAGTATATGGCAGAAAAGAAAACAGTAGAATTGTTCAGTTTAAGTATATAGATGATATACATGTTATGGCTATATTCTTTGCTTATTAAACAATGTGGTTCTTAAGTATTTAATACTGAATTTGTTGGTGTGAATCGTCATACGAAACAACACAATTCATGAACTACAATGGCCTAAGTAACTAGCAAAAGAATATGTGATGCTGTTCATCGAGAACAAATAAAGGGTTATTGTGTTGCTCGTTAAAACATCAAAGCTTGCCTTCAAGATTTGTTTTATCAGGTATTATGAGAACAAAAGGGTTGTTCAAAATAATTGCCGTAATCCATAAAAGATGGATGATTCACAAATCTCGTTGGAGAAATCACATCCATAAAACTAGTGCTAAAAATGTCGAAAGACAAATTGGTTGAAAGATCACTTAGGAAGTGACATCGCAGTTTAAATTATATTGGAAAGAAAACATGAAGAAACTCCATATGGATGGAATTTTGGAGTCTGTTTGATTTTGATCAAATGAAGATTGTGAAACTTTCCTAGAGATAATTAAAACTTCGTTCATAGGCCAAAGGGAACGACTAGCTTATTGGAACTTGTACATATTGTTGTATGAAATCCATTATGTGTAGTCAAGAGCGATGGATTTCAACTTCATATGCTTTCTCCAAAATTTGAGTGAATATATGAATATTTACTTAATAAGGATGAAGTATGAAACATTTGAAAAGTTCGAAGACTTTCAAGATGAAGTACAAAATCATTGTAACAAGAATATAAATAGTTTATGATAAGATCATAAAGGAAGATATTTGAGTTACAAGTTTAGCATAATACCTAAGATTTAAGGAATCGTTCAGTGGATTTGCATTTTCCTAAAACCATAAGAGTATGGAGCGTTAGATATGTAATTAAACCTTGTTTGACATGGTAAGATCAAAGGTATAATTCATAAAACTGCCATTATATTTTAAAGATTAAAAGCTTTAGAGATTACCGTTTTTCCACTGAAAAGAGCTCCATTATAATCCGTTGAAATGACACCATATAAAGTTATGGTTTGGGATAAAACCCAAGTTGTCCTTTCTTAAACATTGGTTTGCTATGCATAAGAAAGATGTTTGCAACCAAAATCGGATGAACTTGCTTTGTATAAGCTGAGTATTCCTCCATAACACCGAGACAAAAGTGTTTGTTACTTAAAACGTCAAGTTTCTTTGAGAAGGAATTTTTCGTGAAAAGTTAAGTGGGAGGACAATAGAACTTTGATAAGGTTAAAGAACCTTAGTCAGATATGTGAGTCTTGCGAAAAGTGTTGAGGCAAGAACAAAGCTCATGGCTCACGTACCTCAAAGGTTGTGGTCACGGAGATCCAAGTTCCTATTGAAACAAGTAGGTCGGGTAAACAATCAAATACCAAGATTTGAGAGTTAAATCATTATTTGACAATAATGATCCACTACATGCAAAGAAGCGATGATGAGCCCGACTCGCCAAATGGCTTGAAGCCATAAAATCCGTGATAGTTCCATACACGAGAAATCAAGTTTTGAACTTGAAGGACCCTCGAGAAAGGTGTAAGACCTTACAGTTATGTTTGGATCTATAAAATAAATAGACATGGATGTTGCACATCTATGAAATAGTCGACATGTTGGGAAAGAGTTCACAACAATGTTCAAAGGTTGACTATGAAAAGATCTGATCTTTCATAGTGATATTTAGTCTAGACGGATTAATGTATCAACCACTACATATAATTTGTTATATGGTAGTTGAATAAACAAAACAAGTTCTTCTAGAATCGTTACCTAGGACATGTACATAACACGGTCCATAGGGTTTTGTTAATTCAAAAGGATGCTAAAAGCATATGCAAACTTCAATGGTTAAAGTGAGCATCGCGGAGTTGGAATCTTCACTGTGATGAAACTGTTAAAGGAGTTTAAAAGTTCATTAGAGACAATGAAGATGCTTGCATTTGCAAGAAATTAAGTGGGAGCGCTAAGACATGTTTCTAATACATTATGTGGAAGACATATTGTTGATTGGAAATAATGTATCTTTTATTAACACATATTAAGAATTTCATCCCGATGAAAGACTTAGGCAAAACCCAAATATTTGGCATCAATATATGCTAATATGGTTGTGCCAGAAGTACATAGACGAGATATTGAATGAGTTCAATATAGAAACTACAAGAAAGGTTCTTGTCGCACAGAAAGGATTGAATGAGTTCAATATTGATGATATATTCAAGTGTATTGACATTTGGTAAAGTGAAACAAATAATCAAGTATAGATTGATACTTGATGTATGAAATCACAAAGAATATTTATATCAATCATATTGTGATATGTACAAATCCAGATATGTCCTATGCTCTAAATATTGTGAGCATATACCAGAATGATTCGTAAGATGATCATTGGACAATAGTAAGGATATTCTTATGATCTTTTGGAAGAACTAAGAGTATATTATTTGTAGAAGTGACAAATAGATGGTTAGTTCATTGTAAAAGTACTACATTGATACTAGCTTTGTCGCAAAGTACAAATTAAGTTTATCTCAATCTAAACTAGAGGTGGCACAATATAATGGAAAGTGAGTTCCATAATGGATTTGGATGAGTTCCAAAGTTAAGATATTGTGACGATACTACAACAAAGGTTAAGTATATGACCGCTATAATAGCGACTAAAGAGGGCATTTGTGTCAAGTAGTTTTTATCAAACTAGGTGCAGTTCACAAAGGATAATACTATGAAGATATATTGTGCGACAATATTATCAACATGTTTTAACCCCAAAGAGCTAAAGGTCACACCGAAGACCAAATTTATACAAAGCCATCTCATTAGAGAATGGGTGATGCGTAGACGCAAAGACATGCAATTACACGGACTGGAAGTGTCGATCCGAGATCGATTGACCACTAGCAATCGTGTACATACAACACCGGAAAGCCATAGGTGTTATATACACAAAGGTTTGAAACTAGATTATTGACTCTAGTGCAAGTGGGAGACTGTTGGAGATATGACCAAGAGGCAATAATAAAGTGGTTATTATCATATCTTCACACTTGTGATAAATGTTTACATACCATGCTATAATTGTATTAACCGGAAACATTAATACTTGTGTGGTTTGTAAACTAAAAGAAGAGTCCCTAGAAAAGCCTCTTGTTAAACTAGCTTGTTGGTTAATATATGATCATGGTTTCCTAATCATGAACATAGAGATGTTATTAACAACAGGATCATATCGTTAGGAGAATGATATGGTGGACATACTCCTATAGATAAGCGTAGCATAAAGATCAAGTCATTTCAATAGTTTAATTGCTATATGCTTTCTGATACATAGTAACCTAATTCCTTCGACCATGAGATCAAGCATATCACCTTTACCGGATGGATGCTTTGATGACATCAAACACCACACCGTAACTGGGTGGCTATAAAGGTGGCATTGAGTGTTCGGAAAGTATTGGTTGAAACACATGGATCAAGAGTGGGATTTGTCCATCCATATGACGGATAGATATACTCTGGGCCCTCTCGGTGGAATGTCATCCAATTAGCTTGCAAGCATGTGACTGGGTCACAAGGTATCACATATCACGAGCGAAAAGAGTACTTATCGGTAACGAGGTTGAACTAGGTATGCGAGATACCGACGATCATAACCTCGGATAAGTAAACTATCGTGAGACAAAGGGAAATTGGTATCGTATGTAAGTGGTTCATTCGATCGCAAAGTAATCGAGAAATATGTAGAGCCATATGAATTTCCAGATTCCTCTATTGGTTATTGTTCGAGAAGTGTCTCGATCATGTCCGCATAATTCACGAACCGTAGGGAGACACTTAAGGATTCGACGTTGTTTGAGTAGTTATGGTATTATGATAAAGAGACCGAATGTTGTTCGGAGTCCCGGATGGGATCCGGGATATCACGAGGTGATCCGGAATGGTCCGGAGAATAAGATTCATATAAGGAAAGTCTCGTTTCGGAGTTCGGGAATGATTCCGGTGTTTTCATCGGAATGTTCTAGAAGGTTCGGATTGTCCCAGCACTCGGGGAGGTTACATGAGTGTGTCATTGAATGATTGCATCATGTACTAAGTGTTCTTGCTGTTCCAAAACATGAAAGTCAAATTGCCAGTTTGAAAGTCAAACGGCTAAACAGAAACTGTGGAAAACAGAAACTGTGGGAAGCAGGAATGGGAAACAAGCAAGAGGAGGTTGAAACCAACTTGGAGGAGGAGTTCTCTCCTCCTTGGCCGGGCCAGCCCTAGGCCGAGTTGGTAGGGACTCCTCCTCCTGGCGCGCCTAGCCCTCCACCTATAAAAGGAGGCGGGGCCTCCTGAGACACACAAGTTTCTACCTCTAATCTCAGGTTTAGAGCCGTTTGGTTTTAGAGCTTCTAATTGCTTTAGCCTGTGGTTTAGAGCCTTCTAATTGGTGTGTCTAATCTCTAGACCACTAATAGCCCTCTCTCATACTCCACCATACTCGCTCCGGCTTAAGGCGAAGCCTGCATGATTTCCCTCTACTTCCCAGGTACCACGTTGTCTTTGGAATCGCGAGAGAGTGCTACAACCTCCGCACTTTCTGGAACAAGGAGAGGAAGGTCTTCGTCAATCGAACGTGTGACCGATCATGAAGCGCTTGAACGCATAGCGCGGAAGGATCGTCTACACGATCTTGAGATCGGAAAGAGTACGACTACATCACCCACGAGAATCTGCTCTCGTTAAACACTTTGGAATCTTCGAGGGTAAGTTATTCCATCGACTCGTTGCTACAATCTAGTAGATAGATCTTGGCTTGTTTGGTTGTATGCGATAGAAAAAATTTGTTTTCCATGCTACGAACCCCTACACCTTGAGCATGAGGAATGATTGTTTGCTGTGGATCATTATTTGTAGTTGTCTTTGGTGATGCTAGTGGCTTGTCAGACTTATTCGAGTGGAAATTTACTATGATCCTATGTTAGTGTTTCTATGGAATCCCTAATTGGAGGTGTTGTTGATTTGAGAACCTTCCACTGTCAAGATGTTTATACTGACAGTAGGTCTCTCAGTAATTGCTTAATGCAGTTATAATGGTGGGCTTGTATGAGAATATACATACTGAATATAATCATTACATGTTAATGATTTTCTGTGGATGTATAGATAAATTTGATGTTGATTCCTGGCATTTGGCTTCAGGAAGATGATATTTGTTGGCTTGTCCCTTTTATTTGTGAAATCTAAGTAAAGATTTGGATTAGCTCATTAGAACTTGTCCTTGTGATACCATTATAATCTGGCACACAAGTGATTGAGTTTTACTCCTGAGCTTAGCTCTGACAATACTTGTGATTAATACTGGCAAGATAAAATGAAAGCTTCTCTTAACTCTCCTGCCTATGATGTTGGTCTGAGGCTTTAGGATTTTAGGTCCTGGTTAGTTGAGCAAATAGTTTGTTTGTAACTTGTAAGATTAGAGGTGCTACTCCCTCTGGGAGATGTGCCCTGGTCTGATAAGAACAATTGAAGAATTATTTAAGTTGCATATGCTAACACCAAACTCTATGAGGCTGGTCTGAGAGATTAGTGCTTTTGGCTTAGTTTGATTTCTGATCTTTATACTTGAAATCTCTAGGATAGATTCACCTCACTTGGATGATTATTGAGAGATTGTTTCATAAAACAACACATGCTTTTGTCTAGATACTATGATTAGATCATGTGATGGTTTTATGATACTCACCACAAAATCTGATGATTGTGGAGTAAGGTGGTGATGTTGATCTTGTTTTGCTGATCTCCTGAGCTTGACCATTAGCTAGACTGCTCCTCCTAGATCCTGGACTTGATCTTGCTGTCCACCTGATCTTTCCCCCTCCTTATATCACCATCCTGGTGATGAGATCTTGGCTTTGGTTGGTTTGGTTGCTGGCTGTTGTGCTTGATTAGCTGCCTAAGCTGGTTGTTCTTGTGTAAGCGGTGGAGATGCACTAGTGCCTCTCCACGGTTGTCTTGATGGTTTTGTGAGTTTGGGGTCTTTGAAGTCGACAAAGACATCACATCTTGTTAGTTGTGTGTCCTGCTTGTGTGCTTGTGTGCTTTGGAATTTTGAAACTTCATCATTATCTGGTTACTTTTACCTGGCTGGTGAAATTTGCCCCTCTTGGCTGTCATTTGACTTCTGGCTTAAAATTTATGAAAGATAAATTCTTTCATATTGGTGAAACTTGCCCCTTTTTAATAATTTCTCAATGAGGAACTTGTTCAGTGCACCTCACTGGCATGTCTGAGAGAAAAAACAATTCTAACACTAACCTTTTATTTAGTTTCTGTTTGTTTTGCGGGTACAGATTTAAAGTGAAGATTGTAGTTTAGGTTTTCTTTTATAGAATAGTTATAGAATAATCCAATGTAATCTTCTTATTCTTTTGTAATTTTCATTTTATTATTTTGTAATCTTCATTTTATTCTTCTGTAATAAAGATTATATAATTTTCAATAAAGAAATATTCTTATCCTTTATTCATTTGTTATTGTGAAGTTTGGAAATGATTTCAATAAGTTACATTTTTGTAACTTGTTTATATATTGATAATATGGAATAAGTTTTCATATTCTTTATTGTTTTTATTTAAATAGAATTTAAGTTGTAATAGTTAACTCTTAGTTAAATTAAGATCCAAAACTTATTCCTAATTCATTTGAATTATAATTCAAACTCTTAAGTTTAAAATTCAAATTCACTTTTCAAACACTTAATTCCTCAAATATCATATCAAAGTCTATAGCAATCATCCTTTAAGACTAAACCTAATCTCAAAGTATGAAAGAAACCTTGATCACTTTAGGTTTTTATTTGGCGAAAATTTTACCCACATTTTCATAGATGAATGCATGCTACATTCCAAATTCCTAAATCTACCCTTCGTTAGTTCCTAAAGGCTGGGATGTTACATTCACTGCAGCGAGGAAGACGACGAGCAACAGAGGCCGAAGGGGTACAGGCCAGAGTGGGCTACTACTAGGCCACGAAGCACTGCACGGGCGACAGGGAGAGCAGGGAGAGGGAAGTGGGCCAGCCTAGTTGGGCTCTGCTGCTGCCTTTTTTTATTCCTAAAACCTTTTTCCATTTTCCAAAATTTGTTTCTCCTTTGTAAAATGATTTGGGTACTGTTTTAAACATTTCAAAAAATACTAGAAGATTTTATACAGTATATGAAATAATAGTGAAATAATGTGAAATATATTGGGGCCCTCTTAATACTAGAAGATTTTATACAGTATATGAAATAATGTGGGGCCCTCTTTCTTGTATGTTTGAGAGGATAAGAAGGAAACTAGGGTTTAGGGTTTTGTATGTTTCTTTCTTGTATGCAATTTTAGATATAATGCTCATGAATGCACAACAAACCTTAATTGATATTTACCTAAAACTGGGGTGTTACAGCAATGTGGTGTGCGTGGAAAAACAATATTAAAAGACTAAAGGATAGTGAGGGGAATTGGCAGAGCTCCCCCTCTGCCATAGAACTTATGTATACCTCCTATTTTAAGGTGTTATTCACTAGAGATCCAAGCCTTAACGCTGACAATCTGTCTAATCTTTTTCAGGAGAAAGTGACTTTGCAAATGAATGACAGCCTCTGTCGGGAGTTCACGGAGGAAGAAATTGGAGATGCTATATTCCAAATAGGCCCACTAAAAGCATCGGGTACCGATGGATTTCCTGCAAGGTTCTACCAAAGAAACTCGGTCACAATTAAGGAAGAGGTGGTAAATGGATTCAAGCTTTTCTTCCTCACTGGTAATATGCCTGTAGGTATAAATGATACAGCTATTGTACTGATCCCAAAAATTGACTTCCCAAAAACCTTGAAAGATTTTAGACCAATTAGTTTATGCACCGTTATGTACAAAGTCATAGACAAGTGCCTTGTGAATCGGTTAAGACCTACCTTGGGGGACCTAATTTCAGCAAACCAAAGCGCTTTTGTCCTAGGTTGACTAATCACAGATAGTGCACTAATAGAGTTCGAATGTCTGCACTTTATGGATCATAATGGTAACTAGGATAATAACTTCTATGCTTATAACCAAGCATACGATAGGATGGACTAGAGTTTTCTAAAGAAAGTGATGGAAAGAATAGGTTTTGCTCACTGGTGGATTGACTGGATAATATCGTGTGTCATCATGGTGAACTATATGGTTAAATTCAATGGCACCCTTCTGGATTCATTTTCGCCTTCTTGTGGTCTGCGACAAGGTGGCCCCCTTTCACCCTTTTTGTTTTTGTTTGCAGAAGATGGTCTTTCTGCACTCCTACAAAATGAAGTACATAAAAACACTATCACACTGGTACAGATATGCCGTAGAGCTCTTGGAATTTCACATTCATTGTTTGCATGTGATTTCTTATTATTCTTTAGAGCTAGTGTTGATGAAGCAATCCTAGTTAAGCACGTACCGGATGAATATGCGACAAGTACATGAGAGCTGATAAGCCTCTCAAAATGCGCGATCTTCTTTGATGCATCATGTCTTGGAGTCACACGAGATGAGGTTAAAGGAGTCCTATCTATTGAA
Source organism: Avena longiglumis (assembly GCA_030063025.1). Classification (NCBI taxonomy): domain Eukaryota; kingdom Viridiplantae; phylum Streptophyta; class Magnoliopsida; order Poales; family Poaceae; genus Avena; species Avena longiglumis. The sequence continues at coordinate 475,146,716 of CP125976.1, forward strand.
CAGGATGCCTTAGATGCTAAATACCTTGGATTACCACCCCCCCCCCCCCATGTACGGATGAATAAGGGCAAGTTTGAAAACCTAAAGTCGAGTCTAGCCAAAAGCCTAATGGAATGGGCAACAATCATTTAACACAAGTAGCCAAGGAAGTGTTTATCAAATCGATTGCACAGGCTCTGTCCATCTACATTATGGTGGTTTTTAAATTGCCTTTTATCCCTTGTGATAAGTTGACAAAAATGATTCGAAACTACTTGTGTGTAGAGGAGAATGGAAAGAGAATAACACATTGGATGTCGTGAGAGAGCATGATGATAAGCAAAGACAAAGGGGGAATTGGTTTCAGAGATTTACGCCTCCTTAACCAAGCTATATTGGCCCGACATGCATGGAGGCTTGTGCAACACCCTGTGCAGGTGCTTAAAGCAAAATACTACCCCAATGGCTCCCTCCTACACATTGTGGCCATAGTGCATGGACTAGCTTTAGTTAAGAAGGGGATTGGTATCCAGTAGAAACTCGTTGTGAAGGAAAATTGGGTTGCTGGAAGGGCAAGCTATTATCTTGCGGAGATCGCTTGGTCCTAATTAATTCTGTATTAACAAGTATACCAATGTTCATCTAATCGTTTCTTGAAATACCTAAAGGGGTAAGGAAACGACTGGATTTTTATAGGTCTTGTTTCTTTTGGAAAAGTGATGAGAAAAAATACAGACTAACAAAATAGAATATAATATGCAGACCTAAAGATCAAGGCGGTCTAGGTATTGAAGTGTTGGAAATCAAAAATAGATGTTTTTTGATCAAATGGCTCTATAAGCTAATGCATGAAGAAGGTGTATGGCAAGAATTGTTACAAAACAAATATTTAAGTCAGAAAATGTTGTCCGAAGTCCAAGCGAAACAAACCGACTCTCCATTTTGAAAAGGACTGATGCGGGTGAAGAATAAATTCTTTGCTAGAGGTCATTTCAAAATTGGGAATGGTGTTACTACTAGGTTTTGGAAGGATATATGGTTGGGAGATACATCGCTAGGACAATAATATCCATCATTATACAATATTGTGCAACGGAATAATGTTTATGTGTCATAGGTATTAAGTCAGGTACCACTAAACATCTGTTTCAGGAGGATACTTAATAGTAATAAGTGGACTGCTTGGATACACTTATGTCAAAGACTTATAATGGTACAATTGTCAAATGAAGGGGATAAGTTTGTGTGGAACTTAACCTTGTCTAGGGTGTTCTCTGTAAAATCCATGTATGAAGATCTCATGAATGATAATACGGTCTTTCTCCAAAAATATCTTTGGAAATTAAAGATTCCCCCGAAGATTAAAATTTTTATGTGGTTTCTTCAAAATAAGGTAGTTCTTACAAAGAATAATCTGGTTAAACGGCATTGGGTAGGATGTACAAATTTTTGCTTCTATGGGTCGCCGGAAACTATAGAACATTTGTTTATATCATGCCCCTTTGCTCGTATATTGTGGCGTATTGTCAATTTTGCTTTCGATCTGCCTCCTCCAACTAATATAACAAATATGTTTGGTAATTGGTTGGATGGAGTGGACAAATCATCTAAGGCTAGAGTTCGCGTTGGTGTCTCTGCCTTAGTTTGGTCTATTTGGAGACGAGGAAATGATATTATTTTTAGCAAAACAAAAAATCTAAAAAAAATTATAGGTTATCCATATGGTGGCGCATTGGGTGCAGCTTTGGGCGCTCCTATCTACGCCCGACCAGCGGGATACTATGGCTACTGGGTGCAGCCATTTGCTGACGGTCGCCCACCACATATTCGGACAGTCATGCTGGCAGCCGCTTAGTCGATTACATGATGACTAGATTTCTTTTGTTTCATTTGTTTCGTTGGTTGATCCATGTATCAACGCTAAGCGATCCATGATCTGTAATGTTTGAATGTTGGATGTTGGATGTTGGATGCTGGATGCTGGATGTTGGATAAATTATTAATAAAGGTTATGTGCATAAACCGATGCAAAGGCCGGGGTTTTTCCCCTTTTGGAAAAAAAGTTAAGAAGGGGATCATCTGGCGTGTAGGTAATGGCACGAATATCCAAGTATGGAGAGATCCATGGATCCCAATAGCAATGGTGTATACTTCAATCTCTGTACAAGGAAGATGTCGGCTGAGATGGGTAGCTGATTTTCTAGATGCAAATGGGTCATGGAATGAAACATTACTCCGCTGGTGGTTTCTGACGATAGACGTGGACTCAATCTTACAAATTGTTCCATCAAGACGGAATGCAAATGACTTCATCGCCTGGCAGCCAGATAAGAGAGTAGTTTTCACGGTCAGTAGCGCCTACAAGCTTGATCATGCAGAACAGTTGGTAACACAGGGGGTGGGAGCTACGAGCAGTCGACCAACAGGCGAGGGGCCGATTTGGCGCCTTATATGGCAGTGTCCCATCCCGACAAAAGTACGAAACCACACCTGAAGAACGGCGTCCAACGCCTTGGCTACACAGGCAAATATGCATACAAGAGGCATGAAGGCGACGCCCCTCTGCCAGATTTGTGGCGCTGCAAACGAAGACACCTTTCATGCCTTTATTACATGCCCATCGGCGAGAAGCATGTGACAGGCTATACGTGATGTTTGGAACCTCCCAAGTGACGATATTTTAATATATACGGGACATGAATGGCTGCTAAACCTGCTGGCTAAACTACTTGAACTCCAACGCGCAATGGTACTCATGCTAGTATGGCAAATATGGCATATCCACAACGAGATAACTCATGACAAACCGATGCCCTCGATCGAAGGATCCAAAAGGTCTCTAGAAAGCTATTTGGAATCGTTGCTGGTGATCAAACAAAGCCCAAACGCTGATATAGCCAATAGGAAAGTTGTGGCGTTGCTCATTCAGGGTTTTGGCAGTCGAAGCGAGTGCCCTCAAGGAAGACAGGAAAAAGTGATCAAGTGGATACCTCCACCGGAAGGTATGGCCAAACTAAACACTGATGGATCCTTTGTGAATCCGCATGAAGCAGGGACACACATGGTGCTGAGAGTCCACACTGGGGCGGTCATATTTGCAGCCTCACGAAATCTCAGACCTTGTGCTGATGCAACAGATGCGGAGCTTGCTGCCATCGAGAAGGGACTTGCAATGACGCTGAACTGGACTCCCCTCGCTATTATCACTGAATCAGATTGCTCCGAAGCCATTCACCTGATCAAGGAAAGTACACCCAACACTTCCGGATATGCAGCGCGAATTCAGATTATTCGAGAACTAGTTAGAGAGAGATACTAAATTAATAAAGGTTTATCGTGAAGCAAATTATGGTCGCCACGAAATGGCCAAGCTAAGCAGAGTAGAAAATAGAATAGCCACATGGTTTAGAAATTCCCCTCCGAAGATTGCTGCAGCCATAAACTTAGATTGTAACTTTGTCTAGTATTAATATATCTCCTTTCCGAGCAAAAAAAAAAAGAAAAAGATCTGGAAGGCACAACCTGGGACAGAAGGTGCAGTTTTTAGGGCGACAGGGCAGGCAGTAGTCATAATAAACCATGGGGGGGTTCATTCATGGAATATTACGCGTGTCGTCCCATCCATCCCCCAGATGATGGTTCATTGTTCCTAGCTACTACTATCCACAGCAGCAGGCCACATCGATCGCCCCCGTCCCCGTCGCCGACTCATCACTCGTCCGGGAACGGGAACAACCTCGCGACAGCGACGGCCAGGCGGACCTCCCCGGCAGCCCGTCATCCACTGGATCCCCCCGCGCGCTCCCGTGGCCGCACGCCGGCCCCGAAAAATCTCTTTCCCGTACGACGCCGTCGCCTTCGCCACCAGCACCACCACACACCGGTGGAGAACAAAACGCGTCCCCACGACGCCCCGCGGACGCCACGGATCGTTGCTCTCGCTCTCGCTGGCGCTGCCGGCCCGGGGTGCTCCGTGCGTCCATCATCGCTGCTGGCCACAAAACGGGGCCGCGAGGGCGAGACGACGTCCGTGAGTCGACCACGGGCAGGATTGCATTATCCTCTCCCTTTGCGCTACGCTACGCTGCGCACCGCCATCCTTTCCTTTCCTTTCCGCTGCTCCGCTTTCCAAGATTGTTAGCTACATCCAGCTACGCTGCTCTGCTCTACTATTGGGAGACGCCGCACCTGAAGGTTGGTTGATCCTCTCCTCTTCCTTTATCTATTTTTGGGCAGCGGGTGCCGTGTCATTTGATGGTTGGTCCGCCGTCTCGCTGCTTTCCTTTTATGTATGTGCTTGCCGTTTCTGTACTGGCGTTCCCTGCTGGAAGTAGGCTCCCAAAGGTGTGCAGTGTTCGGTATTTCATTGGCCTGGTTTGGATAATGGAACAGTGAGGTGAGGGTATTGTAATACTGCTCTACCGTACTGTATACTGTTGCAACATACGAGTAGTTTATTGCCTTGTCTCCACTCATAAGACAAGACAGGTTGTTAGTATATATGTTCAAATTAAATCTCCTGTTCGATTTGTATGGAGAATCAATCCTCCTCCTAGTAGATTGGCAAGAGTACAAAGTGGTCGCTCCCAATCACCTGTTCTTGTGAAGAGTCACCTCATATGTATTTGAGATCCGAGGCGATTGCTCTGCATTCTTCCACAATTTCCGTAGACAGTTCGTACTCTGAATTTTGTGAGAATATGGCAGGAGTACTGTCTGCAGTTTCTTTGCTGAATAACTGAAAATTCTCTTTCTTCAGTGCAGCTAGCAATTCAGCAGATGGCCGGTCGACCATAGTTGCACCGCTGATCAATCAAACCAGCCTCTCCATCCTCAGCCGCGTCTCGTAACAGCTAGCACGTGACGCGAGCCATGGCGGGCGCGAGCACCTCAAAGACACGGTCGACGCGGTGGAGAAGTGGATGGCGTTCCCGTCCGGGTCCGGCGAGGAGGAGCCCAGCTTCACCCTCCCGACGCCGCCGTCGCTGCTGTCCACCGGCAAGGAGATCATGGAGGAACCGCCGGTGGGCGACTCCGACACCAAGCAGCAGCAGCAGCAGCAGGGGTGGTGGCCGAAGCCACCGGAGCAGCAGCAGCAGCGGCCGCGTGCGAGCGGCACCGGCATGGGCAGCGCCAAGTCGTCCATGGAGGGCCGCTCCTCGTACGACGCCATGCCGCGGGTGTCGCAGGAGCTCAAGGACGCGCTCTCCAACCTGCAGCAGACCTTCGTCGTCTCCGACGCCACGCGGCCCGACATCCCCATCATCTACGCCAGCGCCGGCTTCTACACCATGACGGGCTACTCCGCCAAGGAGATCATCGGCCGAAACTGCCGGTTCCTCCAGGGACCCGAGACGGACCAGAACGAGGTCAACAAGATCAGGGACGCCGTCAAGGCCGGAAAGAGCTTCTGCGGCCGCCTGCTCAACTACCGCAAGGACGGCACCCCCTTCTGGAACCTCCTAACCGTCACCCCCATCCGCGACGACAACGGCAAGGTCATCAAGTTCATCGGGTAAATTAAATTGATGATCTCTCTGCTCCGGTCCTTCTTGCCTCACCACACCACCAACTCACTCAATCAATGTGGGGACTATGGTTTTAATAATATGAACTGCGTGGGATCGATTACACAGGATGCAGGTGGAGGTGAGCAAGTACACGGAAGGGCTGAGCGACAAGCGCATGCGGCCCAACGAGCTGCCGGTGTCGCTCATCCGCTACGACGGTAAGCCGCCGCGCCGCGCCGCGCAAGAAACTTTGTCTTCATCTGCCGTCGTTTCCTTCTCTCGACCGGCGCTGATACTTCTCTCTCTCTCTCTTGACACTCGGTGGGAACGCAGACCGGCAGAAGGAGAAGGCGATGTCGTCCATGACGGAGGTCGTGCAGACAGTGAAGACGCGGCGCGCGGACTCGCCGGAGCGGGAGCCGCCAAAGGCGAGCGACGCGGACAAGTTGGCCGCCGTGGCCAGCTCGCCGCTCCTCGCCCCCGCCACGCCGTCCGGTGGCGGCTACAAGTCGCCACACTGGGACCTGAAGAAGGAGGAGATGCGGCTGAGCAAGATGATGAGCGGGCGCAAGTCCGGCCGCTCCTCCCTCATGGGGTCAGTCGACGATCAGAGACTCCGCCATTGTAACATTCATTACACCGAATAAATTCTTGTCCTGACAACTGCAGAGGATGTATCTATTCTTGGCAGGTTCAAGGTGGGGAAGAGGAGCTCGGTGGGGAGCAGGGAGCCGCCGGTGGTGGAAGCGCCGGAGGTGAAGATGACGGTGGAGCGCACCAACAGCTGGGAGCGCGCGGAGAGGGAGAAAGACATCAGGCAGGGGATCGACCTGGCCACCACGCTCGAGCGTATCGAGAAGAACTTCGTCATCACGGATCCCAGGCTCCCGGACAACCCAATTGTAAGTAGTAGACGTGACCTGAAATGGGTAGTACTTACGATTTTGTGTTCATGAAAAAAGAGGTCATACAGTTTCCTGATCAATTGTTCCACCGAATTGTTTCTTTTTTCCAGATCTTCGCGTCTGACAGCTTCCTGGAGCTGACGGAGTACACGCGAGAAGAGATCCTGGGGAGGAACTGCAGGTGAGAAAAACAAATGTCTGCAGATAGTTCGTTATGCGAATGAGCCCTGCTTCAAGATTTTTGTTCCGCAGCTGCGCATTTCATTGGCTGTCGGATTAAGGGTTTAGAGTTTATGTAGAAAAAGAGGGTGTTTTTGGTTTTAGCTCAAGCTCACCCCACCAAACTGTCAACCACCTATAGATTTGGTAAAGGTTTTGGTTGCTCAAGATTTGACCATTGTTAGCAACAAAAGTGAACTAGAGTTGGCAAAGGGACGACATACCAACAAAAATGGCAACCATCCAAACAGCCTAGGAAGGAACGGGTGCTCAAACGCTTTTGCAGAAAACAAAAATACTCCTCCATCGTAGGATTCGAGGTAGCACCATTGATGACTGGCTATGTGAGTCAACGAAGATGACCCTTGTGTACGTGCGAATTGTTTAAGTCGTGGCGTGTCGACCGGAAGCTTTCTATGCTCTCAAGGTCTAGGATCAGTCCATCAACCCCGGGAAGAACAACAAATTTGCTCCCATCGATCCTCTTGCCCTATCCCGCATCGACGCCGCTGCTAACTAACACAACATCCTTCATCCACCTAGTGGCGGAGCCAAGAATGGAGCTAGGCCCGGTGAAAATCTAAGTGTAAAAAAACTCCTGTAATAACACAATTCTTTTGGTACAATGGTAAACATGAACATATATTTTTAAATCCATCGTTAACAATTCAAGAACATACTAAAAGATGACTAAACAACTATAAATAGTAGTACGGAATGCAAAAGATAGTACTAAATCACTGCTTTGGTTCATCTTAGCCTCTCATAATCTCATCAATAGTAGAAGAAGAACCAATACCTTCAAAAAGCAAAGCATATTTCATAAGAAAGGCATTAACATGAGATAAAATAGTCAATCGTTGATACAAATATGAGAACTTACCAAAACGATGAGGTAAAACTCCTCTACGTGACTTATATGGTTGAAAACGATGTACAATATCATCATCATTGATAGAGTGGAATACATCTCGTTAAATATAGAACACCATGCTATAACTCATCCAATCGTCATCCATTTTATTTCTCAACTCGGTCTTGATAATGTTCATAGCTAAGAAAGCTCTCTCCGCCGGTGTTGTTGCAACCAGTAAAATCAATGCCAACTCAATAAGACGATATACCAAATGAAAATCCATGTGTCTATCAGTCTGAACCATCTTTACATCAAGATTACTAAGTTCATGATCAATTCAGAAAATCTGAATCAGCTCTCACATCAGCAATGAATGTCTCAAGTTGATTTCTAAGGACAAAAAAACATCATATATGGAGAAGTCCTCAACATACAACTTAGCGAGTTTAACAAGTTTTTCTTCATCAAAATTAGAAAATGACTTATTTCGATCAAGACAAGCAATGCACCTCAACAATTGAATAGCTTTTTCAGCAACGGTTATTCAAATCAACAAGAACTTGGTCATGCACAACATTGAATATTTCATATCTAAAGCGGCGATAGTAAGTTACCATTGTACATCCATGACCCCTTGAGCGACCTCAAGCGGTATTATATCCTCCATGGTTGGCACCACAATGTTATATTTGATACAAAAAGTCAGTTGTTTCTTTCATGAGTTCATCCCAACCATCATCTCTGATACCTTGAAGCTTGTCCAATGTTACGCCAATGTGACAACTTATTAGTCTTGCCCAATAGTCTATCATAAGATGCAATAAAAGAACAAATTCAGAGCTCTCCATCTGAGTAATCAAGCAACACGATGTGGTTCTTTGTGTAAGAATTTCTCTATCATCATGAACATTCTCTAATACATGAAGAACAGATTTCCACATCATAATGAATCTACACAAATTTTTATGGGATGTGCCCCCACCATGTGTCCCAGGTTTTACAAAGTTGGTTGCTTGGTTTTTTCCTCTTCCTTAAATTTTTTTCTCTAGACTCCAATTGGCTAACCATAGTGTCATGTTGATGTTGTGCTACTTCATCATGTCTTTTACAAGAAGAATTAATAGTGTTGACAATCAAAATAACGTTGTTAAAGAAATCCAATACGAAGGAACAACACTTGAAAACAATAACAACCATTAAGCAGAATCGATGGGCAAAACAATGGATGTAAAATGCATATGAACTCTTATCTAATATTAACATACAAAATCCTACAAGGCTTACGGCAATGTCCGAAGAAACGTCATAAGGATGGAGACGAAGCCTAAGAACAAAAGAAATAGACGGAATTGACTGCCTCGCCAAACTCCTCTATGATACCATTTAACATTATATTGAAGCAGCGTAGCCAAAACATAACTTATCTTGTTACTACAAAATATTTTTCCAAGGTACAAACTAGTAGAAAATAAATGAGTAGATGTTATTCTCTCTTTTTTTGTAAAAACATAGAAGTTGTTCTTTTGGACAGCATTTTTTTTTTTTTTTGAGATTAGGACAGCAGTGCTTTTGGATGGCCATCGTGGGCTATGGGCCGGCCACGACGTGAGAATCCTGACTGATCTGCGGAGCTCTTCTCAAGAGCACAAATAACCATCCCGCTAAAAGAACAAAAAAAAAATCTAAACAGAAAAAAAAAGGAAAGAAAAATGCAAAACTGCCCGGCCCGGCAAGCAGCGCCACCGCCCCATGCCGGAGATCGCCGCTACGGCGACAGGTGGAAGCTCTCCATACTGTGGGCCTGGGACCCCACCATTGGCCGCCGCCACTCCCTGCCTCCCGCGCACCCCGTGGATTCGCCGCGGGCCGCAAAACCCTCACAGCCTTGATGGCGAATCGCCGATCCTGTTGCAGCGGCCGCCGCAGAGTTCCCACAAACCCCCAACCGCTCGTCCCCAATCTTCTATGTGCGATCGGCGTTGTAGCCGCCGTTTCTCCTTGGCCATGGTTGAACGTGCGTGTGTGTGGCTCTGTTCCGTGGCATTTGCCAATGCTAGTCCTTTTTCTTCAGTTTTGTCCATTTAGTCTGTTATTAGATGATGTAATGAGATTTTGCTGGTGCTTGCAGATTTCTTCAAGGGTCGGAGACTGACCAGACCACCGTTGACAAGATCAGGGAGGCCATCAGGGAGCAGAAGGAGGTCACTGTCCAGCTAATTAACTACACAAAGAGCGGTAATTTTGCGTCATCTGGTGACAGATTCCTTTGGATCGGTGTTATCGCTGCACGATTCGCATTCTAATTATGCTCTTTCTAGGAACTTGGTCTTTAAGATTATAGTTAGACTGATTGTATCTGCTTTTGCTTGTGATGGATCAGGGAAGAAGTTCTGGAACTTGTTCCACCTGCAACCTATGTGGGATCAGAAGGTACTCGAATGTTACTGCAATGTTGAATTTGTTCTGGAGCTTACAAATTTGCAGGGATTTAGTCGACATGGTGTGATAATGATTGTGCGTTTGTGGTACTATGGATGTAGGGGGAGCTTCAATACTTTATTGGCGTGCAACTTGATGGAAGTGATCATGTCGAACCCCTCAGGAACCGTCTCTCGGAGACCACTGAGTTACAGAGTGCAAAATTGGTAGGTCAGCTCAGCTTGAGTAATTTCCATTTCAAGGATGTGAAGTTACAGTTGGTTCAGAAAATTTTGTATTTGGAAAAGAACGATAAAATTAAGCTAGAGACATAGTCAGTTCAGGACTTCGTTGCTTAAGGTCCATTGCTTTATTTTTGGGGTGTTTTTTGTTCGATATTCCATAAATATATGGCTTATTGTCTTTGCAAGCAGTGTGGACTGTAGTGCTAGTTCTGTAGTCCACAGTCTATATAAGTTCTCAAATGGGCTGGAAACTTCGAAACATCATTACAATACGGGGCACATAAAAACCTAGCAGTCTTTTATGTTGTTCCTTTATAAAGTGAACTGTGCTGACTATTTGTAGTATGAGATCTAACCAGGTCAAAGCTACAGCAGGCAATGTAGATGAAGCAGTCAGGGAGCTTCCTGATGCCAACTTGGTAAGGTACATCTACTTTTTGATGTTTTGCTGTTGGTAAAGGCATCTTAACTAATTTTTCTTTGGCAGATTTTGGTCTTGATTGATGACCTATGAAAGTAATTTTAATGACCAAAATAAATTTCTTAGTTTTTTATAAGTGAATAATACAAATAAAAATATGCAACACAAGCAATACTATCTTAAAATTCAATGAAATGATGGAATGCACATTGGATTGATTAGATGGGTTGCTCCTTGCAGTACACAACAGAATATATTTTACATAACAGAATAGAAACACTAAAATGATTATAATGGTACATGTTATAAATATCTTGGAGCACTGTAGTGAAGCCAGATCTTTGTGACTTGGTGGGACATCACACTATCTGTTGCTTTCGCAGAGACCAGAGGACCTGTGGGCTCTTCACTCACTACCTGTTTCTCCAAAACCGCACAAACGGGATAACTCTTCTTGGAAAGCTATAGAAAAGGTGCGTTCTATCTGCTATTTTACAAGCGATACTTTGTATGGCTGCAGTAGTAATAGCAGAGTCAATTTTTCCCAACCTACATGATACCAGAATACACTATATATATCAAATTGTCCCAGCCTAGGTCCAGCCAAACATTTCTGTATAGATAGTATATTACAATTATAAACAAGAGATCGGTTTGTCTGGAGTCTGGCCCTAGGAGAAGCACCTCCAGTGTCCAAGACTCTGAGGAGGTATGGTTTGACAGCATGAAACCCATCTGCTGCTCCCAGGTTCAGCCAAATGTAGTCCTTAGAAACAAGAGAACATGTATCCTCAGAATAGAGTAACTTGGGGCTGCATATATTGCTCTAAGGCATGTGTTTTTACCTTTTGGCCTGGTACCAATAGTGTTTCATCTCTTATGTTATCTTGTTTGGCTCGACTTTCTGCAAGCATGCTTATAAAGATGTTAGAAAGCAAGAAAGGAACAAAAGGGGGTGGGTGATTTTTCAGTACCCACATTCTTTTGAAGTTGTTCTTTTGGCGTTATAGATTGTAAAAACCGGGGAGAAGATTGGCTTGAAGCACTTCAAGCCTGTAAAACCTCTGGGATGTGGTGACACTGGCAGGTACAACTTCTCAGCAGTCTTCTATACTGTATGGTTTCTTAATTTTTTTACATTTCTTCTAATAGTCTAAAATATTACAAGTTGACTGCATCATCAAAAGTAGTAAAATACCGGGACAAGTTTTCTTTATTTTGGATGAACTAAAATAGCTTTTAGCAAACAGGGGCCAATTTTTTTTTGTCTCTTGCTTAAAAGCAAGAGCTTAGGTCTAATGATAATTTCTATATTGGCGAAGGAAGTTGGTATGATCTTCTATGTACATCAGAATTTTCATAATTCCACCCTTACGAAAAGCACACTGTTGACTTATTATGACAGTACAGCACTGCAAGGCTTCAAGAATATTGTCTTGTTATGAGACTACTTACGAGGATAGGTTTGGTTAATCCAGTAAGCTTGGCGATGTCATGCTTAGTTCATGTATGTGGTAGCCATCATTTATAGTTTCTCACTTCAGTGTATTAGGCAATCTCCCAATATGCAGCTCTGTATTTCTTACTAAACTTAAGTACCCTGTTTACGTCTGGTTCTATTTCTCGTAGCAATTGTATAGCACTTTAACCGCATCATTCTTTTTTGTTTTCAGTGTACATTTAGTTGAGTTGCAAGGTAGTGGTGAATTATTTGCAATGAAGGCAATGGACAAATCAGTGATGTTGAACCGCAACAAGGTAACTTGTGTAGATTAATATGAGAACCATAGTGGACTGGTATGAAGATTAAACATGAAACCACTGTAATATAAGATGTCAATATGAGAGGAGTTAGCAAGTGTGAATGGTCGATTGTATTATGCAATCCCTATCTGTAGCACAATGACAATAATACTCTTGACGACTACAACCTAAATATGGTGATACCGATTAGGCGAGTACCTGGCATTATTTTGGGCACAGTTCAGTACATATAGAATTTATTGAAATTCCTTCTAGCAATTTGTATACTATAAAATAATTTCACATGGATGAATACTATTTACTTATTCCAGTGTACCTCTTAAGGTTGTTCATTCATTCTACGCATGCGCGACCCTACAACGTGACCTTTAGCAGGATAGCTGTACGATTTTTCCCCTTTGTTTTGGTTTCTTCCTTTGTTCTTAGCTTTCAGTAGCTTTTCTTCAGTTCGTTTTGGTTTTGTTTTTTCTGTTTGTAAGACCTTTCCTGCCATCTTGGTGGTTCGTTGACCCTTGTAATAAAATGACACGCATTTAGGTGTGGGTTCAAGAAAAAGAACTTGCTACTTAATACGTATGACTAGTAGAACTTAACGAATTGTTGCATTGATTATCTTAATACACAGGTACACCGAGCTATTATTGAACGAGAAATATACTCTCTATTGGATCATCCTTTTCTCCCAACATTATATACTTCATTTCAGGTTAGTCCTTGACTTCGACCTATCCATGTTATGTAGTAAACCAAAGCTATAAGGTGGTTATTTTAAGAAGATTGAAGCCCCGTAAATAGTTGCTTAATGTTAGCCTCCATGCTTGCTAATATTATATTTCCATATAATTTTTTGAACGTTTATTGCTAAATTTTATTGTCTATTTTTCAGACGCCAACACATATTTGTCTCATAACAGACTTTTGTCCTGGAGGAGAATTATTTGCGGCGCTTGATAAGCAACCCCTGAAAATTTTCAGAGAAGAATCTGCAAGGTGGCTTCTCAAATCTTAACATCTGGGTTACTCCTCAGTACATGCACATTACTACATTGAAATCGTTATTATCTTCCAAATTTTTCTGGTATTTGATTATCGTCTTATCAGCTTTGTACTTTCTAATATGGGAAATAGCTTCCTCCAATGAAAAATATCACTGGATCCTACACTTAATACCGTGATCATGTCCAAGATTTTCCACATGGAAATTATATTTGTTGATGTGTGATTGAAAGTGCTTTCATAGTATTATATGTTTAATAATTCATCTCCAGGGTACCGACTCGCGTGTCTAGTCGAGGTTTTCGGTTGGAAGGCAAGTACCGACTTGTAGAATAGTCTTGACTAGTCAAATGACTCTTAATAAGTTGATGAACAAAACAATTTAACACCTACCGTATCCTATTTACTTGTGTTTGGTTTACTTTTGGCCTTGCTTATCTTGCTTGCTTGAGTAATCTTGCGATATAGGTTAACTTGCAGAGTTACATTTTAGAGAGCCTCTATATCTGCACTCAAATGAATTTTATGATCAGGAAATTCCTGTCCCCAATCAATTACTAATTGTTCTTCTTGTTCTAGAAACTAGCTGTGTTCATGTGTGATATTTTTGTACTAGTTATATTTCTAGTCTTGCAATATTTGAATCTTTGCTAGCTGACATAAGCTTATCTACACACAGAGACACCTAAGATAATATGTGTATGCATGTTTTGGAAATTTTAGTCACTGGTAACTTTTTTGACTGCTCCAGTGAACAGAAATAGTTCTAGTAAATAATGTCAAGTACTTGTAGTTTATAGTACTCCTATCAGTGGCAGAACGTCAGCCAAAACTAAGACAGGGACGTAGTTTAACAGTGGGCGAAAGCAATCACATGGATCTAAAATCAAGCAGGAATTCTTCCGTTGCACTTTTCAAAGACCGGGCCCGCTGACGGTCCGCCAGTGCTCCTCCATAGCTTTGCTTTGTGTTAAGGAAACATCTATCTCCTCACAACCACAAGACTGTCCACTTCTTTTGTTCTTCTATTTTTCAGTATAAGTAATTTTTGAGATTTTACAATGACAATTTAAAGTTAAGAATATGAGTATATTATTATACTTACTATTTTCTTTTCTGTAACGCTGTTTTGATTTACGTTTTCTGTAGGTTTTATGCTGCAGAGGTTGTGATTGGTCTCGAGTATCTTCATTGCCTCGGTATAGATGTGGCCTCTTAAACTTAATAATTATAATTATTGACCAAGTTTCTTAGTAAAGGCTGTGCACTAGTAGTGTTTCACCTCTACGTATGTGGTGCTCTACTTGTATATTTCTTTAAAGACCGATTTGGTATTTCTGTTTGATATATGAGGTTTGTAATTTGCATATGTCTGATGCAGGTATTATATACCGTGATTTGAAACCAGAAAATATTTTGCTCCAAGAAGATGGGCACGTTGTGCTGACTGATTTTGATCTCTCATTTTTGACTTCTTCAAAACCCCATGTAAGTTGAGGGAAGAAACTTTATTTTTGAACAAGGAGGGAAGAAACTTCAAGGGCTGTTAAATCTTGAGTAGAAAATTTGATTGATCCCTTATCAGCTAGTGATAATTACCATTTGTATTAACAGAACATGTAATGTTGATTTGATAAGAATAAACCAAAAGAATTCTCAAGTAGCCGTCTTAAAATTCCTGGTATTCAAGGTGAAGATAATAGATTGCCTAATTGTGAAGAACATTTTTATGTAGAATAATTTTTGGCCTAGATTAAAAGCTGGAGTGGACCGCCAGCACACATAGCAGTCAGCCAGTGCTTGTGTTGCATGGCCCCTGGTTTGGCATCTCCAGAGCAAGCCCACTATGGAGCTTGGACTGCATAGTTGGCAAATCTGTCTGGCTCAATAAAAAAGCTAGCAAATTTATAACTTTAATGAACTAACTCTTCTGTATTTACTGTAATAATAATGCCACATGAATACATTATCAGTATTTAAAAAAAGGGCAGCTGAATCGCTGAACTGGTTTCCTGATTGTTCACCTGTTCATTTTTTTAGATCTCTTTTGGTTGCCTTCAGTTACATATCTTTGTTTTTCATAAGAAATTTCTGTGAATAAACACTAGGCCAGAACACTTATGATGCTTATCTCCCTGCAGGTTATAAAGCATTCCACGTCATTAAAACGAAGGAGATCCAAAGAATTTCTCCGCCCTTCGGTTGTCTCGGATCCTTCCACTCCATCAAATTCGTTTGTTGGAACTGAAGAGTACATTGCTCCCGTACGATACCTTGCTTAGTCATTGCATCATCAGCTTGTTGGCTTTATTATACATATTCTCACTGTTGGATAACTGTTAACGACATAAATTTAATGTAACCTGCATCATCACAATATGTTAGTGTACTGTTGTCTCCATTACAAAATTGATTTATTTTTGCATAAGCTTCTAGTTACAAAAGTTAGATGATCTTGAACTTATATAGATATCCAAATATACCCATATGATTTTATTTTGAATAACTTTAAATATTATTACATGGGCAAAAATATTAATCTTAGCTTGAACTTACGCTAAAACATCATCTATTTCATGAGTACTTTATAACAGAAAAATTTGAATTTGTTTATCTTCCAAAAATGTTATAACAGTAAAACATTATTCTCAGATCCTTCCACTCCATCAAATTCTTCTAACGGCTTGATGCCGTTGCTATTGCCGAATAATTAACATGATTTCCTTGCCATATGTGTTGGTTATTTTAGGAGGTCATCACAGGTGCAGGACATACAAGTGCCATTGATTGGTGGGCTCTTGGTAAGGCAATAACACTAATAATAATTATTTATTATATAAATTACCTCATGTACCAGTGTACTAATGCACGCATAAAAACAGTTAAGTTCGTTTCTTTCTCTTATTAGGAGTTATACCAATCCCCTGAAAAGTGTAAATAACTAAATTGTCTGAGGGTCAGCTAAATCTTATGAAAAAATAGTGACAATAACCCATGCACCATTCAGATAAGACCTGAAACATGGTTCCCAAGCAGAGTGCCATCTATATTACCGGTTTGACTGACAAATTAGTGGTTGTTGACTCTTCAATGCTACATTGTTGTTTATACCAAATTTCTAGTGGATAAACATCTGGTAGATATGATCATACATCTGCAACATGTTTTGATATTTATATCTACTGTGATTTCCCCCATATGTAATAATGTAATATCTCGATAATTAGAAAATTCTTTAGAAAAACATGCATTATTAAGTATCCCCAACCATGAGAGCTCGTGTCATGTGAACTATTCTGATGGTAGGTGATGTTATGCTATAGGAATTCTGTTGTATGAGATGTTGTATGGGCGTACACCTTTCCGAGGAAAAAACAGGAAGAAGACATTTTATAACATCCTGCACAAAGATCTTACGTTTCCCAGTAGCATCCCGGTAAGAATTTATCTTTTTGCAATCATTCTTGCTCAGTTTGCTTAGTTTTAAACTGTGAAGCTTGAATGTAATTACAAAATTTAGAGTAAGATATAGTGTTACACAACTGTGTTTACAGAGGCATGAATAACAGGCCATCATATCTGTCTTAGACTGCTTCAGTATATAGTACATTTTGTTTGTTTGTGTCAATTTGTTAACAGAGATACACTCTTCAGGTTAGCCTGGAGGCGAAGCAATTAATCCACGGACTACTTCAGAGAGATCCTTCTGCTCGCATAGGTTCAAATACTGGTGCAAATGATATCAAGGAGCACCCATTCTTTGAAGATATCTATTGGCCACTTATACGTTGCATGGTGATCTAAATTTTGACCTGCAGAAAATATTTAAAGGATGATAGTTTACTGTGTTCCTAACAATGCAATTTAACTTTGGGTGTGCAGAGCCCCCCGGAGCTTGATGTTCCATTGAAACCAATTGGCAAGGAAACTCTACCCCAAGCAAAGCCTGAGGAAGGTGTTCTTGATACATTTTAAGGTGAATATAGCCCTGGGTGATTCCACAACTTGTTCTCCATGTCAAATAATATTTCTCATTTTTTATTACAAACTTGCCAAATAGCTAACATATCCACAAACTTTGTTGAAACCTGTAAGTATGTAGTTGCAAGAAGATGAATAATTGAAATCTGTAATGATTAGAGGATAGTCAAACACTAAATATGTATATATAACAAGATTATGAACAAGTAAATGAGTATGATCATGTCACATGCTCGGACGCTTGGTATGTGCATTGTTTTTTTGGTTTTTGCATAATCCAAGCAGGCCACTGTACCGGAAAATACCACTAACAATGGCATAGTTTTTTATTTATTTTGCAGGACAGATAGCACAACATCAACGTGGTAGGAATGGTTGTTCTTAACCATGTACTTAAGAGGCTTGCCTGTCCTGCATGATACAAGGAAGTATGCCAGTATGGTCTTCAGTGTTTTTCACTTGGAAGATGCCTCGAGATCTTGTACATGAGCTATTCTTTTCGGTAGATTAGGAGCTTAATGTATCACGTAAATAGGATATTCTTGTAAAGTTTTACTCTTCCTGGAGATGGTTCGACAAGATGATGTACACGACATGAATAATTTACCTTCACAAGTTTTCAAAGAATGTATTTTACGAACCATAAGATGATCAGATGCCTAGTTACTGTTTGTATCTTGTCATTATTTACTCTTGACTGCTGCTATCTTGTCATTATCATAGCCCGCTGCTACTTGACTGATCACCCATCCCCCGTTACATAAAAGGTTTCACTTCGAGGACTATTGGGCACGGCAAGATGGTTTCCAGGAGGCCGTCTTGGAGGCGTGGCAGTCCGTCCAAGACAGCGACCCCTTCACCCAGCTCATGCTCAGGCTCCAAGCAACCGCTCGCAAGTTAACTAGCTGGAACGCGAAATCCATCGGGAATGTGAGGCATAGGATGGCCATTTCCAGGGAGCTGCTGCTGCGCTTTGACAAGGCCCAGGAGGACAGGCCCCTATCCACCAGCGAGGACTGGCTCCGCAAGAAGATCAAAGTGGCGTGCAGGCCTCGCCACTCGGCGCACCATCGCGACGCCAGTATTTCGCGTGCAGTTCTCAAAGACGGCGGCGCCAACACGTCTTTCTTCCACCGCCGTGCTCTATCGTGATGTAAGAACCGAATCCAGGGCCTTCGGGTGGGTGACAGATTGCTCACTGACCCCGGTGACATGGCTGAGGCTGCGTTCCTGCACTACGACGAGCTGCTGGGCACTAGCCTTGATCGGGAGCGGACGCTGGACCTGACCCAATTCATCGAGCAGGCCGATGACCTTTCCGGACTGGACGCCCCCTTCGGGGCCGATGAGATCTGGCACGCCATCAAGAAGCTCCCTACGCGCAAGGCCCCTGGGCCGGACAGATTCACTACTGAGTTTTTGAGGGCCTGCTGGAGCACGGTCAAGGAGGACTTTGTCGCGGTTTTTCAGCAACTCTATGAGCTCCGCGGCAGAGGGTTCAGCAAACTCAATCAGGCTCTCCTGACCCTGCTGCCCAAGCATGCCGAGGCGAGTCGGCTCAATGACTATCGGCCCATCAGCCTTATTTACCTGGTGGCTAAGATCTTCGCCAAGATGCTATCGCTACGTCTTGCCCCACGCCTCACCACGATGGTCAGCCCGGTGCAAAATGCCTTCATCCCCGGGAGGAGCCTGCGACAACCGTCCTCGTCAGCGATCAAGACGCTTTACTTCACCATCTCGGGCACCAGGCACCGCTCAAGCTCGACCTAGCACGCCTTCGACTCTCTCATGGCCTTTCCTCTTGAGATCCCTCGACACATGGGCTTTAGTGATCGCTTCATTGGATGGTTGGCCATCCATTCTCCTCGGCCAGCTAAGGTGCCGATCAATGGAAACTGGCCCACCCATCCGGCATCGGGGCTGCGCGAGGCGACATGTCACCCCAGCTCTTCGTCATCGCGGTCGGCGTCCTCGGCAAGATCTTCAAGCGCGATCGACCTCGGGATCTTACAGCTCCACCCAGCGCTGATCCACCCGTCTCTCTATGCGGATGATGTGATCCTGTTACGCCATGTTTGCTCAGAGACATCGAGGCCACCAAGGCAATCCTCCAACTCTTTGGACAGGCCTCCGTCTCTGGTGAACTACTCCAAAAGCTCGCCACGCTGATCCGGTGCGAGGCCCAGCGAGGCCGCCACTATCTGCAGCCACTCGGATGCCCCATCGCCGATTCCCCATCACCTACAGAATTCCACTCACAATCCATAAGCCCACGTCCGCGCAGATGGAACCCCTTGGAGAAGATGGCGCCTTACACGACCGGAAGCGCGCCTAATGCAGAAACCGGGTAGGCTGGCCCTGATCAAGTCCGTCCTCGGCGCTATCCCCATCCACCAGTTGCTTGTGCTGTCGCCATCCTCCAAGACCATCAGAGCGATGGAGAGGATCGAGTGTGGCTTCCTATGGGAAGGAAAGAGGGAGGCCAAAGGCGGCAATTGCCATGTCATCTGGCGCCTTGTTAGCAGGCCCACCAATATGGGTGGCCTCGGAATCCAGGACATCTAGCTATCCTGCATCGCATTACGTCTACGATGGCTCTGACTCAGCAAAACTGACAATGCTCGGGCCTGGAGCGGCCTCGACATGCAATTCACCGGCCCTGAGCGGGACATGTTCTTCGCTTCTACCTACATCGAGCTTGGGAATGGCCTGACCGCGCGTTTCGGAGGACCGCTGGATCAGCGGATACTCTGTCGTGAGATTGCACGCCCTCACGCTGTATCCCCAAAGGCGGTAGCAGAGGAGGCGTTTCTTGATGGCTCGCTGAAACGGCCGGGCCGAGACATACAAGGGTCCTAGGGTATCAAGAGGTGGGAGAATACTTGCAACTCGCAGCGTATTCTCCACGGTGCTTCGCCTTGACGAAGACAAATGGGTGCAGCGATGGATCGAATGGCGTGTACACTGCCAAGTCGGCTTACCTGGCAGCTTTCCACGGGTCTACTAGATGCGTTGCTTGGAGGCTTGTCTGGAAGACATGGGCGCCTAACCGTGTCAAGTTCTTTCACTGGTTGGCAAATCTTGACCGTTGCTAGACGGCAGAGCGGCTCGCTAGACGGCAACTACAGCACCACCCTAGGTGCATGCTCTGCGACCAGGCCATGGAGACAATGCACCATCTCATGATCTCCTGCCCCTCCTCCAAGCAGATCTGGCAAGAGATCCTTGCTTGGCTGCGCTTGCCTTGCACCCCACCCCAAGACGAACCCTCCCTCTTCGATTGGTGGACGGCAGCGAAACGACAAACTCCCAAGCCAATGCACAAAGGCTTGGCCTCGATCACGCTGCTGGTGCCATGGATGATCTGGAAGCTCCGCAACGACTGCGTCTTCGAGCGCGCCCAGCCGCGCCCCTGCCCCTGATTACCAAGATCAAAGACGAGGCCTTAGCTTGGGTGCTTGCAGGAGCCAAGGGACTCGGTGTCCTTCTCCCGACAACTTGGGATGTGCATTGAGTTTTTCCTTTTTTGTACCTGTACCTGGATTGTAAAACCCTTCAGTGGGCTGTAACAAACTCTACCTTTGCAATATAATGAAACGCAAAGCTTTTGCGTTTTCTCAAAAAATTATTTACTCTTGCTTAGCACGTTTCAAAAATATCCTATACTATTTGATATGTGTTTTTTAATTTTCTCTCTGTTGCAACAATGAAAGTCAAATTCATCTTGTTTCCCTCAGCACTCTTGTTTAACACGTTTCAAAGATGCATTATTGGATAGGAGTACATAATTTTTATTTTTATTGCAGGGAACTTAAATCCTTTACAAATACTACATGTCCAGCTAAATGTAGAGCTTCTCTTGGTGCCTCTTGGGTTTCCGTTATTTTCTTAGCCGACATGTGGTTGTCTGAGCCTAAACATTGCTTGGTGCCCTCGCTTGTGATTAGCACACGATTTGCGCAGTGGAAAGTCCTTTTTGACTCCCGAGCTCCAGTGCTCGCTGCATATTAAAAAAATGAAACTATATTTATAAGTTTTTAAAATAAAATCTTAAAAGTAGCTAATGATGTATCCCACAAACATGCAAAATCTTAATTTGAAATATTTTGTACGGATACACAAAAATGACAAAGTTCAGATTTTTTAGATTTAAAATTACTATACTCAGATCTACAGTTTTACCATTTTTGTATAGCTCAAAATGCACATTATTTTCAATTGATATTTTGCATGTTCTTAGCATACGTCATTGGCTACATCCCGGTTTATTTTCAGAATTCTTTGGAACTCGAAAATATGATTTTGATTCTTTTTTAAATGAGATCACTGATGCTTATATTGTTGAAAATATAAGCAATAATCCATATAATTTAATCCGAATAATAAATTGATAAAACATGATCATACAAACAGTACTAAAACTAATTATACAGATCAACAAAGTAGATGAACAGATTACATCTATAGGAGATAAACCTATCACATCTACACCAAACGCTAGAACAAAGAACTCTAGCATAATCCGAAAGAGAGAAATCGAGATCACATACGATGTAGGCTGAATAGCAGCCGTAGCGATTGCAGCAGCGTCGCCCATGTTGAGGTTGTCGAAGAGGTCGCTGACGTCCGGGAAGAAGTCGTCAAGGAACTGCGTGCCGACGGACGTCGTGGTTGCCGATGGTCGCTTGAGCTCCCAAAAACCTGATCGCCCCTCACCCGTGCGGGTTCACGAGGCGGGGTTAGAGGCTCCTCTTGTCGATCTGCGGTGTACGCCAAGCCGGGATGGAGAAGACGAAAGCGGCGGCGCAAGGTTCTGGAGGTAGGCGCGTGTGAGGATTGATTTCGCACTGATTAGGTTTAGCTCGGACGCTTTATATAGTGCAGGTTAGGAGGATCGTGGGATCAACCCACGTCCGAGTCGGTAACAGTCCATGTCCATAAAAACTGGAAACGGCTGTAATTAACCTGTCCGTTAATGACTCATAATCAGTTTTCCCAACAAGCAAAATAAAGCTCGGCTCGGCGAGATTCCCGCAACCCGCAACCCGCAACCAACTGACGCGCGTCGTGTGGCGGGCGTCGAGGAGGAGTGCGAGAGGCTACTCTTCTTGTCACACCTTAGTGAGTGGTGCAACACTCTACTACATAAGGTGGTCCAACTCCTTCAACTAGCAATGTGGGACTAAACTTTAGCACCACTAGCACACCATATCTTTGCCATGCATAAGTAGGCCAAGAGAATTTCAGAATTTGTCTAATGGGCCAACAGCCCAATATACCAAATTCAACAATCCCCACAAAGTCTCATTGGCACATCACATCACTTTTCTTCGAACATTGTTTTATATACCGTGTGTAGTGGAGCTAAGTTGAACTTCCACGTTAAACTTCATGCTACACTAGCTAGCAACTTGAATAGTGGACTATGCCTTGAACTACAAGTTTTCTGCACGCTAGTTTCACACAAAATCTAGACCGGTACAGGGCTACCGTCGGCTTCCCCGCGGTTTGGAGCTTATGCGTCATACTCCAGGGCCTTTCATGAGTTTATTAGAGGGCACTCAACTCTCACGGACTGCGACGTTTAACAGTCATACTCATATAGGTGTATTCCTCAAGAGATGTTCTGTAGGACAACATCTCCGCTATAAAAAGCCACTTGGAACACATTAAGATAAATATCAACCTGCCATGCAGAATAAGAGAGTATTGCATCTTTATGGAGATGTAAATATAATATGGGGATACTCTCCTCTCAGCTGACCAACAGCTTGTCTCCCATCTCTAATTCACGGGATCTCCGGTCACATAGAGTGGGTTGCCCAGGATCAACTCATAGTGTGGGTCTCAAACCCATCTCCTCGATGCATTATCTATCACATTACGTGATAGTCCCTTTGTGAAAGGATCGCGGGTTTTAGATGTTTGGATATAATCCAACGCAATAACTCGAGTTTCTCGGTTTCTGATTTCAATCTCCTCTTCACATGCCTTGATGACTTCATGTTATCCTTAGAACTGTTTACTTTGACGATCACAGTTTGATTATCACAGTTCATCGGGATAGCGGGTATTGGTTTTTCAACCACAGGTAAGTCCATCAAGAGCTCACGAAGCCACTCTGCTTCAACAATGGCCGTGTCTAATCTTGTGAGTTCTGCTTCCATTGTTGACCTCGTTAAGATGGTGCGCTTGCAAGACTTCGAGCAGCGCCACCACCAAGTGTAAACAAATAACCACTTGTGGCCTTAATCTCATTAGCATCAGATATCCAATTTGAATCACTATAACCCTCAAGTACCCGAGGATACCCAGTATAGTGAATACCATAACTCGCAGTGCCTTTCAAATAGCGCAAAACTCTTTCAAGAGCATGCCAATGATCATCTCCAGGATTTAACACAAATCGACTCAGTTTTCTTACAGCAAAGGAGATGTCAGGTCTAGTAGCGCTGGCTAAATACATGAGCGAGCCAATAATTTGAGAATATCTCAATTGATCTTTAGCAGTCCTTCGATTCTTTCGAAGTAGCACACTCGGATCATAAGGCGTTGGAGAAGAATTGCAGTCTCTATACCCGAAGCGACTCAATATCTTTTCCACATAGTGAGACTAAAGCAATGTAATCCCACCATTGTCATCCTTTAGTAGCTTGATGTTTAAAATTACATCACCCACTCCCAAGTTCTTCATCTCAAAGCAGCGAGATAGGAACTCTTTGACCTCCTCGATAACAGCGAGGTTGGTCTCGAATATCAATATGTCATCAACATAGAGACACATAATAACTCCCTCGCCCCCACCATGGCGATAGTACACATTTGTCGACCGTTTACAACAAAGCCTTGCAGTTAAAGTTCTTTCAAACTTCTCGTACTTGCTTAGGAGCTTGCTTAAGACCATATAAAGACTTCACTAACTACACACCTTTCCTTCTTGACCATCTACCACAAATCCGTCGAGCTGCTCCATATAAATTTCCTCATCTAGCTCTCCATTTAGAAAAGTTGTCTTAACGTCCATTTGATGAGCGAGAAGACCGTGTGAGGCAGCCAAGGAAAGTAGTACTCGAATAGTGGTCAATCTGCTGGTGAGTAGGTATCGAAGAAGTCTTCACCTTCCTTTGGGTATAACCCTTAGCCACAAGGCGTGCCTTGTACTTTTCAATAGTACCATCAGTCTAAGATTTTCTTGAACACCCATTTACATCCTCTGAGGTTTACACCAATAAGGACGATCGGTGATTTCCCAAGTACCATTAGCTAAGATGGAGTCCATCTCGCTTCGGACTTCCTTCCAAAGTGTCGCATCTTGAGATGCATAGGCTTCTGAAATAGAAGTGGGAGTATCATCCACAAGGTACACAATGAAATCATCACCAAATGACTTTGCAGTCCTTTGTCTCTTGATCCTTTTGGGAGCTTCATTGTCATCCTCCACAGGATCATCAGAGTGTTCTATCGGCATAGTGGGTTCAGGAATTATAGAAAATTCCTGACTAGATGAACTAGTCATCTCCTGATTTGATGAGCTAGACATGCCTTTCATAGGAAAGATGTCCTCAAAGAAAGTCGCATCATTCGACTCCATAATTGTACCAACATGCATGTCGGATACCTCAGATTTTACTATCAAAAATCTATAGCCAATGCTATGAAAAGCATATCCTAGAAAAACACAATCAACGGTTTTTGGTCCAAGCTTTCGCTTCTTGGATATTGGAATATTGACTTTCGCCAAACAACCCCAAGTTCGTAAGTAAGAGAGTTTAAGCCTTTTCTTTTCCCATTCCTCAAATGGAGTCATGGTTTTATCCTTTACAGGAACACGGTTTAGGACATGACACCTTGATCATTAGCGCCTCCCCCACCATTCCTTGGAAAGACCAGATGTATCTAACATGGCGTTAACCAAATCGATTAGAGTGCGGTTCTTTCTTTTCCACCCCATTTGAGTGAGGTGAGTAGGAGGCGTCCTATCATGTATAATACCATGTTCCATGAATAAATCAAATTCATTTGAAAAGTACTCTCCACGATCCGACCTTAGCCGCTTGATTTTAAGCTCAAGTTGGTTTCTGCCTCGACTTTATATATTTTGAAGTAGTTCAAAGCTTCATCGTTAGATTTCAGGAGATAAACATAGCAGTATCTAGTGGAGTCATCAATCAACGTCATAAAGTATCTTTTTCCACCTTTTGTCAACACACCATTCATCTCACAAAGATCTGAATGTATAAGTTCTAGCGGTGCTAAGTTTCTCGGTTCCGCAGTCGTATGAGACTTGCGAGGTTGCTTTGCTTGCACACAAACTTGGCACTTAGAACCTTTGACAGTGGTAAATTTCAGAATTAAACTCATATTGGCTAGCCACGTCATGCAACCAAAGTTAATATGATAGAGCCGTGAATGCCAAACATTGGACTCATTATCATTGCAAACATGATTAATAACTTTAGTACATGAGTCTGACAAAGACAAGCGGAACAGACCTCCGCACTCATAACCCTTTCCAACAAATTGTACATATTTAGAAATTACAACTTTATTGGACTCAAAAACCAACTTAAAGCCATCTCAACATAAAAGCGATCCGCTGACGAGATTCTTATTGATGGAGGGAACGTGCTGCACATTCTTCAGTTGTACGGTCTTCCCCGAAGTAAACTTCAGATTTACCATACCAACGCCATGAACAGAAACACGTGAGCCGTTTCCCATCAGCACGGAAGAGGTCCTTGAGACCTGATAAGAGGAGAACATGGAAATATCAGAACATACATGTGTATTAGCACCCGTGTCTATCCACCAATCAGGAGAATGACATACTGAAAGGATAGTAGGTAAAATACCGTACCCAGCATCCTTCATCTCAGTATCGCTAATAACAACATTAGCGGCATTGCTGCTATTCCCATGTTGACGCTTGTCAAAGCGATTAGGGCAGCTAGGAGCCCAATGACCAGGATCACCACAGACGTGGCAAGAGCCTTTCCTCTTATCATTTTTCTTCTTGAAGTTGGTTGAGTGCGTGGCCTTGTTCTTGCCATCGAACTTTCCCTTTCCTTCATTTTTGTTCTTATTCTTGAACTTGTGGGATTGGAAGTTTTCCTCTGCACTAAATTGGCGAGAACCTCCTTCAAGTCCTCGAGCGTTTGTCCTTTGCTCTCGCCTTCTCTTCCACATGAAGATACCCAATGAGATCCGTGGAAAACTCTTGTCTCTTATGTTTTGAGAAGTAGCAAAGTTCCTCCACAAAGGAGGAAGCTTGGCAATAATGCCACCAGCCAATTTTGTCCTAAGGAACACTTGAACTCAAGTTCTTTGGCAAGTGATTGTATCTCATGAGCTTGCTCAACGACGGCGTTCATCAACCATCCTGTAGTCATAGAATTGCTCCATGACATATGCTCGGTGCCGGTCAGACCCCAAACTTGGCCTCGGCGCTTCCCACGCATCCTTGCCATTATCAAATGACATATAAGGGTCAACAATGTTGTCCCCAAGAACACCGAACAAAGCCGCCATAAACATGGTATCGGCTTTCTTAAAGCTTCGCTTCGCCAGAAAGATCTCCTTCAGGCTTGCCAAGAGTGGCGCTATAACAGTTTAGGTTTTCAAACCAGAGAACTGCTCTCTTGCGCCATCTCTTATAGTGCATGCCATCAAAAGGAGGCATCCTAATAGCCGCGGCTACACCAGTGGAATTCAGTTGTCTATAATCAGGTTTTTGGATTGTTGAAAATATAAGCAATAATCCATATAATTTAATCCGAATAATAAATTGATAAAACATGATCATACAAACGGTACTAAAACTAATTATGCAGATCAACAAAGTAGATGAACAGATTACATCTATAGGAGATAAACCTATCATATATACACCAAACGCTAGAACAAAGAACTCTAGCATAATCCGAAAGAGAGAAATCGAGATCACATACGATGTAAATTTGAATAGCAGCCTAGCGGTTGCAGCAAAGTCGCCCATATTGAGGTTGTCGAAGAGGTCGGTGACGTCCGGGAAGAAGTCGTCGTCGGGGAACTGCCGTCCGACGACGTCGTGGTTGCCGATGCGCTGAGCGCTCCCAAAAACCTGACGCCCTCACCCGTGCGGGTTCACGAGGCGGGGTTAGGAGGCCTCTTGTCGATCTGCGGTATGGCAAGCGGGATGGAGAAAAGCAATGCGCAAGGTTCGGAAGGTAGGCGTGTGAGATTGATTTCGATTAGGTTTAGCTGGACGCTTTATATAGTGCAGGTTAGGAGGATCGTGGGCTCGCCCTCGGCGAGATTCCGCAACCAGCGGCCGTGACGAGGCGAGGCGGCGTCGGAGGAGGAGTCTGTGAGGCTACTCTTCTTGTCATACCTTAGTGAGTGGTGCAACACTCTACTATATAAGGTGGTCCAACTCCCCTTCAACTAGCAATGTGGGACTAAACTTTAGCACCACTAGCACAGCCATATGCTGCCATGCATAAGTGGGCCAAAGAGAATTTTAGAATTTGTCTAATGGGCCAACAGCCCAATATACACCAAATTCCAACATATATGCACCAAATCTCTAAACACTTTAAAATTAATAATCTTGAGTCATCCGTTTAGAATGGAAATTTAATAATAAATAAGTCTTAAATAAACCTATTTAGTCGTTTTTTTCAAACTATGTTTTATTCATATGATAGAATATGGGTTTAAATAAATCGGAACTTTGTGGTGGCTTCCTCATAAATACTTAACTTTCGTTTATCCATATTGCTCCATAGGTAACAAGTTTGAATTAGTATACACAAAAGTAAACTAGGTTCAACCAGATGCCTCTATATTCCCAAAATTATATTGAACGATTTTGTTTAACCCTAGGTTTGTGTGATGAAATTTCTCTAAGATCGACAGGGAATCTGACTCGTAAACCATTCTCTGTGACACTGTGTTTGGATGTCGGAAAATAGGATTGGAATTGGAATTCTGAAATTTAAAGGCTCCAATTCAGTTGTTTGGGTGGTCATGGAAATTAGACTTGGAATTACTAGCAATTCCGAGTGTAGCTCCCGCAAAACTGATCGGTTCGATCCAAACTTTCCGAGCCACCTAGCTCGGAAAGGGACGGAAACGAGTCGCTCGTGTATCTTCCTCTCGACCTCCTCCCAGGCAACACCCGCGACCACCACTCCGACGCGGCAGCCCGGTAAGCTCCCTCCCGGCCATTCCTCTCCCCTCGATTCACTCTCCGGTCATCCTCTCCTCTCGCCTCCTCAGATTTGTCCCAGCAGGCGTGTGACCGGAGGAAAGGTTTGGCGATGGGGCCCGCCCGAGAGCAGTATTGTAACCGCCCACCATGCAAGGCGGTCTGGCTTCTACCACAGCTCCTGCTCTTTCATGCCCCTGACCCTCCTCTTTCCTGTCCCTTCCCAAGCCGGCTAGAGGGGAAAGGCGGCGGGATGTGAACGCCGCCGAAGGGGAATGGCTGCTGGCCTGACCCCTCCCCAAGCCGCTGCTACAAGGCACACCGCCATGGCGCTCAGCAGGCTCCGTTTTCATGTTATAATTGTTTAGCCTCATGAATATATATATTTTGTTATCCTTGAACATGAGGGGAAACACGAAACTTGTCTATGAGATGAAGCATATGATGGATCTATTGATATTGTATGTCTTAATATGTTTGTGTACAATTTGATCAAACTTATAATAAAAAATTTACCCGATTTCATACGTGTACACAAATTTATAAATAATTGATCAAATTCCATTTTTCGTACTCCCTCCATCCAAGAATAGATGTCTTGGGTTTTTTAAAAGTTGGATGAATCTATATATTAAATGGTGTCTAGATTTATCTATATTTTAACAAATTTGAGACATCTATTTTGAGACGGAAGGAGTACATCCAAATAGAAAGTGGAATTAAGTACCACCCTTTGATTCCAACAACAAATTCCGTACACACCCAAACAACAAAATTAAAATTAGAAGCCATTTTCTTTCCATCTTGGATTTAGAATTTTTTCTCCAATTCAATTCCTAACCTATTTTCCAACATCTAAAAACAACGTGAAGGAATCGAATCGAGAGAAAGGGAGAAGATCTGCTGCTCCAAGCGAGCTGACTGGAAGCTGAGTGCTTCAGGCCTCCAGCTAGAGGTAGCAATCAATCCATCAGGGGCAGATTAGTCTTTTTGAACGGTCCATTTGATCCGGCTTTGCGAAAACTTCTCTGATCTGAAAGAACGAGCAGGGGAACTGAGAGAAGCGGGCGGGAGACCTAGAACAGGCAGCGGGGTTGCCACCACGGCCGCCCCTCGCCGGCGCCGGTGCCGGTGCGTCCAAGGCGCTCTCGCCTCTCCCTTCCTACCTCCTCCGCCTCCATCTCTCCCGCGAGGGCCTTATCCGCCTGCCCTGCTAGCACTGCAACCCCACGCCGGCGCTAGGGCGTACGCCTGCTCTGCTCTTCCCTCTGACTCTGCTTATCTATCTTCAATTATTATAAGGTACAATCACTCCTAAACACAATTTACTTCTTTGATGTATGCTAATGTGTAATACCCGCCGCAGTTAGTCCCGAAAATGACTTAATAAAAACCGGATGCCCTTCCTAAATCCTCTCTGACTAGTCTGGTCGATTAGTCACTGGTAGTCTGTTAGCCGCGGGAGGGCGACTTGACAACTAAAAGAAAACCTAACATATTATTTCTACACCTTCAGAAGAAATGGGAGATGGAGAAAGGCAAGTGGTGTTTGTCACAGTAGGGACTACAAGTTTCGATGCTCTTGTCAAAGTGGTAGATTCTGAGGAGGTCAAACAAGCACTGATGCAGAAAGGTTACACTCACCTTGTGATTCAAATGGGCCGAGGAACATACGTGCCAGCACAGGTAACAATTCTCTCCATATTGCACCATTTTTCATTGTGTGGTTTTGTTTAGTGAACCGCACCTTTTAGTCAATGCAGCATTTGTTATCAAAATCGCAATCGATAATATACTTAATAGGAAAGAGGGGGAAAACCGAAAACAGTGATGTTCCGTGATCCCTTCTGCAAAGGGTAATGTATTTGTACTAGTGCTTGTCAATCCTGAAATGGACATTATCTGATTTGAAATCTTGATGGTTGGTTGTTCATTACTTGTGGAAAGAAATTGCATGAAGATGTTTTTTTTTTACAAATTGCGCATCTGTAGAGGTGGTCCTTGCCATTACGTACTATCCACTATCTTCTGGTGAACTGTACAATGATCCTTGGTTTAACTTGTAATCTTTATTTAGATACTACTTCTTTTGGCTTTATCTCCTGACTATGTGAACTTTTTGACACTATATTTGGCATTGTATGGTAAACATTCATAACATAGACATGTGACAACCAAAGATCTTGGTTCTAACAGTCAATGTTGTTCTAACTACACAGTGGCACTGCAAAGTTCAAACACTGCATGTTTCGTTAATCTTCAATAAGCTAATTCTTTTTTATTGCAAAAACTGGTCTGTAGATTATATACTTTCATACATTTGTGTGTTGGCAGAACAAATAAATTTACTCTTCAGAAACTGATATCTTCTTGCTTGGAGCAACTTGATTGTGCTATACTGCTATTATAACATTAACTTCTGGTTGGTTTTTCTAGGTCCATGTTGGTTATACGTGTATTGTGTAGTCTAAAAGGAAAAAAAATCATGTAGTCACAGCCTGTTGGTTGACTGTCAATAAATTGATATTTTGGCGCTAACTGTCTGTATGAAGCATGAATTTCATTTGTTCTTGTGGAATGTAGGCCTCTGGAAATTCAGATCTTCAAGTTGAGCATTTCACTTTTTCACCAAGCATTGCTGACTACATAAGAGAAGCATCCTTAGTCATCAGTCATGCAGGTGATGATCAAATCTGAATGATGGATTTTTAGAAAACAATAACAAGAAATAGTTGAAGCAGAATTTTATTTGTTGTGAATGCTGGGCTTATGTATTATAGTTGTTTTAACAATATTCTGCTGATTAAATGGTACTACCTCCATTCCATAAAAGTATGCCCTAAGCAACCTCTTTCGCACTGATATTGTTGCAACACTTAAACATGTAGAAATCTATGTTACAGATTTCGATTTTCCCTGTCATCTCTTATGGATTTGTAGTTTCAACCTCAAATAACTATTTTGGCGAGAAGGAAGTAGGTACCACAGACCTTTTCAAGATATGTCCCCTACTAGGTGGTTGCTGTAGTGAACTGTACAGCTCCTGTGAATATTATAGCAGCTGGAAAAAGGTATCTCCTGAATTACCATTAGTCATTAGTGATCATAGAATCAGGACTTATAGTTGCACTTATGTAGTTCCTTGGACTCCACACTTTAGAGTAAGAAGATTATGGAAATAATATGCTAGCGGCTGTTGCATTTTAGAGAGATCAATTGTCAGAAAAAACACTCAGAGCTATTTTTCACCTTATTGCTAACAGGTTCTGGAAGCATATTTGAGACGTTGCGACTGGGCAAACCTCTTATCGTTGTTGTCAATGAAGATCTGATGGACAATCACCAGAGCGAGCTAGCAGATGAACTTGCCGAGAGGAATCACCTTTTCTGCGCCCATCCACAGACGCTGCTGGAGACCGTCGAGGTGATGGATCTGAATGTGCTCCAACCTTACATGCCAGGAGACGCGAAGCCAGTTGTCGCACTGATCAACAAATTCCTTGGCTTTCCTGTCGATTGATAGTCCTTGATTCCTCTTCATGGTACACAGTGGTCACTGGTGAAGCATGGAGCGATTTAGTTGTTTAGCTCGCTCTGTGTGAAAATGGTAAGATGGATTGCAATATTGCATACCTGGGGGGAGCTAAGGTCTCAAGAACGTACACTGTTTCAGGTGAGATACTTTTTTGGGTTCGATTTCATTTGTAAGATGTGATTTGAAAAATGAAGCTACTATGGAGTCAAAGTGCAGACTTTGTGTTTTCCATTATTGAAGTTCTTCTATGAAACCATCGGATGATGTACTTCGTTTCTGATCAACACAATGAAATTGTTGAAGGCCAATGAGAGCACGAGAACATATCTGCTCTGCTATACCGGAGCTTGTGGTGCGGCTGGCATCTGGTTGTGAATATTTCCGCAAGATATATCATGTTTGCAAAATATCAGATCAAAACTGAAAACACATCTTGAAAAAAAAAGACAAGTGTATCTTTGTTTTGGTGAGATCCTCAAAACTAGATCATGTCACATATGTTAACCCAGTTTTTACTATACTACATTTTTGCGCTGATGTGCAGTGCACACATTTGGGCAATTGGCTAATGCACTTTGCACTAATGTCTATTGTGCTTTTAGGGCCATGTGTACAGTGTACTGATTCATTTCTTCGATGATGTGTACTTCCATCTTTGCATTTGTACACTAATGTATACTCCCTCCGTTCGGAAATATAAGATGTTATAGGTTTGTGAAAGAGATGTATCTAGACATATTTTAGGGTCTAGATTCATTTGAACCTATACACTAAAACGTGTCTAGATACATCTCCTTCACAAACCTAAAACATCTTATATTTATAAACGGAGGGAGTAGTACATTTTTGGACCGTGCATTTTCTCTTGGTACTATCGTGCTCTTTTGTGTTGATGTGTACTGCATTTATTTATCGACAACTTTTTGTGAGTTATCTACTGCATTTCTCTCAAATTTCCACCCAATTTATTGGTGATTGAAGATAGATAAGTTACAAGAAATATATAACACAAAACAATACAAAGGCTTTTTAAGAGGTGAGATTGCCCAGGGCCAACATGCACGTAGAGAGACTGCTGATTTGGTGTTGCACATGTTTGAGGTGGTTTTTCTTCATGTACCAGACATATATACTCCCTCCGTCCTAAATTAGATGTCTCAAATTTTTCAAAATTTAAATGAACCCATATATTAAATAGTGTCTAGATTCATCAAAATTTGACAAATCTAAGACATCTATTTTGGGACGGAGGAAGTAGTTGATATGTGAAAACAAGGTACCAAGGACACCAAAAATACATAATATTAGTGATACGCTCCATAAAAGACACCCTAGCTTGTTTGTGCTCAAATCACATCTAGCTCATGACCGCCAAGACAACCACAATCAGACACAACACCGATCTCGCACCGCTCTCAGTGACAAGGAAGCTCCCATTTGCAAGCCAGTATAATGATTTACCAGGACCATGCTCCACTATACACAATTGGGTGAAAAATAAAGTTAAAAAGTAAATATCACACAATCACAACCTTTAAGGTAACATATCACTTAATTACAACTTCAGAAATATGGTTGGTTGAAGAATTTGGCATGTACTGCGAGGAGTAAAGCAACTCTAGGAGCAATCCTATTACGTTTCTAGTTTGGGAATTAGACATGATTGAATTTAGGGAATAGTGGATCTTCAAAATTGAAGATTATGGTTTTCTAGAATCGGGAATCTGGTCTGAAACTGAACGAACTGTCTGTTGATTTGGGGTCTAGCTTTGGAGATGCATGTTGGTAGCTTTATTGGAGTGAACTGATTGTCCTAGCATAGTCTCCAATGAAGTTCCACAAGACACTGCTGGCAGAGATGTTTATGAAGTTCTCCTATGCGCTGAAGCTAGTTAGAAGGGTAGCTATCGTACATGTGCTGGACAACGCACATGATTTCGCACGCACCAAGTTTTGTATGATTCCATAACAGAGAAACAAAAGACTCTTACAAATAGGTTAGAGTAAATGTTAAATTTCCTATGAAATGTAATGCTGAGGAGTCCCTTCGAAAAAAATCCTACGAGATCACATCCTGCAGATCAAACAATCACCATAGGAAATAATTATCAGGATTCACAATCCAAGTTCCTATGAAAATCCTTTGAAACAATCATGTCTAAATTGGTTGTGTTATAGAAGTTTGTTCTGATTGTTCTGAATTTTCGTTTTTGTGTAAGAAAATTTATTTTGTTTCAGTTGGTCCAAAATTTTCATGATGCTCAATTGCTCGTGTTGCTCTATGTAGGATGACTTAGCTTGTGACTTCATAATGTGGTATGAACCAAAATGGTTGCCGACTAAGCGAAGGGCTTTAGAGCAGCTTACAAGACAGTTGATGTAGAGGAGAAGAACAAAAGATGAGGCTCTCGAGTATATTCTACTTTCTCCGTTTTAAAATATAAAATGTTTTATCCTTATGAGG
Source organism: Avena longiglumis (assembly GCA_030063025.1). Taxonomy (NCBI): domain Eukaryota; kingdom Viridiplantae; phylum Streptophyta; class Magnoliopsida; order Poales; family Poaceae; genus Avena; species Avena longiglumis. The sequence goes on from CP125976.1 coordinate 475,181,200, forward strand.
TAAATGTATCTAGATTTTTTAGTATGTAGGTTCACTCATGTTTAGAGTGAATCTACACACAAAAAAATCTAGATACATTTTTTTCACAAAACTAAAACATCTTATATTTTAAAACGGAGGGAGTAGGAAGCTATTCTGCAATTTTCGTAAGGGATGTTAGGGCCTCTCAACGTGGAGCGCGAAGTGCCAAAACGAAGACAAATAAAATGCAAGCATAAAAGAAAATGTCAGGGCATGCAGTCAAATTGAATCAAGACAATAGGGAGCCATGAAGTAGAGAGAGAGAACGTATCGTGTACTCCCAGCTGAGGACTCACGCTGCATCGAGAAAATCATAACTGTTGGATGTGTCAAAAAAGGGACATGATTGAACTTATTATGATGCGCGGCCACTTTTCTTGATTCTTTAGCAAAATGAACCAGCAAAATATCCACCTTGCAGCAAGAAGGCCACCATATTTCTTATCTCCTCCCGTTGAACCTTTGAAACCTAAACAAGATTTGGTGAACCTAAACAAGATTTGGTGGGCGACAGCCGACAGAGGCTGCCATCGTATCCGGTGGTAGCGACAAGGCTAACCCAATTTGAAATTAGACACCGAAGACCGAACATCCATTATTGTACAAGGATGCCTCAATTTTTTGATATGAAATTACCTTATGTTTTCATGGCACGCTCAGCGGGTATTAAATAAAAAGGTTCGACAAATTTCACGCCTCAGAGGCAACCACTGAAAGCCTTCCATCCTTGACTCCTAGCTTCTGTTAGGAATAGACGAGTTGTATTCCTCTCGAAGCCAAAGGCCACAATATATAGTACAGGTACAGGTGCAAATATGCAGGAAACCCCCTAACATATGGAGAAAATAAAATATACAAATATATACATCTAACCCCCCTCAAACTCATGGTAAATCCACAACACTGAGTTTAGAGAGTAAGAAATCATGCTGCGCTCTGGTCTGTGCCTTCGTAAAGAAATCCGCCAACTATAAATCTGAAGGCATATACTGAAACACAACAACCTGAGCCTGTACCTGGGCACGTGTATAGAAAGCATCAACGCCACTATGCTTGGTAAGCTCATGCTTGACCGGATCACGTGCAACACTAATAGCACCTGTACTGTCAGACAAAACCAGACTGGGGGTGGTAATAAAGACCATAAAATCCGCAAGTAACCACCGTAACCAGGTCACATCAGCAGTCAACAAGACCATAGCACGCAACTCAGCCTCAACACTCGAGCGGAAACGCATGCTTTTCGTCTTCCAAGCAATGAGCGAACCACCAAGAAACACGATGGCGAAAGTGAACGGCGATCCGAAGAATCACTACCACGTGGCGTCCGAATAGCACCGGCCGGAGGAGCTGGAGCGAGGAAAGAAAAGGCGACGAGTGATCGTACCACGAAGATAACGAAGAACACGGAGAAGATGACTATAGTGAAGTGGTAGGAGCGAAACAAACCGACTCGAATATGAACAGATAAGAGATGTCGGGACGAGTGGCGGCAAGATAAACAAGACTCCCAACAAGATGGCGATAACGGCGTCGGATCGGAAGAGGATCACCATCAAGAAGTTGAAGCTTAACATTAAGATCCATAGGGGTCTCAGCGGCGCTCATTCCCAAGAAAGCCACGAGCAAGAAGATCTGAATATACTTTTCCGAGAGATGTAAAAGCCATCAAGTGGAGGAAACCTCAATCCCAAGAAAGTATCGAAGAGGACCAAGATCAGTCATAAGAAACTGATCACGACGAGCCTTAACAAAGGCGATATACTCGAGATCATCACCGGAATGATCATATCATCAACATAGAGAAGAAGAAGAGTCGTCACGAGAAGAAGTGTGAACAAACGCTGGATCATGAGCACTAGGGAGAAACCAGCAAAGTCACTACGAGCAAAGCGCTCAAACCAGGCGAGGAGGGCCTGTTTGAGGCCATAAAGAGAACGTCAAGACGACAAACCATCCCTCGAGCAGAATACCCGGGAGGAGGTTGCATATAAACCTCCTCACTCAACTCACCATTGAGAAAGGCGTTACGAACATCAAGCCGGGACACGCACTGAGACGCAATGTAAGCAACAACAAGAAGAGTACGCACAATGGTCATATGAGCCACAGGAGCAAAGGTCTCATCATAGTCACGACCATGCTCCTTCTGAAAACCACGAGCCACAAGACGCGCTTTATAGCGCTCAAGAGATCCATCAGAGCGAGTCTTAATCTTATAGACCCACTTACACGTGATAGTACGAACACCGGGAGGGGGAGAAACAAGATCCTAGGTGCCAGTGCGCTCAAGTGCAGCAATCTCCTCAGCCATGGCCAGCTGCCATTCAGGATGATGCTCAACATCCCGATAAGAAGTTGGCTCGAAGGCAACAGAAAGACCATACTGACTAGGAGAGTAACGGTTGGGGGAACGACGCTGACGAACAGGACGAGTAGAGGGAATATCATCAGAGGAAGACGACGCAGGAGACGACGATGAAGAAGAGGGAATAGTAGAGGAAGACTCCGGAGAACAAGGAGAACTAGACGGAGTAGAGGAGGATGGTGTCGAAGAAGAGACATCAGGGGGAGGAGATCCTGAAGAAGACACAATAGGGGTAGAAGGAGGTGTGTCAGGAAAGAGAAAAAAAGAGATATCTTCCACCGGGTAAGTACCAGCGGTGGGACGAGGATAGAAAGAACGCGTCTCATCAAAAGTAACATCACGAGAGATACGCATCCGACGACCAACAGGGTCCCAACAGCGATAGACCTTATGCTCATCACTGTATCCAAGGAAGACACACTCAACAGACTGAGCGGTCAGTTTGGTGCGTTCGCGAGGAGCAAGGAGAACATAGCAAACACAACCAAACAAGCGAAGCATGGAGTAGTTTGGAGACTGTCCAGATAGGCGCTCAAGAGGGATACCACCCTGCAAGGCGGCAGAAGGCTGAATATTTTGATGAGGTAAGCCGACGTAGCGACAGCCTCAGCCCAGAAATGCGGCAGGAGAGAAGAAGCAATCATCATAGCACGAGTGGTCTCAAGAAGATGGCGATGCTTACACTCAGCGACGCCATTCTGGGCATGTGCGCCAGGACAGGAGAACTGAGAAAGGGTGCCCTGCTCAGCAAGAACACCTCGCAACATCTAGGAGATATACTCACCAGCAGAATCAACACGAAAAACACGGGTGGGGGTAGAATACTGAGTACGGACCATGACCGCAAAACGCTGATATATGGAAAGCACTTCATTGCGAGAGCACATAAAATACAACCAAGTGTACCGAGAAAAATCATCGATGAATAAAATATAGTAGCGATGGCCCCCTTTCGAAGCGAAAGGAGCCGGACCCCAAACATCGGAATGAACTAAATCAAAAGATCGCTGAGATACGAGCCCGCTAGTAGGATAGGGAAGTGAATCTTTACCCAACCTACAGCGACAATGCAAAGACCCATCTCCGAGATGCACCCCGAAGACCACGATGAACTAATGACGACAAAGCAGAGTCACATAGGTGACCAAGACGATGATGCCCGCTGAAAGGAGCTGGTAGTAGAGGCGACAACCGAGAAGAACTGGCAGATGAAGTGGCGTGGAAGGAACACAAGCCGCCTAACTCCCAAAGTCCGAAGAGTCACAGTGCGAGGCCGGCTCAACCGGGGCCTGTGCGGCGGTCTGGACAACACAAGAATCAACATCAAGAATGACGCGACAACCAGAGTCAGTGAGCTGGCTAGCAGAGAACAGATTCATCTTAAGAAGAGGGACATGAGAAATATCAGGAACAAAAAAATAAGAAGTAGAAAGGGTGCCCCGACTAGAAACAGGAAAAGAGGTACCATCGGCCGTAAAAATGCGGACATGAGAAGGGAGAGAACGAAGAGCGGACAGAAAAGAAGACTCAGAGGTCATATGAAAGGAAGCTCCAGAATCCAGATACCATGGAGACGTACCTGACTGTGTAGAAGGTGGTGGTCGCACAGTGCCTGAAGAGTCAGTCACAAAACCAGTAGTGCCCGTCGAAGAAGAGCACATGCAGAAGCGCACCGCGAAGACTCGATAATGTCCTGATCAGAGAGAGCAACTGCTGAAGACCCGGAAGGAGCCGACTACCCACGAGCCTGGTGCTGCTGACGTAAACTGGGGTCCCGTGTATAACAGGTGGACCAAGTGTGGCCATCAACTGTGCGGAAGCGATGACAAAGAGAACCACGGTGACCACGACCACGAGCTGCTGGTGCGACTCGACCCCGAGGCTGCTGGTTCGACTCGACCCGAGACTCACGGTGACTCGACCACGACTGGAGTGGGTAGTATCGGTGGTGGCACGAGGACCGCGGGCTGACGGCATAGGAGGACCACGGTAGCAAGCACAGATGGAACCGCAAAGACCAGACCACGGAGGCGGGTCTCCTCACCGGCTCGGACAACACTTGAGAGCGGAACACGACCACGAGCATTCAAATGAGCACGCGGGGCTCAAACTCTGGCGGGCCGAGATGTAAACTCATAGATGCGGTGAAACTCCAAATCCAAGCGCACAATCTGGCAACACGAGCATGTGCCACAAACAGCAGTACGAAGAGAATCAAGCTGGCGCCAAATAGCAGCACTCTGAGTATAGAACTCAACAATAGTAGAATCACCCTAGTGGAGAGCATGCTCCTGGCGAACCACAGACAGATAAAGAGCATCCCCAGACGGCTGATAGCGCTGACGAAGATGGGCCCACTAAGTGGCAACAGTAGGGAGACTCATGAACTCAGCGGCATACTGGGGCAGAACACTAGAGGTGAGAACAGCAGCAGCACGAGCATCCTCATCAACCCACTGAGTTTAAGCAGTCAGAGCGTGTCGCTAGGCCTCGAGATCAGAAGAGTACTGCTTGAACTTCAGGTCATAAGCAGCAACAACAACATCATCAGCACTCTGAGCAGCATCCTTGGCCTCCTGAGAAGCATCAGCACCGAGAACAATCGGCGTCGGCAGAAGAGGGGCCACAGGAGCAGGGGGGCACGGCGGACAGGAGACCTCGCCGGAGAGCACACCCCAAATACGGAGACCGCGCATGTGAATGCACATAAAGGCAGCGAAATCAGGGTAATTCGCGCCATCAAAAACCACTAGGCAGCGAGGAATCGCAACATAAGCTGATGAAGAAGAGATATCTTTTTTTTGGACACAAAACAGAGCTAGATCAGATCGATCTGATGCAAGCAGACAAAATCAGCACCGGCGGCACCACGCGGCATAGACAGAAAAGGACGGAGGAATAGTGCACACGCAATCGGTGTATGTGGGTATGTGGAGAAAAGGACAGAAAAGGTCCAATCGGTGATGGCGGGGGCCGATCGGCAGTGAGGTTGCAGGAGGGTGTGTAGATCCGATCGGCGGTGTGTAGATCCGATCGTCAATAAGGGCGGAACGAATCTGGTAAGCAGAGTACAAGAACTAAAGGAAAGGACCTCACGCAGGCGGTCAGAACGGGAACCGGCGGGTGGACGGCGGCGATCACAAGCAGAGGACCGATGGGCACGGAACGCCTAAAACCTGGCTCTGATACCATGTTAGGAATAGACGAGTTGTATTCCTCTGGGGGCCAAAGGCCACAATATATAGTACAGGTACAGGTGCAAATATGCAGGAAACCCCCTAACATATGGGGAAAATACAATATACAAATATATACATCTAACAACTTCATCCAGGGGTAGAATTTGGGCCAGGCTAAGGACACGAGAGGTGTTTTGTGCCGAAGCGAGAGGTTTTCTGCTAATATTCTATGATGTACATGTAGTGGATGCATTAAGGTGCTATTTTGTACGTGTATTTTACATCAAACGGATTTTTGGTGGGCGCAACAGGAGTACTCCATAGGCCAGAGTACTTGATACATTCATAGCAGAGAGAATCCCACTAAGCTAAGCCCATTAGGGATAATCCCTCATGGACCAGTGCAACCCCTCACATGGACTAGGTGCATGGACCAAACAATACAAGGATGCCCCTATTTTTTCCTTTCACTTAGTGGCCTTTTGAGTTTTTCTCTAGATACGCTTTTACTCTCACTTTCTCTCTCATCAAGGGGGTTGGTGGTCTTCGGTATAATGCTCTAGACCAATATGAGGTACCTCATGGGTCATTTATAGTCCAACCCACGTATGGACAAAGAGTTCTCACCTCTCATAGGTGTGGCCTAAACTTTTTTGAGGTGACCCTTACCTAAGCTCCTCCAATGGTTTGCGAGGAATTGTCCCAATGAGAAGTTTGTGTTAAGTATCATCAATGGATCCTAAGTAGGTATGAGCCCATGTCCAATTAGCTCGAGGACATATCCCTTAACAGGATTAGACGCTTCTCCTCCTAAGTAGTGCATAAACATGTCCAACTCTTGCAAGTATACGACAAACCACAACATAACCATTGTATATCCCCTATTTCCTTCTATAAGTCATGACGTTTTCTAGCAGATCGATGCCTATCCCTTCTCTTATGTTGCCTCTTCACCACATCAAGAAGTCCCGGTGTTTATCATGTCGTCTTTGCTTTGAGTGAGTGAGTGTGTGTGCGACAAATGTTTTTATGGATATGTGTAATTTATTTCGAAAATGTGTGTAAGATTTGGAATATATCTATTCCCCTACTTCCTTTTCATAGCGGGTAAACGATCTCAAAGTACTTCTTTCGTCTGTGAATAAGTGTACATTTGACTAAATTTTTACAAAAAAGAAGCACTCTTTGTGACATCAAATTAGTATTCTACGAAACTACATTTCAAGATTGATCTAGTGATGCTAATTTAATATCATAGATATTGTTACTATTTTAAAAATTCAAATTAATAACGTTTGACTTTGATAAAACGAAACATACATTTATTCATGGACAGATGGAGTAGTGGTTAAGGCCCCATTTGGCATCAAAGTATTTTTGAAGTATTCTGAGAATACCATGGTTTTTAAAAATATAAAAATACTATGTTATTAAATACTTTGAGGTATTTGGATGCCATAAATACTTTGTTTTAGAACTAAAGTATTCTTCGAAACAATAGTTCTTTACTATATTAGAAACTTTGATCCTTACCTCTTTTTTGAGAAATACTCTAGTTTCAAGAATCTAAGTAATTCCTTGCCTGGCATTGCACTACTCTAGTTTTGAAAACACCGGTATACCAAACAAAGACTACTCTAGTTGATAGCGCAGACGCAATGCACTACGTCTTAGAGAAGTACGTTCGCGAGCTTTACGGGGCTTCATGGCCAGGGAGGCCTCCCGGTCGGCAACCCGCCGAGCGGCTGTGGCTGAAGGCTGAGGAGGCGAGGGAGGTGGTAGCGGCCATCAAGGACCGCGACAAGCGGTAAGCAAAGGAATCGATGGAGGCCGAAAAGACCGCCCGGGTCGCCACTAAGGCCATGCTGGAGGAGGAGCGGCAGCGGCAGGACGCACAGGAGAGGGCGGAGGCCGCGGCCTTGGACGACGTCGTGTCCAAGGCCATCGCCAAACGGGAGGTGTCGATAGAGGAGTGTGTTGTGATCAAACGGGAGGTTGAAAGTGTAAGATGGTTAACCTAGGGGGGGTGAATAGGTTTCTACAAAATTCTTTGTAATCTTTTGCAAGTTTTAGGTTTTGCGAAATATAAGTGAGTCTAAATGCAAACTAGGTGAGGCAACCTAGATGATGATACAAGATACTTCAAGCTCGGATCCTATCACAAGGTAAACAACACAAGTAAAAGATCAGTTAAGGAATAACCGAAGCACGCGGAGACGGAGATGTATTCCCGTGTTCACCACCTTTGGAAAGGGGGTTACGTCACATTGGAGAGGTGTGAGGTTCCACGAAGGATTTCTCATGCGGCCAAAAGTCTCACCTTCTTCTCCGAAACTATCCCACGAAGGAATAGCTCACTTACTCGTGGTAGACTTTAAGGTAGTCTCCAAACCCTCACAGACTTTCCACAGAGCGAATCATAAGCTGAATGCCTCCGGGCGACCCTAGCCGCCTAGGGTTTCCCACA